>OX419707.1:0-668750 GCA_948474745.1 Oligia latruncula | reverse complement strand
GCGCCGATCCCAAATGGTTAAATTGGGATAAGGGCGGGAGATTGATGAATGATGAGATGCTGTCTGACGCTAGTTTTCTAATGAACCTTTAGGGACAAGTAACGGGGAGTACAAACAGTTTAACATATCTAATACAATTGTTATTTTTTTAATCTGACAAATTGTGTTTTAGTCAGAAAGAGTTTGACAAGGGATCATTTGATAATTTCCCAACTGCAAAAAAAAAAAATCAAAAACGTGCCCTCGGCGTCAAAGTCGGTCATGTAGTCGAACCATGCCATGCTGGGCACATTTTGGTTTGTCATCTTTACAATATGACTGGCGGTCAAAAGGTTAAATAGGAAAACTGACCGTACCTACCGAGATCTCTCTAGATAACCTCTCACAGGAAGCTCTGCTAGGTTGCTGGGTTTTTTTTATAAATATACTTTTTTCTTATATCCAGGCGGCCCCCCCGGCCCCTCCGGCCCGGGCGGCGCGTCCCGCCCGCCGAGCAGGAACGCCACCGACGCGCTCGCCGCCAGCAGGCCGCAGACACCGCGACCTGCACCCTCACCTGTCAAAGGTATGTAGACTTTAGCACAATGGAGTAACGTTTGTTTTCCCTCATGTTCAGCAGACCGTAGACTCCACGACCATAACTATCAAAGATAGACTTTATCAAAATCGAGCAAGGTTTATTTTCCCTCGCCGCCAACAGGCCGTATAACCAATTTCTCAGTAGCAATCTGTGCTGCTGGGAGTTACGGTGCTGATTCTCAGCCTAGTGATGATGACTAATGATATTTTTTTGTTAAGTAATGTAATATTCTTCACCTATTTCCAGTGGAACCACCTCCGGACCCTGCAACAGCACCAGTGGCTCCTAACGTGGACACCGTCATAGAGATCAACTCCGCCAACGCAGTGCTGGGAGTACTGCTGCTGGGAGGCAGCGATACGTTGATCAATGTGAGTACTGTGAAGGTTGCTTGCAAAAGGGAACCTCACATCATGCAGGCTGGTCTTCTTCTTCTTAGCGTGTCGATAGCAATCTAAATGTACTCAGCCCAGAATTCGGCTACAATGCAGGCTGGTAGAAAAATGAGACTGATTGCATTCGATAACTCTTTCTCGGTGACGGCTGCGGTGGACAAACGCCCTCACTCATATAATCGAAACCTTGAAACATCATAAATATCTTTACTTTAGTCTGTGTTGGAAATCAGTCCGAAAGAGTTCTTGTACAGACGCCAGCACATCAAGCTACTCGAAACTGTCAAATTTTCCCAATCAACTTTGAACCTAATGTTTTAGCGATAAAGTTGAAAATCTATTAAAGAAATTTGACAGATCGTAGTAGCTTGATGTGCTGGCGTCTGTACTATACGAAAAGATCAAAAAAGAAAATGACTCTTTTGAAAAATCCCTGTACAAGTGTTGGTACACCCCTGTTAACAAATGTGTGAATGTGGGGGTGTGTAGGGGTGTATAAGTGTATGTTTCCTCTTACACCACGTTATCAAAATATTTCTCAGACAATCACCCATCAAAATTTATGATTTTCGTTTCAGGGAGCGGCAGCAGTAATCCTAGACGTCTACAATAACGGTGCGATTGCTAAAGACGGTCGTCTGAAACCCGGAGACCAGATCCTCGAGTGCAACGGCATCGCTATCACCAAGGAGATGGCGCACGAAAGAGTCTGTCTCACCATCAAGCAGAAAACTGCTAAGGTTCGTCTACTTGCTCTGTAACTATTCCACTGCAGGGAAACTCTCTTCTCATTTAAAGATGAAAATCATGCCTGATGAAAAGCGATGTATAAGGTCTATAATGGAACGATCGTGTCCAGATTTTGCTAGTTTACTGGGTTCTGGTGAATCCAAAGTATTCAATCCAGGTTTCTTTCTGATATTTGTTTCCACATCGAGTTCTGACTCTGTTGAGGTCATTTTTTCAACGAGATTTAGCTGAATATTTGTACTGATGCACAGCTGATATCTAGTGGCATCCGTAAACAAATTATTGGAAAACATGGATCGCTAACCTGGATTGAATGTTATCTTTCAGCTTCTGATCCTTCTGATGGTATGTTACGACTGTTTTATTATTTATTTTATGATAAATCGACTAATGTTTATTTTTGAAGAAAAGTGTGCTTTCGATCGCTGTTGGAGACCACCATAATGAATTTGAAAATAAAGCCTTTCTGTAAATATTCGACGAGTTCACACTTTAACGAGGTTTAAATCTGTTTCCATAACTTTAACAACGACTAGAATTATATCCTTTATTTTTGTTTCCAGCTAAAACTGACAGTGCACCGACCAGAGCCGCTGAAGTACGAGGAGATAGAGATCGACCTCAGCCGCAAGGCGGGCAAGGCGCTCGGCCTCACGTGCGTCGCGCCCGTCGCCGCGCCCGGCGTCTATATAGGGCAACTTGTGAGTACCGCGATCATTTATTATGACCAGTCTTCCTCAAGCGGAGAAAGGGCCAGTGTCTCTCCTAGCAAAGAGAATAGCTCGTAGTACCATGGTACTACGAGCAAAAGTTGAGCTGAGCTGAGCTGGTTGCTAGCTAATAGCATGCTATTAGCAATTGTGCCATAGACACGAGGATGAAGAAGAAGGTAAAAAAAAGGGCCGTAAATTGTTTCGACGACATTCCTTAACCTTGAACAATACCCATTAAAAAGCCATGATTTATCTATGGCAATGATCGTCTCGAGCACCCTGAGCATTCAGTCCCGCTACTTACCTGCTGACTGGCTACTTTTTACAACTGCAAGGACCACTTACTATTGTATATCCATATTGATGTCGAAACGATAGGATGAAATCGTTTGTTTAGTAACCACTGGCAATAATTGACCACTTTACTTTTTTTTTCTGCCTCAGTGTTTGCCTCTGTAACTCTTCCTTCCCAGCTACACCCCTAAAAAGCGTTGAATGATAGACTTTTTCGATGTTGCTTAAGTTCGAAGCCCTCGTAATTCAGCGATTTTTTATTGCACACTGGATTTCAAACGCACTGCTTACCGCTGAGAGTTGAAAATCAAATAGTTAATTTTTATGACGTGCTGGGATGCACTTTGTTGGATTCGCAATGCTCTCTTCGACACCTCCGTGTTGAGGCTCAGCTTGGTGTGTGCATTTTCAACTTAAGGTCATAGCACACGTATCAAACCGGAAAGGGATCGGCACCGTATCAACTCGAGCCGTTCAGTATTCTTTGTATGAAACTTCCTACTGCAACGCACACTTATCGGAATCGTAACGTAATCGCCTCGCCTCGGGACAAGCTCACGAACTGCGGTGCGGTGCGTTACGTCTCTTCGTCCCCCCTTGCTCCTCTCACCCTCCGGCCTGCCTGCTGCACCATCAACCAGCGGTCGGCGAGCCGTAAGCGTATCGGAGCTTCTGGTCCGGTTTGGTTACGTGCTTACGTTAGGTTGACGCCTGTATGACGGTGAGGCGAAAGGCCATACTATGCCGAGTCCTTTCCTATTTGATACGTTTGCTATCACCTTTAGGAGATGAAAATACGTGCGCGACAAAAAATCACCCGTGCCAATCAAGCCTAATGGTGCTCATCCTGAAAATTCTCTATTCCAGCTTCCTGGTACCCCTGCAGACATGGACGGTCGCATCCAGAGAGGCGACTTCCTGATCGCAGTAGATGGCAAGGACGTGTCGTCAGCAGACCTCCTGGGTTGTGCCACCGCACTTAAACTATGCGCCAACAAAGCAACCATCAAGGTCAAGCGGTTCAAGACAGTTAGGTAAATGTAGCGTAGAAGAAGTTTTGGTGTCACCGTTTTTCGGATGGAAGGACCAAAATTCTAAGGACTATAAATGTGATAGTTTAAAGTGTTGTTTTCCTAATCGCTTAAGTAATTGAAGAAAATACGGAAGATAAAAAGAAGGAGTTGTAAATAATATGGAATCTGGACAAAGGGGAATATTTGAAGATCATGGTAGGAAAGCCGTAACACTAAGGATTTGAGCATCGAGGACGAGCTAGACCGAGCCAAGGAAACATCGAAAGATTTATAGAAAAGGATGAAATCAAAGGATCAAATGCATTTTGTAATTATTGTTTTTTTTCAAGACCAAGGACCAACGGTTCTTTGTCAAAACTTGTGTGTCACATGTTCATATTCATATTTTTAGAGACAGCTGATCACTTATGTATGTCGTTGATAGCGTTACTACTCAAATAACTTCTGATTTTATCAGCTGAAGAAAGAGATTACTCGAAATAATTTTATATGTACTCGAATATAACTTACATACTTGAACACTGACAGGTGTTCAAGTATGTACTTTAACATAGTAAACTGTGACACCAAAACTAGGATATCTAGTATAGATTCGATAGTTTGCAGACCAAAATACTATTATAAAATGATTATTTGAATGAGTACGAAATCCATAGTTTTGGCCAAAATAACGGAGTCCTCCGTATCCCTTACGGACACAAGATTAGTTCGGGGCCCAAACTAGGAATGAATGACAACACGATTTGACAGTTGTCCCTAATCCCGAAGTGTTGCCCGTCCGAAAAAAATAATTTGTCACTTGTTTTAACGGATCAACTACTATCGAATGGCCCCGTATCTTTGTTTACGGCCTTAGTATGCATACACACGTGCGACACGCGGCAACGGTGGAAGCAACTGCAGCCGTCGACAAAGTGTCGCTCGTGTGTGTGAGCACTTTGAGAGTAGACTCCCTGGTGGGGTCTGAATTCCTGGTACACTTTGCCCTATGAGGAGTGATTTTGATCTGCAAATATATCGGTTAATAACTTAGAATAAAATCTAGGCCAAATATAATAATACTTACTACCTAGTTATTCAGTAGTTATTAACATCGGGTGTTGACAAGTGATTAGACAATAAATTACACTCAATCGATACATTTGTTCAGTTAAACCAATTGCAAAATTAATTAAAGGCTCGTTTTAATAAATTATTTGGGGGTTTTTCCTTATAAAAGTGCAATACAAAGTTTGTCTTGAAAAGTTTAGAAGAATGAGCACATTCACGAAAAATAATACATAATGTCATTATTAGGTCATTGCAATGTAACTCTTATTGCATTGTAATAAAGTATAAATTAGAATGGCGCCGCGGTTGTTTTAAAATATAAATTAGAATGATTGTCGGGAGTTGTATAAAACGCACGGCATCATTGTAATTTATACTGTATAATACAATGATATAAGAGTTACATTGCAATGACTTACTAATTGATGATTACGTAAATAAAAGATATCGTGAATTTGCTCTATAGGATTCTGCTCTCGACGCCATAATGGAAATGGTTTATTAGTACATGCCTTTACCGTTAATTTATCGTTATGGCATTACACTATATTAAATTATTATTATTATATTTTATTGGGCCAATTACGATAATGTTGGGAGATGGGAATATTAAAAAACGCAGCGGACTTTTTATACAGCGACAGCGAAATAGCTGCGGGCGAGAAAATGGCGCCTAATTTGTGTTGCCAACATAAAAATGGCGCTGCGTTTGGTAGAAATTATCTTGAAATGGAATATACCCATTATCGTCATTGCTTTAATGCACCAATGTACACGGAATACGTCTAAAAGTATAAAAGCTTTTTAGAAGTTTTATTTTTTGTGAAAAGTTTTATTTGTCAATAAAGCTAAATCAAAAATATTTGCCATTCAATTTTAAAATTTAGTTTTGCTTAGTCTAAGATGATTTGAGAGTTAGATTTATTTGCTAAGGCCGATAAAACCCTTGGTTTGTAGCTTAGAAAATGCCTCAGTATTTTAGATTTGCAGTTTTTAAAAACACATTAATTCAGTACAAGAGAATAGATTGTAGGAGTTTTAAGTAGAGGGAAAAGTTAGCATTCGTTATTTTTTTTTTATTTTTAATGACGATTATTTTGTAATTCTCCATACTGTTGTTGCTGAAATAGTACATTCATAATAGAAAATAAACATAGCGATATTTATTTATTACAAAAAAACACCAATAGGTATATTTTACCTTATAATTTATTTTCATAAACATCAAAATACTATAAGCGCCATGTAACGCAATAATTTCGAAACACACCTAACTATACACATTATTAATAAATAGTAATAATAATAATAAAGTACACTATTGCACGTTTTCACTGACAGTAGGCGACACCTAAGTGAATGCTTAGTGTTACTGAAAATGGGAATAAATCTAGTCGTATCTATTAGGTGTCATCTAAGTTGCCTTTTAGCGTAGGCTTCTCCACTATCATCGCTAGAAGCTAGTGTCCTACATAGTACTTTAAGTACCGAAATTGCACTATTAGGTGACGCACTTAGCACTAAGAAAATAAAGGTCTTGACACACGAACTGCGAGCGCGAAGCGTGGCGCTATAGAAATACGAAAACGATTAAGAATAAAGCGTGTATCAAAAATGTGTGGTCATATTTAAGGGTGTGGTACAGACCATCAAACTCAAACTCAAACTCAAATCATTTATTTCAATTAAACCTTGTACAGGCACTTTTGAATTGTCAAAATTAAATAGTCTGTCAGTTAGTCCGAAAGTTGAAGCTAGTTGCCCATTCCAAAGCGTAGATCTCTATGGAGAAGAACTGAAAACTGAACAACTTTCTCTATGCGATCAATATCGTAATCGTGAAAAAATTATCAGTTCCCCCATACATTTCAGACGAGTAGGTATTGAAGTTTTGAATATGGGTCAAGGCCAGACAGGCGTGGATTTACTTTGTGTAAATTTATTTCATCCCCACTGCTCTCAAAACGGTGAAGAGGCCCAGAGAGGAGGCCTGTGTCCCGGCAGTGGGAGCAGAAGGCTGAGTATGGAAGGCCAGTGAGATGATGATGAGGTATTGAAGTTTTGTATAGGACAGCTGATTACTTTTTGCGATTACGATGTTAGTCCATTGTTCAGTTTGATGGTCGGTACCACACCCTTAAATATGACCACACATTTCTGATACACGTTGTTTATTAGAAATGTTGGCAAAGCTGCTTGATTTGTGTGGCAAGAGCTTAAATATACGTCATACAGAAGGCAGGGCAATTTTCATGAATTATTTGACTGAATTTGAAGGATAGAAGCCAATATACTGTCAATTACGTAGAAGGAATGTAAGATCCATAGATATCCGGAGATATGCCTTCACTGCATATTTGTTCAAGTTCAAGTGTCGCCACATTTTCCCCGCCTCGGAAACTCCCACAAAAACAAAAGAAATAGAAACGGCACACATTATCAAAAAGGGCGGCTTTTTTCGCAAGCACACAAGAAAACAAGCGTAACACTTTTGTGATATCTTATTGCACACATGCTCAAAAGGGGCGGGCACTACAAAGTATAGATAGAGTCACTGAATGCACACATGCAAAACTAGCATCAGCTAGGGAAGATGGGTTAATAGAAATATTTGATCGATAAAAATATCGATAGAAATCGACTACAAAAAAGAGAAGTGTTTTTGGGTTTTAGGTGTATTTAGTATTGTTTATTTTCTAGTTTTCAATGTGGTGTATTAAAAACCAATAAAACCAAATCACGTAATAATATAAATTATATTTGTTTGCAAATGACATTTAAGTAAATAAGTAGTTTCTTTAGTTTCTCTCTTACGTAAAATTAAAACTATTTAACTATCGTTAAAACAAAAATTCAATTATCCTATTGAACATTAAAAAAAAACTTTTATTAAAATAACCAGGTTCCTAATAATTAATTAACAAGCAATTTTAATCTAACCAAAATACTCGTATAAGATTAAAAATAAGCCTTGGCAGTTAAGAGATGACCAGTCTCAACCTTCCGCGGCGCCGGCCCGCCGTTCACGAACATGACGCGTGTATCAGCACCATCCAGCTCAACCATTTCGTAGGGAATCGAATGATCCAACACAAGCGCCACCATCGGTGAGACATTTAAGTGAGCATGACACGTGTTGTACCATAAAAGATCTTGGAATTCCTATCTCTTATTTTTATTATCAATTAAACATGCATAATACTTTTGTACGTGGCTGTACTAATAATAGTTAACTTACGGTTTCATATACGTATCTTAATTTGAGTGTAGGTACAGCCCACTTAAAAAGCATGTGTCTTATCGCAGACGACATAAAACAATCCTCTTTAAAATGTACAGAACAAATTACAGTTTGGTTTGAGGGAAACCAATTATTTTCCCTGCCTGTTGCATCTATCCATTTATTTTTAATTTCTGGATCTTTTGAGAAACTGAAATAAAATGTATTAATTCTAGTAAAATAGGTTCTTAATATAATTTCGTATTTAGGAAAACTAACAGTTATCGATATTCATATATCAGCGCTACGCATCACTAGTGCATTATTTGACATAGGTCCGTTGCTAGGCAATTTTTTCATGTTATCTCAAAAATATTTCACAATGAAAGATTGGTAAAATCCATAAATATTATAATTAGTGCAGTAATTTTTTACTTACCGGTGGTAGGACACGCCACTTGTCTTAAGGTTTGTTGTGATTGCTCTATTTTTGCAAATAAGGACGGAACAATTCGGCATTTTGTAAAAATACGAAATAACACTACACGTTTCGATGCAAACTTATGGCAACGGTGTTTATCGCCGCCACGCCCGTCGCGCATAGCAACACTTGGTCAGGTTAATCTTAACCAGGCGACACGCGCCACGCCTCCATGCCATATCCCTCGATATCCGTGGTAAGATCAAAGAAGGCTTTAGAAAAGATCATTATGAAATAAGGCAGGTTTGATTTCTTCATTGGTCTAGTGGTCGCAAGCGCTGGTGCTGAGCATGAGGTCCTGGGTTTGATTCGAAGGAGGGGAAAAGTGTTATCTGGAATTTCTCAGTAGCAGCCCGGAGTCTGGATACGTGCTCGGTTGAAGGCAATAGGCTCGCCCCCTATTACATGGGACTTAAACATAACTTGCGAAATGTGGGTGTCTATAGGTACACCTCTGCCTGACCATCTGTGGTGATGTTATGTTATGTAGATTTGAGTTTGACTTGACGGGCCCTGCCTTATGTATGACGTGAATTTTCCTATAGTAAAATAATTAACTTTAACGATTTTTTATGTAACAAACTCTTCATTGAAATGTAACTTTAAAAAGGATTTTTCCTTGGATTGTATAATTATTTAAAATCCTAAAACTTAGTTCCATTTCGATGTAAGGGTTAACATAAGATTTTTCGAACACTGTCACACATCTAGGAAAGAAAATGGTTAAAAATAATATTGAAAAATCTGCTCTCAAAAACGGTGAAGGAAAACATCGTGAGGAAACCGGCATGTCCTAGAATCAAAAATTCGAAGACATGTGACATCCACCAACCCGCACTGGGCCGCGTGGTGGATTACGGCCCACTCCCTCTCATTGAGAGGAGGCCTGTGTCCCAGCAGTGGGAACATTATAGGCTGATTATGGTATATTTAAAATAAATTGTTATTATTATTTTATATAGCGTGTATCAGAATTAATCAGCCATCCCATACATTTGGGTCACGTAGCTATTGAAGTTTTGTATGGGACAGCTGATTTTGTTTCTCAATTACGATGTTGGTCCCGAGAAGGTTATTCAGTTTGATGGTCTGTACCACACAACTATAAATATGACCATACCTTTCTGATACATGCTGTACATAACGTAAAAAAAATGGTGACAGTGTTCAAACCATAATTATTATTATGTAAAAAATACTATTTCATAACTATTCAAACTTCGCTAATAGCTAATTTATAAACAAAAATATTATGAAAATGCAAAACTTGCTACTTTTTATATAAATTAAAATTTAAAATAATGCATTTAAATAATGAATGGATTGCGTAGCATAATTCTAAAACATTGTAAAGTGTATAAAGTCTTTTCCCTTTTAAATACCTACATATTTAGAAAAAAATACTGTTAGCCTATAAATAGTCCATTTTTCATCACGGTTCTAGTACGCAAGGACCAAAAAAAAATTGTTGCCCGAATAATGTAAAATTAGTACCAAATGGTAGAAAATAAGAAAAAACTAAACAAACGCGAAATATCGCAATTCAAACGAAATAGGCAAATTTGAGCTTTGCTAGCAAAGATGCAGCATTTTACAGTACAATTTTTAAAATAGGTACATGGACTGTTGAATAACTGGATGTCAAACTTGCTAATTTTGGTCTTTTGGTACTAGAACCATTTAGATTTTTGTAGTACGGCCTCACATGTAGCTAAATCGTGTATAAATAGCATATTTATATTTTTTAAAGCTTTTCGAAAATAACATTAAACTGTGCCACGACAAAATTTTACATTTTAGACCATAAAATATAACAAAAAAAAAGTTATGTTTTTTACTTAGAATGTTTTTTTAAAACAAACTTTAGCCAACTACATTGAGTAATGGATCATATAAAATTAACCAAAACGAATTGTCTCTGGTTAAAATACAAATAATATTAAAAATATTTTACATGCGAATAAAAAAGAAATCTCCTTTTTGTGAAAGGTCAACTTAAGGTGCTTTGGACGTTCCAATTTTTCTCATTCATTTATAAGGCAATTTAATCAAGCCTTCTTTTATTTATTTTTTGTGGTAACTCCGAAATAAATACAGACGCCACACATCAACCTACCCGAAACTGTAAAATTTTCCCAATCAACTTTGAACCTGATAAAGTTGAAAATCTATTAAAGAAATTTGACAGATTGTAGTAACTTGATGTGCTGGCGTCTGTTTGTACCAGAGCAGACATTCTGTTCTGTAAAAATGTCATCGTGACTTACGTGAAGTGATACCTACTAGAGATTGACAAAACTCACTTAAAGCTCACTTTTTTACAGAATAGGTCAGCAGGTGTGAAATCGGGACGTTCTTTAGGCGATCCTACCGTGTTAATGCTATTTATACAGGGTCAAATTAAATTAGCTAGGGAAACTGCAGACGTGAAGGGTAGCGATATATAAACATGAAAAAAAAATGGATGATGTTTTTTGCCCATCACGTCTCCGGAGTTTCTCCGGCTAATTTAATTTTACTCTTTATATACCAATTTAAATAGTATTCCCTTAGGTTTAAGTAGAAATTTGTGATCTTCATTATTATGAATAATAAAAACTCCTTACTATTACTGTAAATGATCTAACCTTAGAGTAATGTAACTAACTCTTTTCAGTACTTATTTAGTTCTAAATATACCCTTTTTCCCTGTCGTCTAAGATTCGCCTTGATAAAGTAATTTTAAACTCTATTGTAATGAAGTTTAGGTGTATATTAGAATAGTTTCAGTTTTACTAGACGCGTTCTACTGTAGGGTCTTAAGATTT
Source organism: Oligia latruncula (assembly GCA_948474745.1). Lineage (NCBI taxonomy): Eukaryota > Metazoa > Arthropoda > Insecta > Lepidoptera > Noctuidae > Oligia > Oligia latruncula. Next base: position 657,426 of record OX419707.1, on the reverse strand, counting down.
TAATAAAGTTTTATTGTTGGAGTTTACATAATAATATAATATAAACGGAAATTGTATGAGATAGTGATACTGTAATAAAACGTGCGCTTTTTTACATAATTGTTTTATTTCAATTTTCTTTTAACTATTCTCTACCTCTCTCTATTCTGTTTTATTTCCTTTTCTATTACTGTCATCAACATCATCTATGTAGCCTTTTCCCAACTATAATCAGTACCATAATTTAGCAACACACAATATGAATCATTTGGAAGGATATTGCTAATCCATTACTTCCTATGTTTGAAAAAATTGTTTAATTAACATCGTAAATAACACAATGAATGTTGTTGAACTGTCAAAATAAACGCCATCGCTACTGTTAGGGTGTTACGCAATTACCCTGCAAACCGGCCTCCAGTTTAACCGCACCAGTATTTTACATGGAGCGACTGCTCTGCCCTCCACAACTCAGTTACCGGGTAAAGGTTCCTTCAAACAGGCGCGACACAAGGGCACCGCAAGTCGCGCAACGAGCGGTGCCTTTGTGTCGCGCGCGATTATATCGCGTGTCGCGCCTGTTTGTAGGAGCGTTAATATGATACCTCTTAAATTGATAAGACTGGTTGTCAGACTTTTGACGACTCGTAACGACTTTCAACGATCCACAAATGATAGCCGAGGCACGGCCCCGTGCCTCGGAAAGCCATCCACGGACTGACCGCGGCAAGCGTAGCTTAACCTGCGGAGTAATTGCGTAACACACTATCAGTAGCAAGGGCTGATTTTGACAGTTCAACAACATTCATTACGTTATTTACGAACACATAAAGCAATGGATTAGCAATTGATTGGATTAATGGATTACCTTCAAAATGATTCAGATTATGATTGGCGTGTTACGTAATTACTATAGGTACTAATCGATCGACCCGTTCGGCTGTTAATACTTAGCATTTTTCTGACTAGAAAATCGATCTAGACCCAGGAAAGGAAAAAGGAAGAGCAAATTAAAAGAAATCCACATCTTCGTTTTCACTTTATTTGGAAACTTCAAAACTTAACAGTAAGTATGTACAGGGTTAAGTTAAGGGCGCACCGAGCTTCTAGCGCTAAACGATTTTAGGTATTCTATGCGCTCCGTGTATGTGTGCGTGAGGCACACCGGCAAGAGATCGAACGGCTAGATAGATAAGAGCACTGCGCCAATCGCGAGCCGCGCGCGTCGAGCCGTGCGCCGCGCGCCGATCGACTAGCGAGGTGCTACCAATATTTACAAAATAACGATTTGAAATACTTTTATTGGAAATATTCACGTTATGAAAACTTTTTCAGATTTTACACAATTTATAATTTATCGTCGTTAGGTAGGTATCTATGATCAATGAAAAATGAACCAATATTAGGTATAATTTACTTAGTCGAATTATTACCAACTATTACAATTAATAACTTTTTATGATAATATTCAAAGTACAGACGCCAGCAGGTCAACCTACCCGAAACTGTCAGATTTTCCCAATCAACCTTGAACCTTATGCTTTAGCAATAAAGTCGAAAATCTAATAAAGAAATCTGACAGATTGTAGTAACTTGATGTGCTGGCGTCTGTACAATAGAAACTTAAAAGTGATCTCAATAACGTAAAATAACATAACGGCTAAATAAGTAGGGTAAAAGTCCCAGTAGTCGACCCTTTATTTTCAATTTCAAATTATTTATTCTTCAAAGTAGATTCAATAAAATACTTTTGTTACTACGTAGTAAATGATAAATGATTTATTTTCTGTAAGTAGGTTTGTACAAACACTTTTACACGTCAATCATATTTTTTTTTAAACTAGATGAGGTCGGCGTTTCCTATCTGACTATTCTGAGAAGAAGGCCGAAACAAACTCAGAAGTCACAGTCTCTTTTAAAGTCCAGACAAAATCTTGGTCAGATCGTGTGAAGACCATGTAGATTGGTGTCTGAAATGGTCTTTTGAGGAAAGAACCATACAGATTGAGCGGACCTGTCCAATCAGTGCACGCATTTGTCAAAAATCATGCAGCTCAACTCAGAACTTGAGGAGCTCAACGATTCGACGAACAATACAAAGACAGGACATTTGGGTAGGCCGCATAAACTACTCAAACTGCCAGATCATGATTAAAACTAAGAAGGAAAAAGAAATGACCCACATAGTCCTCACATTCACAATAATTAAATAAAAAATTAAAACCGGGCACACTGAGTTTCTAGCGCTGATCGATTTTAGGCATTCTATGCGCTCTGTGTATGTGTGCGTGAGGCACACCGGCAAGAAAGCGAACGGCTAGACAGATAAGAGAACTGCGCAAATCGCACGGCGCGCGCGTCGAGCCGTGCGCCGATCGACTCGCGAGATGCTAGTGCTACCAATATTTACAAAATAAAAAAACACGATTTGAAATACTTTTATTGGAAATATTCACGATATGAAAGCTTTTTTCAGATTTTACACAATTTTTAAAATTTATAATTTACCGTCGCCGTCGTTAGATAGGTCCTGTATCTACGATCAATGAAAAATGGATATTACTTATTAGGTTTATTTTACTTAGTCAATTAATTACCTTTTATGATAATATTCTAAGTACAATAGAAAATTAAAAATGATCTCAATAACGTAAAATAACATATCGGCTAAATAAGTAGGGTAAAAGTCCCAGTAGTCGACCCTTAATTTGCAATTTCAAATTATTTATTCTTCAAAGTAGATTCAATAAAATACTTTTGTTAGTACGTAGTAAGTTTTTGCAAGCAAATTCTATTGAATTTCTGATAATGAAGTTACATTGTAAGTATTTTGTTCGATAAGGCAAGACGTCACATAGCCACACAAAATATGCATTCCCTATGAAAATATAATGTGAGAGCGTCGACTTCTGGATAACATGTTTCAGGAAGAAAGTAGCCAGCAAAATTGTTATTTACGATAAGATCGGTTAGTATACCGGATAATTTTTTTACCGGTTCCAAATTTATACAGGTTGTCCTATGATTATGAACAACTTTCACTATAGGACCATCTCTGAAATCACGAAAAAAAATCTGCTGTTTAAAACAAAAGTTCAATGCCTACTTGACCAAAGTCAAAGTTAAAGCATTTATTTCAAATGGGCACATAAACGGCACTTTTGAACGTCAAAATTTACATTTAAAAAATAGAATTGATTCTAGTCGCCCGTTCCAAAATGTATGAAACAGCTTTTTTTCCGTGTTTTCGGAGTTGGTCCCATAGTGAACTGCAACTGTTCTAATAATTAAATAAAATCTAAAACTCTATTTCCACTTATTCTGATCTCTTCAAATTTTTCTTCAGGTTCTATTGAATAATAATCTTCTTCTGAATCAGCTGACGAATGATGTGTAGAAAACAAAACGGTGAAGGAAACCGGCATGTCCTAAAACAAAAAATTTGTAGACGTAGAAGTGCCAACAACTGGTACATTTACCCTATAAAACAGAAAAATATAAAGAATTTTCCAGTGTACCAATGTAGTTTCTATCTGCACTTGTCTTTCTCTCTCGTCATCAGATGATTCAAATTTATTTTGCAGTGAAATGTCAACAACTGGTACATTTACACTATAAATAGAAAAAAATATACAGAGAATGATTAAAATTAGATTTAATTTAGTGATTTTTACCCACCTTTCGTACGTAAACTGTATTGCAGAAATATCGTATAATACACACACAGGTACAGGTAATACATTCTACAAATAAATTAAAAAAATAATATTAAAAATAAATAAAAAAACTTTAGAATTATTATTTAGCGACTCATAAAAAAGGTCACTCCATTTTTAATCATTCTAATTAATTAATTTTTTATATATAAATCGCTGCGCAGGCTAGCGCGCGCGCGCGCCCGCGTCACAGTATAAAGATATACAGTATTTCGACTTCATACAAACGGACGAAACGCGAGCTATATCTACGCGCCTCGACCTCCGGATGCGCTCGGCATGCAGACAGTCGCGACTGTGCCGCAGTGACCAACGGACGGTGTGTTGTTTTTTTTAACAATAACTGCGCAAAATAAATTGAAGTACATATTTAATATGACGAGTAGGCTATATTGTGCTGTTTTTGGTTGCATGAATTCGTCAATAACGCATCCAGAGATAACTTTTTTTTAGATTACCTGGAAACTCTGAAAGGTAAGAGTATGAAATAATTTTACTTACTAGTAGGTAGGTACATAATGTGTGTCTTTTTAATGGATAAGTATTTCCTTTTATCTCCCGAAAAAAAAGATGTCTGGCTTAATAAATAAAGTGAATAGAGTAAAGGAAAGTGAGACACGAGTGAAATAGGTAGTTATAGGCGGTTCATGAATCATTATACGGTAGGTACGCTTGTGTTAAAACCTCTGGGCATGTGTGTTTTGTTCTGTTAGTTTGTGTAATTCAAAGTAAAGACGTGGTTTTTATTATTAACTAGCTTCTGCCCGCGACTTCGTCCGCGTGAAATTTCACCCTCTTAGGGGTGGAATTTCGAAAAACGCTTTCTTAGTGGATACCTACTCTTCACAAAGAACACACCCTCCAAATTTCATGTCTCTAGGAGCAGCGGTTTAGACTGTGCGTTGATATATCAACAATCAGTCAGTTTACCATTTTATATATATAGAAGATATTTATGTACACACAGTAAAATACAATAACAAAACTAAATGGAAACACAAAGTAGGCAAATGTAATTAAAATGCTGGAGGCGGGCAGCCCTATCGCATGTTTACGTACCGCGCGGCTGTAGGCATTTATTTCAAGGTTACGGCCGAGTTACAATACTGTATGATCTTTATACTGTGCCCGCGTGCCGCGCGCACGGCGGCTGTGCTGAGAATGCAATCACTATACGTGGTTGAAAGGATCTCGGTACTTTTCTAAACAGCCTATATAAGGCGAGATTAATTTATACAGCCAAATTCATACTAGGGGCTTGGTAAGTGATAGATGAGTATCACGGATCGACAACATCACAACATATTATGCAAATGCAAAATAAAATGTTGACCTATTTGTATTTGTGTATTTGACTAAGAGCTGGGATTGCGTTTGAACCACACGAAAAAAAAAATTACGAAATTCACAAAGGCGGTCATCGACCCTTGATACTGAGCACTTACCGAGTCATCAGTATGAATTTGGCTGCATGAATTAATGTCACCAGATACTAGAAAGTAGGTAGGTACTGTACTGAGTATACTTACGAAGCAACAGGAGTATTCTCTTTGTCTTCAACATTCTCAGCAAAGATAAATTAAATTGTTTTTAAAATACCCCATTAAAAAAAATAACACCACCTAGTAAGGCAATTAGCTCAGATTACAGTTTATTTTATAATCTGACGCAATTGGTAAATAAGTAGGTAAATATACGAATTTTACTTACTTCATTTTTTCATGCAAGCGAAGGGGCAAGGGCAAGGGGCAAGAAAAGGGGTTGGCTAAAAACCAATGCTAAACGCATTGGTTTTTCGCCAACCCCTTCTCTCCCTTGATTTCTTTACTTTGTTCCCCATTTCAAATACGCTACAGTGAATTTTCATACAATTTTCTTCGTTACATTATTAAATCCGTGCGTAAGCGCAAGCGACACAAGCTCCCCGTCCGATGGCCGAAGCAGGACTAAAGCGGATAGGAGGGCGGCGCGGTAGCTCAGGGTATGCTGGGCGAAACTCGCGCGACTTTAGGTATTTCCTTCTTATTGTTAAACAAATACACATTTTGAAAATGTAAAGTATATACGTTGTATAAAACATGTAGTTTTGTTATTATTCAAAAACTGATGACCTTCCGCGAAGTATTCACGCCGTACTAAGCGTTTGTTTTGTTTTTTAGAGATAACTTTGTGAATTTATTCTATCGAGCAAACTTTATCAAATCGTGTTTCCATCGTGTATACTGGCTAGTATATATGCCCAATAATATCAATTTATTTCCTTAGATTTTTATTTAATTGTTTACTACTTCAAACAACCGTTAGAAAAACGTGTTTTTGTGTATAAAAAGCTCGGTGCCCCGTTAAGTATTAAGTTAGTATTTACAATGAATATTATGCAGATCTTAAACGTTAATTTGTTCGCAAATCTACGTTTTAGGGGCGAAACACATCGAACAAAGTATAGCTCGTTTCTAACGTTATGGCGGGTCGGAACATGAGGCGAGTCGCTGCGCAGTAATAAATTAACGTGTCAGCGGGTGAGGGGGTACTGTGCAGTGAGTAGCGCACTTCAGAGCCGACATAAAGTTTGAATCAGGCTATACTTAAGGTGAATGGGTAGTGGTAGACCGCGAAATTCAAATTTTCTTACGTTTTTTACAATTTACAGGTCAGTGTCAGGTTGTATCTTGATCAAAATATGATTCGCGACAATAACAGGTACATATTTAGAGAATTACAATCATTAGAATCTAATAATACATCTTTCTAAGTTAGGTTTCTACCATAAGCACTTTTACATAACAGATTGGTTCCTATGGTACAAATCTAACTTAGAAAGATGTAATAATGATTTTAATGATTATAATTATCTAAATACGTACCTGTTATTGTCGCGAATCATATTTTGATCAAGATACAACCTGACACTGACCTGCAAATTGCAAAAAACGTAATAAAATTTGAATTTCGCGGTCTACCACTACCCATTCACCTTAAGTATATACATTTTTAGGTCTATTGTAAAACCTTATTCAGGTTTTAACACTGCAAATACTGGAAGACTGTCAGCCTATATTAAATCTAAAACATCATTACTTCAGGCAAAGAAAATAAACATAACCACGAATTTAGTTTTGCACCGATTAAAGGTATACCAAGTACCAAGAATGACGCTACGAACATTAATGCTGCTTTCCCACTTGTTACATGTTGCCAACAAAACTTGGTGACGTAACACAGGTAACAAGCGTTCTTAGTGTGTTGATATGATAGAAGGTAAGTTGGGGATCTTGCAAGAGATTGTTTGTTGTTGGCGTGTTTGTACAAGTGGGTGGGTACGTAGCATTTTTTAATTTTTTATTTGCCACTAATGTCCCACTGCTGGCCAACGCCCTCTTTCTGCCACCGCTCTCTGTCCAGAGTTGTCAAGGACCACTGTTTATTAAAGGAGTCCAGCTCATCTCGCCACCTCCGTCTGGACCTGCCCCGATGTCGTTCATTGGCTCGTAAGTTTGGCCCATTGATCGTTTGCAATGCTTTAGAATTATCAAACTAGTGTACTTGTTATTAAATGTTTAGTAAATCTTAATTAGTGTTGTAGTTTAGATATTGCACTAAAGCAATTTATTTAATTTATTTCAAATCAAAGTGTTTCCCAATAATATGTGTTTCGCCATAATAATGTAATGCAATGACTAGACAATAAAATAAGTACTAACAATTAATTAAGGTAGGATCATAATATTAACTTAATTCTAACAATAATTAATTAACTTAAATCACAAATTGTTCTGAGCAACAATCAAATTATAACTAAGTTATTTTGGTAATTTGCTTAGAATTGTAGTAAAAGAAAATTTGGAACGTGTCACTGGTAAAGGATATAAGTAGGACAAGTAAAAGATATTGAAATAAAGAACAATTCAAGAAATGGTCTTCTGAATCGAGAATTGTTTTCGCTCAATCCAGAAGATTAACGATCATAGAAAAGAGTGAAGCGACAATAGTTTAAGGCGACACCGTCACGGTAGCCCTCAAGTTCATCTTATATTGAATTACTAGTTTCATGACTTAACAATCAATAGGATTATATGACCTAAGAGGGTTGTATTGATGATTTTAGTAATTACTAGCTGCGCCCCGTGGTTTCTCCCACATAAGTTTCGATCCCGTAGGAATATCGGGATAAAAAGTAGCCTATGTGTTAATCCAGGGTGTCAGCTATAGGTAATATTTTAAGCTACCTACTCATGTCGTCTTAACTTGCTGTAAACCACTTACTTACTGTATTACCTGGATAATAAATATTTTCTATTTCTTTCTAAGCTACCTCTCCATACCAAATTTTATCAAAATTGGTCCAGCCGATTGTGCGTGAAGAAGTAACAAACAAACACACTAGAAACATTCGCCTTTATAATATTAGTGTGATGATTCTGTAAATACATACCTACATGTTACGGTCGTGAATCATATTTTAATCAACATACAACCAGACACTGACATGGAAATTGCAAAAAACGTAAGAAAATTGGAATTTCGTGGGTTATCTTTATCACATCCTCCTTAAAGACTATCACTGCGTTCTAACCAAAAACGTCACGTGCATATTTTATGTTACTTTTTGTTGGGAAAACTGGAAGGCGTCGAGCGCGTCAAAAAACACACTGTTCGGGCTCTCGGAGCGTTGAAAATCCAATGCGCGAAAAAATGTGGCCGGGGGGAATCCCGCGCCGCGCCGCCGCCCGGTGCGAATCGGAGCTTACTGTTCACCGAACATAAAATGCCATAAATTATAAACGAGACGATTACGTATTCGCGTGACGATCACTTTTGTTTAGCGCGCGGCCTAAGGAAAATTTTCATTATAACCTTGAGCAAAATACTACAATATACATTATTTTTGTTCTTAGATTTGATTAAAAGTCACTGTATCCAAGTGAACTTAGAAGTCAATATACTTTACTAGATGACTTAAAATCTTTTTTTTTATTGACCCACAACACGAAAGCCTTTTAAATTTTTTACATTTAAGTACACGACCTTTTCAAGAACCTATTTCAAGGTCAAACATGACATGTCTTTATCTAAATCAATTCATCCGTTCCTGAATAAAATGGCAACAGTTATACAAACAATCTTAGTTAAATAGTATTTTACATTATAAATAGTAACAAGAAAATCTTACAAAGGCACAGTTTTAATAGTACATTACGATAGAATAGACTACGATTACGTAAATTCCACGTATTGTATACTATTTTATAGCACTGTGTGACCTAAAACCGCACTTAAGTCACGCTTTTCTGTATATAGATGGACTACTTAAGTCACAGAACAGCATGACTTAAGTGCGGGTCTGAGTCACACAGTGCTATAAAATTAATTTACAATCTCTCATTAGAATTCTTTTTTATAACTAAAGGCTTTAATCTACTACGAAGCTTTACCAGGCGCTTGCTGACTTTCCCCGAAGAATTTGTCGTTGGGTTCCTCAAATCAGGCATCGACTTACTTTCGTGGACGGGCAACGGTTCGGTTGTTTTTAATGCAGTTCCATAGTACCTTGGCATACTGTAATCTTCCTGATACATCATTGCTGATTGCTGTTTTATACTCTGTAAGCTCGTGTCTCCCTTGTATTCCGGCAATGATGGCACCTCAGCAAAGAATCTTGGTAGATTGTTACTCTTTATTATCGGAGTGTCAGGCAGTTGACTCAGTTTCAACTCTTCCGTGGCTAACATAACTCCAACCATTGATTTGCTCTTGACTAACGGTGGTTTTTCTGATAGATAATGTTCCGAAATATTCAAGAACGATGCACTTCGGTGTGGTACTCTTGATAATACCTTGTTCAATTTGTTCGGATCTATGTTCTTCAAACTATCGACCCTGCTTAGCATTGGTCTCGACAATTTCCCGCTGCTGTCAACTCTATCTAAAGTCTTGGAGCTATTACTTCTTGGGAACTCATTATCTACTCTCATCCTTAGAATGCCTTTCACACTCTCAACTCTTGGTAAAGAGAAAGCAGATGGTAAAGCCATAGAAGAAACTGGGTCATAATGGTAAATAGGACTGAGAGTTGTGATCTTAGTTTCATCTTTAATAGTAATAGTACTGGGTTTAATAACGTCTTGTTTCCTAACTGCTACGTTCATTGTCAGACCTTCCTCGGTATCCTGGCTTTGTTGATCACTGTCCTCTTCTTCGTCAATCTTGAACATGTCGTGGTTAGTTTGAAGTTCATCATTGAACATAATTTCGAAGTCAGTGACTGGTGAATTGATCTCGTCTTCGAAGTAGACCTTGGTCCTGTTGGGCCTGTCTGATAGGTAGTCGGGTTCGGACTTGGTCTCCAGTTCGTCCAGTGAGTTTGTGCTCGCCGTTTTAGCTTTCAATTCTTGGTCGTCTCTAAATATTAGAGATTTAGAGAATACCTGAAAACCAAAAGAGAATATGTTAGTGTTAGTGTTACTAGAAATTCACTTTAGTTTTGTAGCTTGTATATTATTTTGAAACTTGAACTTGGTTCACAGATGGCGGAACGTCACGTCGCAGTGTCGATATCGTGGGTGTCAGTTGTCGGTGTCATACATGTCAGGTGACGGTGTCGCAAGTGACAGGTGTCAGTGACATGAGTGTCAGCTAGTGTAAGTATCGTGAATGTCAGGTATCGTGAGTGTTAGCTGTCGAGAGTAAGGTATCGGTGTCACGTATGTCACGTGTCGGTGTCGCAAGATTCATGTCGTGAGTGTCAGGTAAAAGTGTCGCGAGTGTCAGTTTCTGAGTGTCATGTCACTTGCTTGAGTTGTCTGTAATCTTGCACCAGTTTCTCACCTCATAAAGCTTGTCAGCATGCAAAGGCACCTCGTTGACCTCCCTGCCGGTGATGGCTCGCGAAGGCAGGTGGTTGTTGTTGACCGGTTGCTCAATGACCACGCTCTCGAGGCTTGCTCCGTTGTTGACGTAGCCGTTCGTGTGGACTGCATCATCTTCTAGTCTGGAAAGAGATTAAAGGGAGATAAGTATTGATAAAGAGTTCTCATTAACTTTAGTGAGATCTTTAATCCAAATATAAGACTTATATGTTAGACTGAAACTCGAAATCCCGAATCACTTTTTCCCGAATGAACGTTATCTCGAATCACGCTATCCTATTGCGAGATACACGAGATGGGTGATCGGTTTTAGGGTAAGATGTAGAGAACAAAGTGCAAATTCTAGCTTCCATCTGTCAAAATTACGCCAAAATGCACTGATTTTGTCAGATCGAAGAGTATCTAAGTATACGCTAAGTTTCATCTTTGTATGTACTTACGTTAAGTCTTAACACAAAAACCCATAGTGCCTCAAATTGTACGCAAAACATAATCGAGAAAATTGTAAGCTTGGTAAGGAGTTGCTTGCCAGACTTTGTGTTTGCCAGTAGCTTCAACCAGGAAGACGTGTCAAAGGAGCTTCGGCAACCGTGTGTCGTGCGCTCTCTCCCACACACCGCTCGACGTCTTGCTGTGCAACAGAGAGCCCACAAACTGACTTTCATAATGTTTCAGAAACGTTATTTGTTGGTAAATTGCGGACGCTATGTGGCCACTTGGCTAGCAGCCATTCTTTTAGGCAACCGTATCGTTACAATAAGGTTCGGAACGGTTCGGTTCGGTTTCGGATTAGTAAAAAAAACATTTGAAGATGACCCTTTAGGAAAAACCCAAAAAGACAACTAGTTCCCCTTAGTTCCAAAGAAATCGCGTTGACCAATCGGCACGCTATTTGAATGAGAAGCACATTTTCTCCAACAACTTATATGTGACACTACAGTTATTATCTATAATGTGCATCTTCAGTAACTGAAGCAGGTAAATGTTAGCATAGCAACATTAGCAACTGACTATCAAGATCATTACGTGTTTGTTCGTTTGCGCACGGATTGACGCGGCTTGTAATGCTGGTATCTTACATGGACAAACAGAAGAAATCTGTAGGTAAGAACACGTTTTGTTTATTTGTGTCTGGTTGAAGCGCAAATGCTGGTCATAATTTTCAATTTCTGACCCATACAAAACTTCAACACCTACCTACTCGACCCAAATAGGCCGGCTGATTATTTTTTCTTGATTACGATATTGATCCCATGGAGAAAGTCGTTCAATTTGATTTTCTGAACCACATCTTTAAATTTGACCGCATATTTCGCACTAATACACGTTTTAAGAGCGTTTACGACGCACGGCATTTCATACAAACTTTCAAGCCCTTGTTTTTCGAAATGAATGAACCGATTTTAATGAAATTTATGCGCATAAGCAGGATACGAAGGTCTAAAAAGTTAGTTAAGAACATTTTCGAAAAACAGTGTTACAGCCAAATTAGACCGATTTTAAATTTTCCAAACAGAGATGTCCAGTTATCTTTTTTTAAATAACACATTTCGAAAATGTGCAGAGAGGCAGGATACAAACGTCTAAAAAGTTAGTTAAAACTTTTTAGACCTTTGTATCCTGCTTCTGCGTATGAAGTTTCATTAAAATCGGTTCATTCATTTCGAAAAACAAGGGCTTGAAAGTTTGTATGAAATGCCGTACGCCGTAAACGCTCTCAAAGGTAATTGTAAAGTGAGTAAAGCGTCCCTATGTCATTTCTAAATTTCATTAAAAAAATATCATCGCTATTTGTTTTAACGAGAGAGAGTTATTCCGTTTGTTCGATTAGTCGACGTGAGAACTGTATTCATTTCATGAAAGTTCTACTCGAACTGAATGCTAGAAACACATTCTTTGTTGTCGAGAATTTAGTGTGTATAGCTACACTTATTTTCTCAGAGACATGATATTTTATTGTTACAGTACAATTTTTGCATAATCACACTATCACATCACACGAATATTATAAAGGCGAAAGTTTGTGAGTGTGTGAGGGGGTGTGTGTGTGTGTGTTTATATCTTTGTTACTTCTTCACGCTCAAACGGCTGGACCAATTTAGATAAAAAAAAATATGGAGGTAGCTGACACCCTGGATTAACATATAGGCTACTTTTTATCTCGATATACCGACGGGATCGACATTTACGCGGGTGAAACCGCATGGCGCAGCTAGTTTAAAAATAAAATTGACTGTTCTATACATTTTGACCGCGTAGGTATTGCACTTTTCTTGGAAACAGCAGATTTTTATTTTGATAACCGACGAAAAATGTCTATGCTACGGTTCAGAAAAATGTACTGAATCCACTGTAATAGGCTGCGCGTCGACTTCCTGTATAAATCACAGCTGGACTGTTTACTCAATTGTATACTTATGTTTTCACAAGCAAATAAAATATTATGCACATATCCCTAATCCATATTTTGACATTAAGATCTATATTATGTCATTAACCTAATCTATACTATATAATATTATAAAGCTGCAGAGTTTGTTTGTTTGTTTGTTTGAACGCGCTAATCTCTGGAACTACTGGTCCGATTTGAATGATTCTTTTAGTGTTGGGTAGTCCATTTATCGAGGAAGGCTATAGGCTATATAACATCACGCTACGACCCTTAGGAGCCGCGCAGCGTGTGACACCGCGGGGAACAGCTAGTGTATTATATACTAAATCCTTCCTGAAAGTATGTAGAGCAAGTTAATGAAAGAAACAACAAAATTGGTTTATTAGTTTTTGAGAAAATCGCGGACATACATACATACATACGGGTCGAATACAGAACCTCCTTTTTTGAAGTCGGTTAAAAAATAATATCCGCATGTAAACCCATGCTTATCACAAGTGTGACAGCTAAACGACTGTTGACGTTGATCTTACATGGTTCTCCTCTGCAAACAGGCACAAACAATGATCTAAAACACAATGCCACTTTACAATTTGCATATCTTTTACTAAGGAACATACGTGTTTTACATGTCAATCAAACTTCATTCTTCGTGTTTTCCGGGTAGGCAGAAAGCCAGGGGTAATTGCGTAACATATATGAAATGGGAATCGATCGCAATGCCTTTCATTTTGACAGTTCACCCACGTTCATTGCGTTTTTACGTTGTTGAGCAGACGATTTTTTCTAACCTATGAAGCAATGGATTAAATCTTTCCTATATAATTGGTTTTTGATTAAAACACACACACTTGCGTGTGTGATGCTAAATACACTACTAGCTGCTGCCCGCGACTTCGTCCGCGTGAAATTCGTTTTCCCTTAGCGTTCTTTCTATTTTTTTTTAAATTTTGCTCGGCTCCTAAGAGTTCTAGCGTGATGTTAAATAGCCTTCCTCAAGAATTGGGTTATCAAATTCATTTTTTTTTTGAGACATTTGAGTGAGCATGACATACTATCAGCCAATCAATGAATGACATAAAACTCACACCTGTGCTATGCAGGAGATTGAAACAACAACATAAAGACACAACAACAACAACAACACAACGATAGTCAACGGTAGTTTGATACAACTCAAAGATAGTCTTACAATCTTCAGCAGCTCCAACAGTATTTCCAAGTGTTAATCAATTAGTTGTGGTTGTGGAGCAGGACCAGCAGCCTTTATAAGGCAAAGAAAACCACTTCACACTAGGTTGAAACATTACAGATACCTACTCAAGATATCAGTATACATAAACATTATTTTATCTTTTACAAATAAATACAGCAAACAGCGTAAATTCCTCGCTGTTTAGGTAAATAGTTTGTTCTAGCTTCTGTTTAAGTCCGGCTGTTTGTTCTATTATCTGACGGGGAAAATGATTTATTGTTGTTGTACTATAGGTACACTTCTGTCCAACCATTCGGGTATACAAGGCGTGATGTTGTGTTTTTTTTTTCAAGGTTTTTCATGATGGGCACTTAAACTAAGTCGGGTTAGGTCAGTAATGGTGTAAACCATTTTATAACTCAAGAACGGCTGATATGATCTTTGATTTATTTGTTGGATTTGTCTCCGCCGCGAATAACAGAATAACTATTAAAACATGGGAAAAATTCACGAAAAAAATTTCAGATAATCTGAGGCGTTTGCAGAAATAGCGGATTTAAAGCAAAAGGGTAAAGACTGAGATAGTACTGTCAGGTATGTCTGTACATGATGTACTTGATGTTCGAAAGTGTAAAATTTTCCCAATCAACTTAGAAACCTAATGCTTTAGCGATAAAGTTGAAAATCCATTAAAGAAATTTGACAGATTGTAATAGCTTGATGTGCTACGACGAACAGATGACCATGGCGTGAAAAAGTGCCTTGCCATGGCTACAAAGAAGAGGGGAAGAGGAAAACCTTAAACCAAATGGATGACGGAGGTCCAAAAGGACATGAGGGAGGGAGGTGGATCTTGCGGAAGAGAACGCACAAGACTGAAATAAATGGAGTCGCATGATTCGGGAAAAGCGACCCCGCGTAACGTGAAAAGGCGAGGCCAAAGAAGAATCTGAGGCGGTACGAAGTTCGCCTGATCAGCTAGTTCTATACTAAAGTGCGCGCAAAATATGTCTGCGCGCGGTCGCAATCGGAAATAATCATTTGCCGCAATCTTGACGTGTACCTATGTCAGGATTGTCAGGTGATAAGAGAGTGTGCTGTGCTCCGCGTTTGTCAAAGCAAATAATGGCCAGCATTAGGTATGCCGAAAGTGATTAAAAGTGCTGGCAGAGATATAAGGTCAAAGTAACGTCGCGCGCAGAGTTATCTTGCGTGCAATCTAATACATCATGATGTTCCTTACCAAGGTCACTGACAGTCAGTGTCCATTCAGTCTTCATCTGTGTTATCAGTAATCGTTATCGCTTATCTTATCGCGACATCACGCCAGATAACGTCACACAATTGTCAGGCTTCATATGTCAATATATCTTCATATATCTCGAACCATGATCATCGCTGGGTAATGGCTTCAGAGATGGATGGATGGATGGCTTTTTGGATGGATGGTTTGGTTGGATGGATGGTGGATGGGATTATAAGGGTCATGTTTATGCCATCAGTGGCAGTTTCATATCTTTAGATAATTTTCTTAAATATTGTTAAAACTACTTGTATGGTGTGAGAGATATTTAGATCTACAACAAGATGAAAAGAGATCTGACTAGGCTCTCGACAATACAGGCGCGACGCAACGGTGCAATGCGAATCTGAATTTTTGTCTGGTACCGGTATCACACCAAGACCAATGGTACCGGTTCCCAAAAATACCGGTATTTTTAGCCATGGTTGCTTATAATGAAATGTAGATAAGTACTTAGAACTTACTTGTAGGTCGCGATCTTCTTGTCGAAGCAGAACCTCTCCTCGCAGCAGTTCCAGTACATTGTCTCCAGACAGCTGTGGACAAGAGGATACCATTACTTCTGGGGTATAAGATGGATAGGTCTGCACAGCTGGTATGTACAGTCAACAAAAGAGATAAGTAGCAGGATCGTCGGATATAGTTGAAGTTTAGTAAGAAACCGATCGATCGACCTGTGTGGCTGTTATTATTTAGCCACGGGCCCCTCTCAATAGTATTAAGCACAATTTGCTCTAAAGAGTATGTTAATATCGGTAACCTTTTGCAGTAAAACACGTCATGAGACGACTTTGATAACTATCATCATTCTCTGGGGTCGGCGCAACATGTCTTTTTCATCTCGGTAGTCACTCCCTTTCTAACCATATCATCATTCACACATTCCATCCATCGTTTCTCTGGTCTTCCCATACTCTTATAGCCATCGACATTCATACTAAAAACGTTCCTCACGACAATTAAATTTCCTCTTTCCTCCGCGTCACACGCCCATACCCGGAATAAATAATAATAATACATTGATATCACTGTGATTCATACCTAAATCTTCATCGAATTTAACTCGCCTGTTTACGAGTTAAGGTTACACAAACTGACACACACAATTGATATTTAGGTACATTGCAAAAACATATGAAGCGTCCAATTAATAGTAATTATTTTTAAAGATGCGACTTTTCCGTCTTGCTGTGACAAGAGAACTGATTCTCGAACAATAAAAAAAACATAAAGGCGAGTAATACACTAGAGCATTTTCTCGAGCATTTCCAACATTCCAAGTAATGTAACGTTCTTACGAATGCTTCAATAATAGTAATTATTTTTAAAGATGCGACTTTTCCGTCTTGCCGTGACAAGAGAACTGATTCTCGAACAATAAAAAAAAACATAAAGGTGAGTAAATACTAGAGCATTTTCTCGAGCATTTCCAACATTCCAACAACAAGCAAGAGCTCAATTTAAAAAAGCATTCCCATGTACTGTAACGTTTCAGCGAATGCTCGACACGGTGGGTGTTCGAAGTAATGCTCACGGCAAATGAGCATTTACCTGTAACATTCATTTGAATTTTGCTTTTACTCTTCGTTGAAATGTCGGAGCAGCTGGTCGTGTGTGATGCGTTTATCTAGAACGATGAAATGTTAAACAAATTCGCTCGTTTCTTTGCAAAATCAAGTTGTAACAAAACGTCGAGCGTTGTGCTCATTGCTCGATTCGTGAAAGGGTGACACATTAGAATGACTCGTTATGTTATGTTACAAGTAAATGCTCTAGTCTATACTCACCTTTACAGGCAAATATACGTAGTTGACAGTTCCTGGTAGTCAGTTGTTTTAGAAGTACAGTAATTATGTTTTGTTAAGAAAATATTGTTGTTTTAAACTCATATGCCTTCTTCTCATGGGGGTAGGCAGAAACTACAGAACACCACCTGCTACGATCCATACATACTCCTTTTGCTTTGTTTACGTTCACGCACCGCAGTACTACGCACCTGACCTTTCTGAAGAACATCACCAGTAAGGTCACTATACTTCCTTCTAGAGCATCCACTCCCAGTGGTTCTACTCACATCTGCCTTGGAAATATCGGTTGTTATAATATACAATACTAGCAGCGCCCCGCGGTTTCACCCGCATAAGTGTTGATTCCGTTCGGAAGACACGTGGCGCCATCTGTTATCATAATAACGTTATTGTTGTTTTCCTCGGGAACAGCACTTTTTTTCGGGATGAAAGGTACCCACAGACAGGGACAAGGGACAGAAACGGACATATCCGTTTCTCTACACCTGACAACGTATATGCAAAATTTCAGTATGATCGGTTCAGTGGTTTACTTTAGGCGTGAAAAGGTGACAAACAAACAAACTTACTTTCACATTTATAATATTAGTTAGGATAATAGTCGCCTTTCATTCATCCTCTCAACATGACCAAACTATCTAAGCATATACTATCTTCAATTTTGGTCACTACATCTTCTTTACTGAACTACTAATGACACTTTAGCATAATATTGGCCTGTAACGTTCTCAATGCTGTGACGCAGGCCTCCTCTCTTAGAGAATGGGCCGTAATCTCCCCGCGTCACCCATATTAAAATGTCACAATGTTTTAGAATGTTTGGTTCTAGGACGTGCCGTTTACGAAGTCGTTTTCCTGTGTCGTTTTGAGAGCAGTGGTGGTTCGAAATTAATATACAGTGTTTGTAGAGTAGTCTGTGGTAAGACAGTGGTATATATCGCCTTCGACTTATATGTCGTAGGATCGAACACAAGCAGGCACTATAACTACTTTGAGCCGCCGTGCCGTTAGTATTTATAATTGGCAGGCTTTAGAATTTCACTAGCAAATTTTAACGACGGTTTTTCGATGGTCTGTACCAGTCGAGACCAGAAGTGGAGACCGCGTAGTGTGAAATGAAATTATTTGGAATAAAGGAATCACTTTTAAACGTCATTTTAAAAAAAAGCTATATGCGGTCGGCGTTTCCTATCTGACTACTCTGAGAAGAAAGGCCGAAACAAAGTGGTCGGCGTGTGTCGCCCCCCAGCTAGATGGACCGACAACCTTAAAAAGTTGTCTGGCACATATTGAATGCGGAAAGCGGAGGAGCGGGTGTTGTGGCGCAGTCTGGGAGAGGCCTATGTCCAGCAGTGAACTACGATAGGTTGAATTGAAAAGAATTGTTGTTTTTAAAGGAAAGCTATTGAAAACCATGAAATAAATTAATATTCAAGTGGCATAAATTCCATCGGATTAAACACATAATGTATCGTAATATTCAAAAGCATACGACTGATAAATTCACAGTTATGACGATAGAAGGAAAACCACAAAATATATATCCTTCTCTGATACACTCTTGGTACCTACCTACTTAGTAGAGGTATTGCTAAATAACTTTATGATGGATTGATGCGATGGATCGATGAATATTTATGTACACAGTACATCTGAGTATACCTACTAATAATAAAGCAGAAGAGTTTTTTTTTTTTTTTGAACGCGCTTTTCTTTAATCTATAATAATAATAATAAACGCAAAATTTATTTGCGGCAACAATGACGCAAAGAAAGAACACAAAAAGAACAAGTTGGGGTAAAATATGCATCACATCCACGCAAAAGAACCATCGTTCAGCATAATACCACGACCCTTTCTGAGACAGAGCCCCAGCGCTGGTTGGCTGGAAGTATGAGGAACAGGGTGTAAAGTTCACTCATCCTCCATAGAAAAACGAGGATCCTCCGATCCGACGGGGGTGTTGTGTCTGGCGGGCAACTGCCCGATAATTAATTTCGGGCCGTTGTATTGTATAAGCTAATCGCGCGGTAAAATCTACTTGCAAGATCCAGGATTTTGCGTGACGTCAGTATGACGCGTTGCTCGCATGTGACGTTGTAGATACCGCTACAATACAATTATTTAGAAGGTGGACGTGTTAAAAATAGCAGGAAAGACGTACGCCTTATAGGGAGTTTAAGATTTTGGCACATAATGATGGTTCGAGAGTACCTATAGCTTCAGTAATCCCAGATAATAGTTAATTCTTACCTTTAATTTCTCAGCTGAATGTACGTAAGGTCTTGCATAACACTGATAGGTACACGGTGATCCGGTGACTATCCACACACTTGATAACACTTCTGGCTCATAGAACATCAAGATCCTAATCGGAATGTTTAGCTAAACAACAGTTTGGGTCTATGATAGACACGCAATCACTTTAACGAGAATATTAGGTAGAGTTAAGGCATTGATACGGCACTAACATAGTAATTAATTCGCGGGGTCTTCCCACCACCGCCGCCAACGAGGAAGCGAGCTGTCGATGATTTTCGGCGGGGTTTTCCCACCGACAACGAGGAAACGAGCTCGATCAATGATTTTCGCTCAAGAGACGTACCTACAAAAGATTATCACTTTCGCTCGCTTAGTAGATCAGTCGCTACGATTTATTATCGAGGTATAGCGCCATATATATATTATTAACTGCATGTAGGTTTTACTTCACATAAACCCGTCAAGAAGAATTTAAAATCCACAATTTATTAAACGATTGCCAATAATATTTATGTTACACAGATATCTTAAACTGTTCGTTTCAGAAACAATTTCACACACAAATCACTCTGTAACACAGATCCAGAGTCTTCAAGAAATGCTTTCCAAAACGCACGGAAGCAAGAAACACTTTAGTACGATAAACTTCCAGTACTTTCTACAGTACAATTCCCTGGAATGATATATCGTGCACTAAGAACATACGCATCGGTCGAGGTATTATCTTGACACTGACTGACACTATCAGAGTGGAGGCGCTTCGTGTAACGTGATGATCTGCGGTTTCAAAAGTGGTAGTGTTCAGTGGTAATACATAATTAATTATTTTAAAACTATAGTACCTCGTTGGTCTAGTGGTCGCTAGCTCTACTGCTGAGCATGAGGTCCTGGGTTCGATTCCCGGGTCGGGCAAAGTGTTATTGGGTTTTTCCATCTGGAATTTCTCAGTAGCAGCCCGGAGTCTGGATTTGTGCCTGGTTTATAGCAATAGGTAGGCTCGCCCCATATTACTTTTCACTGGAACATAACTGGCGAAATGTGGGGACCATTCGGGGATTACAGACGGAATGTCATGTCATATGTGAAGTCTTGTTTAAGTTGGCATAGACATAGCGCGAGTGTGCTTTCAAAGCAGTGATGGCCCAGAGGTTGCAGCTCCGACTTACAACTTGGAGGTCGCAGTTTCGAACCCAGGCAGGCATGCATATTTACTTAATCAACACTGCTCCCAAAATAATTAAGGAAAACATGTTGAGAAATATCAAAAATTCGAAGAAAGATAGATAGTAAGTTTACTTGCGGTAAACCATGATGCAAAGCAAAAACATGAACACCAAAAAGAACGAGTTGAGGGAAAATACGCGTCACATCCACGCAAAACGGACATCGCTTAGCATAATACCGTGCGTATATGTATACGTATCAGTCGAGGTATTATCTTGACACTGACTGACACTATCAGAGTGGAGGACTATATACCGTAATCCATGCGGATTACGGCCCACTCTCTCTCACAGAGAGGAGGCCTGTGTCCCAGAAGAGAGAACATCATGAGCGGATTATGAAAGGTTTGTTGTGGAGTGTTGGGTCAAAAAGAAAACATGGAATGAGAGAGGTGTAACGTCCACTTTTGCGTGATTCAGAAATTGTATTCAAGCCTTGAAAAATACTTCTGGAGATTGTTTTCACCTATAAACGAATGAAGTGCCTAACGATAGATGATGGGCCAATTATACTTGACTACTTAATTGCGGTTATTACGTTTAACTTGCGGCGTTGCTGTATTTAAAGATTTACAAGGAAAGGAAGGAAGGCTATGCTCGAAGTTTCTTTGAAGGATAAAATCAGAAATGAAATTATTCGGAAAAGAACCAGAGTTACCAACATAGCTTGCAGAGTAAGCAAGCTGTAAAGGCAGTGAGCTGGCCAAGTTTGTCGAAGGACACCGGGGCGGTGGGCGGTGGAGCAGATGAGTCCTGGAGTAGAAACCGCGTTTCGGCAAGCGTAGTATGAGACGCTCCCCAGCTAGATGGACCGACGACCTTATAAAGGTGGCTGGGACAGACTGGATGCGGAATGCGGAGGACAGAGTGTTGTGGCGCAACCTGGGAGAGACCTCTGTCTACCAGTGGACTACGCAATTAAAAATGGAGCGCGGGGATTGGCCCCAGAAAAGAGAGGCTATGCCCAGCAGCGGGTGAAGTCGCGCTGTGGATGATAGTGATGCTGACGGGAGATATAATTATAGTACACAATTGTGCGCGCAGACACATGTGCACTCCCTCTTCCCTCACTCTTATAGTCCGATGGGACGGCAATCCGACATGGCCAGAGAGAGATCAGGCGCAGGACCAAGGGGTATCACACCGCCAACTTCCGAACTCCGGGCTGTTACTAAGAAATTCCTAATGGAAAAACTCAATAACACTTTGCCCGACCGGGAATCGAACCCAGGACCCCACGCTCAGCAGTCGCGATTGTGACCACGAGACCAACGGGGCAATCTATCTATATGTATAATCTACCAAGGGAATGTGCTAGAACTTCTCCGAACCTTAAAGTAACATATCAGAAGAACACCCTGGTGTTTTCTCCAAAAAGACCCAAGTAGATATAGGATCCATAAGAATATCCTCACGAGAAGAACATCTAAAAAGAAAGTAAAGGCACTTACTACTGGCATGACTTGCACAGCTCAAGCAGCATCTTGAGTTGTTCACATAGTGTCCACAGGTGCTGATGTCGACGCTTGTCATGGAGGCACGTTCTTTGATGTCCCTCTTAAAGAACACCGCATTCCTGGAACAAAAGAGGTGTAAGGTTACAGAACAATATATACGGCAAATTAGGTTATCTATGAGGGGTGACAGCAATATTTATTGCTAAATATGCAGTTGTACAAGGTTCTGTTGACGCGTGGCCAAAATTGGAACGAATGCCGCCATCTTGTTTTTTCAATACATTTTGCACAATGTTTACCAACGGTATCCGCCTGTAAACGTCTTCGAACACCAAGAGATCCTTGTTACACTCCATTCACTTTGGTTGGTGTGGTGCCAGATTTCTCATACAGAGAAGGAACGAGCAATGATGACCAACACGATTGCTCTATTTATTTTTTTTCCAATGGGCCTGCTCTTGACCTCGATCACGCCTGATGAAAAGCAATGAATGAGGTCTATGATGGAACGAGCGTGCCTAGAAGATGCCATTGAGAAATAACGGCACATGCTCATGGCTTCATCACAATCCCGTAAATAAATATTATTGTATAAAATATTTAACCAATTACAATGCCCTTATGTTTGTAATAATAAAAAATAAATAAAAATAAAATAAAATTCGTTTAATTCAGAATATTTCTTATTGTATATAATACTCTGTAAACAACACAAGAAAACAAAGACTCGGCACCTATTCTAACATTCCCGGCATCGACAGACAATTAACGAAGAATGTTTGAATAAATAAAGAAGGAAGAAAATCATAATACTCGTATATGTACCGTAACTCTCAGCATGCTCGGGGTTGGCTGCCAGTCTAACTGGATGCATCTGAATATCAGTATTTTATATGCAACCTAGTTACTGATTAACACGATACCGCTTGGTAAGACTCGTTGTCAGACTTTTGGGCTTCTGACTTGTAAAAACTGTCAAAAAACTACGAAAGACAGCCGGCATCAACGGCTTAATGTGCTTTCTAAGACCCGAAATGGTCAAATGTGATGTATGATCACCAATCCACGCATCGACCGCGGCAAGTGTAGCTTCGAAGGTCCTGTACGGCTGTTATTATGTTGCCAGTAGTCCCCATGGTACTGTTACAACCTATTCCCTGAAGGTGTACAACCTTGTAGATCACAGAAGTGTGTCAGTTAGGTCTCATTAGAATACAATAGCATCGTTATGGCGTGGCGTGGTATTCAGAACGATCTGGTCGACGCCTCGTTAAAGAATATTATCTGTCAGTTGCAACTAGATACATAATGTCAATGTAATGCCATCAAAAACATACCTTGTAAAAAAAGCCAAGTCTCGCAACTCAGTTCTTCTACCGTAAAAAGTTGTGAGATCCATGAAATACCAAGTCGGTTAATTTATTCACTCCCTACTTAAGGAACCTTCTGTCTTAAGTTATTACATAATTAGCTAACCTAACAACATCTTGTAGTGACCATCAATATTAAAAATCTTCTATGTTTTAAATAAACAGATTGACTTGGCAATCGCACTGTGAGATACATTGTGTTTTCATGCGATGGCGATAGCCAAGTCAATTTATTTATTTAAAACATAGAAGATTTTTAATATTGATGGTCACTACAAGATGTTGTTAGGTTAGCTAATTATGTAATAACTTAAGACAGAAGGTTCCTTAAGTAGGGAGTGAATAAATTAACCGACTTGGTATTTCATGGATCTCACAACTTTTTACGGTAGAAGAACTGAGTTGCGAGACTTGGCTTTTTTTACAAGGTATGTTTTTGATGGCATCTCACTTCTTTTTGTAAATAGTCCTACTTTTTTTCCTTTCCGGTACCTTTTTAACTTTTTATTTTTAACATAATCCGTTGACCATTTTACAAGTTACCTTTGAACATAATTATATCTAGGTACCTATCTACACCTATTATTCCATTATATTATATACTAGCTTCCGCCCGCTTCTTCGCTCGATAAAAAAACTACCGCAAGTCCTTCCCCGGGATGCAATCTATCTCTCTGCCAAATTTTATCGAAATCCGTTCAGTGGTTTAGGCGTGAAAAGGTAACATACAGACAGACAGACAGAGTTACTTTCGAATTTATAACATTAATATGGATAATTGTTATTTTCCTCGCTAGAGAGCTCCGATAAACGCGTGCGATCGCTGCTAATCTTAAAGTGCTAATAGGGCGAAGCGCGTTTTTGTTTTTTGACTATGGCATCTCGTAGTTGACCTTATTCTTCTTCTTAGCGTGTCGATAGCAATCTAAATGGACTTGGCCCAGAATTCAGCTACTTGTTTGGCGACTTCACCAGCGTCCATCAGTTCCTGTAACGTGCAGCTGACAGGACACGCAGGACACGATATTAAGTACCATCTTTGCATGGGCAGAACGGCTCCACACGGGGCACGCGAATTCTCCCGCAGAAAAAGATAGCGCCAGTCCAGTAGTCTGCATAACTTCAGGCGAAGCACCCCATTTCGATGAGACCAGTCGACGAAGAAGACTGTTGCGAGTGTGCACCTTCTGCTTGATATTTTTGCAGTTTTTGCTGAATGTTAAAAACCTGTACAGGGTAATACCAAGATATTTAGGGGAGTTGCTGAGCTCGAGGTACACCCCACCCCAAACGATGAGAGGTCGTGACTACTTAACCGTATTATCCTGTCGTTGCCTAAGGTAAACTCACCAGCGCAACCGCAATTTCCTTACTTTTTAAATCTGTAATATCTTCAAAAATATTCATTTAAATTACATGCTTCAAAGGGCCAAATTGATCTATAGTAAATGCACAATGTATTTAAGGTACCTAATTGGATATAGATTAATGCTGTATTGCTTAAAATCGCTTCGTAAACAAGCCACTATTTCTCGTAAAAAGTAAAGGATAAAAAATGGTTATTGTGGGTTATCCCTAACAGATAGACATATACCATCGCGGACTTTTTTGTAGACCTTTTTAAGGTGTGCAATACTGTAGTACATTATTTTGATCTATCTCGTAGGGTTCAGCTAGCTTTTGCAATATAAGCGCAAGAAAATCTGTTTATTTACGACATCACATTAGAAACCTCTAAAATTATCAGTGTTTCTCTACTATATTATGCATGTATTATACAAATAAACCTTCCTTTTGAATCATTCTATCTATTAAAAAAACTGCATCAAAATCCGTTGCGCAATCATCCATAGGGACAGACAGACAGCGGGAAGCGACTTTGTTCAGGTACACTGATTCATTAACTGCAAATGTAACTTTGTAATTCTATATATTTATATGGGATTACAAAGTTATTTATGCAGTTGGTGTATCTAGAAAAGTGGAACGAAATTGCAAAATATTTTAGTTTTTCCTTGATTTATACACTAAACGCTAATTGTGTTCTAAATTTGAAGCTTCTATGTCTGCTAGAAGTGCCTTAGAGTTTTGATGATCGGTCAGTCAGTCAGTGAGTGACAAAATTAAGAAACTTTGACTAGTTATAATTCTTAAACTACTGGTTCAAGTTGAATGAAATTTGAAATATACCGTGTTTATACAATACCTGCTTGATTACTGAAAATTCAGGTCTCTAGTTTTATCCACAACGAAGTTATAGGGGGTCGAAAATGTCCTGAACTGCTTCGAGAAAAGGATGGTACGGCCGTGTCGCTTTTTGCTCGAATTGGCGGGGGCACTGCCGTGCCCCCAGATATCTAGGTACCTATCTACACCTATTATTCCATTAGATTGTACATAATTATACAGGTATACACTGATTCATTAACTGCAAATGTAACTTTGTAATCCTATATATTTATATGGGATTACAAAGTTATTTGTGCAGTTTGTGTATCTAGAAAAGCGGACCGAAATTGCAAAATATTTTAGTTTTTCCTTGATTTATACACTAAACACTAATTGTATTCTAAATTTGAAGCTTCTATGTCTGCTAGAAGTGCCTTAGAATTTTGATGATCGGTCAGTCAGAACGTCCAAATCGTTGGCAAATAATATAGGTAATCCAAACTTACCTTTGAACATAATCCGTTGATTGACTATTTTACAAGTTACCTTTGAACATAATTATATCTAGGTACCTATCTACACCTATTATTCCATTAGATTGTACATAATTATACAGGTACACTGATTCATTAACTGCAAATATAACTTTGTAATCCTATATATTTATATGGGATTACAAAGTTATTTGTGCAGTTTGTGTATCTAGAAAAGCGGAACGAAATTGCAAAATATTTTAGTTTTTCCTTGATTTATACACTAAACACTAATTGTATTCTAAATTTGAAGCTTCTATGTCTGCTAGAAGTGCCTTAGAATTTTGATGATCGGTCAGTCAGTCAGTGAGTGACAAAATTAAGAAACTTTGACTAGTTATAATTCTTAAACTACTGGTTCCAATTGAATGAAATTTGAAATATACCGTGTTTATACAATACCTGCTTGATTACTGAAAATTCAGGTCTCTAGTTTTATCCACAACGAAGTTATAGGGGGTCGAAAATGGCTTGAACTGCTTCGAGAAAAGGATGGTACGGCCGTGCCGCTTTTTGCTCGACTTGGCGGGGGCACTGCCGTGCCCCCCGATGGCGGGGGCACTGCCGTGCCCCCCGATGTGTTCGTCGAAGGAAAATTAGGGCAGTGTAATGTTGTGGTGGGTGGCAAAAATATGCTATGGTTGGCCCGGTACGTAATATCAGAATACCTACGATTCGTTTTGCTTAAGGGGGAAGCTCTAAGGTGGCCCGCGAAATTCAAATTTTCTTACGTTTTTTGCAATTTGCTGGTCAGTATTATGTTGTATGTTGATTAAAATATGATTCGCGGTCGTAACAAATATGTATTTACAGAATTATAATCATTAAAGTCATCAACGCAACTCTCTAAGACCATGTAATCCCCAAATGTCAAGATTTCATGAAATAGTCATTCTTGGGGATTACATGGTCTTAGAGAGTTGTGTTGATGACTTTAATGATTATAATTCTGTAAATACATATTTGTTACGACCGCGAATCATATTTTAATCATCGTACAACTTAATACTGACCAGCAAATTGCAAAAAACCTAAAAAAAATCGAATTTCGCGGGCTACCCTGGCGCTTTCACCTTAAAGGGATTTACACTAGTCGATTTTTGCCATGCGACTGTTCGTTTACCAAATCGCCACCCTATTTACACAGATCGGTAAAAATTGCAGGTGACTATAAGCCGATCGCTTAATTGAGACGTTGCCTGAGGTAGCTGCGCGGTGCGGGAGGGGTGATAGTTGTCACAAGTTGACGAATCACTGAGCTCTCGCATCACGTTACCACAGGGGTCCTGCACCGCGTTGCTACCTCAAGCAACGTCTCAGTTAAGTGGTCGGCCTATAGTTCATTTTACATCAAAATGTCGACCTTCACATGTGACCTGTCACCCTACGACAAAAGTCGAAACCTACTCTACTTTGGGACGTGCCATTTTGGTCACCTACGCGGCCCAGTAGAATTGCCATTAAGACAGTCGATTTTCGGCCTGCGGTAAAAATCGTGCGGCTTTAGTCACGTATAAAGTCAGCATTACAGTATAAGTTTTTCCAAAGCGTTAGATACGGTTCTGATATCACGGAACAGATAAATAATATTCTATTCCATGGTTCTGATGCTAGTTAATTCAATTATGTTTTCTATTAGTACCAAACGTTTCGATTTTGGATAGTGGTCCAACTTATCAAGCTTTAAAGACACAATTAATTAACTATCGTATCGTTACGTAGACTTTCACAGCTTTGTGAATGAGGTAGGGAGAAAAACAAATTTAATGGATTCATTGACACACAACCTAAACCATCTATTTTTTAACATCTCAAACTCGCAAACATCATCTATGTAATCACAACTAGGGTTACCATCCGTCTGGATTTGTCCGAACATGTCCGGACTTCTAGAAGTTTGTCCGGACTTTGTACGGCTCTTTAATTTGTCCGGATTTTTTTGCTTAGATGGAATACAAGTAATAAAACTTACCTATATAAATAATACCAAAAAGTCTTTAATATTATTTTATTAACTTCTCATTCATCTAAACACAAAATATACTTCTTTATCAATCAACTTAGCAAGATCAAACAATAAATCTTGTATTGCAATAGTTTCTGGTAAGTATAGGTATTAACTTTTACATAAATTATCAGCGCACGTTTTTTTTTATGCATATCATTGTAACTAAATGGGTAATTTTGGATTTTGTGACTAGAATGTACGGTCTTATAATGAAATGTCAGGTTTTTGTCAGGACTTTTCAAATTTCTAAATGGTAACCCTAATCATAACCCATAGAGACACTCGACATCGCAATGGACATAATGTAAATACTAACTTCCGTTCATATACCTAATAATACATGTACATACTTAATAGGCTATACGTACATATCATTATTTACAAAATGTAGCTACATGTCCATTTTAGAGGTCATTAAATGGCTCATGTGTTTCGATAAACCTCCTCCTCGTGCTCCTTATGGGACCATCTCCAAAAGATTTAGGCGTTAGGTCGTTGAGTTCCCTAAAATAGATTCTTCATTATTGTCAGCCATTCTTGGACAGTCCCCGATTCAAGATGCAGAGTAATTATTTGCCATTTGAATCGCATCGCCACCTTAATAATTTTGTACTTTAATAAGGGTGTATGCATGAAAAAATATGGGCTCCTGGCCCCCTCCTAGTTAAATGATAACAGCCGCACGGGTTGATCAAAGGTTAAGCTACGCTTGCCGCGGTTGGTTCATCGATGGGTGACCATCCATTTCATATCTAAAACCCTCCGTGCCTCGGACAGCACGTTAACCCATTGGTCCCGGCTGTCTTTCGAAGATCTTTGACAGTCGTTACGAGGAGTCAGAAGCCGAAAAATGTAACAATACCACGGGGTATTGTTAAATTTTTCGGCTTCTTCTGGGTTGTGGAGGTCAGATAGGCATTCGCTCCATGTAAAATACTAATGTTCAGCTGCACTCAGTTAGACTGGAAGCCGACCCCAATATAATTATGTAGTTGAGAAATGGCTAGGCAGATTGATTGGGGGAGTTCAAAAGTCTTTCCAGATAATGTATGACTAGGTATGAGCAACAGGGTGTAAAGTTCACTCATCTTCCATACAAAAGAAAGGATCCTCCGACCAGACTGGTGTCGTGTCGGGTTGGCAACTGCCCGCTGATTGATGTCGGGATGTTGTATAATTGCGCAGTAAACTTCGATTGCGCGATGCAGAATTTTGCGTGACGTCAGTGTGATGAGTAGTTTGCATGTGGCGTTGTAGATGTCGCCACAGACCTAAGTATCTTAAAACCACAGTACTAACATGACGTCAGACACTCGCTATACAATAAAACAGTCGTGAGAAAACACATACGGATAATAACTTTCAGTACAAGAAATCTACTTTTATTACAAAGTCGGGACGCATTTTCTCGAGAACCTCAAACAATATCTGTTTTATCACACTTATACACTCTAGAACATAATCATAACAATTCCATATTTATAGCTATAGTAACTTGTAGTTTATCTCATTACAATATGTATTGTGTGCCAACCTCGAGCCGTGACACACATTTGCAAGATAATCAGCTAGCACACAGTCAGCAGTGATCTGGTGAAGAAAACAAGGTGGGAAGATATTCTAGTTTGATAGGAATTTCCCCAAGCACCATAATTATAAAATAGTTGATGGAACGACGTCCGTCCTATAAAAAAGTCCCACGCCAGCGGTAGAGGTATTTCCCCACGAAAATAAAAGAACATTTTCAAACGGACAAAAAAGCTACCTACTACTAACTTCATCATCATCACAATTAGCCTATAATGTTCCCACTGCTGGGAGACAGACCTCCTCTCTTTAAGAAGGAGTGGGCCATAATCCACCACCCAGGCCAGGTGCGAGTTGGTAGATGTCACATGCCTTCGAATTTTTGGTTCTAGGACATGCTGGTTTCCTCACGATGTTTTCCTTCACTGTTTTGAGAGCAGTTGTGTTGAAATAGTTTACACAAACGATTACGGCCTACAACTCGTAAGTCGCGGCCGCTACCATTGGGCCACCAGAGCTCTACTACTACCTTGCAACTGACAGACTCTTAATGAAGAAAAGAAAATAAATTAAGGTAAAATACCAATTCATATGGATATTTCATCATGTTTATTTTCTTTTCTTTATTTATTTTTTTTAATACTGGTATTCAGCTGCATCCGGTTAGACTGGAAGCCGACCCCAACATAGTTGGGAAGAGGCTAGGCAGATGGATGGACCAATTCATATGGATATGCAATTGCCTACTTATCTTTACAAAGTCATGCAAAAAAGTAACTCTTTCAATCATCAACCACTAAAAGGTAAGAAGACAAAAAACCAACAACAACATTCATTGTAAGCAGCAAAATATTTTTTGTCTTGTGCTGATCATTTATGGCAACAAAACCTCAAAACTAAAAACAACATTTCAGCTTGATCAATATAAGATTTACTACTGACAGATGCCTCAGCAACTACAAATCCTGCTCACCCATATTGGCATAGCATTAAGATATTCAGCCTTACATAAACAGTTTGATAGCTGGTACCTGACGCTTAAGACTGATGTTAGTGATAAAGAGATAGCGAGCTAAAAATAGTAGCGCTATCTGAACGGCAGAGATAAGGCACTAGTACCACCGCACGAGGAAGCGACGAGCTATCAGCACCTTTTCTCGCTCAAGCGTAAGCGGCTCAAGAAATGTGAAAAATATTGTAGGTCTCCCGTAAGTAAAAGAGATAATAATCCCGATACATACAGGGTGTAAAAAGACACATCAGATAGTTGTCAACTACGCATTCTGTACATATATACGTATATATATATACGTAGCACAAACTAAATAACATTGCACAAAAATAATTGCTGGGAAACGACTATTATTTTTGACGTGAAAATTTGCTGTTTGCAGTAGTGCGTTATGTAACACACGCAAGACATTGTGCTTATGGGTGCATGTAACGGTACAGGGGTCGTGGGTGTATTTAAAGTTCAGTTATAATTTATAACATTAAAAACTACTACAATGTTCCCACAGCTGGGACACAGGCCTCCTCTCTGTGAGAGGGAGTGGGCCGCATTCCACCAGGCGGACCCAGTGCCGGTTGGTAGCTGTCACATGTCTTCAAATTTTTGGTTCTAAGACATGCCGGTTTCATTACGATGTTTTTCATCACCGTTTTTAAGAGAATTAGTGATGATTAATACACAAAGTAAAGAGCCTGCCTGGGTTGGAACCTATGACCTATAACTCCTAAGTCAGGGCAGTTACCGCTGGTCTACCACCGCTCTCACGACATACACGTACCAGCGAGTAATCGCGGTCGCGCACTCACTGCTCATCGCGGTCGGTGGGACGGGTGCCTTATAGGTACGAGATAGTAATGATAGATTAGACCAGGTGGAAAGATAAATTGGCTTTATTGTACACTCCTATGGGAAACACGTAAATAAGACTGATGACGGTCTTATCGCTAATCTTGCAGCGACCATGACGTGTGTAAGGAAGTAAGGGATTATAGACAATACATGATTTGTTGTTGGTGATATTTTTAAATGGCAGGGATTAAATTGAACCTCTAAAATTAAATTGTTCTCCTAAAAATATTATTGAACACTCTAATACTATAATGATTGCGCCTATTTTTGTGAACCACGAATTATTCCTATTTTGAGGTCCTAAAAATATTATTCATACTCTAAATGATAATAATTGCATAATCTATGCTAATATTTAAAATAATAATAATATGTACTCGTACATTTATATGAAAAAATAAGCAAAATAATCATAGGGCATCAAAAAATCTAATATACTTAATGCAATTGCTATTTTGGGGTTCTAAAACTACTAAATAGCCAAATAATTGTGACTAATTTCGATATAGTGCGGTTAACTTTAAACTAACCTAACTATTTGGTCGGGGTACCCTAGCTTAATTATTGCGAACAAATGTGAGAAAAGGATAGAAAGTTAAAAAAGATATTATTATTTAAAAAGTTTGCTTTTATTCCTGCTACCTCCTTCGCAGATGAAACTATAATCTACTGCAATAACAATAGAATTAACAATATCATGACTAAATCCATTACAATAAAACAGTAAGTAACCTATTTATTATGATTTAGCCCACGCAAGTAGTCTCAATGACAACGATGCACTCCAATCTTAATTGTTTTGTAGATAATTTATGATTAAAGATAAGGTGGAAATGAAATATACAGTTTAGTTGTTTGCGAACAACATTATCATGAATAGATAGACAGATTGTAGATACGATCTGATAATGCACACAGTGAGTAAAGATGGCTTTTATGATAGAAGTAAATTGCTAAACAGCTAGACGAATGAAGATAATACAAGTAGTTAACATAATTAATTAAATTAAAGTTATTATAAAGCTGAAGAGTTTGCCACCTGCCCCCACCAACCACCTGTCGGATTTGTAAAATTATTTTTGTATATGATAGCCCAAGTCTTGAGGAAGGCTATAGGCTATTTAACATCACGCTATGACCTTTAGAAGCCGACCAAAAACAGAAACAAAACAGAAAGAACGCTAAGCGAAAACGAAATGATTGCGCGGGACGGTGATGCGATGCGATGGGGTGGGTCAGGGGAACAAGAACACCCGGAAAAAGTCGCGGGCAGAAGCTAGTTTACAAATAAATAAAAAATCCTGCTTGCCTGTTGCAGTGCAAAGGGACATCATCTGCCTAGCCTTTTCCCAACTATGTTGGGGTTGGCTTCCAGTCTAACCGGATGCAGCTGAATACCAGTATTTTACATGGAGCGAGTGCCTATCTGACCTCCACAACCCAGTTACTGATGGGTAATACGATACTTCTTGGTAAGACTGGTTGTCAGACTTTCGGGCTTCTGACTACCCGTAACGACTGTCAAAGATCCACGAATGACTGCCGGGACCAACGGCTTAATAACGTGCTTTCCGAGGCACGGAAGGGTCACGGTATGTAAAGATGGTCACCCATCCACAGACCAACCGCGGCAAGCGTAGCTTAACCTGATCGATCGACCTGTGCGGCTGTTATTATTTAGCCACGGCAGTGCAAAGGGACAGTCACACAAAAACATACGATAGTCATGAGTCAGTGGTATTTTAAAGATCATGAGTAAGACTCCTGAGTCCTCTGCGCTGCTGCCAAGAATGTCAAGTCTTATACAGTGGTTATTAATTACTTAATGATATGGTTAAGACATGAGTAAGTAAATAACAATTTTAAACAAGCCTTTCTGATGAGGAACAGTAGGTACCAACTTTTTAGATAAGCTAATCTTTTCACCATGGCCCCAGCTATTTTGACCCGACTACGGCGAAGCAAAATGAAGGGTTATGGTTTATGTTCATCTGTTCCCTCATAACTTCTAAACTACTTATCGTAAATTGACAAATGAGGTATCCATCATCATATTCATTAAATTGAACATGGCGCCCTCTGGAGGACATAAAGTCATAATCTAAAAAAAGGGGATAGTCGTTATCGTATGCCACCTACCCTTGCAAAACAATACATTCTAACAGTAGTAAGCGATTATAAGCTTTAGGGCTAAATGGTATTATGACCACGGTTATATCCTTTGAACATCACTATGATTGTGTTAAATACATTAAAATACGTGTCAGTTGTTTATAACAATAGACGATAAATATTGAATAGTTTGTACATAAACTGCAGATGAGAATATGTTTTTATTTAATACTTTTTAGAGCGTGATTTCTAGAACAGGTGCCTTCATCAACTAATGCCAATCAATCAATCAATCATGGTGTCTCATTACCAATGGAACAACCAATGTGTCTCATGTTTACAATATTTCGTCAACAATCAGTTTTGAATCATTCATGTTTCACGCCCCTTTTTTCCTTGTTTTCTCTAATAGACGGTTTACAATAATATAATAAGTATTCAACATCGACTTCTACGCGATGGAATCCATTGATTTCAAATCGAGAGTTTAATCTTAACATCATCATCTGCCTAGCCTTTCCCAACTATGTTGGGATCGGCTTCCAGTTTAACCGGATGCAGCTGAATACCAGTATTATACATGGAGTGACTGCCTATCTGATCTCCACAACCCATTTACTAAAGCCATTACCCATTTATTTTGAGAAGACCTATGAATGGCAGCCGGGACCAACGGCTTAACGTGCTTGCCGAAGCATGGAGAAGGCTCGGTATGTAATGGATACTCAAAAACAATATTTCCTTACCGTAGCAATCATCACCGATCTATCTAAACTTAGTTAATGAAGCACATAGCTCTTGTAACAGCGTCGCCAGATAAGTGGGGAAAGCGTCGGCTGCACAGAATAAATGTACCAGTTAGCTCACAGCTTAGCCGCTACTTTCTTAACACACTGGATATAAATAGAAATACGTAGGGATATAAACATGGCGCCCAGTAAGTTTTGTTGAGAATCCGTACTATTCTTAACTATCCATACTAAAATTATAAATTCGAAAGTAACTCTGTCTGTCTGTCTATATGTTACCTTTTCACGCCTAAACCACTGAACGGATTTTAATAAAATTTAGCAGAAAGATAGATTGCATCCCGGGGAAGGACAAAAGATAGTTTTTATCCTGATATTCCCAGGGGATCGACACTTATGCGGGTGTAACCGCGGGGCGCTGCTAGTAATTTATATTCTTTTAAGTTTAATTATAAGACAGCAGTGGTGGCGCAGGGATTGATTGCTGGTCAGTAAAATATAGGATCCAGGTCGAAATTAATAACCAAGCACTTTTACTTCAATTTTATTTCCCTTAACAAAAGAAAAAATCTTGTCAAAATACCAGCAATAATTCGCCCCAAATTGGTTCATTTCATCAATCAACGGTAATCAAATTAAAATTACATACATTTCTTCCACTTAATTTTTTGCCTGCTTCGAAGTAATTCGCGTAATAATCACTCGACAAAACCATTGGAGGTATCATTAACATTTGTGCGACTGTCGTTAAATACTGTGGTTATTTGTGTCGA
This sequence comes from Oligia latruncula, assembly GCA_948474745.1. Lineage (NCBI taxonomy): Eukaryota > Metazoa > Arthropoda > Insecta > Lepidoptera > Noctuidae > Oligia > Oligia latruncula. The sequence continues at coordinate 622,122 of OX419707.1, read as the reverse complement.
CGGTATATACGAGAATTCCGAGTTTTATTTATGACATTGCGAGAAATCGGAGAAATTAAGGCAACTTTGGGGTTTAAATGAAGATGTAGTGACAAAAATTGAGAAGAGTATGCTTAGATGGTTCGGTCATGGTGAGAGGATGAATGAAAGGTGACTAACAAAAGGTATTAACAAGGTAGATGAGTGGCAACGCCGGGAGGGATGCCCTAGAAGGACATAATTATAGTGCCCTTATTGGCGATGCTTTTTTAGAAAGGTCAGGTGCGCAGCCTGGAGTCTATCCAGGCTGCGAAATACTTCATAAAAAAAACCAATAACACTTTGCCCGGCCCGGGATTCGAACACAGGACCTCATGCTCAGCAGTGGCGCTTGCGACCACTAGACCGACGAGGCAGTCGCATACTTTAAACTGCATAACATTACACAGAGATAAGTTATAAGAAAAAGTGGCGGTTTCTGTGCCAGTGTATCGCAGAAAACCTGCACTTCCTGACATTTGACACTTCCCCAACACATCTTACGGGCTATAAATAAAAGTGTAAGGCCTGCTCTACACTACTCGAGAAGTTGATCGGTTCGCTTCGTCCAAACTCGGCTCGCCTCGGGCGATTTCGAATCGTTGTCGGTTTTTGCGCCCGAGTCAAAGGTCTCGAAGCGAGTTCACAGATTTAGATGCTGTAGCGGTATCTAGAACGCGTCATACTGACGTCACACAAAATCCTGCATCTCGCAAGCAGAGTTTACCGAGAGTTTACCTAGATACAACGGCCCGACATAAATCATCGGGCACTTGCCCGCTAGACACAACACCCGTCTGGTCGGAGGATACTCCCTTTTCTATACATAGAGTATGAGTGAACTTTACACCCTGTGCCTCGTACCTTTATAATACTATATCTGCAGTCCCGTAGTTCTAGTTCTAGTTCTAGCATGAGTAGTCACCTACTTCGTCGAAGCAACTTCGCAAGCTGTGTAGTGCAGGCTTACAGATTACAGCCAGCCTAACACGCCACTTCCTCTCGGCCAAATGTCACCGACCGGCCTTGAACACTGCTTACCTACAGTCCTTATAGATACGGTCGACCACACGTACAAAGTCCCAACTCCACTCTGAAAACGCCTTTATTTCTTAGCAGTACGGCAGCTTTCGTAGTTCAAGTACGACTTTGACGGGCGGTTGACGGTACTACATGCGTCATTCACCACAATGTAGGGGCTCCGAGGAAATCCTGACTCACTGTGAAGGTGACGGAGTATCGATTATTCGGATCGGATTAATCGAGAGATAGTGGGTTGCAATTTTGTTCTCTACACGGTGTTCGATATTACACTGATATGGGTTTTATTATATGACCTGTTGTTAGAAACGTGGGCCGCGCACGCACGAACTGAAAGCGTAGTATAATCAGTCTATATTGTCCCCACTGCTGGGACACAGGCTTCCTCTCTTCGAGAGGAAGTGGGCTGTAATCTACCACGCGGGCCCAGTGCAGGTTGGTAGATATCACATGTCTTCGAATTTTTGTTTCTAGGACATGCCGGTTTCCTCACGATGTTTTGAGAGCAGTGGTGATGAAATTATTTACACAAAGTTAAGTGCCCACCTGGCCACGACCATATAGTTCATAAGTCGGAGTTCCACTGGGCCGCCACTGCTCCTCAGCATAATAATATGTGTGTTCCCCTAATGCGCATGGGCACCGTAGAAACCACAGATTTAGATTTCTGTGGTAGAAAAGGATGACACGAAAGACAAAATTACAGATTGTAACAAAGGTTTCAACAACGGCGCGATGTCATAAATGAATAATCAGCCGTCCCTTACATTTGGGTCGAGTAGGTATTGAAGTTTTGTATGGGACAGCTGATTATTTCCTCGCGTTTACGATGTTGGTACAGCATATCAAGATACCCGAAACTGTCAAATTTTTCCAATCAACTTTGAACCTTATGCTTTAGAGATAAAGTTGAAAATCTATTAAAGAAATTTGACAGATTGTAGTAGCTTGATGTGCTTGTTTTCAGTTTGATGGTCTGTACCACACCCTTAAATGAGAAATGTTGATACACATTGTACTTATACTCATTTCTTTTCATATCCTTAAGCCACAGTAAGTGACATACCTACAAATATTAATATTACATCATCTGCCTAGCCTTTACTCAAATAACTATGTTGCGGTCGACTTCCAGTCTCACCGGATGCAGCTGGGTATCAGTATTTTATATGGAGCGACTGCCTATCTGACCTCCACAGCCCAGTTACTGGGTAATACGAAACCCCTTGGTAAGACTAGTTGTCACCTTTCGGGCTTCTGACGACTCGTGACGACTGTCAAAGATCCACAAGTGACAACCGGGAACAACGACGCTTTCTGAAGCACGGAGGGTAGGTTCTTGGGTAGGTATCTAAAGATGATTACTCATCCACGGACCAACCCTGGCAAGCGTAGCTCAATCTGATCGATCGACCCGTGCTCCTGTTATTACAAGCCCCTCATAAATGATAGTATGTAATGGTAGCACAAAACGAGGAATATCCCTTATCAAAAGCCTCAGTTTATTCCAACAAAGGAACTTAATGCAATTTGATCACGTTTCGAATTTCTCGGAGATTCCAAAATGACGATAATTCGCTCAACTGTAGGGAAAACCTGATAGTGGGGATAACAGGTTCTTGTTATGTATAATGCATGTATCTTTCTGATAATATAATAATATGCACTTATCTTCGTATAGAACGCATTCAGCCTTACCTCTATTGCTACTTTACTTAGACAAGTATTGTTTGTGAATACAGGAACAGTACCTAACTACTATGCCATCATCATCTCTTTGCCCTTGTCACATGTTACTTGGGGTCGCTGCAACACGTTTTCTTCTTCCATTCTCCTCTTTCAAGCGTCACGCTATCATTCACTCCCTTCTCTTTCATATCATTCCTCACACAATCCATCCATTGCCTTTTCTTTGGCCTTCCTCTCCCTTCATAAACATTGATATTCTTCACTCTTTTAGTCACGTGCGCACACACCAAAATACTACGTCGTATGTTTTAATAATTACAATCATATAAATAGTCTTGAATAAAGTGGTATAACTGGTGGTCGAAGTATGAGTAATTATAATTTAAATAATTGAGTTGAACGCGACTCGGTTTGGAGTAAAGGCACCGCTCCACAGCGACACACGGCTAAGCTACGCACGCACTTAGCTTCGCTTGGTATAAAAAAGTAAGCTAGCTTGTCCACCACAGTCACCCAGGTTTACGTTTGGCTAAGAATTGAACCGCGCAGCTAACGTAGCTAAATTCTACGTGCAGCCTGATTCAAACTTTATGCGGGCTTTACACAGGTGACTATAGCCGCACAAATCGCGCGTCTAAATGGCATTCGGCTAGGCCGCAGGTGACTAAAATCACATTCGACTTTTGTCGTACAGGTCGCATGCGGCGGGTGACTGAAATGGATCGTGAAAATGCTCGGTCGCAGGCGATCGCCCGCCGCACGAAGGTCAACATTTTGATGAAAAATGAACTACAGCCACCTGGGATTTTACGAGTAATTACCTGTGTAAATGGGGTGGCGTTTCGGCTTGCAAGGCGATTTGGTAAGCAACCAACACGGTAAAAATTTACTTAGTGTAAATCCCCCATTAAGGCGGCTCTGAAGTGTGCTCGCTGCGCAGTACCTAACCCCTCACCCCCGCTGACAGGTGAACTTGTTAATGCGCAGCAACTCGCCTCATTATTCCAAGCCGCCGCCGTAAAGTTTGAATCGGGCTGTAGCAGTGGACGATCGAGTTAATTACATACCATACCACTTACTCATCCATCGGACTGGCATTCTGGTAAAAAACTTGGCTCGTCATGAGCTGTCTCGGTGGCCAGTTTTTATGCTGCTCGTGTTTTCAACTAATACGTTTTCGGATTTTAAATGCAGGTAAATGGGCTTCTGAATTTGTATCAGACAATTAAAAAAGAATTATCAAATCGGACTACTCTGTAAAAAGTTATACGTGCCCATACATAAGAAAAAATATATACACGCGTCGACTTGAGAACCTCCTCCGTTTCTTCGTCGGTTAAAAATGGTACATAGGTAGTTTGGAGGGAAAGAAGATTGGTTTACATAGTTACTAGATTCTGCGCGCGACATCTTCAACAATTATCGTCATATTTCAGCCTATTTCCACAAAACCTTTATTTAATTGGACACATAACCTTTCCCATGAATCACTCCATCCATTGACGGAAGAAACGGATTTACATACTGTTTAGTTTTTGAGTTTATCGTGTTTAGACAGACATGGCGCCCGACTTTTGTTGATTTTTCAATCATCTAGCATTGAAGAAGTTAACTTTATTCTTAGTATTATTATTACATACAACTGATAACTTTATTTGAGGAATAATTTTGAAATGTTGACAGTTATTTCATACAAAAACTGTCAAACGTCAATTTTATTCCTCGAATAAAAGTTATCTGGCGAGGGCTGATTTTTCAACCCCCAGACGGGGGGACGTGCGGGGCCCGCCAGTTAGGCGGGCATGCGCCGGGGGGGTTGTGGATGTAAAGGCTGAGCCGGATTCCCATGACCTCCCCATCAAGGCGATGAGGGAACACCGCTGAGTTTTAGTGGGTATACTGCCATCCTGGCAGGGAGTCCCACATACTCCGTCTCGTCCCCCGACGAGCGGAGATGCGTAATGACATTTCTCAGCGAAAAAAAAAAAAAAAAAAAAAAAAAAAAAAAAACGATGATGATGACATAGTTAAGTACTAGCAGCGCCCCGCGGTTTCACCGGCATAAGTGTCGATCCCGTGACAATATCGGGATAAAAAACTATCCTATGTCCTTTCCCAGGACTTAAACCATCTCTATACCAAATTTCATCTAAATCGATTCAGCGGTTTAAGCATGAAGACAGACAGACAGACACACTTTCGCATTTATAAAATTAGTATGGATATAATAATGAATTTCCATAAGACCACCGACAATGGGTGCGTGTTATGTGGTACTGTGGTCTACTCTGAATGTCATGGTAATTTCGTCATTATGCTAATAACTGCCCATTATTTGTATCCCACTGAATAATATCAAATATAAGTAGGTAGTAGGTACCTGGTACATATAAGCATTGCCACGTTGGGTGACAATACTGATTCTTTTTGAATTGAATTGAATTTGAGTCAACTTCCATCCATGCTTTTTTGGATTTAACAGTGATAATTTCTAAAGTGAACAATAAAAAAATATATATACGGTCAAATTGAGAAACCTCCTCCTTTTTTGAAGTCGGTTAATAACTAAATAAGTAGTTTGAAAGCTTATGTAAGAGGATATTATTTATTCGTTTTGAAGCATTTACGTCATAAACGGATATAAAGATTTTGAAACGATTATCGGCTTTAAATAATTTGATAATTATTAATCAATGATAGCCATTTGACTTAAAAAAAACACGTTATTTCCATTTATAAACAACACGTTATTTTTTTTGTGATTATTCGATAATTAATTTATTATCAAAACTACCTGCGCCCCGCGGTTTCACCGGCGTAAATGTCGATCCCGTGGGAATATCGGGATAATTATATTAACATATAGGCTATTCCCAGAGGATCGACATTTATACGCGGGTAAGAGGTACACAATTTTATCATAATTGGTCCAGCCGTTTGAGCGTGAAGAAGTAACAAACATATAAACACACACACACTCACAAATTTTCGCTTTTATAATTATTAGTGTGATGTAGCCACCTAAGCTATTTAGTTGTTGCATTCTTAAAGGAAAGCTACCATAACAATATGCCGATTGTCATAGGATATTTTATTTTAACTTATAAACAAGAACGGGAAAGAATAATTCTCTTGTTTCCAAATTTTACCGATTAATTTATAATTTTTATGCTGCATGCATTAATATTTATAAGCATGGAAACTAAAAAGAACTCAATGTCACGCCATTCATAAGAACTTTAACAATAGGAGTGCAGTAATAACTTCGTTAGTCACATTTATAACGGTTCAGCGGGTTTCTGAGAAAAGGTTGGACAAAAGGTACGCACGGCTACACATCAAGCAATACATAACCAGTATACGGCTTGTATACAAAACTGCGATGCGACGTCGCATCGCAGCAATTCGTGTTGCAGTTTTATGCGTTGCGAATTCGCATCGCACCGATTCGCAGTTTTGCTTCTGATTGTACGTAAAACCAATAAAATGCTAGGTTAGATAAAACTCAAAATATATAGCTTGATGTAGCCGTGTGTGTGTGTGGCCGAAATTCAATAGTTTTTGAGATATTTGAACCATTTTTGAAGCGTAAAATGAAAATATTGGTAAGATATCACACTAATATTATAATGGCGAAAGTTTGTGTGTGTGTTTATATGCTTGTTACTTCTTCACGCTCAAACGGCTGGACCAATGTTGATAAAATTTTGTATGGAGGTAGCTGCCACCCTGGATTAACTTAAAGGCTATATCCCGATATTCCTACGAGATCGACATTTACGCGGGTAAAACCGCGGGGCGCAGCTAGTTATTCTTAAATCGCTCATCATTTTAATTAGTTTGTTGAAATTACGTACTTTTAATTATGTTCATAGCTTAATTGAAGTGCCAGCTACTGTATCATTTTTTAATGGTACCCATTCAATGTGAATAGAATTACAAGTAACGGTTCTGTATACTTCAAGAACTTCGTCACGTGAATTACAAAGTAATTCCTCACATTTGTACTATTGACTATTATTGAGATATTGACACAACATTCTGCTAATAAATTATGAAGTCATGAAAACTGCACAACACTAATTTATAAACTAAAGAACAAACAAACGATAAGTACTTATTATGTTGTAGTAAACAAGAGTAAATAATATGTCTAGTAAATACAGGCTACACGAGGGGCTTGTGGCTATGTTATAAGTTATAACAGTCGCACGGATTAATCGTCAGCTTAAGCTACGATTGCCGCGGTTGGTCCGTGGATGGGTGACCATCTTTACATACCAAGACCCCTCCGTGCCTCGGAAAGCACGTTAAGCTTTTGGTCCCGGCTGTCATTCGTGGATCTTTGACAGTCGTTACGAGTAATCAGACGCCCGAAAATCTGACAACGTCTTACCAAGGGGTATCGTATTACCCAGTAACTGGGTTGTAGAGGTCAGTAAAATACTGGTATTCAGCTGGATCTGGTTAGATTGGAAGTCGATCCCAACATAGTTGGAAATAGGCTAGGCAGATGATAAAACTAAGGCTACTATAGCTTTTGCTCGCCGCTTTGCCTGCGTGGAGGTTTGAAATGAGCCCACGGGAACATACTATCAGGATAAAAAGTATCCCATGCCCTAACCCAGGTCATGCTCTACCTGTGTACCGAATGTCTTCGAAATTTGTCGTGGAAATATGAAAGAGGGACCAGACAGAGTTACTTTCACATTTAAAGTCTACAGATTTGTGATTGGGACTGAATAAACAACCTTTCTGTTTTTCTTCCTTATATTTTTTAGAGAAAAAGGAGAAATTGTCAATTTCCTAATACATACTGAAATTATTTAAGATCGAACTTAGGAAGTTAGGACATCGTGTGTGGGTCCGATCCGACCGGTCCGAGAACGATCTTCTTAGGTATTAATTACTAACTGCTGCTCGCGACTTCGTCCGCATACAATTTCGGACCCCGACCAACCTGTTGCATCGCATCGCAGCGCCTGTCCCCGCTATTGCTTCATTTTTGCTCAGGGTTCTTTATAATTATTTTTTTTGCTCGGCTCTTAACAGTCCTAGCGTAATTTTACGCAGCCTTCATAAAGAATTGGGCTATCAAATGCAAATAGATTTTTTCAAATTCGACGGGTAGTTTCCTGAGACTACCCCCCTATTCTAGAAAATTACAAACAAACAAATTTTACCTCTTTATATATTAATTTTAAGTATAGAAGACGCTTGATATTAAAATAACACGAAAAACAATATTTAATATATTCAATGTTATTTTCGTACAAAAAACAACTTGTTTTTTTGTACCTACACACATCGAACTTTGTATTTCAAACGTACCTATTAAGTTGTACCACAGAAAAATTAATAGGTTGTACCAAGTACAAATTAATAAGTTATCACTATTATATAGAAAGTAATGTTATCAATTGACCAACTTATTTTTAATTCTCTTACCTATTATTGTATAATAAGTTTATTTTAGGTGCATCTAATGAATGTATACAAAATATTGTAAAACATTTTATTTATTTATAGGTACTCCAACGACTTGTTCACTAATAACATATTATATAATAGAACTTACTTAATATATCTATTAATATGGTGAATTTGTCACTTATAGAAGTACACAGCTTAGACATAAATAAAAAATACATACCTACAAATTAAGAGAATTATTTCAAAGTGATTTAAAATAAAGTAACTTGTTCTCTGTTACATACAATGCAAGATAAATATGAGCTACTTTACCATAGGAAGACAATATAAAATTTAAAAAGAGTACCTAACGGTGGAGTTTCTTGCCCATTCTTCTCCATAAGAAAACTACCTTTTGGAACGGGCGACTAGAATCAGTTCTATTTTATTTATTTTAAATTTTGACGTTCAAAAGTGCCTTATTCATATTTTATGTGCCTGTTTGAAATATAAATTAATCTTTGACTTTGACTTTCCAACAAAAAGAAAACAAACCTACAAGTACTTAACTACCATAGAAATACAACAAAACCTTACCTCCAAACGAATTTCCTTAAACTTTCAACACACACTATAACACAATCCTTCTTCCTTTCCTTCCACTGTCACTTTCAACACTTTTCGTCACTTTGAACACAAAATACGTGCGTACACTCGTTCAGTTTGGTCGCAGTGCGTACGGGAGTGTTTTGGTCGCAGCGCGTACGGGCGTCTGTTTTGGTCGCGGCGGGTACATTGGCCCGGCGCAGTAGTGAAACTGCGGCGGTGAGCGTACTACCGCCACGACGTGATTCATTGACGACTAGCGGGTGGTGCGGGGCATGAGCGGTAGCGGGGCAACGTGACTTGAAATATTACGTTTGTTAACTGGCCTTGTTTTTGAATTAAAAACTTCTTGAACAGTGGAAGAAATTGAACCATCACGCTCGGTTTGGTGACGCTGAATCGCGTATACTTCGCTCCATTAATAAGTTTTCACTTCTATCGTGTGGTTATAAACACTCACCCTTCTTCTATAGACCAGTTACTGTAATAAGTCGATGGTTAATAAAATTAAATACCTAGTGTGGTTATTTTTTTTATAAAGTATCACGAGTAATGTAATAAAATAGAAATGTTTTATTTTAATCCAGTTAAAAGATCGTATTTTTATTTTGACAAATGAGCTGTAGATTTCTTAGTTTTGTCATCAACGGTAAACTTTCCAGCTTGCAAATCATCATGATTTTACAAATTTACTAAGTTCAACGTCACCCGAACTCGTACTACTTATAGGATGAATATCGATGTACTGAATATCAATCCGCATCACATTATATCTTCTGTATAATTTACAGCACAGAATAAAAAGGTAAAGCAGAAGGTAAAAACACCCGCACACACTCATTGACACGTACGCACGGAGATTTTATACTGTCTGAATGCCAGTCTGTATGAATGCCAGTCACGCATAAGTGCGCTTGGGCTCGCTGGATTCTCAACTTTATTAAGAATCCAATAGAGTGTACAAAAACACACTATTGAATTTCCAACTTTCGGCGCTAAGCAAAGCGTTGAAAATCCAGTCCGCCAAGAAATATCGCCCGGGGTTACGAGAGCTATGTGTGCGTGTGTTTTCGCTCGTTGTCTGAAGCTAATCTTCTGTAGATATATATTTTGTGTTATAAGAATAGCTGCGCGCGTGACAATGTGTTGACCTCAGAGACAATTATGATTCAGTTCGTATCAGTTGAGATGTCGCTCAAAGTATCCATAATTTATAGGTCACGTGATCGAGACATAAGATGGACTGTGTCGTAAATTCGTAAATAACTGTTCTTATGTGAGCATTGTTTGGGCCTCATGTCAATTGAAGGTTAAGTTACGCTTGCCGCGGTCGGTTCGTGGATGGGACCATCCAATACAATATCGAGGCCCCTTCGTGCCTTGGAAAGCACGTCAAGCCGTTGGTCCCACGCCGTTGTTCATACGTAGATCTTTGACAGTCGTTACGGGTACTCAGAAGCACAACAGTCTGACAGCCAGTCTTACCAAGGGGATCGTGTTACCCAGTAATTGTACCCGTGTTTGGTATCCATATCTCAACACGTTAAAATAAAAGACAACAGATTTTCTCAACTCATTTTTCAAGTATTAGCACATCCAGCGGTCGTTGAGCCCCCAAAAAAGCATCATATCATTTTTATTTTATCTTGTTTAGGTATCGATACCATCACGTCCGCTGAGTTTCGCCAGCTAATTTAATTTGATTTGATTTCTTTATTAAGTACAACAGACTTTGGAAACATATTTTAATATTTTCATATCCAAATAGTTCTATACAATAGTCCAATACCTTATCTATGAACACCTTAGAAACGTGTTCATTAACAATAGACACTACGTTAAATTAAATGTCAAGTCACCGTGTAACATTGAAGTACGTAATTCGTCACAGAACGTACGTAATTTGAACTCGACCATGTAAATGTCTTTCACATCTACGTACTCTGCTAATATAGGTCATTTACATGATTTTCTTGCAGTACCAGTGGCATTGCGAATGCCAAACTGTTTTTGGTGCTAATATTATTTCAAGAGCGGATGGTTTTTATTTGGTCTACATTTGAATTGTAATTGTAACTGATTTGACACGGCATCAATAGTGAGGTATTGTTATAGTTTACCGTTTCCTGATGATTGCTTTAGTACTATCAATGAGGGACAGTAAGTTAAAAAGCTGAAAGCTTATAAAGAAACAGCCTGATGTTTTTTTATTTTGCATTATCATCAGCCTATGTTCCCATTGCTGGGACACAGGCCTCCTGTTTCTGTGAGAGCGAGTGGGCCAGAATCTACAACGCGGGCTCAGTGCCGGTTGGTAGATGTCACATGTCTTCGATTTTTTTTTGTTTGTTTCCTCACCATGTTTTCCTTCACCGTTTTGAGAGCAGTGGTGATGAAGTTATTTACACAAAGTAAAGTGCCTGCTTGGGTTCGAACTTACATACCACTGGGCCACCAATGCTCGCTTTTTTTTTCTTAATTCACAAATTATTTATGTAAATAATATATAAATCCTCAACACCGGTTATTTTTTATTAAATCAAAAATCTGAACAGTACCCCCTGGTACTCAAAAATTTACAAAAATTCGAGTATCGTGCGTTTTTGAACCATTTGCACTGCAACTAAGTATTACTTTAGGCGATTGGCACCCTGCACCGCATTACGAGGAGGGGTGCGTAAAACGGAGCCAAATTCCCCGCACGGAACCGCATTTTTATTGAATTTGTATGTAAAATCACGCGCGGGGGCACGTTATCTGCGTTCCGCTGCGTAATGCGGTGCAGTGTGCTAATCGCCTTAAGTATTTCTACATTTGTACTTGTAATTTTTATCGTGTACACAATGAAGAGTATTCCACTCTACTTTCTCCTTGACCTGCACTTTCTTATTGCCCAGCAAACAGTTATGTTACGGGCTCATAAAGTTACCATTATTTGCCTCCCGTCACCCGCTGTCGCTTATGCCTTCCGTTCCCACCGCAGTTTTATTAATAGTGACGTAACGATCGGCACTGGACACCGGTTTCTAATGACGTCGGTGTTTATAGGATAGTCGTCAGACGTCACGTAGGCTTACCCCAAAGTAATGGTCATAGCTCTCTTTCTGGTTACGTCATCTTTTTTCTGCATTCGTCACACATGGTGACTGCCCGTTGGTCTAGTGGTCGCAAGCGCTAAGCTCAGCATGAGGTCCTTGGTTCGATGTCCAGGTCAGGTAAAGTGTTATTGGTTTTTGAAGTAAAAACTTCTTTAGGCGCGTTGGGCCAAAAACCATTGAACTCGTGTCACTGTTACCGTAAGCGACACCGCGCGTGTTTTGTTTATAAGACGATTAAAAAAATACCCGCTTCGGATGTGTTCGGCTGTCCTCGGGATGAACTCGATTTTCATGTATATCCGATAATTGTCAGTGAGTGGTGGCAAAGTATTCTGTTTGTGTTTTGTGTTCACTTCTGTCGGCATTCCCGGAATGCCATTGTTTTTTTTTCTTCTGGAATTTCTCAGTAGGAGCCCGGAGTTTGGATTTGAGCCTGGTTGATAGCCATAGGCTCGCCTTCATGGGACTTAAACATAACTGGCGAAATGAGGAGTGTACTACGTGAACTCGACAAATGGATGTGCGATTAACGCTTGTGCGACAAAACTGTACTGCAACTCACCATAGTTCGAAGTTCGAAAGCACGCTTGTGCGACACACCAAAGCTCGACATCACGCTGGGGTGACAAACGATTGTCCAACAGTAGTTCGACACTACCGTAGTGCGACAAACAATAGTTGTGTGACAGTACGTTGGTGCAATATTACAGTAGTTGGACACTACCAAAGTGCGACAAACCGCAGGTGGTCCGCACAAATGCGGTCGGCGGCTGCGTGCGGTTGCGCTATGTAGGTACACCTCTGCCTGACCCTTCGGGGAAACAAGGCGTGATGATCATGTTATGTTACTGTGTTGGTAAATTCCAATAAAAGTTATAAAAGAAATCGGTAGGTACCAAAGAATCATATAAAATGTAAAACCGACGATGGTGCAGACAAAAATTCATCTAAGAAAACGAATTTTAGAATATCACTTTTATTTTTTTTATAGTTGTTGTTATTGAATAATTTTTTTGTTCCTCATCTTGACTTGTGGAAATTTTAGCGATTTTGACTAATATTTGGAGTAGGAGCAATTTTTGTTAATGGTTTTCGAAGTTGAATCTGGTGGAGAGCTAGTTTATCTGTTGGCAACACTGCCGGCCGGCGCCATTGTCAATTCCGGCTTTCCCGACGTTGATGTGGTTCCCGAAATTCCGAGTTTATCTCGGTTATTTCTGTTGCTAATTGTTACTGTTTTTGTTTTGTTAAGTTTTGTTGCTACTCATAGTAAGTAAGTATGCAAATTACTATGAGTAGCGAGTCAATATACGAGAGAATATACGAGATATTATGCATTGCATATCTATAGTAGGTGTATATTTATATCTATAGGTAGGTGTATAGCCTTAGTTCACCCACCAAACTCAAGGTGGCAGCACTTTCCATACATGCAAATTTTACCACTGAGTTGTTACTCTTTTCTTAAAGTTACTTTACTCTTTGCGTTCAACAGTCAACAAGAAAATTAAAACTTTAATGTATTAGAAATAAGGTTCAGTCTATATAATATATGTGTATTGACTGAAAACTAACGATGATATATTTTTTTAAATAAAATTTAAAGTAAAGTTTGTTTCGTACCATAACATCTGTCGATCAATTTGAGCCGATATGACTGATTGCGGATGATAATTATATTGACATAAATAAAGCTTAATACGGACGGACGACTTGGTCGCAAATTGACTCGAATTGCCGCAAAAAGTCGCTGGAATTGCAGAATTAAGTTTCATTTTTGTCGGTTGTAATTATATTGAGATGAATAAGGCTCTATAAGGACTGGATACTTCACTTCGTCGCAAATTATAGCAATGACGTTTAAACATACTATGTACCTACATAATTTTGCTCTACTTTAGAATTTATACTTATTATAGGTAATAGTGACGAAGTTGGCTTGTTAATAATAAAGCACTATTTAACTAATTTAATGGGATCAATGTTGTCTGAATAAATAAATTACTAACATTAATACTAATGAATCGTTGACAACAATATTTAGGCATGAATTATTATAGTGTTTTATTAAAGTTGTGTGTTATTATAGTTGCCGTTTAGTTAGACCGTATAAAAAACATGATTCAAAAGGGAAAATTCAGAAAACTGTCATCATCAGATCACTTACATTAATAGCAGATGAAGTGTAATGGATGACACACATAAAAATGCTATTGCTCATTCCATTCTATAATTATTGTAACGCTGCATACTATTTTTTACCCGACTGCGGCGAAGCCCAAAAGGAGGGTTATTATAGAATCATGTTCTTCTAACTGAACACAGCTATGCTGCTGGGGACTTTGTTGCGCCACTTCTTCTTCTTTCTTAAGTGGTGAAAAAAATGCCCACCCTTCACCACTTCCTAGTGCTTTAGCTGGGAAGAAGAAATGGCGCAACAAACTCCCCAGCAGCACAGCTGTCTAATCAAACCTCAATGATTTTGAAGGATTGTGCTAATCCATTGCTTCACGTGTTCGAAAAATTTGTCTGATCAACAACGTAAATAACGCAATGAATGTTTTTGAACTGTCAATGTGAAAGTCAGTGCTACTGATTACTCCGCTGTTCCGTTAGAAGAATTTGAATAAAGACATTACCATCCATTTTACCATCATTGTCGCTTTATCAGAACTAAATCTAACATCGATTGATACATCGCGCGCAAGAGTGTTTCGCAAATAATTTCTATCGGCTATCGTAACAATGGCCTTTGATACACTTAATTGGTGATCGTTTTGAAATGTAACCTACTATAGTGTGTAGGGAATACCATTCGCTTTCGATTAGTACCTATGTAAGAACGTAAACATATGCAAGACTTGGTGGAAGGTGTTATTTTTGGACCTATTTCTGTTGTAGGAAAAAGTATAATTTTCCGGAAAATTAAAGTTTCCTTACTCCATAGTTATACATTATACAAGAACTTAGTCCTTGTCTTGGTCAATATTTTTTTTTTAATAATTTAGTTCTTTATTGAAAAATAGTTTATAAAAAAGTGAAGCCCTGACTCCTGCGCTAGGTAAAAACACCTTTGTTACAGGAGCCAAAATCTGCCTAGCCTTATCAAAATACATTTATTTAATTGTGTGAATTTTTTTAGCACACCTCAATCAATCTACCTAGTCTTTTCCCAACTGCTCGGCTTAATGCATCCGAAAGTATTGTAAATTGAGCGACTACCTATCCTGACCTCCACAACCCAGTTACTGGTTAACACGAAACCCCTTGGTAAAACTGGTTGACAGATTCTGGGCTTCTGACTACTCGTAACGTAACGACTGTTAATAAAGATCTACGAATTATAGCCAGGACGTGTTTTCTGAGGCAAGCAGGGGTTTCGATATTTAATGCATGGTCACCCACACACGAACCGATTGCGGCAAGCGTAGCTTAACCTTCGAACCCATGAAGCACTGGAAGCGGGTGAATTACGACATTTTCTTGTAATTTTGACGTTCAAAAAGGGCTGATTGTCAGCCTATAGATTTTTTGTAAATAGATAATTGCTTCTTATTTTGCAATAAATTACCAGCGTTGTGTCATCGCGCTTCTCTTTCTTTTCTACGCAGTCCGACAGTGACCGCGCTTTAGGTCAAAATTACTTTTGATTTTGATCCACCCGCGCGGCTGATAGCATTTAGTAACGAGCCACGAATTTCTTGGTATGATTTAAAAGGCCACCTATTTCGTCAAGAGGACTTTCAAGAGAAACTCGAACTATCGCGTACAGCTTGCTAAAAAAAAATAAAAATCAAATCTCATTCTAAGTGATTAATATGTTTATCTGATTTTATTTCGTTCAAAGCAAACAAGAACGTGTGATTATCGATAGCATGTTTGTTAATTTTTGTGTTCGGACTGTTAAGTTAATCAAATCGCATTGGTGAAGGATTTTTCAGTTATTTTTTTTTGTCTGTGCTAAAATACCAATCAATCCATTCCAAATCCAATCCCAATCTCTTTGATTATACCTACGTAGTGCAGCGAAAAAAAGAAAAACACGGACTGCCTTCGCCATATTATGATTCATAATGTTATCCTTTTATGATTCGGCTAAGGTGGCCGTTTTAGGCCCCCTGATAGAAGATGCATCGGGCGATATGCGTCCATCTTTAGGCCCAGATTCGCACGATTTTTTTTCGCGCACTGGTATCGCCAACACCGAGAGATGAAAATGCAATGCGCGATAAAATCCCACCGCGATATTTCTACATCCGTGTGAACGTGGGTTAATTTCAGAAAACCGGTTTTTAGACATTGACATTAAATTTCGCACTTGATGAGACCATAAAAAAAACAAATGACGAATCCAAACGGAAGAATACTCCATACTTTTTGTATACAAATATTTTTTGCAGCAGCCTTGTGTTATAAGCAAGATCAAGGTTAGTAGGTACAGACGCCATAACATCAAGCTACTACAATCTGTCTAATTTCTATAATAGATTTTCAACTTTATCGCTAGAGCAATAGGCTATTTGACTGGTTTCTGATAAACATCTCAGATTATTTAATGGTGTCTAACGAGCCCACAAAAACCTATTACTTCAAATTGCATAATGTATTTCTTTTAGAAAATAGTAAATAAAAATGTACTGTTTAAATAAGCCGTCAAAACGCTATCTTTAACAATATGGCGTCGTGACGTCACAATACACGTAAACAAACGTTGAAATGGTCGAGATACTAGACAAAAGTCATCTGTTCTGTCAACGATAGACAGAAATTGACTATATCATGACGTCATCATAAGTTCAGCCAATCCAGACCGTTTTCGATTACGTGGCGCCAGATTTAAAAAGATGAAGTTTTTTCGGGATTTTTTTAATAAATAATACATTGTTTTGTAGTAAAATTAATGCAAATCGATTTTAAAAGCGATAATCTATACGAGTGTCAATAATTATGACCTTATTTTTTACATTGTCAAATAGCCTATTCTGCTTTATCGCAGTTCAAAGTTGATTGGGAAAATTTGACAGTTTCGGGTAGCTTGATGTGCTGACGTCTGTACCATAGAGCGAGTACTAAGTACTGTAGTTAGTGCGACCTTGTTTATAGAATAGAATAGAATAGAATAGAAATACTCTTTATTATGTACACCAAATAAATTACAGACATAAAAAAACCGACTTCCAAAAAAAACACTACAAACTGAAAAATAACTTTAATTTCGGAAGTCGGTGTCTTAGGGATCAGTATTTTAGTTTTTGCCACCGACTTCCGAAATTAAAGTTATTTTTCAGTTTGTAGTGTTTTTTTTGGAAGTCGGTTTTTTTTTTGTTAAAAAGTTTTTATTTCTCGATTTTTAGTGGGTCTATTTATAATTTATCTAAGTTACAATAGCCTAATGTCAACTTGCCCATCGCCTTTTTATAAAATATTCCTTTTCTCGATGCAGGGACGTTAATTGTTGAGGAGTTCTCCTTTTATTAGTTTTTAGATTAGATGCTGATAATCCTGGCTGCAGCATCAGGCCAGACTTATGTCGACATTGCATTGAACTTAAAATTAGTCCTGTTTAAAATGAGCCCAAACACGACTACGGTGCTGTAATTTCAAGGTTTGTACTTTTTCTGATGCTCCTGGCTTCAGCATCAGGTCTTCGGTGTTCCTCAGTAACAGTACGTTTATCCACACATCGAGCCCTTTTCAATGAGCCTAAACACGATATATCTGCTGTTAGTTGTTGAGGAGTTAGGTACTCTGCAGACTATCTTGACTGCAGCATCAGGTCATGACTTGATGATCATGAGACCAAATGTGAAACATCAAAACAATTTACTATAACAGTCCTTGCCTGTTCGAGTAACTTCTAACTGTTAAGGAGTTGTACCTTCCATCATCAGCCCAGCTACCTGAGATGGTGACAACCATACACAAATACACAAGATACTTCATAAAATATGCGAAAAACAATAAGTAAGCCTATAAAATTTGAGGGTTGCTCTCGATTTCTCTAAGATCCCATCATCAGATCCTAACTTGGTGACAATGGGACCACCTCAGAACTATCTACTTTCGAACAAAAAAAGAATTTTGAAAATCCGTCGACATTTGGCGGAGTATTCGATGAACAAACATACAAAAAAAAAAAAAAAAAAAAAAAAAAAAAAAAAAAAAAAAAAAAAACATACAAACACCCGAACATAGTACCTCCTCCTTTTTGTGAAGTCGGTAAAAATAGAAACTGTACATAGGGTGACACAATGGGCGGTCTTATCGCGAAGTAAAAGTAAAAAGTTCAGTGTCAATAACTGGGCTATTATTAAATACCTAAATGATTTTATTTCTGTAGTATATAGGTTCGTACAAACACTTTTACACGACAATCATATTTTTTTAATCTAGATGAGGTCGGCGTTTACTATCTGACTACTCTGAGAAGAAAGGCCGAGCAAACTCAGAAGTCACAGTCTCTTTTAAAGTAGAGACATAATCTTGGTCAGATCATGTGAAGACCATGTAGATTGGTGTCAGAAATGGTCTTTTGAGGAAAGAACCACACAGATTGGGTGGACCTGTCCAGTCAGTGCACACATTTGCAAGTAATCGTACAGCTTAATAACTCAGAACTTATGAAGCTCAACGATTTGAAGAACAGTACTAAAGAAAGGACATTTGAGTAGGCCGCATAAATTACACGAGTTTTTCAAACCTATGAAGCAATGGATTAGGAATTTCCTTCAAAGAAAGAAAGAAATATTGAAAGTCTGTCATTCAATTAGGGCGCTGGTTGGAGCCTAGAGTTGAAAATCCTTCAGCAAGCATTTCATTTAGGTGTCGTCTAGTATTCGTGAAAATGGTCATAGGACACGTCATATCAATTTGCGCAAGTAACGCAACATGCCCCCTATCCTCGCGTAATCTTACCCCATGCAAACCAGTTGTCAAGGTGGTATTTTGACAGTTCAAACCACGCCAACTTTGCATTAATTTCACGCGGTTTGGTTCATTGTGTCATTAGAGAATACTTTATTAGCAGATGTCTTGATTAAAGCTATAGATTTGACGTTGTTTCGAAGTAAGGAATCATTAACTGGTCCATAGTGAATTAGGGCCCAGAAGGACTATGGGAAGAGAAAGGATGACCACGACTCGCGCAGTCGCACACAATCTCATTGTGTTCCCAATGGTATGCGAAGGGATTGCGTCACGTCACTGCGCTCTGGTATGCGAGCAGCGTGGCGATAACATGGTGCAATCGTAAGCTGTCACTACGTCACTAGTAATGTATTTTGACTGTGGGGTATTTTATATCGTATCGTAACTTTGAGTCACCGTTCGATCGATCAGGTTAAGCTGCGCTTGCCGCGGTCGGTCCCTGGATGAGTAACCAAAACCATACTTACATATCAAGACCCCTGCGTGCCTCGGAAAGTAAATCGTTACGGGTCGTCAGAAGTCCGAAAGTCTGACAACCAGTCTTACCAAAGGGCATCGTCAGATAGGCAGTCGCTCCATGTAAAATACTGTTATTCAGCTGCATCCGGCAGTGGGAACATTATAGGTCGATTAAGCAATGTTATGCAGCTCCAAGTATTTGTAAAATTAGGACACTGTCAGGATGTTCACGCTTGAAATGTTTGTCCCTGTAAAGGCACATCTATGGTTAACTACAGAATCTTAGAATGTTTACAGTCTGATCTCAAAGAAGGTGGCTGGGACATACCTACTGGATGCGGAAGGCGGAGGACTGGGTGCTGTGGCGCAGTCTGGAAGAGGCCTATGTCCAGCAGTGGACTGCAATATGCTGAGTTGATTGATACTTTGACTATAGCTACGTTTTTTATGTATTTTCGGGCATAACTCCGTCATAATTATATAGATGGATTTGCATTTGTTTTTTCTTTTAATGCAAAAGTTCGAAAGAGGTTTATTCCGAAATGGTCCCATTTAAATTTCGTAAAGTTTTGATGATAAGTTTCGGAGACAGACAACGGAACTCTTCAATAAATGCCAGCAAATCCACCGCGATTGCTGCTATCGCATATGTATGCATTGTTTACGCAATCACACTATATAACATCACGCCTGTACTCTCTAAAGGGGTAAGCAGATGTGTTCAATAGCTTCCTGTCCCTGATATTCACATAGAAAGTAGTGTTATATGAATTTGTGTGGGGTAGGTGGGTACAACTAAAAAGTGAAAAATAAAAACTTTATTACAAAAAAAAACACTACAAAGAAAAAATAACTTTACTTTCGAAAGCCGGTGTCAAAAAACGAAAATGCTGAACCAACGACACCGACTTCCGAAATTAAAGTTATTTTTCACTTTGTAGTGTTTTTTTTTGGAAGTCAGTTGTTTTTTTTTTAGTTCATATTCGTTTCGAGTTCACACCACTTATACGTACAGACATGGAGTTATCCTTACTCGCTCAAGACCCTGCCCCAATTGTGACAACCTAGAACATTATATTAAAGCCTGCTTCGATAATTAATACATATTTATCCATATCCACCTTCTCGCCTTACGTCTCTCTAAGCATGATCTTATTGGATCTCGTTAAGATCTACCATCTTACATCCTGCACGTAGTAAAGACTTTAAAATGTGCAACATAAAGTTCAATATTACTTTTCTAGTGTCGAGTTAACGTGGCATCTAAATAAAGACTACCAAGTAAAGAATTGCGACCAATTTCATCTGTATGCTTTTGCAATACGATTGATATTCGCTTCGCTTGGTAGCGTATCTAAGTTTGTTCTTAGCTTAATGCCCTGCTGTCCGTTTCACATAATTGGTACAGATTGCGTGTAAGGCGAATATAATAAATTGTTAAATAGTAAAGTACATAGTTTTATGTACTGGTGAGATATATAACGGTCGTATTTAGATTAGAATGTCTAGACAAGTTAATAAAATTGTATTTCTCGAGTTAATGCGAGAACATGGTGTATTATATCGTTAGCTTGTGTGTTATTAATGTCTGATGAAGGAAACAGTGAATTAACATAACACAAGATATTATAATAATGCATGTAAGTAATCCCCAAAGGGTTAAGCAGAGGTCCACCCACACTTCGCTATGTAATAGGGTGCGAGCCTATTGCCATCAACTGGGTAAAAATCTAGAATCCAGGCTGCTACTGAGAAATTCCAGATGGAACTTTGCCCGACCCGGGAATCGAACCCGGGTACGCAATCGATTCAGGACTGTACTTACAATTTGATATTGATATTACAGTTAAATTGCTTCGGCAAACTATTGTGGCCAACTACAGCCATTGTGGTAGTTAACAAATCATTGCAGCCAATATTGGGCAAGTAACAGAACCTTTTGAAAGACGGCCAATTGAGAGCAGCTGCATAGAATTCATCAATTTGGCACACATTGCTTACAAAAACCAATTCAATGAGTGTTTCCGGTTTCTATACGAATATCAGTTAGGTACTTACAGAAGAACGAGACAGGCAGTAAACCTGACAACGGTACACACAATCACACATCTAACCTAATTTCGCGATTTAATTGCCAAAAATGTAAACACAATGTACAATAAAGTTCAATTTACGCTACAACTTCAAACATGAGTGGAGGTGGTGGCAACACTGCCCGAGTGACATGTCAAAATTTTGTTCCTTATTTTAAAATTAGTTTTATTTAATTTTTAAGTGTAATTAAGGTGTATTATTATATCCAAATGTAAAATAACTGTACAAATACTCGGGATTATTGTTTTTCCTGCAAAACCACAAAGTTAAATACAGTGTTTGGTTGCCCACCGTTACCGGTAACCTCTCACGAACAGCTGATGTTCGACCTGCGGATTTAAACGGGGAGTATTGTTTACTTTTATTCTCTCTAATTTAGCACACAATCGTCACATAGACTGTAACAGATTCATTGAGTCGTAATTGTTGTTTGATTTGGTCCAATGCACTGGGTCTAGTCACTTTGTTTACATAGTTACTTTGTGAAATATCAAAATAGGTACTATTATTCTATTAGTGTTTCGATACTGTGATAGAAACGTAACAACAATAACGTTGTCTATCGTTAGTTTCAATTGTAATCTTTATGCATAACTAGGTTTTTTTTATTTATTTTATTTTATTTTTTTATCTAGGCATCCTACCCACTTAGGTAAAAATAAAATCATAAGACAATAGAATCAATGTAACTTTGTACGTTATCTAATCATATTAGTTGCATTTTAATTAGATTCAGCAGCCTACCTCATTACTCAATTAAGCTATACTAACTTCTCCCATTTTTTTCCTTTCATTTCTAGCTTTCCCTTTTGTTTTTCTGTCTAAGTAGTTCTCACCGTTCTTTTCATCTTACTTTCAGTACTCATTCCTGAAACCATGCCTGTGATGACCCGTAAGGCTGCTGCTCAGGAGGTGGAGCTTAGATTGAGAACGTCCCTTCACGAACTTGAGGCTTCAGAGAGAAAATGTCAAGCGCTGTTAGAGGAGAGAGAGGAAAGTGAGAAGGAAGTAGAGAAAGTCATACTTAAAAACACAAGCCTAAAAAAGGAACTAGTAGACTTACATCTTCTATACCTCAATGTTGTCGAGGAACGGGATCAACTAAGGGTTGTCACAGATGGCTTCAACAACTGCAGTAATTTGTACGAGGAGGCTTTGTATAAGATTAGGGACCTGGAGGATGAATTAATCCACGCAAATGTTAAAATTCTAAAATTACAAAAGGATAAGGAACATACTCAGATCAAAGAAACTGACCATTTGTATAATGAATTGTTAAACAAAAATTGTAACCTACATTCCATAACAACAATAGACCTAACTGAGGATTCCTTACTGAAACATAACTATAGTCATAAAATGAGTCAAAATAAAATAAAAAAATATGCAAGACTGAATAAAATCATTAAAAAATGTAATAAATACAAGAAACAGCAAAAATATTATTCCAAAAATATTCAATTAAGGAAAGAACGTGTTATTCTTATTAATAAGTTGAACAACTATCAAATTAAATTAGAAGATAGTATAAATATTTATGAAATAGACACTCAACGCTTACAAACTGAAATTCAAGTTCTTGATGAGTCACTAAAGTCTCTTTATAATAAATATGTGTGCTCTCGCCACCAAATAAAGGAACACATCCTTGCTACAAACGAGCTGGTAGACAGTGTGGACTTGCTGACTCTCAGCAACACTCGGTGTACTTGTCAGAGGGGATCCAACCTTGATGGTCTCCAGCCTGAGGCAACGGAGGACCCGTCCCAAGTTGTGAGTGCTCTGGAGTGTATCCCCATCCAAGATATACCTGATACTGTGCAAGAACTATCTCAAGCAGTACAGTCAGCAGCTAGTAGTGTTTCCTCTTGTAGTAGTCAAGTATGTTATCAGTCAGTTATGTTTTCAGATAGTATAGGAAGAGGTTTAGGGAAATTAGTTAGTAACAACTTTAGTTTTACTACACAAAACTATTGTTTACCTGGGACATCCTTCAAAGAAATAATGACATCAATTACAGGAAATCAATATGATTCTTATACCAACATTACTGTATTTGTAGGTAATAGTTCACATGTCAAAAAAGAAGATATCACTGACACTGTTTCTGAGCTTTTAAAGATAAATTGTAATAAAATTATTTTGTGTGCTTTTCCATATTTTGAGAGGTTATCAAATAGAAAAAACAATTATATACATATGCTTAATAAGCACATGCATTTCTTAGTAAGTCACTACAGTGACAAACTTATATTTTTTGACACCAACAGTTTTGTTGATAAGTTGAAATCGACAAGGAATACAGTGTATCTGCCCATTAGGTTTAGACACAAAATAGCGAGGCTATTAGCTTATATAAACTCAGACATAAGTAGTATGTCGAAGTCATGTACTATAATTAACACCGCAATTATTAGTAATAATTCTAATGTACAGGTGGTCACCCGAAATAACTGTAGCACTAATGCTATAACTATTTACAATAAATGTACGAAGGAGGATCCATGTGTCACTTTGGCAAATTCTAGTTCTAATGTGGGGTCCACAAGTAGTGGGATTGGGTTATCATTGCCTGGTGATGACATGGGAGTCTCGGGGCTCACTCTGGATGTTGATTTAAACTAGTTAGTAAGACAACAGAAGATACCAGTAACAATATTGTTATTCCTACCAACAACAAGGTGCCTTCTTGCTCTCAAATAGTAAAGTGTAAAAAAGGGTCTAAGCAGAATTCCTTGAAATTATTTCATCAAAATATTCAAGGTTTTTCATCCAAACAATTAGAAATTGAACTTTTTTTAGAAAAAACCATGTTTGAAATTATTTGTTTAACTGAACATTGGTTGAAAGATTATGAAATGCTAATTAATTATGAAAATTATAGTGTGGGCAGTTGTTTTAACCGAAAATCTATGCTGCGTGGGGGTTCATTAATCTTAGTAAAAAATTCTATTAAATCTAAGACTCGTAAAGATATAGTTGATCTTTCGGTTGAACATAACATTGAACTGTCCTGTGTTGAGCTAGATAAGCATATTATAGTGTGCGTTTACAGACCCCCTAATTATCAAAACTACTCCATATTTGAGTCAGTAATGGAAGATGTTCTAGCAAAACTTGGAACTGGTAAAAAATCGCTAATTATCTGTGGTGACTTCAATATTAATATCTTAGAGAATAGTTCAAATAGCAGTCGATTATTAAGTCTCTTTAAATCATTTAATTTGTCAAATGTGTTTTCAGAACCAACTCGCATAACTATAAATTCTGCTACATGTATCGATAATGTTTTTTGTTGCTGCGACTACTTAGATAAAGCCATTGTAAACTATCTCCCTTCTGATCACAGCGGTCAAACCGTTGTGTTCAAGTCCAATACACTGTTACAAAAAATTCAGATAAAAACTAGACAAATAACACCAAGCAATCTAAATAGATTTAATAATAACTTAATTAGTAAGTTAGGTGTACCAGGCCATATTAAAAACAATGTGAATGAATTATATGAGGAGTTCTTTTCGATAGTGCGCACCGAGTTCAATAACACTTTAAAGATGAAAACTAAAACTATTTGCCCAAATTTTTTGTTTAGTGACTGGGCAACTAAGGGTATTAGGAAAAGTAGAGAGAAATTGTTTGAGCTGTATGGCCTTAAGCCTTATATTAACTCCGAAACTTTTAATAAATACGTTGCTACCTACTCTAAAACTTTTAGAAATACCTGCAAGGTAGCTAAAGCCTTGCATATTAGCAAAAAGATTAAATCAGCCGATAATAAAATAAAGACGGTCTGGAAAATTATAAATGATGAAACTAACCGAAATAAAAGACATAATAGTGATTTCGCACTAGAGACTTCGCGTGGTCTCATAAGCACTAACAAAGATGTTGCTCAAGAATTTGTAAATTTCTTTACCAGTATCCCACATAAAACTACTGAAATCTTAAATTCCTCGCCTTTACGTTCTATTGATTTATTAAAAGCAAACGTTCCATCCTGCCAGATTGAATTTAAGTTCAAGCATATAAACCCTGAAATAGTAATAAAAGCTTTCAAGCAAATCAAGATCAAATTAACCGAAGATATATGGGGAATGTCTATCAAAGTATGTACCTCCATTATTGAGACTATAGCGCCGTACTTAGCATTAATATTTAATTTGTGTGTGGATCAAGGAGTCTTCCCTGATCTAATGAAATACAGTAAGGTAATACCACTTTTCAAATCGGGGGACAGTAAAGATACCAATAATTATAGACCCGTATCCGTGTTACCAGTTTTCAGCAAGGTATTTGAAAAGGTGATGCTGAACCAAATGCTCAATCATTTTAACACCAATAAAATATTACACGACCAACAATACGGTTTCACCAAGGGACGTTGTACGACTGATGCCGGTGTCACCTTATTAAAACACATATTTACGGCCTGGGAAGAGTCCCAAGACGCCATAGGGATTTTTTGTGACCTCTCCAAAGCTTTTGATTGCGTCGAACACGAAACCTTACTCTTAAAACTTGAGCATTACGGACTGGGTAAACTTGCGCTCAGTTTAGTAAAATCTTATTTAAATGATAGACAACAGCAGGTTCAAATAAATGGTGTCAATTCACTCGGTTTAAAAGTAAAAATGGGTGTACCACAAGGCTCGATATTAGGTCCTTTCCTCTTTTTAGTATATATTAATGATCTACCCCACTTGTTAAAAACCCAACCACAAATGGTGTTATTTGCTGACGATACCTCCTTGATTTTTAAAATTAATAGACGTGCATCAAATCTTGACGACGTAAATAACGCCCTACTGCAGATCCAAAATTGGTTCACTGCTAATAATTTAGTATTAAATGGGAAAAAAACGAAGTGCATAAGATTTTCTTTACCAAATGTCAAAAGTAGTAATTGTGAAATAGTATTGAATCAAGAGAAACTAGAATTCGTCGATAAAACTGTTTTCCTGGGGATCACGCTCGACTCAAGGCTTCAATGGGGTCCTCATTTAACATCCCTTGCAGGACGGCTAAGTTCAGCAGCATATGCTGTGAGAAAAATCCGTCAATTTACTGATGTTGATACCGCGAGGCTGGTCTATTTTAGTTACTTTCATAGTATCATGTCGTACGGTATTTTACTATGGGGACGGGCTGCAGACATCGAGTCTATTTTTATTCTGCAGAAAAGAGCTATCAGAGCCATTTACAACCTCCGCAGGCGTGACTCTCTAAGGGAACTGTTTAAAGATATTAACATCATGACGGTACCTTGTCAATATATCTATGAAAATATCATGTACGTAAGGAAAAATCTACATCTTTTTAGTAAAAGAGGTGAAAGACACAATTATATCACTAGAAATAGGGACCAATTAGTTCAACCAGGTTTCAGGCTGGCTAAAGTAGACTCGTCTTTCATGGGCTACTGTTTAAAATGTTACAATAAAATACCTGTCGACATACTTCAACTGAATGAAACGAAATTTAAATCTTGTATAAAACGCACACTATGCAGCCAGGCATATTATAAATTGGGGGACTATATCGCCGATGAAAGTGCTTGGCTAAACGCTGGTCCTGCTCCATAAGGACGCACAAATAAATTGATTAGCATTGGAAAATACTGTTGAAGCTGATGAAGATTTTAAAATACACTTTTTGCATTATATAAATTCAATCTCCTAGTATTGTATAATTGCATAGCACATGTGTGAGTACTATGTACATACTATAAAGCTTCCATTTACTGGGTACGCCTTTCATTGACTTGAATGTGCCCTGGCGGCTGAGAGTATGTCATGCTCACTCAAATGTCTCGCTGATGGTGGCGCGTGTGTTGGATCATTTAGCTCCCTATAAAATGGTTGAGCTGAATGGTGCTAATACATGCGTCATGTTCGTGAACGGGCGCCGTCAGTAGGGACTGGTCATCTCTTTGCTGCCATGGCTTATTTTAATTTAATCTAATATTTGAATTGTTTTTTTCATTACGGACGCTTTTAACGTTCTGCATCGTTCTCACATGCATAATTTTTAACATGAATGATGTAAACAAGACTTTGTAAACATATTATTTTGATTTAAAAGAGTGTCCATGGAGTTTCTTGTCCGTTCTTCTCCATAGGTACCTACGCTTTGGAATGGGCAACTAGCTTCACCTTTCTGACTGACCGACCCCTTGACAATTCAAAAGTGCCTGTAATTGGTTTAATTGAAATAAATGCTTTGAGTTGAGTTTGAGTTTGAACATTCTTATAACTTTTTCATTAATGCCAGTCACTCTGAAATCAACTTAATTTCCATTACAATTCAAACTCAAACTCAAACTCAAACTCAAACTCAAAGCATTTATTTCAATTAAACCATTTTACAGGCACTTTTGAATTGTCAAGAAGTAGGTCAGTCAGAAAAATGTGAAGCTAGTTGCCCATTCCAAAGCGTAGGTACCTATGGAGAAGAACGGACAAGAAACTCCATGGACACTCTTTTTAAATCATATTTTACAAAAATATTAGTTACATCATTACTTTTGAATTTATAATTAAATAATGTGAGAACGATGTAAAAATAAACAAGACGTATGCGTTAAAAGCGTCCAGAGTACAACAAATAGTACTAAAACAATCCAAAAATAAAATAATTAAAAATAAGCCGAGGCAGCTAAGTGATGACCAGCCCCAACTGACGGCGCCCGTTCACGAACATGACGCATAGATCAGCACCATTCAGCTCAACCATTTTGAAGGGAGCTAAATGATCCAACATACACGCCACCGTCAGCGAGACATTTGTGTGAGCATGACATACTATCAGCCGCCAGGGCACATTCAAGTCAATGAAAGACATATTACCCGGTAAATGGTAAAATAAGGTATAGTACTTACATAGAACTTACATAGAACAATAAAGTTGATATTTGTTAAAATTTAAATAATCCTCAGTTGGACCTGATACCTTTATACTTCCAGAATGAATAATGTGACCAGCTCTCCTAAAATTATCCGAAAAAGAACCGGAGTTACCGACATAGCTTGCAGCGCAGCGTAAGCAAGCTGAAGTGGCAGTGGCAGCTGGCCATGGTTAGCGCAGTACCGATATGGTGGAGCAGACTAGTCCAGGAGAGGAGACCATGTATCGCAAGCGTAGTGTGGGAGCCCCCCAGCTAGATCGACCGGCGACCTTAAGATATGGTGGCTCAGACAGACTTGATGTTTTCTATTAAGGTGAATGAGTAGTGATTCGTGACTATAATAGATATGTATTTGCAGAATTATAGTCTTTAAAATCATTAAAATATCTCTCTAAGTTAGATTTGTACCATAAGCACTAGAGACTTGTTCTTATGGTACAAATCTAACTTAGAAAGCGCTCTATTACGTATGACTTAAATATAATTGACGAAATTTGGATGTACCTACAATTCTACTATACCTCTGCCTCGGGGAAACAAGGCGATATGTTATGTAAACAATTAGTATGCGAATCGCCTATAAGTGTAATAAGAAAGCATTAATTATTCACGCCACGTCCCTATTGCTTCAAATTGTGTCTCAGCTGCATTGCATTAGATTGTAGTGTTGTTATATTGCGCGTGAGTGTTCCTCTTGTGTTTCGTAAATAATCATCATCTTCATCATCATTACCACCCCACCGATGAGTATTCAGCTACATTCGGTTAGACTGGAAGCTGACCCCAACATAGTTGGAGAGAGGCTAGTGGTGCAGATTGATTGATTTAGAGGCACGCGTTCAGCAATTGATATTTATTTATAATGATGATGATTATAAGAAATATTTATTTCCAACGTCATTATTGTGGTTAAACTGGACAATAAAATAACATAATGAACATTAATTTATGATGATTCATTTATTTAATTATATTGTTAATAATTAACAATGCCGTTTATATTACACTAGCTGCGCCCCGCGGTTTCACCCGCGTAAATGTCGATCCCGTGGGAATAACGGGATAAAAAGTAGCCTATATGTTATTCCAGGGTATCAGCTACCTCCATACAAATTTTTATCAAAATTGGTCGAGCTGTTTGAGCGTGAAGAAATAACAAACATATAAACACACCCCCTCACCCCCACACACCCTCACAAACTTTCGCCTGTATAATATTAGTGTGATGATTGGCCCTCTTTTTACCCGACTGCGCCAGAAGGAGGATTATGTTTTTCGACTGTATGTATGTAGGTATGTATGTTATTTCTTTGGCACGCTCTGTAGCCTAAACGGCTTGATCGATTTCAGCTTGAGCTGCGGTAAAAAACTGAAAGCTAAAACAAGCCCATTTTAAATTAAATTAAAGGTGGAAGCAGGCGGGACCCATACCATTTTTATAATATTTTCAAATTCAAATGGGTCGCGCGCGCCTGCTTCCAACTTTTATTTAATTTAAAATGGGCTTGTTTTTAGCTTTCAGTTTTTTACCGATGTCTGTTTTTTTTTTTCAATAATTACTTTTTTTGTACCTCTAGGCTCTAATAGTTCCTATTTTTATTTATTTTAGCCTAAAAATAGGTACTAAAAAGCCAAGCGACTGCGATCAACCTGGATGTAGCACTCCCCGCGAATCAATTTTATCAAATTAGTCCAGGATACCGCCATTTAAAAAATTACAGAATCGCCAGCTTAACATTTACAGAACACATACATAAATTATCGTTTGTAATAACAGGAAAACCTGTTGCTTTGTATTTGTACTAATATCACAGAGTAGATAGACACAGTAGGTTGAATTTATCAATGTCTTTAACAAAAATATTAAGATATTTTATATTTCCGCCCGCGGCTTTGCCTGCATGGTAAGTCGATAAAAACTATCCAATTTCCTTCCCTGGGATGCAATCTATCTCTCTGCCAAATTTTATCGAAATCCGTTCAGTGGTTTACACACAGACAGACAACATACAGACAGACAGAGTTACTTTCGAATTAATAATATTAGTATGGATTACAGGGTATTATGGACATCGACGCGCAAACATAATTATTATTATTATGAATTTCAGTGCATAATTCTACATCCACCAGAGGTGAAACTTATAGAATAGAATAGATTACTCTTTATTATGTACACCATATAAATAAATAGTATCGTATAGTTATCGTTTTATTATAAAAACAAACTCCTGTTTCATACAAAAATGCAATATCTACACGATCACATGTATAGAACAGCTGATTCTCTCGAAGTAAGATGGTTTGACAGCTTAATATCGCCACGTTGCTTCTCGCTTTCCTAGACATAAAAATATAGGTCTCCTCAACATCACTGGTGTCCGGTACAACAGTGGTGCTATTCTGTAAAAATCTCATTTTGAAAACACAGGTGAAGTGAGCTGTCAATAGTGTCAATCTCTAACATCAGCATTGCTATTCTGTAAAAATCTCACCGTAAAAAATTAGGTGAAGGGAGCGTGGAGTGAGCTGTCAATAGTGTCAATTCCTAGCAAAAACAAACTCACTTCACCTAAGTTTTCACGGTGAGATTTTTACTGAATTGACCGGCAGGTGCAATGCCAGCTCACTTTATGCTCACTTCACCTTAGTTTCCACGGTGAAATTTTTACAGAATAGATCACCAGGCCTTCTTTACTCTCTCACTTCGTGGCTGCATACATACAGACGGAAGGAAACAGCAAATTATTGAAACAGTATGATTAGGTGTTTATTTGATGGCGTTTCCGTTTGTAAGCTATCAAGGTTCCCTCGATACTTGAGCTGCAATAATCACTTGTTTATAGACATTTTAACGGCTTTGACACATATTTATAACGATAATAGTTGAACGGTTGAGGTGTTTACTAGTTAAAGGTCGTTTAAGAACTATGTAACTGAACAGACAGCTGTGCTGCTGGGGAGTTTGTTGCGCCACTTCTTCTTCCCAGCTAAAGCACTAGGAAGTGGTGAAGAGCTGGCGTTTTGAGGGGCTGAATCATTTAATTTTGACGTTTAAAAATGCTGTTTCTCAGTCTAATTTGAATAAATTACTTTAGATTGTGATTAAAACCTTCAATCTATACTAATCTCTTAGCGGCTTGTCACTACAAACCACGTTCTTTAGAACATTCAGTCTTAATTATTATGCTTGAGAAGGTTTAGCAGTGGGGTGTAACGGATATCGTCGACCGTAGGTTCAATTAAGGTAAGGGACAAAATACCCAAAATGAGTTGAGTATACAGTTTTGTTCAGAATTATGCGCTCTTTCAAATGGTGTATATAAAAAAAATCTAGCTTAAAAAAATGTCCCTTACCCTACTGATTTTTGGATTCGAATTTCGAATCAGCCCCATAATAACAATGTATCTGAAAAACTATGCAATATAGCAACAACTTGAAATGGTGTAATTACCGCCGCTAATCCATTTCAAATAAGGTAAGGGTCTTCCCAATCAACGAATTATTCTTCACACATTTTTTCAACAAGACCTTTACACTATTTTTTCATTATAGATTGGATCCAACGTAGAGATCAATTTAATGTAAGGGACATTACTAACAAAATACGTTGGTGTAAGGGACGTCTATTTTCTTAAATAGCTAACTTATTTAAATAAATGTTAAAAAAATAAAAAAAATATAAGGCAGTTAATCTCGATAAGTATTCAAAATAAAGAAGTTTCTGAGAATCTTGACCCAAAAAATTCAGTCTCATACTACTCGCAGATATCACAATTGCTGCTGTAACCTAAATCCATTGAATTGGGTACAGACTACAGACAGAGCGAGCGCTCGATTCCGGCAACTGTACGAGTGTACACATTATAAAGCTGAGTATAGACTAGAGCATTTACATGTTGTAACAAAACATCGAGCATTCGCCGCTTTTAAATTTTATCGAATCGCGATTCGAACACGACACTCGATGTTTTGTTACAACGTGATTTTAAAAACATATTGGTGTAACATTTTATCGAGCAAAGGCATGAGCGGTACCTGTAGGTCTGACATTTCAACAATGAACGCAAGGCAGAAATAAATGTTACAGGTAACTCACGTCATGCTCAATCAGAAATGAGGAGATCCGCAGGAGAACCAAGGTAACCCACATAGCCTGAAGAATTGTCAAACTTAAGTGGCAGTGGGCAGGGCACATTGCTCGCAAAACAGATGGGGACGTAGCATTGGAAAGCCTCCCACAAGGTGGTCCGACGACCTTGTGAAGGCCGCAGGAACCCGTTGGATGCGAGAAGCACAGAACCGGTCGAAGTGGAGGTGCTTGGGGGAGGCCTATGTCCAGCAATGGACGTCTTTCGGCTGAAATGAATGATGAAGGAATGAAATGCTCACGCGTCGTGAGCATTACGTCGAACAGAGCGTTGAGTATTCGCAGGAACATTAGATTACATGGAAATGCTTTTGGAAACTGAGCCTTTGCCTGTTTTGTACCATTCTCATACTCGAGAAAATGCTCTAGTGTATACTCACCTTAAGAGTAAAGCGAGCTGGTGAAAGCAAATCGTTTAACAAAATGTTCCGCATTCATTTGTTAACTAACTACTTGTAGTAGCTACTACAAACTGTCTATCTTCACGCTTCTTCTTGTTAGGAGGGACAGCAGAACCGAGGGTTCAAATGGTAAAAGATAAATTATTTTATTTTTGTAAATAGATTCGTTCAAACACTTTTACACGTCAATCGTTGATAACGTTTTTAAAACTAGGTGAGTCCGGTGTATCTGATTACTTGGAGAAGAAAGACCGACAAAAACTCAGAGGTCACTGTCTCTTTTAACCATGTAGATTATAGTGTCTAAAATGGCCTTTTGAGGATAGAATTACACAGATTTGAGGCAACCTGTCCAGGGGCCGTATTATTATGAGGTGGCCGTCGTCGGCGTGATTAGCTGCTAAGGAATTAACGTGGTTTCGAAGTAAGGTATCATTGAGTGGCCATAGTGAATTAGGGCCCGTTAGGGTAATAGTGTTCTATGATTAGGGCTTAATAAGTGCATGCATTTGTCAGTAATCGAGTAACTCAACTCAGAACTTAAGCATCATCTGTCTAGCCTTTCCCAATTATGCAGGGGTCGACTTCCAGTCTAACCGGATGCAGCTGAATACCAGTATTTTACATGGAGCGACTGCCTATCTGACCTCCACAACTCAGTTACTGGGTAATACGATACTCCTTGGTAAGACTGGTTGTCAGACTTTCGGGCTTCTGACTACCGGCCGTAACGACTGTCAAAGATCCACGAATGACAGCTGGGACCAACGGTTTAACGTGCTTTCCGAGGCACAGAGGAATCTCGGTATGTAAAGATGGTCACCCATCCACAGACCAACCGAGGCAAGCGTAGCTTAACCTGATCGAACGACCTGTGCGGCTGTTATTATTTAGCCACGGGCTCCTCAACTCATAAATATGAATGTTTCAGTGTGACTTTGTTGATAACCATCATCATAATTATAATTGTTATCAAGTATAGATTATATTTTTAACTATCCGATCTAAGAAGGGTTATATCATTAGAATGTATCTTTAATTGCCTATTTCCGGTCAGGAGATTTAGATCCAATCGTAAAAAGTATTTTTAAGATTACCGAAACGATAAGATTAATTTAATAAGGAATCTTATTCAATGATCATTAAGTAAATTAATTTACGTCTTATCTAACTGACCTTTATAGAAGACAACCTTGAAATCTGCCTTTTTTTATAATGATGAGTTAATTATTTCAAGTGTATGTAGCAGTTACACAACAAGTCTATTTATTTTGGTTCAGTTTTGTGCGAATACTCTTTGATGGCACTCTATGTTAATAGCACTATTATTTACCAAGTTATCCATACCAACTAATATTATAAATTCGAAAGTTACTCTGTCTGTCTGTATGTTACCTTTTCACGCCTAAACAACTGAACGGATTTCGATAAAATTTGGCAGAGAGATAGATTGCATCCCGGGGAAGGACATAGGATAGTTTTTATCCCGATATTCCTACAGGATCGATACTTATGCGGGTGAAACCGCGCGGCGCTGCTAGTATATTTATATACCAAGTTACAATTTAATCCCAAAAATTGGTCTTCCATCGATTTTAATACATTTTCCGCCTGCTTGTCAAAACTAATCATTTATCAGGAAAAAAAAAACATAATATTCGGAACATTTACCAGTTTAAGTTAATGTCACGAGTTTAAAACCCTAATTTGAATACAAATAGTAAACACAGATGTAAACCTAAAGTCAATATTTACCTCAATAAGTAGGTGTACTTCCTTCCAAAAATTATATCACAATTTAATGACTTATCACTGATTAACACGTCAAACTGATTGCTATATCAACACTTTTATTATCACTTAACACTGTCACAAAAATATTAGATGATTATAAAAAATTACTTCCGAACTCCCGGTCTCTAATCTAAATCACTGTTCCTGAAAAAATACTAGGTACAAAAAAGAACTGTTATTTTATAACAGTGATTTTTACGAACCGAATAAATTTGTATTTTTATTTTCACATAAAAAACCCGATATTTCTTTTTCTTTCGTATTGGGCACAATTTCTACGTGCGTTTGGCTCGCCTGTTTAAAAATGACTGGCAGTAAGAGGCAGTTTCGTGGGAATTAGTGATTTTGTTATCATTTCCTTAACGTTATTAAAGTAGTACCTAATATAACTCTTTAAAAAGAGTAAAAGAAAATTTTATGACACATATAAAAGAGATTCCACATAGAAAAGAAACAATTAGACATTGCTAGTGCAGTACTACTAGAACATTGTTGTCACTAGTAACCGGTAAAAGTAGAATTTTATAATTTCAACAATACTTATTGTAAATAGGTATTATGGCGGTATAGTTTCCCTAGTGATAGAAATGACGACGAATCATTTCGCAACGAAAAAAAATCATTCAAATTAGTATATTCTTAGGTAGGATACCTACAGGAAAAAAAAAAAATCAGTGCGCAAACCTGAATTCAGCATAAATCGCACATCCAGTTGTTTGTAGTTCACGTAGTACACTCTGACTCTAGATCCCTACCGTAGAAAATAGCCCGTTATCAAAATCTACCTTTTCGTAGAAAAGTCAATGATATTATAAGTGTAACACTTATAATATCATTGAGAAAAGTACAATACTGAGCAGTGAGCAGCTATTTTTTAGGGTTCCGTACCTTAAAAGGAAAAACGGAACCTTTTTAAAATCCCTTCGTTGTACGTCTGTCTGTCCATCTATCAAGACCCTTTTTTTCAGGAATTCGTGTAGTTATTAAGTTGAAATTAATATCAAATACTCAGGGCTGCAATCCCTTGAAGTAAATCAAACTTCTAAGCTAAGTCAACGCAATCAAAAGATAAGGGCGCTTATGTTCCGTTTATGCTGCATATTTTGACATCATTCATTTTGTCATGATTCTAGGTCAGAGAAGTACCGTACTTCTCTGACCTAGAATCATGACATTTGGCAAGAAACAAAGTCATGCCATGAATTTGGACAAGACAATAGTCATGTACAATTCGCACGTCTTGCCGAGTCTAATCGTCGCTTCTCGAAGTTGTGCCTGTGATGTCTGCCTAGAGCAAGTTATGCAGCTCGGTAGACACAACTTTGAGAAAGAGGCCGACAGAAGGATCCAGTTAGGTTGGGCAGCATTTGGAAAACTTCGTCAAGTCTTCTCGTCACCTATCCCGCAGTGTTTGAAAACTAAGGTCTTCAACCAATGCGTCCTGCCGTCATGACATACGGTGCTGAAACGTGGACACTGACGGTCGGTCTGGACCAAAAATTCAAGGTCGCTCAGCGCGCTATGGCGTGAGCTATGCTCGGATAAAATCAGGAATGAAATTATCCGGAAAAGAACCGGAGTTACCGACATAGCTAAGTAAGTGAGTAAGTAAGAGTCAGCAAACTGAAATGGCAGTGGGCTGGCCATGTTGTTGAAGGATGGCTGATGGAGCAGACGAGTCCTTGAGTGGAGACAGCGTATCGGCAAGCGTAGAAAAGAATACAAAATATACATTATACATATAAGGTATACATATAAGCACTACGCACGTCAGCGTTCAGCCGAGTGCGTGCAGAATAGGTTTTTATGTTAAATGGGTCAAATGAGAACTATTTGCAAAGAAAGAAAGTCCTTACTGGCTCGCACCATGTATGAATTTTGCCTGTACTTAGAAGAGGAAAAGGAATGGAGATCGGCGGATTAAATACTCCTACTCTGAGAAAGTTTGATCGAGTCAACCGTGAACTTTTAAAACAACAATAGGGCAACGAAACAAGTATCGACTGTCAATCGAAAGGGCAGGAGTTCAAACCGGTAAAGCACAATAATAACATTATTGAAAGAGAAATTAAAAGTTCGTGTCAGTTACTTTTACATAATAACAAAAAAAGGCCCCCCCCCCCCCTTATGTTCTTTACAAGATTCGATTAAAGTTGAGTACTTTTTATCCGTAGTAATTGTTAAAATGTCGACGCGCAAGCATACCTATTGATATGGGTGCCAGTCAGTAACCATTTTGACCTTTTTAAATTTGAGGGGCATTTATAAAGTACAGTTAGGTACTACAGTATTTTTATCTCACGAAGTGATGGCCAGTGCTTGGCTTATATATTAATTGCAACCTTGGAATTCTGCTCACTCTAGTTGCGCGAATGGGCGTGAAGAATGGACGTGAAAAGAGAGATAAATTGGTAATATTAGAAGTGATTAATCATTGCCAATAACGAATCGATCACTTGTTTTGTGTTGAAAACTAAATTATGGCCAGTAAAATTACCACGACGCGACGCTCATTTTAAAAAGTATCGAAATCTGGAACCTACTTTTGGTTTTACAAGAATAATGGCAATATCTACACACAGATAGAGTGCTACTGCCTCGTTGGTCTTGCGGTCGCCAACTCAACTGCCGAGCATGAGGTCCTGGGTTCGATTCCCAGGTCGGGCAAAGTGTTATTGGGTTTTTCCACCTGTAATTTCTCAGCAGTCTGGATGTGTGCCCGTGTGGTGGCAATAGGCTCGCCCCCTATTACA
Source organism: Oligia latruncula (assembly GCA_948474745.1). Taxonomy (NCBI): domain Eukaryota; kingdom Metazoa; phylum Arthropoda; class Insecta; order Lepidoptera; family Noctuidae; genus Oligia; species Oligia latruncula. The sequence continues at coordinate 584,775 of OX419707.1, read as the reverse complement.
TGGGACTTAAACATAACTGGCGAAATGTGGGTGTACTATAAGTACAGCTCTGCCTGAACCTTCGGGTTATACAGGCGTGATGTTATGTTATGTAGATGGAGTGCTACGAGTAGGGTAATTGCGTAACACACTATCAGTAGCAATGGGTTTCATTTTGACAGTTCAACAACATTCATTGCATGATTTACGTTGTTGAGCAGACACATTTTTCGAACTTATGGAGCAATGGATTAGCAATATGCTTGAAAATTATTCAAATTGAGAGTAATAGCACAGTAATAGTGTGTTACGCAATTAGGGTGCACTCAGGACCCTTTGGTGCTTGAAGGACGTGGACAGAGTGGTGCTATTGGTAAATAAGTGTGAATACACAAGATGGCGGCAGTCGCTCCATGTAAAATACTAGTATTCAGCTGCATCCGGTTAGACTGGAAGCCGACCCCAACATAGTTGGGAAAAGGCTAGGCAGATGATGATGATGACACAAGATGGCGGCATTCGTTCCGATTTTGACAACTCGCCATAAGATCCTTGTACCGCTGTATCTACCTATATAGTTACTTACCTCTGAGGGGTTTGTGGCTAAGTAATAACAGCCGCACGGGTCGATCGACCAGGTTAAGCTACGCTTGCCGCGGTTGATCCGTGAATGGGTGACCATCTTTATATAACAAGACCCCTCCGTGCTTCTGAAAACACGTTAAGCCTTTGGTCCTGGCTGTGATTCGTGGATCTTTGATAGTCGTTACGGGTAGTCAGAAGCCCGAAAATCTGATAACTAGTCTTACCAAGGGGTATCGTATTACCCAGTTGCTGGGTTGTAGAGGTCAGATAGGCAGTCTTCCCATTTAAAATACTGGCATTCATCTGCATCCGGTTCTGGAAGTCGACCCCAATATAGTTAGGAAAAGGCTAGGCAGATGATGATAGTTACTTACCTCTACTTTCAACCAGTTTCATAATTATTTTAGGATCTTTTATACTTTTCTAAAAGCTAAACGTCAAAGTCCAAAGGAGCTTCTGCTTGGAGTTACCCTACGTAATCGACTCGGAAATGAAGATCCGCAAGAGAACCACGGTAACCGACACATAGCCCAAAGAATTGCTAAACTTAAGCGGCAGTGGGCACAGCATATTGCTTACAGAACAGATACTGCCGAAAGGGTCTGGAGTGGCGACTGGGTACTAAAAGACGTAGCGTTGGAAGGCCTCCCACAAGGTGCACCAATGATATTGTGAAGACCGCGGGGATCCCCTGGATTCGAGAAGCAAAGAACAGGTCGAAGTAGCTGTGCTTGTGGGAGGCCTATGTCCAGCAGTAGACGTCTTTCGACTGAAATGATGATGATGAAGATGATTCTTTTCTATAACAATAATATAATATTTGATTGCCGTTCCATTGTTTATACTCTCCTCTCTAGAGAGGTGAATTTGAGTACTCACTCCGAGAGCGTATAACAATAATAATAACCCCACCGCCGCGCCGTATCTCTACGTTGACGTCGTGGTGGGGCGCATGCGCTACGAACTCTGGGTCGGTGTCGGTTCGGTAGAGTTTACTTTGCCGGAACAGATCTAGGGTGAGGAGCCGAGCCAAGGTTACCTTATTATTTTTAGTTTCTCCTTCATTTGAGGACATAATAAATTGTCACCCTACCCAATATAGTTTTTCTGCTATCCATAGATGAGTGATTGGCTAGTTTGTCACTGAGTCACGCTCCATCCGCGCGTAGCGTGAAGGTTGCTAACAGTCTTTTGTTTTGTCACACCATCATTGAGGATTATCACATCATTTATTAAAGTAGATAGAAGCTTAAATTTCAAGGTTACGTCAAGAAGCTTTTTATGGTCTGTTGTGTCATTAACTTGCCTTCAAAATGGTTGAGCTGAATGGTGCTGATCCACATGACAAGTTCGTGAACGGGAGCCGGTGCCAAGCCCAAGGTTTGTTTTATGTAAATTAGGGTGTTGCTATTATAAATATTTCGTAATTGTTATGTTAATGGTTTTAATACTATTATCTAAATTAATTAATGTTGGGATTTGCCGCTGACTTATTAAAATTAAGACAAGGTGTTAAGTAAAGTGAGCTCATGTTTTTTTTTTTTTGAAAATATTTATATTCTGAATAAGTTTAAGTAAAACAGTATTTTTGTTTTAGTGTTATTCACTTCAGAAGGTCAATATTTCCAGTTAACAGCCCTGGGTGCGCTGAAGTGACCTATATACTAGTCATCACAGGTAAAAGTTATTTGAATGCACCCAAAAAAGAGTTGAGGAGACACCCGGATTTGAACCGGGGACCTCTCGATCTGCAGTCGAATGCTCTACCACTGAGCTATATCTCCTGTATGCTCCACACAAGAAATTGCGGTCACCTGCAATCCGTTTAAATATTGTAAAGTATGCAAGAGATAATAGTGATGAAGAGCCTTGCGTAAATAGTATGACGTTCGTTTGACATACATCAGAAAAAATATCAAGAATTTGTAACTGAACAGACAGCTGTGCTGCTGGGGAGTTTGTTGCGCCACTTCTTCTTCCCAGCGAAAGCACTAGGAAGTGGTGATCACTGTCTTATGTAATTTTGACGTTCAAAAAGTGCTGAGTCTCAGCCTAATTTGAATTAAAAAAATATATAATAATAATAGGATTCGATATAATAGCGAAGGTAAGATTAGACTGTGATTATACATCGATCTTTAAGTCATGATCTTTAAAAGGAGAGGATTTCACTAAAATCACGCCCTTAATCCTCGGTGGGGCAGGCAGACGTGTAGATAAAGTACACACATTTTGGCAATTACGTTTATGTCCTATTTATAGCATCATCATCTGCCTGCCTTTTCCCAACTATGTTGGGGTTGGCTTCCAGTCTAACCGGATGCAGCTGCATACCAGTATTTTACATGGAGCGACTGCCTATCTGACCTCCACAACCCAGTTACTGGGTAATACGATACCCCTTGGTAACAATGGTTGTCAGATTTTTGGGCTTTTGACTACCTACCCGTAACGACTGTCAAAGATCCACGAATGACAGCCGGGACCAACGCGCGGTTTAACGTGCTTTCTGAGGTACGGAGGGGTCTCAGTATGTAAAGATGGTCAACCATCCACAGACCAACCGCGGCAAGCTTAGCTTAACCTGATCGATCGACCTGTGCGGCTGTTATTATTTAGCCACGGTCCTATTTATAGCAATAAGGTTGAATTTTCATATACTCACACCTTCTTTCCATGGGGGTAAGTAGAAACTACAGAACGGCACCTTCTATGATTCTTACATACTACTTTTGCTTTGTTTACGTTCATACATATCGGCCGGCTTAAGTAAGTTTTCACAGTGTGATTTTTAGAGCATAGATGCCGCCGATCTATGCTTTAAATTGAAGTGTACTCCATCTGATCTAGCATCAGGTAGAATGACATATTTCTGGTCATACACGTACGCCAGTTACGGTCAAGTGCCATCAACTGGGCACACCAGGCAACTAGACAACGGGCTGCTACTGAGAAACTTCTTTTTTATCAAAATAATACATTGCGGGATTTGAGAAAACACGCAGGATTTCAAAGAAATTTCTTAAAAAGTCAATTGCCGACGGATTGGTGACTGCAGTTTCATGTAAAGAGCACACAGGAGATATAGCTCAGTGGTAGAGCATTCGACTGCAGATCGAGAGGTCCCCGGTTCAAACCCGGGTGTCTCCCTTTTATGTTCATTTTCACGTCTATTATTGTATCTAAGAATGGTGTCGCTAGCTATCAAAATGAAAGGCGCGTTTTTGATGAAGAGTCGAAGCAAATTATGTACTCGAAGTATTATTGTGACTCGTACAGAAAGATCACAAACTAAACTAAACGCAATCATAAATAAAAATAAATATTCACGGACACGATGCACTCTCAAAATCTAGTCTTGTCTTCGCCATTAAATCAAAAGTCATTTATTTAAAATTTGGCTGAGAATCTGCACTTTTTGATCGTCAAAATTAAAAAAGACAGTGACCTTCATCACTTCCTAGTGATTTAGCTGGGAAGAAGTAGTGGCGCAACAAACTCCCCAGCAGCACAGCTCAGTTGAAGAACTTGATATTTTTTCTGATGTAGGTCAAACAAATACATATTTATATCTGTTTCCTTTTCTAAAGACTTCCTTTTTTTTCTTATATTAGCTCCAATCACTGGGCCCGTATAAGGCTAACGCATCATTAGTGACTTGGCTTGCATTTCTTGAGTGCCAGACACATTGCAATGAGGTTTTTATTGAAGCTTATTATCGAAGCTTATGGTATAGATAATCTGTAGTGCTGTGATTAAAATATACGATCGGCCACATCTTTTTAGGGTTCCGTACCCAAAGGGTAAAAACGGAACCCTATTATTAAGACTTCGCTGTCTGTCCGTCTGTCTGTCACCAGGCTGTATCGCAAGAACCGCGATAGCTAGACAGTTGAAATTTTCACAAATTATGTATTTCTGTTGCCGCTATAACAGCAAATACTAAAAACAAAATAAAATAAATATTTAAGGGGGGCTCCCGTACAACAAACGTGATTTTTTTGCCCTTTTTTGCTCGATATCAATTATGGCAACAGGTAGGCACTTGAAATATTCACAAAATACACAGTTGTATTTTTACATTAATAATAAATAATAAAATTAAAATAAAATAAATATTTAAGGGGGGCTCCCATACAACAAACGTGTTTTTATCGGCGGTTTTTGCCTTGTGGTACGGAACCCTTCGTGTGCGAGTCCGACTCGCACTTGGCCAGTTTTTTTTATACAACTGTGCCACCGTAGACAGGGTTGTGTAGTACCTTTGTATCTTTACATCTTTGCATGTGTTTGCATCTTTTAACATAGAATTCTTTTAGAAACTAACCGAATTTCGCATTCGGTTTTCGGCCGAAAAAAGGCTTATTTCCAGCTGTGGCCGAAAATAATTGAGATCATAAATTCTTTAGTTAGGTACTTACAGCAACTAAATGAGAAAATGCGAAAAAAATGCATTTTCTGGCATAATATTTTCAAAACTCATGAAAGGTTTGATCAGAATCGTTTATTGAATCGATTTAAAAAAATGCCTATACCTATTAAACATTTATTTTTTAAAGAATTATCAAAATTGGTTCATAAGTTTTTGAGAAAATCGGGGACATACAAACATACGGGTCGAATACAGAACCTCTTTTATTAAAGTCGGTTAAAAATGGCGGATGATAGACGACTTGTAAAACGAAAATTTTTAGTATCATGAATTCATGACCATGTGGGGCATCAAAATAAATGTAGTCAGGTTTATAGATTGTTTTCTTATCTATAATTTATAGTAGGCACAAGTTAAGAGAATTGTAGTTCATACAATGGTAAGGACATCAGCCAGTCGGCAAGGTCGGTACCAGAACTCGGCCGTGTCTCGAAAAGCACGTTAAGCTGTTGGTCTCACTTGTCATTTGTAGATCTTTGACACTCGTTACAGTTAGTCAGACGCCTGAAAGACTGACAACCAGTCTTACCAAGGTGTATCGTGCTACCCAGTAACTGGATTATACACTGAATACTGGGTACTGGATTATTGGTACTTGTATTCAGCTGCATCCGGTTTGTCAACATAATTAGGAAAAGGATAAGCAAATGACTCTCTTAGTAAATATTTTTTACTATATGCTAATAGTTGTATACTTACATAATGGTTACATTTTTAAATATTTTTATAAAAATACATTTATGAATATAAAAAATAATGGCCCATCGGCATCAGGAACAGGGTCCAACCTGCCGGTGGTCAGGCCTCTAGAGAGAGGAACCTCCTCACTATGCCCACTTGACCCAGCCGCGCAATGAGAGCTTCCTGACCCAGCCGCGCAATGAGAGCTTCCTGACCCAGCCGCGCAATGAGAGCTTCCTGACCCAGCCGCGCAGTGAGAGCTTCCTGACCCAGCCGCGCAATGAGAGCTTCCTGACCCAGCCGCGCAATGAGAGCTTCCTGACCCAGCCGCGCAATGAGAGCTTCCTGACCCAGCCGCGCAGTGAGAGCTTCCTGACCCAGCCGCGCAATGAGAGCTTCCTAACCCAGCGCGCAAAGAGAGCTTCCTGACCCAGCCGCGCAATGAGAGCTTCCTGACCCAGCCGCGCAATGAGAGCTTCCTGACCCAGCCGCGCAATGAGAGCTTCCTGACCCAGCCGCGCAATGAGAGCTTCCTAAGGTGTTGGTTTCGAGGCTCTCCGCTAATAGGCCATTTACTGTTACCGACCGGTTATGAACTTGCTGACAGCGCCTTTTACTTTTGTTACAGTAAATAAATATTCCAGCGTTTTGCTCATAAAATAACAGTAGTGCGATAGATATTTATTCCGAAAACGTTAAGGCCATGTGTATACATGTTTCGGCATTACTGTCGACTGGTAATGTACCCAAGAGACTGGCGGCATTACCAGCGTTGTATGGCAATTCTTAGGCTTTGGCCATTGTAAAAGCCATGCCGTTGGGATGTATCAACCAGCCATTTCGAGATTTCCTTAAAAATACCATGAGCACTCGGACCCCTCGGCCCGAGGGTTTAAACCCCAAACGGCTCGAAAATATATAATTACCGATAAGGTAAACAAACATGAGCAGTGGTAGCCCAGTGGCAACGAAAGTGTAAATAACTACATCACCATGCACTGCTCTCAAAATGAAGGAAAACATCGTGAGGAAACCGGTATGTCCTAGAACAAAAAAATTGAAGACATGTGACATCTACCCAACCCGCACTGGGCCCGCGTGGTGGATTATAGCACACTCCCTCTCACAAAGAGGAGGCCTGTGTCCCAGCAGTGGGAACATTATAAGTAGGGTGATTATGTTAAATATACTTACGCCGTTTAGTTTTCCGCAGCTGCAGAAGCGCCAGCAGGTATATAAGAATTTTTGGTTCTAGGACATACCGGTTTCCTCACGATGTTTTCCTTCACCGTTTTAAGAGCAGTGCTGATGAAATAATTTACCGAAAGTAAAGCGCCTGTCTGGGTTCAAACCTACGACGTATGACTCGTAAGTCGTTGCTATTTACCACTGGGCCACCACTGCTGTCCTGCTCACTGTTTTATAATTAAAGTTGGTCTAAATGCTTCTGCTATAGCCACATCGACTTTAATAAAAGTACTAATATCATCCTAATGTAATTCTATAACTACCTCGCTACTCAAGAGCTGTGAGACCGTGTGAATATTACAATGGAAGACTTCTATATTTAATAGCTCCTGGAAAATGGCTAGGAAGAGCACAATCGTGACATCCTGAACGTATTCGTAGATACTAATCACTGAACGTGCTCTGTACCCTAATTGCGTAACACACTATCAATCGCAATCTGAATCATTTTGAAGGATATTGCTAACCCATTGCATTTCATGTTCGAAAAATGTGACTGCTCAACAACGTAAATAACGCAATGAATGTTGCTGAACTGTCAAAAGGAAAGCCATTCGTACTGCAAGTGTGTTACGAAATCACCCCACTGTTTGAGTAGTTTGGTATCTTGTTAACCTTTTGAACGCCAATGTCGGCTATAGCCGACATGAGCAAGCGTGCCCTGTGCGCCAACGACGGCTATACTCGACAAAAAACAGGTCGCAGAAAAATACAAAATAAACCTATTAAATCATTACTTTTATGTATTATTTTTTTGTAGGTATTTAATTAAGATTTTCGGGCTTGGCGTACAGGGCATAGGAATACCGATATGGCGTGGCGGTGAAAAGGTTAAATTGTAAATACCGGTACAAAATAACGGTTATTTTTTGTGAAGGGCGGGCGTTTTGGCGTGTCTCATATAATTTTGACGTTCGAAAAGTGCTGATTTATTCAGCCTAAATTGAATAAATGACTTTTGATTTTGTTATTTTCAGCAGTCTGTTATTGGCAGATAATGTTTTGTATTCACTACTGCATATTAGTTTCTGTTTTTTCTTTACATACCGTGGCCACTCCGTGCCTCGGAAAGCGGCTGTCATTCGTAGATCTTTGACAGTCGTTAAGGGTAGTCAGAAGCCCGAAAGTCTGACAACCAGTCTTACCAAGGGGTATCGTATTACCCAGTAACTGGGTTGTGGAGAACAGAACGGCAGTCGCTCCATGAAAAGTTCTAGTATCCAGCTGCATCCGGTTAGACTGGAAGTCGACCCCAACATAGATGGGAAAAGGCAGGCAAATGATGATGATATGAGTTTCTGCTTAGTGGTCGGTGATAATATCGAATTGGTACCACCACTTTGTATAATGACCAGCCTGTTATCGTCCTATTGCGAGCCACAGGGCTGTCCTACAGAGATGACTGACACGAATATTGATCAACACTCTTGCTCAACACTGACTTATTACCTTAATTTAATTTAATTAAAGACTTAATATTACCTACATATAAGTCCAGGTTTCCTGGCGATGTCTTTCCTTCACCGGTGTCACTAAAGTCCAAGATAAACTCTTTGCGAAACATAAATTACTAGCTTCTGCGCTCATGTGTTTCTTGTTTTCACATAAAATATATCCTACTAGCAGCGCCCCGCGGTTTCACCCGCATAAGTGTCGATCCCGTGGCAATATCCTATGTCCTTCCCCGGGATGCAATCTATCTCTCTGCCAAATTTGATCGAAATTCGTTCAGTGGTTTAGGCGTGAAAAGGTAACATACAGACAGACAGAGTTACTTTCGCATTTATAATATTAGTATGGATAGGCAGTGGTGGCCTAGTGGTAACGGTTGCGACTTACGAGTTGTAGGTCGTAGGTTCGAACCCAGACAGGCGCTTTACTGTGTAAATTATTTCATCACTTCTGGTCTCAAAACGGTGAAGGAAAACATCGTGAGGAAACTGGCATGTCCTAGAACCAACATTTTTGAAGATAAGGGATATTTTAGATTATGGCCCACTCCCTCTCACCGAGAGGAGGCCTGTGTCCCAGCAGTGGGAACATTATTAGGCTGATTATGCTAATGCTATATCCTATGACACGCGGCACTACTTATCTCTAGATTTATTGGAATCGGATCAATAGTTCCGAAGATTACCCTTAAACTCAAACATTTTACCTCTTTATAATATTAGTATAGAAAGATGGCTCTGCAATCACTAATTCAGCTTGATCAGTCCTTTTAGAATATGAAAAACGACAGGATCATATATATTGGTATAAATAAAATGCAAACGTTCCTTACTCTAAATTAAATTTATATTTAACGTTTATAGGTACATTAAAAATATATACATATTAAATTAACTTGGCTGTTGATCAAACGTCTTTGTCCAATCACAAAACGACGAATGTTTGATCAAACAGTCGATACTTTGATCAATCAAATATTGTTTCAATAACTCCATCGTTATTTGAAACAATCAATAACATCAATTTTCGTGATCTTTTTACCAATCACACTCAGTCTTGCGTCCTCTATGAAGACGGAATATTTTTGGTAAAAATTTATAAAATACAATAACTTACATCATTGTAAAAGTAACATTTTGGTCCTTGGTCTCATCTTTTTATAACTAGAAATAAAACTTTAACACAAATCCTCAAATATGGATCGTACCCGGGACGTGACAGGGCCTTGGCACACACAAGGCAGGCACTGCAGCTCCGTCGCCGGCGCAGACACGGACGTGTGTGGACAAATTCATATAAAATCTACACACCAATATATTTGAGCCTCTTAAGCCGGCCATACACAGTACGGTCCACCGGAGAGGTCTCCCTGTGCAGGAATGCTTTTGCGCAGGTGAACCGGAGCATGTGTGAGAATAGACCTGTGCAGTTTTTGGAACCTGCGCAGGCGACCGGTGCAAAATCGAAAACCAATTATTTCGAGTGACACCGTACGGTGTACCTGTAAAAAAACTGAAGACCGCTTCGGTACACCGGAACGTCCCCATACACGCTACCGACGAGTGGTTGACCTGCTTGTTTTAGTTATTTTACAGTAACGATCGTTTTCTGCAACGAGCTAATTTTTACGTAAGTTACTTTGTTACAAAAGGTCTGTATTTGTATTTCAAGACACATTTAAATCCTTCTTCTATAAAACATTTCACAAAATCCCTTTCATCACATCACGAAAACTTTCAGACTAGTAAACTGTAAATGCATAGTCTTGACCCCCCAGTTGAACTGGAAGACTTGATACATTGAAAAACTATAATTTATGATCTTCTCGAGCTGGCCTCGTAAGCTGGCACATTCACGATGGTTTCATCAGCTGATCTGGTGACAGCTGTGCCAGTATCGTTGCTTCTGGTCTCGGTACTGCCGGAGGAGGTCTGCGCTAGCGCTGTGGTTATCGGTGCTGTGATTGGCTGGACTTGGTAGTTGGGGTAGTGGACACCCACGACCTCATCGTAGCTGGGCGGGGCCATGCATTCTGAAATTGAGGTAAAAGAACGCGTTAGTGATGTGAAAATACATAGTATAGAACCCTAATTGCGACACACACTTTCAATCACAATGCGAGGGTCGTAAAGGGAAATTCAATACTCAATACTTTATTTGCATTCTACAATGTGTATTCCTAATCCCACCAAAAACATTCTGTAAAAAACTAGCCAAGTCTCAATGGAGCTGCTTGTTTATCTCTAAAAATTAATGAAATCTAGACATTTTTGTCCATCCTCCTTTGTTTATTTAATTTGTGTAATGTTCGATTAGAATAAAGTTAATCGTTCGACTATTTCTTCTTGTAAACTTGTAAGTATAAGTATAAAAGCCAGTCTAGTCTTATCCAGAGTTTTCCTTTAATTTTATTTATATGCGTATTAAAAGCAGAAGGGGAGGCATTCGCCCAGCAGTGGGACGCTATAGGCTAGATTAAATTAGAAGATGTGTCCCACTACGCTGGATTTTTGCAATGACAGTCGATTTTTATTTATTCGTCGTAGTAATACCAATAGTAGAAGGGGGCATTACCACATCTCTAATACAGCTGAGACCAGCTGAGGGTTCTTCATCAGATACTTCAGACCTTCGATTTTTCACATCAAATGAAGCAGCCCACCAAGTTGAATATTTTTTGTACAGGCGGTATGTCGATCTCTAATAGTTTGGTTGGGCTCTTGTGTTTTCTAATCAGGGTCACCAGGTACTCCAGATCTTCGATTATCCTAATGTTTATAGTTTTCCCTTTATATGGCCGTTAAACCCTAACTCTGTACCAAATTTCAGCACTCTGAGTTTATGGGAAGTACTAGTTCTATTTTGATGATGAGTGAGTGAGTGTCATAAATGCGAAACTTTGCTTTCGCTTATCTTCGGAACTAAATAACCTACAGACTTGAAATTTTGGATTATGAGTATGTGGTTCCAGTAAAGGATGGTACGGCAGTGTTTGCTTCGCGCTCGACTATCCATTACTTCATAGGTTTACAAAATTTGTCTCCTCAACAACGTAAATAACGCAATGAATGTGACTGAACTGTCAATATGAAAGGCATTGCCATCGATTGCCATTTTACGTGTGTTACGCCGCAGATAATGTTGATTGATTATTTCAAACTAATTTTATGGATATTTTGGCTACTAAAAAGTAAAATTTTGGTTTTATTTGTCCGTCAAAATCATAAATCTAACCCTTCAGAGAATTGATGGAAGTGATGTTGTCGGATAAAATATCTACTAGCTGTAACATCATAAACAAGCTTCTGCCCGCGACTTCGTCCGATAACATGCGGCAATATACAGGGTTATTGGTAAAACATTAACAATCTCTTAAGAGGTCATTGTACTCATCATTATGAACAACTTTTACTATAGGACCAACCTGAAATCGCGAAAAAAAATCTGCTGTTCTCTACATTTAGGGTTCGTATAACTCGTCAAAATGTAGGTAAATATCGATACCCATCACGTCTGCGAAGTTTCGCTAGCTAATTTAATTTGACCCTGTAATATTAGTATATATAACTTGAGTAGGTACTTCATTCAACACACGCTGTGTCTGCACGTGATACAAGTGCTTATGTACTTGTTCATGATCTAAGTATGGATATTGTTCATATCCTGTCGATTCAACACCTGCGGGGCAATTGCGTAACACAATATCAATCGGAATCGGTTTCATTTTAACAGTTCCACAGCATTCATTGCGTTATTTACGTGTTGAGAAGGCGAATTTGGAATTTGGAGTAATGATTCAGATTCCGATTGATACTGTGTAAAGCCGCGTACGCACGTACGAACAAAACATGGTGAACACGAACATAATGGATCGCCACGAACATTTTTGACGAACACAGGTTATGTTCGTTAGTGGTACGCACGTGCGAACAAAGTGTTCGATGTTCGTGTTCACCATGTTTTTGTTCGTACGTGCGTACGCGCCTTTACGCAATTAGGATGCTGTTCTTGATGATAAATTGTTTTATTTATGGATATGAATGCTGTATTTTACCTCATTGTCTTGTAGAGGAGTATCATCAGGGTAAAACCTAATTATTTATGAATACGTTATTGTAATTAATTGTAAACTAGCATCTGCCTGCGGCTCCGCCTTTCACAATTCAAAAGTGGATATTAATGGTTTGAGTTTGATTTTGAATAAAGTGAAGATGTATGTACTCACCATATTTTGGCGGGGGTGGCAAATTGGAAGGGCTGACGTATATAGACGGCTCCTGCTGCGCCAGCGACTGACGAGCTCGAGACCCCACATACATTCGCCTCTGCTGCGGACTGCGCGTTTTTTGCCCTGGAAAAGACAAAATAAAGAAATAAGTTACAATGTTACTGGACAGGTCCGAATTTCGGTCACGGTGGCCAATATCAGCGGAGATTAGCCAAGTACGCAGGAGATAATATTATAGTGCACAAGTGTGTCGCAAACACAACCTGTGCACTCTCTGTGAGTTTACTCTTATAGTCGGATGGGACAGCAATCCGACACGACCGGAGATCATGCACAAGATGGCTCTACGTACTTCCCGAGGAACAGGGGTATTGCACCACCAACTTCCAAACTCCGGGTTACTGAGAATTTCCTAATGGTATAACGCAATAACATTGCCCGATCTGGCAATCGAACCTACGACCGCTTAGCAGTCATGCTTGCGACCACGAAACCCAACGGGGCAGTCAGGTTATAATATCTATCGCCGAGGGAGGAGCAATTGGTAAAAACTCCCACACAGTAGATCCAAAGTAGCAGGGACAAATCTTCGACAGGCTCAAAAATAGATGGCGGGGTAGACTGGTTTCCGTTTTAAATGATCTTAATACTAATTCATTCACGTTAACGTATTGAACTTGTTTGGGAACCTGCATAAGATTGAAGTAAGGAGAGATGTATATTTTTACACCACCTGCTCGATAATCCCAAATTAAAAGTCATCCAAACCCAATTACAGCCCTAGTCTAGACGGGTAATAATATTGTCCTGAATTTAATTATAACCTGCTGGTCAATAATGCAATTTGGACTAAAGTCTTTACGTTCGATAATAAATAATAGATTCAATAAAACGCAAGTGACAAAAGACAATGCTTTATCCCCTCGTTGATTAATCTGCTATTCCGGAGGTACCTACGTAGTAAGACTTGTAATCATGTATAATTATTGTTAGTGCCATGTTATGTAAGTACCTAATGGAAAATCCGAGCACAAATATACCTACATAGTCATATTTGAAGAATAATTATTTCAATATTCACATTTAATTATAGGGATTTTCCCACTCGTAATGCCATATTTCCTCAAAAATGAATTATGTCAAAAATAAAATACATCTGTTATCTTTAGGTACCTACGTCATAGATTTATATGAGGAAATTTAATATTTAGTAAGACCAATAAGAGTATTGCCTCGGACTGCTTCGTTGGTCTAGTGGTCACAAGCGCTACTGCTGTGTAACGGTCCTGGGTTGGATTCTCAGGCCAGGCAAAGTGTTATTGAGTTTTTCCAGGAAATTCTCAGTAGCAGCCCGGAGTCTGGTTTTCTGTCCGGTTGATGGTAATAGTCTCGCCCCCATGGGACTTTTTTTTTTGGGGGATGATGTGTTTGATATATGAGGTGTTTGTTTTCCATAAATGAAATAAAATTTTATTCGAGAATGTCCATCGGTTTCGTACTAAACTTCAACTATATCCGACGATCCTGCACACTTATCTGTTTTGTCGACTGTACATGCTTAAGCGCGCGGCTTTTGACTACGTTGTATGTGTATCTATATTTTGTCTTTTATTTTTTTGTAATGTGCGTTTTGTCTGTGCAGATTATTTTTTCTTTCCATTTTTCTTTTCTTTTTTCTTTCACACCTCGGCCCAACCCTTCGGGTAAAACTGACTTGATGTCTTACGTGTTAAAGTCGGCAGGTACATAGAGTTCGTGCCCGATTTTTATTTGTTGCAGAACATCGCCTGATATTTTCGATTGCCGATAATAAGTGATATGATATCGAATGAAAAAGATAACCTACTGATTAGTGATATAGTGGTACATATAAATACGTCAGTTGGAACTTAAATACAGTATTTGATCCAAATTGTATTTTGTATGATAAGACCTCATTCTACGAATCAAAAAGGCTCGTTTTAATTAAAAGCGAGCCTTTTTGATTCGAAGAATGAGTGATCAAATAAGGAATTCCTTATTAGTGCGTTGCGTTGCGTTGCGTCGTCGCAGCGTCGACTCAATATTGACTAATGACTAATTAAAATTATAATTAAATTGTCATAATTTAGACAGTTTAATTATTATTTCAATTAAATTAATCAATAATCGTCTAATTTATTAGTCATTAATATATTCATAATGACTTAACGCAGGTGTGGCATACATGACGGCACGGTTGGCGCAGTGGTTAAGCGATTGACTGCTGCGCTGCGTGTCGCGGGTTCGATTCCCGCACGGAACAAATATTTGTATGACCTACAAGTACCTAGATGTTCCGGGTCTGGTTGTTTGTGTACGTGAATTTAAATGTTTGTAAACGCACCCACAATACAGGAGAAATTCCTAGTGTGGAGCAACGTTTTTTTAAAAAAAGAAAAGAATGCGTTGATCCGTTGCGACGACGCAACGTAACGCACTAATGAGGCATCATCTTATCATCGTTACTATGACACTGGTTGTTTTAATGTTGGCAAAAAGCCAACTGTTTCAGAAACTTTTATAAGTAGAGGATTTATAGCATGGGTGTAGATAAATTCTATTCTAAGGTAGGTATTAGAACTGCGATCATAAACTTAAAAAATAACATTTATAAAGTAAAAAAAAACTTATCCTGTTATGAAAAAGAAAGTAAGTATGAATTTGTAACCGTCAGTTTAAAAAACTCAGTCAGTCATGATTTCGAATAATCCTAAATAATATATTATATTGGAGTTAAAGGCTCCTTCAAACAGGCACGACACGCGATAAAATCGCGCGCGACACAAAGGCAAGCCAGTCGCGGAACGAGCGGTGCCTTTCTGTCGTGCGCGATTATATCGCGTGACGCGCCTGTTTGTAGGAGCCTTTTATTCTACGATTTGGACTCGTTCCTGACCAATGGCCGGAGAAGGCACAAGACAGCGAAAATTTGAAAAATATTGGGGAGACCTTTGGCCAGCTGTGGGACAACATACAATTTTATAACTGACACGCCTTAAAACACAAATATCCTAAAAATCATTGTTGTTCTGAAAGAGAGACAATAGGTATATAGGTAGGGGTCAGCGGGGTTGTCCGAAACGGTTACCGCTGGCCCGGAACATAAAGGGCGAAGGAAGGAACACGGGTGGGTTTTAGTCAGTAAGAGTCTGACACTCCCTTCCGCTCCACCCAGAGCGGGAGGGGTCATTTGATGATTTCCCATCCGCAAAAAAAAAAAAAAAAATTGGTAGTCGCTCAAAAAAAAAACTTTAAATCTGCCTACTCCAATGAACATACTTATATGAATATGATGCCATAACAACCATGAATAAATTCAACACAGAATCTTTAAGGAAAATCACAAAATAATTCAAAGCGTACCCATAATAAGAACCCTGATACACGTGACAAGGAATATTATAATCAAGAATATGGTCGCAGTACTCAGAGCAGACCACACGATATCAGTAAAAGAACTGCTAAAATTCTGAACTGGTAACAAGTCTTCACTGTTCCAGTCCTTAATAGATGCGGCTGCAGTAAAATTGAGAGATTCCATTTTTGAGAAGAAAAAATAACAGCTCCAAATCACAGTTCACTAAATACTTGATAACTTGACGTATTACTACACTATCGCCACCTATCGGTGACAGTTGTAAGCGATTTTAAATTAACTTGTTTATCGTTTTCAATAACTTTAATCCAATTTGAGAATACATTCACAACATAAGATACATCTGCAGTCACTATTTATAAAAAAAAAAAACACTTTAAAACTAATAATATATTCACTTTTCACTGCCCATTATCACTCGCGACGGGTACATAAATTAGAATGACAGCGAAATTAAGATAATCGATAAGTTAAAAAACTTTATCAAAATCGATTTAATCTTGGATTAACAGTGAAATATTTATGGTTATATTATTATATGCCTCCCATGCTTTATTATCAGAGACTTAGTGTTAAATGTTATTTCTGAGGCGGTCTTCAAGTAACTAACGCGCGAGTGATGACGGTATCTTATTGATTACTGATTCGATTTTAATTGCCGATGCAATCTTTCTCTATACTTTCCGCCTTGTATCATTGTCTATGTAATAAGTAGGTAGGTAGTAAGGAAGTAAATCTGTGGAAGGTGTGCGGTACGGGGGTTTTTCACGAGGGTCATCAAAGAGAACCTCGATGATGCTGGCACAGGAGCTAGTGTAGGGATTGGCATATGAAAAGAGAAACCAACGCCCAGTAGTGAGCGAAGTTGGGTTGTTGTGGATGATAATGATGATTCTCAAAGTAGGTTCTGGTTTCTGGTCGATAAAGTAGGTGTGTGTATGATTACAAATTGATAGTATTTTTAATCACTAGGATCGAAGACTTGAATGATGATAAAAATGAGCCTAATGAAGACAATATCTGCCTACGTAAAAATCACAGGCACATATGAATACATACTAGTTCTCTAATAAAATTACAGTTATTAATCACTGTCGCTGACTATAACAATGAACCTTAAAACTACGTCATCGAGAGAAAACAAACGGTGAAACCGACCAAACTAGGAAAACAACATGATCCATTATTATCAAATTGATAAAAAAATTCAATAAACCGATCAAAATATACTTACCACAGATAAAGAACGGACGAATGACCTCAGCAAGGAAAACTAGACTAAATGACTGTAGATTAAAAAGGCGATAAATTGACAGAACTTGATCGATTAATGTTGCACTCGATAGATAAGAAGAAAAAGTATAATTAATTAACTGTTTAAGTAAACCCCCGAGTAACCGGTACACTTGTAACTAAGAACTTAACAGTTGATAACAATGCTACATAAGGAGGGCGGGCGCCCACGAGCAACTTAGTTCTCCAGAAACACGTTACTTTTTCGTTTTTTTTATTCGTAAAAAAAAAAAAAATGTCGCCGTGTGCGCACTTGCATTGCACCTGATTATTAATATTTATAAAATAGTCTATTTATGAACTTTTCTGACGAAAAGGCGATAACCGTCCTGCTGAATATGATAGAACAAATAACAACGTGTTATGCCTATTATACTAGAGTATTAGTGTCCCGCTGCATGGTAAAGGCCTCCTCACATTCAGAGAAGGCACGAGCACTGATAACCACGCTTGCTCAAGATGGGTTGGAAACAGACTTATATTAGCTATGAGTCCAGGTTTCCTCACGATGTTTTTTTTCACCGATGGCAGTAATGTCAAAGATAAACTCCGAAAGTATATATGAATTAAACAAGTTACATTGGTACTTGGCCGAATTTTAACTCAAAACCTGGTATCAAAGGCGATCGTTTATAATATAAAATAATAAAGCATTTAATGGCTATTACCACTGCGCTATCATGACAATATTCATCTTGCATGAAAGAAATCCAGAAAATTACATCACATTCATGAACTAAAAAAAAACTGAAGAGTTTTCAAACTAGTCCAGTTGGTGATAAAGTTGAAGCACCGTCGTTACCGTATCTTCGTAACAAGAGATAATTAAGCTAAATAAATCTATTTCACGTTGAAAGATATTTAAAATTTACAACCCACTAAGCCCTTAATGATAATGTTTATGTACTCGTATAATATAATTATGTTAGTGACGTAAATGATTGATTCAGAATTGACGTTTAATGTCCTTAGTGACAAGATTTTGAGTGTGTAAATGTGTCATTATCGCTGATTGACGTAACTATTGTCATTTAGAGAGGTACTTGCATAAAATCATGCATAGATATTCCTCTAGGTCTAGATACTAGTGCCGATTGTTGAAGCGAAAGATATTGATTTAAATACTAAACTAGACAATGATATGACTGTTAATTAGTTATCACCGCAAGATAATATGATATTGACTATGTAAGTAGTTAGTTCCTCGTTAGTTTTCAATTCGTCATAATTATGTTAACGTTTTTGACATGCCTGTACGTTAAATTGTCTGTTTAAAAACTACGCACAAACAAATATAAATACGAAAATAAAACAAAATGGGATTAGGATGGCAATGTCCACAATCAGCAAGACACAATCTTATCTCCTATAGGTACACGGGACCTTTTATACAAGCTTAGTGGAAAAAGGACAATTATTCTATACGACTTAGTATTAAAGTAAACAAATTACTCATAGCGATAATCCTCAGACAGAAGAACATGAAGAGCCAAGTCAGCAACATTCCGATCAGGATGATCATATACCAGAAAGCCATATGGCTTAAATTGGCCGGGTCCTGTGCTTCCTTCTGCTCATTACTATAGTCTTCAGACGAATCACCTGTTTCGAAGAAATTCACATTCGGATAATATGGGGCCATGTTTGATCAAAGGTTGGCTTCTTCGTCAGTTGGAACGAATATTGTCGCAAATGTTGGAGGAACAGTTGTTTTTCTGTTCGGTTGGCACTACGGTGCAGAATTTACAAAGTTTTCTATGGCGTTTCAGTCGGTAAGTTCACTCGGTAAATTTTCATGGATTTTACTCTATGATATAAATATGACCAAAAATGTCTTTAGACCACAATTTTACTCTGATACCAGCTGTTAGTAGCTCGAAAATTCGAGAACCTTCTAAATTGCTTGCAAAACAAACAATTAGACTTCCCGAAGATCACATACACACTCACAACTAATTTGAATCAACAAATTATTGGAATGATTTAGCACTGAACACTATTTATTCTCACAGATTCACAATTATAAATATTTTTTGACACATTTTAAAACAGTATTCATGGCTTTTCGTGAGCTGAACATCGTACTAGTGTGTCAACTGTATCTAGTACTGTATCTATTGATAACAGATATCATGTCTGATATGTCAGCATTATCGTAAAGGTTAAGCAATGTTTTCAAGAGTCCGTTTTAGATTAAAGCTGTCAGTATGTCTAGGCCTAAATAACTAAAAGATGATGAATTCAGAAGCCGACATTCTAAGATTTTTTTTTTGTTAAAATTTAGAATACATATACGTAGTAAAATGTTGTCCTTATATCAGGATTATGGTGAAGTTGTGTAGGATTCCTTAGATGAATGAAATACTGTGCTTATCTTATTAGTAGATTATATATATCTGTATCTAGCCTATACCTATACAGAGATGAAAATTTCCAAAGGTATGCCGGAAGAAAAGAAATGGTACATAAGCCAATCCAAATAAATTGGGATGAAGAGAATGCTGATGATCTTAATAAGAAGTAAAAGCTAGAGAAAGTCGTAAGGTTTTTTAGTGAACTCGTAACAGGGTATATGATTTTTTTAAGAGTAAACTTGACGCATACAGAAGGATTTTTTTAAAGTATACAAATACAAATATAATCAAATAAAAGCAATTACCAAATTGACCCATCTTCACGCACATTATGACGAAGCCCATGATCATTAAAGTGAACAGCACCGATATGTACACGATATGGTATATCGACACACTGCTTGTACTTGCATGCATTGCGTCTTCCATACTCGGCGCCATATTTCCTTTTTATTATTATTTCCGTTTATATATTAAAGTCTTCTTTGTTTATCGTTATTTTAATTTTTACTTTTATTTTGATATTGACAGTTTATTTTTCTTTCCTATGTTTATGTTGTCGTTTTTTGGTAGTGTTATTATCTTTAATGGTTAATTACTTTTAACTCTAGGATTAATTGTAATTTGCACTATTTATGGGCTCCAGGAATTAGATGAATTTCTATATTAACAGAAATTCAGTAATCCTTTCTTTATAATTTGTGGCACTATCAACAGCTTTTCGATGTTTAATTACTATCTTGTTAATAAAAACAAAACGAATTATTTCAGATGCTTTTTCAGAATCACATAATATTATTTTGTTATCATTATTGTTTTCGACATTTTATTTGAGATATTTCAGTTTTGTCTATCTGTATTATTTCACAAATCGCACTACTATTCTTTGAATCACTGAAAGAAACTGTACACGTCATTTCAAATGACTGATGATCAACTTTTGATATCTACCCGTATCATTACTTTTATCACCTACAAGGAATTTGAACCTTACTGCATTGTATTAGAGACCATGAAAATGTTTTTCTATTTTTCTATAGGCAATTTTGTTTTTCCTCCTTATCTTTAGAGTTATCATCGATTTAAAAATACGTGTCGATGTTTTTAGATTTATGAGCGTTGATAATGTCCAAAGTATGTAGATATTATAAGGGTTTTAATATTTACACTGTGAAAAATCCGCAAAATAATTGGGCTCAATACAATAGCCTAGAAGTAGTCACGTAGAATTTAAATACGACAATTACTCAATTTCTCATGACATAGTTATAGCGTCATGACATAGTTATGGCGTCACTAGATAAGATTTTACCCATACAAAGAATAAATGCTAGAAGAATAAAATAAAGATGAAGAATGTAGTTGAAGTACTTTAAGTAAAACAAAGGAATTCGACGTGGATAATCGCCCATTAAGTTGATAAATGATATCAAGCAAGGAAAGAACATAAAATCAACATGAAACAGAAGACAAAAGAGTGTGTATGAAGTATAGGTACAGACAATTTAACAGAGCAAGGAAGATAAAAGAAAACAATAAATGATCACGTTCACGATGGCCAGAGCGAAAGGACTTTGGTCTGTGTGAAGGCTACATATACTTCTAGATTAAAAAAAGAAAGATGAATGACTTACCGAACAATCTTACAAATTTTAAAATCACTATTAGAATTGAGACTCCAAGTACGACATAAAAAAATATATAATTTATAGCCATTTTATTTCACAAAGCAGTGTACAGTACTGTACCCTATATATTTGTACACATTACTAAGTAATCATATATTTAATAACGATGAAAAGCATGACAATAAAATTGATAATCATATCAGTAAAGATATCCTTGACTTTTCTATAATTAATCTTTGTTTCAGATCTTTAACCTAGCAATGCAGCAATGTAGACCCAAAAATTCAGGGTCAAGAACAGCGGGGTAATTGCGTAACACACTAACAGTATGAATAGCCTTCATTTTAACAGTTCAACAACATTCATTGCGTTATTTACGTTGTGGAGCAGTAACATTTTTCGAACATATGAAGCAATGGATTAGCAATATCCTTCAAAATTATTCAGAATGTGATTGTTAGTGTGTGTTAATGGTTTTTAATGCATCTGACCTTCGAAAAATATTAAACTACTAAAGCCAATCATATATGATAGTCGTAGCAACTGATAGCCGTAGATAATACAAATCATAGAAAAAAAAATATACTCACTCTTTAATCTAATCACAATCACAACAATAACTAGAACGTAAAAGACGAGCATCCAAAAGAAGGCCCAGAAATATTCATTATTAAAGATATCCATTTTCTATATAATAAAATTATTGTCACAACTGTTACACAAAGTGAGGAGCTTTAAATAAATCAACAGGATAGTCAGCAATTATATACTAAAGATAAATAATAATTGGATGATGACATTGATACTGAATTTCTATTAAACTATGACTACATTAATTTAGTTGGTTTCCTGGAATTTTCTCGTGCAAAATATATTACTGTAAATGACGTTTTCCTGACGTTACAGAAGAAGTCTTATCATTTCTACTGGAATACTGAATGCACTTACAAAATAAGTAGAGAAGTTCGGGGCAGTCGCGTGTATAAAAATCAATAGTACCTAAGTATTACGTACTAATTATACACTTAAATCTTCCTCATGAATCACTCTGTCCATTGGTGAAAACCGTATGAAAATCTGTTCGCTAGTTTTTGCGTTGACCGCGTTCAAACAGACAGACGCGGCGGCGACTGGGGGACTTTGTTTTATAATAGTTATGTAGTGATAACGGAAGGAAAGCCAATAGGTACAACATAAAAGAACATTATATCATATCAGAACACAGATCAATACTAACAATCGTTTTTCCTGTAAATATACTTGTTTGAGAATTCGTGATCACGAACTAAAGACAGCGACGAATTTTTACTCAAACAAAAACAACATAAGTGATAATTGATATGAAATTAAAAACCGCGAAAGTTAAAAACAATGTTTGTTTAAGTTCTCTCTAGATTGCATAAAATACGATCAGAGGAATAACAGTTTCAATGATAAAGAACTTACGTGATGTACAGCACAACCCGAAGTATAATAATAAAGTGAGGATGAAAATTATCCAAAAAAATGTCCAACCGTAGCTCAACATTTTGAAAGGAAGAAAATAAGTTAATTTGCCACAGACTAACTATATAACAATACATCACACGCAATACCAACTTGAAAAGTTGACGAATCACTAAAGATAGTGTTAACTGGAAATATTCCGAGACTTTCTATAATAGTATTGATTATCTTATCAATACATGACGATCAATTATGAACAACTACCTCTCAAAGTAATGGCTGACGGAATGAAGGGAGTTGATGTCATCACTGAAGGAGGAAATCAAATTGGGGATGAAAGCAATGCTGAGGAAGACATCGAGTGTTCTGTAAGTTTCAATTTAAGTGTAGTTAAAATCGTGAGAGCTTAAAACAATACTTGTATTGTTTCTTCTAAAATCCCTTTACAGTAGTCTACCATGCCGTACAATGCTGTAAGATTTGAGATGAATCCCCTTCTTTGCCATGTATCATAATCTGCCTAGTTCTAGGACATCCCGGTTTCCTCATGATGTTTTCCTTCACCATTTTGAAACAGGGACGCAGGATCTGCCCGCAGGGACAGGGTAGTGTAATAAGAAACAGTCGGCGCCATAATGCTAGACGTGCGAAGGTTTTCACGTTCGACTAACGACTTGGAGTGAATTAAGGCAGGAAGTGATTTCTAGCGTAAGTGTAATAAGCGCTGTCCTAACTGGTAGGCAGGGCACACGACAGAGTGGATGAGAAATCGTGTAATGTAATAGGCATTCTACACAAAATTTAAATAAAAACAGCACCGTCACACCGAAACACATCAATGGTGATTGGTCGCAGTAATAGGAATAGTAGTAGGACTCCTTCGCAAAGAGCTCCATTAATACAAAGCCGCTTTAGAATATAAGACATCCAGGAAAATCTAATAGAGCGATGATGACAACAGTATCAATGATTAACTTACGTTTAAAATTAAGCTACATCGAGAAAAAATATAACATCATTATCTGCCTAGCCTTTTCCCAACTATGTTGGGGTCGGCATCCAGTCTAACCGGATGCAGCTTTACAAGGAGTGACTGCTTATCTAACCTTCACAACCCAGTTAGTGGGTAATACGAAATCCCATCGGGTCGCACAGAAGAAAAAAAAATTGCATTGCATAATAACATCCACACAGCACAAGCACATGTCCAAAACCATTACAATCTAGAGGTAAACATTTACACAAAAAAATACGAAGCACTGAATATACTGAGAACTACAAAATAATATTAGGAAGCCCGGGATTTCGTCCGCGTGAAATATCTTTTTCCTCCGACCCACCCCGTTGTAAACTTGTAACACTTAATTTTCGGTTAGCGTTCTTTCTGACTTGTTCTCTTTTGCTTGTCTCCTTAAGGTGATAGCGTGATGTTAAATAGCCTATAGCCTTCTTCAAGAATTGGGTTATAAAATACAAAAATTATTTTTCAAACCCGACCGGTAGTTACAGAGATTAGCGCGTTGAAATAAACAACTTTCAGCTTTTTTATTAGTAGGTGTATTCATTAATCCAATTCTATATTTATTTATATTCTATTGTTTGAAAAAGTTGCATGCCGTAAGGTAAAATGTATATGGACTATATTATATTGTAGGCAAATAAATTATATTTTATCAATAGATATAAACTAACCCTCAAAACGATGTAAGACCGACTGATGACCGTTAGCAAACTAAGAATACAAATTGGGCAAGAAAGCAGTTCGGAGATCAATGGACGGCATGACCTAATACAATTTAGGAGTAATAAAAACAAGTTACGGTACTTCCCCGATAGACCTCACACTAACCGATTTCCCACTACAAAGCAGCTTATCTATCTTCTATACATTATAATTATGATATACCATACCAATAATAAAGCTGAAGAGTTTGTTTGTTTGAACGCGCTAATCTGTGGAAAAACCAGTCTGATTTGAAAAATTCTTATTGCATTTGATAGTCCAATTCTTGAGGAAGGCTATAGGCGTAACTTAACGTCACGGCAAGACCCTTAGGAGTAAAGCAAAAACAAAAAAAGTCAGATAGAACGCTAAGCGAAAACGAAGTCATAGCGAAGGCAGGCGATGCGATGCGACGAGGTGGTGCTTGTGACTAAACTAAATCAAGAAGAGTAAATGATGATAACAGTGACAATGAGTAGCTTAGGTAATTTGTACCACATGAGGAATAAGAATAATAATGTGATGTAAAGTATTATCAACAAAAACAGGATCCAGCCGTCGTCGCTCATTTTTGTAACAAAAGCGAATCACTGACAATGATAAATATATATGTTTTAAGTATAAGCAACCTAAGAGACTATAATAATATAATAACTATAGACTAGAATCAATTCTATTTAGTTGTAATTTTTGACGTTCAAAAGTGCCTTGAATGTGCCTATCTATACTTATAATAAATCTGTAGAAGTGAAAATTCTGTACATTGAAAATATCGTGACGGCACGGTTGGCGCAGTGGTTAAGCGATTGACTGCTGCGCTGCGTGTCGCGGGTTCGATTCCCGCACGGAACAAATATTTGTATGACCTACAAGTAGTTGTTCCGGGTCTGGCTGTTTGTGTATGTGAGTTTAAATGTTTGTAAACGCACCCACAATACAGGAAAAATTCCTAGTGTGGGGCAACGTTTTTTTTTTTTTTTAATAAAAAAATTTAAAAAAATGGCAGGAGGTGTTACTAGACCGACATCGAACCCAAAAATGTGATTAAAAAAATTTTTGTCTGTCTGTTTGTTCAGGCATCGCGCAAAATCTACCGGTTCGATTACGATGAAACTTGGTATAATTATTCTTTAATATCCTAGGCACCACACTGGGTACTTTTTATCCCGGAAAAGTATATACAATAAAAAACAAACTTAATTTTGCGGTTCGATCCTTAGACCCGATTACTGTACCAACCGTAAATAATAAGTTTGTCATAGGTTACGTCACCCGCAGTGGAGTTCACTAATAATAATAATAATAATTTATCTTTATTTCAGCCATACGTCCATACAATTTTACAAAGAAAGCATTAGTAGGGTTGTTAATAGTACACACAAAAAAATAAAACAAAATAAAAATAAAAAGGTGTTAGTAATTTGTTAGTAACAAAACAAGTTCCACAAAGACTATTTCCTATTTCTGTTCAGGTGTACACTTGCCGAGTACACAGTAAAAGGACTGTCTATTTTGCACGCTTACGCTCTGAGGACAGCGTTGGTGCTACCACGGATCCTGCTCATCATCGATGCAGTTCTTTTCCTAATGATGCAAAAGAAATCATCGATGGAAGCATCCGCAAACATTGCGGAAGCACTGCAGTGCCAGGGTTTCCTCAACACTGCCCTCAGAGCGTCATTGTACTGAACACGGAGAGCGTTGTAAGCCCGCCGCGTAAAGTTGATCCACAGACTGCACGTGTAAAATGACTGACAGAAGGCTCTAAACAGTAACAGTTTTACATCTGTGGTACATCGTGCGAATCTGCGGGCCAACATATTGCAGCGGACTGCCAACGCCCTCCTTTCCCTCTCCAGGTCTTCATCGTCCTGTAGCCGATCTGTCAGCATGTGACCCAAATATTTTACTTTACTAAGGGGCGATACACACGGCTAAGATACTATAATATTTTATCTTAACATACAATATCGCTCGCCATACAATTCAATGGACTATCACACACGACGAAGATAATAAATAATATTTCATATTTTCGTATCTTAAGATGAATTTGTATGGCGAGCGATATAAAATATTATAGTATCTTATACGTGTGCAGCGCCCCTAAGTTATGCTGTAAATGTAGTGCTGAATGTTGAATTTGGCTTGCAACGTTCGCAGCACACGCGTGGCGCGCGGCCGCCACGGATCGCTACCGTAATAAGGACGGAGTCTGAGATATATTCAGGATAAAGAACAACAGAATCGTACTACATTGTGATAACGGGCTACTACGGAACCCTACACTGTGCGTGGCCCGACACGCACTTGGCCGGTTTCTAGTTCTTCATAGCTATTAGATATCTTAGGTATTTCAGATCTAGTTTATTAAATGGGACTGCGACACTATGTGATGTAGAAATACGTTTGCTAAGTAGGATAATTCCATTCCATTCGTAATAAAAATGGTGAAACTCAGCGGTCGTAGGTACATACTAGTTATGACTCCACTTTCCTCATCAATCTAGGGCATTGATCAGACAAAAAAAATAATTTTAAAGTTTTTAGTTTTCATTTCGTTAGTTAATATTCCTCATTCCCTAGTGTACATTATTTTACTTGTCAAGCCCTTGCATTTGATACGTAAATTGAAGGAGTTGTGAAAAAAAAATGTAATTCGCCATTTTGTGGTGGCAGCCATCTTGGATTTGAAATTTATCATAGTGTATAGTATTCTACTATTCAAGCCCTTTCATTTGATACCCATATTGAGGGAGCTCTGAAAAAATATGTAGGTAATCCGCCATTTTGTCGGCGGCGGCCATCTTGGACCGATTTTCATCAAACATAGCTAAGAACACTCCCGACTAATTCACCTTTCAAACAAAATCAAAATCGGTTCATCCGTTCGGGAGCTACGATGCTACAGACAGACACACACACACACACACACGGCAAACTTATAACACCCCGTCGTTTTTGCGTCGGGGGTTAAAAACAGAATAAGTTTGGGGAAAATATGCGTCAAAACGGCCATCGCTCAGCATAATCGTACTTTTGACGGGCTACTTCACAAAGAGCCCTACTGTAAAGCACCTTATCCTGGATAAGGTGGTTGTAACTATCTCCGCGTATAACCCGACCAAATTAAGTTGTCAATGGTAATGGCGCCGATTCCCTTGTTCACAAGCACAACTTAATTTGGTCGGGTTATACGCGGAGATTTAGTATGGAAAAGTAATGAAAGCTAATTTCTCTTAAAATACAACACTTAGGAATCTGAATTTTTGGTCGCTATAACTTCTTTATGGGTACTAATTTTTGTATGAATTTGGGAAGAAATCACCGAGTTTTTAATAGGGAAATCTTGAAATGAAAATTTGGCACCGTGACTACCGCCACCCCACCAATGGCATGGTATATCTCGTAAACTACTGGAGCACTAGTTTTGAATTTTGGGTACTAATTTTATCTTGCAGGGTACTAATTTTTTATGTAGGTTTGAGGAAAGCGACAAGCTTCTCTAACTTGGAATCAACATTCAAAATCGTGGTCCTGCTGAACAATTGCGAGAAAGTTATCATTGTTGATTTCTCGGTAAATACAAATGTTAGAGTTCTGTTTTTTTTACGAAATAAATCATATTTATGGGTACTAATTATTTGTATACTTAGAATAGCTGTAGCGTGCCCCCTTTTTCGGCGCTCATGGTGGTCCTGCTTAAGGGAGCGTGACTACCGCCGGACCACCTTCAAAGTCGATTTTCTCGAAAACTCCTAAGGTACCAATTTTGTGGTTCGAGTACTAATTAGTACCAATTGAGTACTAATTATTTACCAAATATGGAAGAGATTGGCGTTGGTGGGGCGGCGGTAGTCACGGACATAAACAATGAAGGGTAGGATTGAATGATTATAACTGTACCAATGATTAACCAAAAATTTGAAGACATGTGACATCTACTAACCCGCACTGGGCCCACGTGGTGGATTACAGCCCACTCCCTATCGAAGAAAGGACGCCTGCACCCTAATTGCGTAACACACTATCAATCTCAATATTAATCATTTTGAAGGATATTGCTAATCCATTGCTTCATATGTTCGAAAAATCTGTCTGCTCAACAACGTAAATAACGCAACGAATGTTGTTGGACTGTCAGAATGAAAGTTATTGCTTCTAATAGAATAGTGTGTTAAGCAACTACCCCACAGGCAGGCAGGCCTAAGCAACTAACCTAACATTACAGGCTGACTAAGCAATGATTAACTTACCTGAACAATTTTGACACACAAAATATAATACTATCTTCCAGATGATGATGAAGCAAATCCACGCTGTTGTTGGGAAGTCAGCCATTTTTATAAGAAACACAAACAGGTACTAAAGGGATAGCTAACTACCGGTAACCGGAGGCACTGCCGAAGGTTTTCAAAAATAAATTAAAGGATCTAATCGCGAGGACGTTTTTATACAGACTAACCCAATTGTAATAGTAGTCTATGGACTAACCAACTTTTAAATCTATTACAAATTTACAATGTCCGTAATAAGAGTTGCCAATGCGAATTTATCAAATTCCCCAATACCAATACTGTAAGTCAAATTCCCGAAATCTGAGGAGAAAAATATGCTGATTCCCCACAAATTTCCCAATTCAAATTATTTTAAGGCATGTAAAATGATCTATTTTGGGAAAATATAACTAACTAGATACTAAATTAAATGACTAACTAACTACTATACAAATATAATAATGTATTAATATAAATATATTTGTATACTAATTTATTTATTTGTATATTAAGTTAGACATGAAATAAGCTTCAACTATTTAAATTATATTTATTTTTCATAGGTTAAACTTGAAGGTTGGTTTCAGATTAGAAAATTCCCCACAACTTGGCAACACTGGGTCCTTATCTCTACCGATGTTTGTCACCGGGTGCTAGCCATAACATCCTGACGCTACCTACCGAGAATGCTAAAATTAATAATAATTATATCAGCGTAAACCACAACGAAATTCAGAAACAAATTAATAAGGAAAAGAATGCTAGGTATACCACGTACACGTACCATAGTAGTAACATAAGGGGCTTATAAACTATAGGTATTATTGATCATAAAGTTTTATGATGAACTAGCTGTATCCGCCACTTCGTTCAAATCAACCAATCAAAGAAATCAATAATGTGTCTCTTTACTAAGTAATAATTATTTATCTAAAATGAAAGTAACATCAGCTATCTACCATTGAAAGTTCCGTCAAAATCGGTCCTTTCGGAGATTATCCGGAACAAACAGACAGACAAAAATTTAAAAAAATGTTTTTTTTGTTTTATGCAACGTACCTTTATACTTTCATAATTATGCATTTAGTAAAAAGCGAGCCAATAACGAGTAGATAAATAAATAAATTAATGTGTTTGAATGTTCTGATGAGGAATATTTCAGAATAATAGGATAATTTAATCTAAAATATTCCTTAAGAAATTCCAGAAATGAAACATCCTCAAAATTCATTTTGGAATACTGCGGTGATATTCTGTAACAATGTCACCGTGAAAACTTCGGTAAAGTGAGCGTGGAGTGAGCTGTCAATAGTGTCAATTCCTAGCAAAAACAAACTCACATCACCTAAGTTTTCACGGTGAGATTTTTACAGAATCGACCGGCTGTTGTCACCGATAAGAAGCAACAGTGTGTTTTTACAATAATGCACTAAGGGCCGGTTGTTTCAAACGGTTGGTTAACGTAACATATACGTACGTATTGTACGTACATACGGCCTTGACTTCAGATAATAACGATCAAGTAATCGTTACCTACTACAATTTGACGTCAAGGCCATTTTTTTATGAAACAACGCTTTTTTTGTTTGACGATAGTTAGCGCTATTTTTGACAGAAAGTAAAGAAGAAGAAATATTATTGATGTAGTTTCGGTCGACGCCATCTAATTACACTTAAAAGGAACTTGGATCCTTAGTGACAAGTTTTAATAACATTATTGTTTAAATAAACTACGACTTATCAGGATCTTAAAACAAAATTATCAAAGATAAACCAACCACCACTGTAAAAATTTGATAAGCTTAAGGCAGACAGTAGAGTCGAATGGATCTTAAAGTAATTAAATTGATATGAATTTTATCAATAAATATCCGCATGTTATCGAATTATCTTAATCTAATCAGGACTTATTTTTGCTTTGTTCTGTTGAGTAAACAAAGTTTTCACCTATATTTAGAACAGCGCCATCTAGCTTTAACTGCTGTGACTTATTCATAATAGCTATCAATGGCATTTTCAATTTATTAGACAAGTGGATCCAATATGGTTTTTATATGCAGCAGATTTTTGTGACTGCACTACCAAAAAAATTAACCAGAATAATAGAAAAAACAGTTAAAAGTAAAGAGTGCATGGCTGTTTAGACGTGGTGGGAGCACACCAGTGCCCCTAGATTATTAAAAACATAGTCTTCTAATTGTTTGCGTAATCACACTAATATTATAAAGGCGAAAGTTTGCGAGGGGGTGTGTGTATGTGTGCGGGGGTGTGTTTATATGTTTGTTAAGTACTTCTTCACGCTCAAACGGCTGGAACAATTTTGATTAAATTTTGTGTGGAGTAGCTGATACCCTGGATTAACTTAAAGGCTACTTTTTATACCGACATTCCCACGGGATCGACATTTACGCGGGTGAAACCGCGGGGTGCAGCTAGTTTAATTAATAAAACGCACAAATAAATGATTATTTTTCTAACAACGGAATAGATTTTTTTTTCCTTATCACGATAATCTATTGTTTTTATTTTATAAAGTAATCGAAAATGTGACTTACTTGATTTAATTATTAAAATCCAAACCACAATCAAACCCAAAACAAGAACGGCCCCAAATCCAGTGCCAGAGTAATACATGTTTTATTTCAAACGCGTCAACTGTCACTCTTCAAAGTCAATAAAAAACTACCCTAGTAGGATTATTTTCTACAAATATAGCTTTTAATCGATAAAGGATGATCTTATCAGTGTACTATCTTATCCACCCGAGGCTTGCAAGTGACGTCACTGAGAGATAGGCTACTATTCATAACCAAGTGCTATCAGGGCTGAAGGAAACCAAGCTGTAACTGTGCCCCTTACTGTCTAACCTAAAAACATTATTATTTATCATTTGTGCTGATTTTGGTATGTTTCCACATAGGTTTTTATTTCCAGTTATTTCTAAGCGTTCTTTCAGCTTTTTCCTGAAAGTTCAATGCTAGACTGCGTTCATAAGCCAAAAAAAAATACTAAGTACCTATCCAGTTTTCTTTACAAAACTCATATAAATCCTAAAAAAACTACAAAGTATCAACTCAAAAAGTTTCAAATCGTTATACATAAGTATTTAGTTTTAATTAGTTAGCAAAATGTTTATCAGTTGAGATTTTGAAAATATTCGTGACTAGTTTTTCTTGTTCGAAGCTAGATGGCGTTGTAATAAAATTGCTTCTAGTTTCAAACAGCGCCATCTGATGGTGGATGTAAAAATTAAAATTAATAAAAGATAAGATAATTTAGACGGTTATACAGGGTGTTTGGTGCATCGTTTGCCAAATTGAAATGGTCGACTGAAGGGGTCATCTGCTAGCCTTTCAGACCCCTTAACACCCCTCATGCCCTGTGGATTTTTTTTATCGACTTTTTATTGTTTTACTAAAAAAAGACCCAAATTTTACATTAAAATACAAATTTAAAAAAAATATATGAGGCGTAGACTCTGAATTTTAATTTTATTTCGATGTGTATTGTTTAGGAGTACTTTTGAATACAAAATTAGTGACATTAGTCACCTAGTTTTTTTTTAATTCACTCGCAAAGGTAAAACTTAAATTAAAGCTGTAGATGTTACAGCTGTTTATATGGCTACAAAAAAAAAACCAAAAGCGACGGGGATCTTCCAAATCCCTCATTAATTCTCCAGTCTATCCTCTTGCTAATGATGTGCCACATGCCATAAAAATCTTTTAACAACTTTGTGAATTCACTAGAATTGTGAATATAGTCACCTAAGGCTAATATTCAAAACTACGATTTAAACAAATATTTTTGCTTAAATGATACCTGACAAACCTATAAATCTGTTATCTCATTCTTATAAGGTAAAATCTGTCTCGTATCTCTATCTTTTCGTGGGATTTACTTGAAATAAAAAAACAAAAATGCATTTTTAACAATTATTTCATAATTGTTACAAATCCTGCTCAAATTGTTGGCCTCTGTTGCGAATGCAGGCCCGACATCTGTTTCGTATTTCGACAGTTGTTGTACGAAGTCGTATTATGTCGCACAATATGGCCCCTTGGTTCATTAAAAGTGACACTGCCAGTCTCGCGTATGCGTCGGTATGTGTCTTGGAAGACTCTGCGGCCAGGTAATCGTCTACCAGGAAAGCGTTCCTGGTAAAGTCGTTGCGCTGCACGAGCGACACCATTGGCGGCTCCGTAAGCCATCATGATGTCCGCATATTCTTCGTTAGAGAATGTCGCCATTGCAATAACAAAAAACTCAATAAAGTTTAACAATAACAACAAAAGTTAAAAAAACGTAACAAGAACCAACAAAACTCAACGATAGTAACAAAATGAAAGAATCGCGGAGTACGGTGAACTAGCACACACGTTAGGTAGCAGAGGCAGTGATGTCTCGACTAAAAAAATGACGGATCGGCGGCAGTGTTGATTTGTTAAAACCGATTTAAGGTATGCAAGAAACAGATAGAAAATAGATTTTACTGCGCAAGAGTGAGAAAACAAATTTTACTTCTTTCTCAAGTAACAGTTACGCAATAAAAAAAAAATCATTAGAATTTGGAATGTGGTCTTATGTGACTTGATTCACAATTCTAGCGAATTCACAAAGTTGTTAAAAGATTTTTATGGCATGTGGCACATCATTAGCAAGAGGATAGACTGGAGAATTAATGAGGGAGTTGGAAGATCCCCGTCGCTTTTGGTTTTTTTTTTGTAGCCATATAAACACCTGTAACCATCTACAGCTTTAATGTAAGTTTTACCTTTGCGAGTGAATTAAAAAAAAACTAGGTGACTAATGTCACTAATTTTGTATTTAAAAGTACTCCTAAACAATACACATCGAAATAAAATTAAAATTCAGAGTCTACGCCTTATATATATTTTTTAATTTGTATTTGAATGTAAAATTTTGGGTCTTTTTTTAGTAAAACAATAAAAAGTCGATAAAAAAAATCCACAGGGCATGAGGGGTGTTAAGGGGTCTGAAAGGCTAGCAGATGACCCCTTCAGTCGACCATTTCAATTTGGCAAACGATGCACCAAACACCCTGTATAAAAAGA
Organism: Oligia latruncula; assembly: GCA_948474745.1. Taxonomy (NCBI): domain Eukaryota; kingdom Metazoa; phylum Arthropoda; class Insecta; order Lepidoptera; family Noctuidae; genus Oligia; species Oligia latruncula. The sequence goes on along the minus strand of OX419707.1, from coordinate 550,977 downwards.
GATTTTTTTTTTATTTTAAATAAAATATAAATGACCTTATCCAACCATCTACCCTATCCTTATTGCCCTTTGCCCAGAATATGTTTACCGAGACATACATTATGTTAGGAAATCAAAAAAAAGAAACATAGGTATAACCTATGGTAAATAAAAAAGAGAACTTACGTCTCAATTGATAATACACAACCATTGTCAAAACAACTAAAAAAAGAGTCCAAAAGACGGTCTGAAATTTAATAATAGTCACTGTGCATGTTTTATTTAAAATATTGCGCCAACATATTTCTAGATCATTGGTGCAGGTGATGTCACTGATAATACCTATACTTGATATTGAATGCATATTCGATAAGACCAGAAAATAAGATCTTATCAGTTTAGTATCTTATCACAAAGAAATAATTAAGTCTCAATCATTCAAAGCTAGGCTTAAAAGGCTCTTCACGTTTGTTGAGGAAAGCGCTATCTAGTTTTGGTAGCCAGAACAAAGTCATGCTTAGCATTACGTGTCGTACGCGTACCTCATGTAGACTTGTGGCAATGCATTAACAGGTTTAAAAATAAAACAATCTAACTATAATAAAAAGACGGAGCGTCCAAACATGTAGAAATAGTAGGTACGCACTTAGACAAAGACTATATAGTTTGAAAACTGCATATTAACACAGATAAAAAATAATATTCACTTACTCAACTTACTGATTGATTTCCAAACAGCAACAAATAGAAAGAGATGTATTGAAATAACCAGGAGCACCAACCGAAATATATCAAAAGCATGCATTTTGCAAAGGAGGACAATTCAATAAGTAAATATTATGAAGCACGTATGCACTAAGTAAACAACGTACCGAGAACTAAACGATAATGTTAATAATTAAGTTGATAATTGTCCAAATCTTATCATTCACCTTGTTTTACTATCTACTTATTTATATCAAAATGATCGATAGGTAATTCAGAATTTCGGACAATTAGTGCTAGAAAATTATAACAAAGAGGTTTGAAAAAAACTTACGCCAATTTCCGTAGGCTGAGGCGAATCCAAAGAGTAGCATTATGGTAAACCATGATATTAATAAAAACAGTACGAAATACATTCTAATAGACAATTATAGTATCGAAATTCACAATCAAAGCAAAATAAGGTAGGTACTGAATCTAGAATTAAGGCAGTATCAAATGACGATAAACATATAATTGCGATACCTAGTAGGTTGCGAAATCTTATCATTGACATTTTAAGCGATTAAAAATTAAATTCAAAGATTCCGCTGTTTTACCGACTTCAAAAAAAAAGGAGGTTATCAATTCGACACGTATGTATGTAATATTATTGGAATTGCATTATATTCACATATGACAATCTATTAGGGCTTCCAAACAAATATACAAAATTTTATAGACGTATGTATGTACATATGTCCACGCATTTCTCCGCAACTATTAATCGGATCGGATTTTGTATTGACTTACATTTACTTCAACTTAGGGAACAGTGCAATTTTCATCAAAATCGGTTCAGTAATTTTCAAGATATGGACTTTAACGTGTATACGAGCTACGGGTGTAGTATCAAAGGGAAAACATCTCAAAACCTTGGTCAAATTCTAGTGCAATATTTACAACAAAACTATTACCTTCTATAATCGATCATATACTTTTATTGTTTCTAAAACTTGCGTTTTTGCGTTTAGGCCCTGTAAGCCCCTTAAAAAAATTGGGTTTTTTATAAATATTCAAAATAAGAAGCACAAAAGTGGGCGAAGTGGCGATGCTTGGGGGAGCCCTTGTCCAGAAGAGGACGTCGTTCGGTTGAAATGATGATGATTAAAAATAAAATAAAAACTTACTCCATTTTCTATATGCAGTTATTCCAATTATGAGGACGATGAATAACACCCAAAACATTAAAACAAATAGTTGATACCATATCGTAGAATTACTGGAATACATTTTTAAATAAAATCCACAGTCACAGCCAATGCAATCGCATCGTGGTTACAATACGAATACTTATAACATAATAATTTTGGAATGAAGATACAATAAATCATAATTTCAATTATCAATAATCGTAATCTTATCCCTTCAAACATTAGGTGATTAGAAACAAAAGATAAGGGTTTCCATTTTAGATGATTTTGTTCAGGATAATTATTATTAAGGACAATATTAATAAAAGCCCACAATACACAAACATTAGAATGAAATCGACATAACTTACATAGATCTTAGAAAAAATCTTATCACTAAAGGAGATTGGGCTAATCTGCCCTGACGCCCAATACTTTACGTTAAGATACCGATCCGATGGATACATATTCTCTTCAAGGAGAATATTTCTTATTATGACGACTTCTCTCGATTATTAAGTACGTGAGGAGCTACAGTGAACGAAATGTGAGTAATGAAGTATTATTTAAATTCTGGTCAGTTAATTAACTTTTAACGTTCATTAATTCTGTGCTTTGCAAACATCATATTTTAAGCCTAAAAACGTCTATTTTAAGACATTGGCAAGAAGCCAATGTAATAGGTAGATGCCGTATAAGAACAATGTTTTTAAGAGTCGGTCGGCCGCCGGCCGGACAGAACGATAAACCTGCAGGACCCTCCAATAGCGTTCTTCCATTGGTGTTAAATTAAAATGTTTCAAATGTTAAATTTAAAAGTTCTTCCCATTCCATCTTAAGGCTTGGGCTTCAGGGCAGAAACCCCTTTTTTCGGTGTCCATTGTCCTTTAAACACCAATAACTAAAACGCAAAGGGGATTTGTAGACAAAAATAGTTCACATATCCCCATTGGTTTAAAATTAAAATCATCAGTCACCACCCACCACCACAATCACCTTGTGGAAGGCCTTTCAACGCTACGTCTTCCGGTACGTGACTCCCGGCCACCGTAGGCGCGGGCCTGCGGGTGGAGAGTAATGGGTAGCTCACCGTCTGATCAGGACCACGCCCGCGCCGGACGGCGCGTACGTATTCCACGCGCGTCTCAAAGAGATGTCAGCATCGAGGAAGGGGCCCCTTAGGGCCGAAGCCTGCCGGGTCAGCGGGATTGTCCGAAAGGGTTACCGCTGGCCCGGAACATAAAGGGCTAAGGAAGGAACACGGGTGGGTTTTAGTCAGTACGAGTCTGACACTCCCTTCCGCTCCACCCAGAGTGGGAGGGGTCATTTGATGATTTCCAATCCGCAAAAAAAGGGACGTCGTTGAAAGCGTAAGCTCTGCGGATTTTTTAGCTGCCATGGATTGGTGGTGTGGAGTGCGCCGCTTTTTTGCCATCGAGACGTACATAAGTGGATTTTCGCTTACTGAAACACGTCCTCGACATAGTAATCGTTATGATATTCGTCGATTACGTGATGGACCATCGATCAACCTTATTTAGTTTTGGGTATCAAAGTTCAGAGCTATATTAAACAGCCCTAAACCAGGACCTATACCAGCGGTAGCCACGGACGAAAATGTTGAACGTGTTATGGTTTATCTGACTGAAAACCCCAGTTTATCACTTCGTGCACGTTCATCGATATTAGGACTTACGCGAAAAAAACTAAAGTTTCATCCGTATGAAATCGTTCAAGATTTACACGATTCAGTCGCTCTGTAAACGAGTTTTTGAAAACATGCGAGCTAGACTTGACGAGTGTGCTAGGTATAATCGGCATTTATTGTTTTTAATTATTAACAATAAACATTATTTGTATTAGAGGTGTAGTTTTTTTTAATAATTTTTCAAAAGTAGTGATGAAATTGCATCAATGTATGAAATCTTATCATTTCAAACGTTAATTGATTTGAAGTATGAACTCCACTACAATCTGCACTTAAAATTATGATTATGACACACTCAAGGTACTTACACTTGCTCACAATCCCACAAAGTGTTATCTGCAGAACGTACACGATCACAAGTAATAAAAAATAATAAAGAATCATCATTCTAAAAGTAAAATCTGCTGGGGATTCGCCCTTAGGATAAGACATAATTACTGTCAGATATACTGTGATCACCAAAGAGAATATAAGAGAAAACAGGAGAAATGTACTCCTAAGTGGAACTTCAACACTATTAATTGTTACAGAGATAATTACAAGGGCATTACTACAGGAAATACTGAGCATTCCTAGGTCAGTATGTGCCGCAACCACATCTTAACAATTACTGTCGCTCCATGCTTTCCATGGTTCATATCAACCCCTAGACTCCACACAACGTCAAACAAAGGCGCTTATGTCTCATTGTTAAGTGCAGACTGAGACTCATCATATCAGATCCGACGAGTCTATAATTATATCTGTGTATATTTATACAGGACTCTAGAAAGGTAATTATATATATTTTTTTAGATTTCCAAAAAGGTTAGACTTAATTTACTAGTTAACATAAAGACATTATTACAACTAGTGGTAGGAGGTAAGTAGGTACAGTACAGAGCAATAATCGATGCTGCAGAAATCTGTAAACAGTAATTGGTGAGCCCTGCCTCTTAAACCAGGGTTACCTGTACCTTAAGAGACAGTGTTCAGCTGTGGGGTTGATACAATAAGATTTAATACAACTTGTGATTTGTGTCGATCTACTTACTAAGTGATCATAAAATTTGAGGTTAGTCTAAGTTGGTTTAGTACCTAAGATGGATTTTTTTATAGTGATGTAACGTGAGGCAGAGGTGTTCCACTCCTTTCAATATGACCAGTCAACTTAAAAGTTACAATGAATACATGGAAATGGTGCAATCGAACATTTAAAAATTCAAGGCAAAACAAAACACGATAACAACCTGGAAAAAAAAATACAGAAAAATGTGGTTCAAACTTACTAGACTTGTAAACACCTAATGCAATACAAAGGATAATAAAAACAACCCAAACTATAAACATAATATGCCTGTAGTGCATATTGAATGAGAAAACAATTGAATTCGACTGACACTAGCAAACAACGTGATTCTTGGAATATCTATGATCCATTATGTAGTTATAATTTGTGTTGTGATAGCGTATGTAAGTATGTACCTATCGCATATTTTTATCTATACGTAGGTACTTAATTTAGGCGATGATATGTGAAATTTAAGGCTCTATCATAGTTATATCTTCGATGTCGTATCGCATGGACGGAAAGTACTTAATGAGCACATAAAGTCACCATTTACCAAATAAAATAAACGACGCTTTTTCAGTCAATGTATGAGCCTCCAATGCCGGAAAACTTTTGAATGAAATAAACAAAGATAAAGTTGAAGGAAAATACAAAAAACTTACGCCATTTTCTATACGAAGAAGAAATTAGTATAATAAGTAAAAAGGTCAGCCAAAACAATATCACAGTCATGGTCTTAAAAGTAATTGTCTAGACGCAGAATCGACAATCGCTATCACAGAATAACAAATACTGATCGTTGGTACCTATACATCAGCTCAAGCACAGAAATGTAAAGATAAAATTATGATAACGGTATTGAGTATGTACACAGAATCTTATCTTATACATTAATTTGCGCCCGATTATTATATTCAACACCACGCATAGTCCTTTTTTGTTAACGATATTTAGGAAGTTTTTATTTACGGAAAGTCTATTCCTAAGGTTGCTCAAAACCAAAGAAAATATTAGTCTTTGCTCAAAACAAACAATCCAACAATTATGGAATAGATAACGAAGGATTTAAGAATTGCTTTCCTTTGACAAATTAACAATTTTCATAAAAGCAACTCCTTTTATCGAAGGTAAACAGAACGAAGATGAGGAGTAAAACCCTATGCTTAATACTCGTATAAAGTACTAAAAACTTACACAAATAATTTCTGTACACGGAAAGCAGCATCAAAATTATGATGAACGTTAGAAGTATTAAAAACAAAGGCATTTTAAACTATTGGAATAAAAACAAATGAATTCAAAAATAAAATAAACAATATTCGTCTGCACTGCTACAGACACTGACGCTTAAAGGACGGACGGATTGATTTTAATAATTATATTCGTGATTACAAGCGAAACCTTATCGGCTTATTATCTATGCGATTCATGTTTGTACTTGGCCAATCCAGTTCATGGGAAACTACAGGCATCATAGCCTGGCGGTTTCGTTGGTCTGGGCCCTGTTTAATAAAGCTGACAATCCGACAACTCCGACATATGTCAAAAAGTGACAATTCGAAAAATTTTCTGTTTAATAAAACTTACAGGCAACAAAATTGTCATGGTGGAAAATTCACAAATATGTCGGATTGTCATGACAATTCGACATTTTTCTGTTTAATAAACTAATTTAAGCGACAGGTGACAGGTGACAATTTGTCGTGAAAAACTTGTCACATCTGTTTTATTAAACAGAAAATTGTCATGACATATTGACATATTTGTAGAATTGTCCGACAATTCTGACAGGAGCGTTACCCTCTGTCGCGATATCATATTTTGAATTTTGAAGGTCTAAGAAAGTGTTTTTAAAAGGTTTATTACAAAAAATGGTACTTATATCGAGCAGTGAGAGTCTTTAGAGTCTTTATTGAAAATACATAATGTTGTTAATTTTTCGGCTATTTCCTTCCATTCTTTTTATTTTTATAACGTGGGTTAGTTGGTCACTAAACTTCCCAAATTAGTATATTTCTACTTTCATAAATAAGGCCCAAAATGGTAAGTTTTTTGTGCATTTCCATTTTACACGCGTTCAAAACAAACAATCGAAGTTGCACTAGTGATTGATTCATTCTTTTACTTTGTTAATATTTTTTCTATTTTACCCTCTTTTATCTTCATAAAACATAATTATTTGCAAATATGTCAAAAGTCGACATAATTGTCACGACAATCCGATAATTGTCACCGACAATTGTCAGAAATATTTTGACTGTGGTTTTTTGGCATAATATGTCAAAAATTTTAATAATAAATAAAACTCGACATATTATGTCGAGTTTTATTAAACGCGTTTTGACATGACAAATATTTCAAGATTTCACCTGTCGATTTTTGACATATTTGTCACTTTTATTAAACAGCATATTATTATGTGCGACAATTCTACAATTTTGTCATTTTTTGACATATATGTCGAATTGTCAGCTTTATTAAACAGGGCCCTGGTGTGCGGTTCTAGGTTCAAGTTATGCCAGTTTTTTTCCGATTTTTCATCAGAATAGCTACCTCTTAGTGGCAGTCCGGTGTTTATTAGCAAATGGCTCGCATCCTATTGCATGGAACTTAATTATTATTTGTTGATTATAATAATGATTAATACGTAAGTAATTACAATTGTAAAACATGTATTTTTAATTTTTTTTTTCACTATGGAAAAGATTAAAATATAAAAGTAGATACTATTTCAATCTTTTCCATAGTGAAATTTTTTTTTTAATTTTTTTTTTAAAACGGCATTATTCAATCACGTATTTTGTCATTTTTCTAACTCCATTACAAAATACGAAAAATGAACGTTGCATAATACTAATCAAATCAAATCAAACACGCCATTAGCTTCACGATAACTTTAGTCATAAAAACACAACATAGATGGCGTTGATTTAAGTTTTTGAACTAAAAAAGCGCCATCTTACGGAGTAGGTTTAAACTTGCAACAAGATGTAAGCAATTTAAAACAATATGGATTTCTCGTGAGCAACATTGCTATCGATATAAATAGGTTTTACGCGCGACCGGCATTTTGAAAAAAAAAAATCTAAATGGCGTGACAGTAGTATGCCAGGCTCCATATAAAAATCTTCAATCCCCTTTTTGTGTCTGTTTGTAATGACAAAACCGAAGTATACATATCTGTCAATATGTATCAATAGTCTTTCTGCCTGTATGTTCCGGCTAATCTCAGAAACGGGTGGACCGATTTTGACGGGACTTTCACCGGAAGATAGCTGATATTATAAGGAGTAAATAAGGTCTTACTTTGGCGGAGGTTTTACTTTGGTGCCACTATAATAATTTAGCTATTATTGTATTTGTAGTAGATATAATTATATCAATGAAGTGCTCTATTTAGAATAACTTTAATTTGAAGGGGGAACTCTTTTTATCAGGATAAAAAAAAACAGTTTGATAAAGATGGTACTAAAAACTTACAAGAATGATGTCTCCACACAGAAACTACCATCAATATCAAGATCACCACTATCAATGTTACAAATAAATACGCCATGTCTAATAATAATTGTAGCACAAAATTAATTGAATAGCCAACGCACTGACAACTTTACCAACAGCACACAGATTACCTACTTAATTATTTTTTTAATACTTGATAATATGCGAAATATTATCAATTAATTAATTCATATCTAGGCGATTCATCACAGTGGCTGATTAGACTGCCTTATTTTATTTTTATCTCCAATTGAACCAAAAAGAGGTCAGTGTCTAATCACTTCGTGGGGACTCAATTCTCGGGACCATAACAAAGCATTCTAAACGCATTATCGACCAACAGGTCTGTACGCATTTATGAGTTCAATTCTCTGGACTGGTAAGCGTAATTGGGATTCAATTCTCAAGACGCAAAAGCGTAATTGTGCTGATATGATTTCGACACACTACTAGTACTACTAGTCTACTTTCTACTAGTTGAATACGTATTTTCCTTAAAAAGAGAACATTATTTTTAGTATCCGCGAAACCCGTAACACGTGTCTAGTATTTTTATGTAAGTAAAGAATCTATGTACAAAATTTGCTTGTTATGTTACCTGTTTGTCCGTACAAAAACATACTCACCCGCGCCGCGCCGTCTTGCGCTCATTGATAATAGTACCTAGATACATAACCAGGTTTCGCATATACTAAAAATAACGTTGTATAGATTAAAGAAAAGGCAAATTGTATCAACTATCGTCACACACTAATAAAATACCAAAAAATGTGACGTTTCATAATAATATAGCGAGTGACACGACATGTATTATTTTAGTAACTGCTCTATCAGATCATTTAAGTCGCGAAAACAAAACACAGATGGCGTTGATTCGAATTTTGAACTAGGTCAGCGCTATCTAGCGGCAGTGATGGAAACTTGAAAGAATGACTAATGTATTTCCTGGTTGAAAAAATATTTGTAGTCTTGCTTTCGTTTAACAATAGAAAGTTTCCTTTTTAATGACTTCAAAACAGTTTACCCTATGAAGTTTAGCATGTTAAATTACAATTTAGTTTTTTTGCCTATACTAAAATGACTTCCGGTGTTCCATTAAAAAAAAACTGCACAGATGGCGACATTTATACTCTGGGCAGTAAGATGAGGAATAAATAATTATTGACTTACCACAAAATCTCACCAAAACCGCGTAAATAATCCAAAACAAAGCTATATTAATGACCATAAAGACCAAAGCTGAAGTTAAATCCACCGACATTTTGCCAAATTTGATACGAACCAACTTTTATAGCAATATTGAACTAAATGATATGCCTGCTTCACCGTCAGCACATCGAGGGACCTACACGATAGGAATACGATAAACTATCTATTGATAACGGCGCTAATTACCGGTTTGTGTTTTGCCTTTTTTTTATAGATTATGGAAAATTTACATATTAATATGACATAGGTAATACATGGCGAACTCATGCCAGCACCTTAATTGCGTAACACACTAGCAATCAGAATCTGAATCATTTTAAAGGATACTGGTAACACACTTTCATTTTAACAGATCAACAACATTCATACCGTTGAGCACACACATTTTTCGAACTTATGAAGCAATGGATAAGCAATATCCTTCAAAATGATTTAGATTGTGATTAAAAGTGTGGCAATTAGGATGCTGTCCTAACTCTGTAAGTACTGATATTATTTATCCTTTAAGGCGAAGCCGAAAACGGCAGGGTAGCCCGCGAAATTTAAAATTTCTTACGGTTTTTTGCAATTTTTAGGTCAGTATCAGGTTATTGTTTTTTTTTTCCTGTATTATCATGCGATCAGTCTTTTAGACTGTGAGCAGACGAGACGGTTCTGTTCGCATGTGTGCCGCTACTCCCAGTGGAGTTTGCCCTATTTTTTTCATAGTCATTCTTCGGACTGACTGTTATGGTCGACAACGTACCGCCTAGCAGATGCTTTCTAGGATAGTAAGTTTATTGTCTGTGGGCTGCTAAATAATGCTACTGAGAAAACCTAATAACACTACCCGATCTGGGAGTTGAACTAAGGACTTCATCCTCAGCAGTAGCGCTTGTGACCACTGAACCAACAAGGCTGCTATTTATTTTAGTGTCTTCAATCTTTGTTCCATCGTCTTACACATGGGTACCATGTTACCCAGTAACTGGGTTGTGGAGGTCAGGTAGGCAGTCGGTCTATTGTAAAATACTGGTGTTCAGCTGCCTGGAAGTCGTCCCAAATATAGTTGGGAAAAGGCTAGGCAGATTGATTTAAAGGAGTTTAGAAATCCAACATTTTTTCGGTATTAAGGCGAAAGCGCCAGGGTAGCCCGCGAAATTATTTTTTTTACGTTTTTTGCAATTTGCTGGTCAGTTTTAAGTTCTACGTTGATTAAAATATGATTCGCGGCCGTAACAAACATGTATTTACAGAATTATAATCATTAAAGTCATCAACACAACTCTCTAAGACCATGTAATCCCCAAGAATGACTATTTCAGGAAATCTTGACATTTGGGGATTATACTAACTTAACAAGTTGTATTACTGATTGTAATGATTATAATTCTGTAAATACATACATATATGTTACGTCCGCGAATCAAATTTTAATCAACGTACAACTTAATACTGACCAGCAAATTGCAAAAAATGTAAGAAAATTTGAATTTCGCGGGCTACCTTAGAGCTTCCCCCATATCAATGCTTATCTGAACAACCTGTATAATGACAAACGTATCGACAGCTCCATTAGCATTAGGCTGTAGGTACCTTAGTCCGGAGTAGCCATGATATTGATAGTGTTATCAAAACTTTTAGCAGTCTTATGATACCGACAAGATTATTATTTATGTAACTCAAGTCACATTTATAATTTTTTAAATTTTCCTCCACCTCTAGTCTTGCCATATTGAAACTTATCGACACGTAAAAATGTCATAAGTAATTATTAATTTTATAGAAGCACTTTCCTTTATACATTATTACAATACAATTTCCAATTGATGCCAAAAACCGCGCTACATTCGGATGTGTTCGGCTGTCCTCGGGATGTCCTCGGTTTTAAATCCGATATTTCAGTGAGTGATGGCAGAGTATTCTGTTTGTGTTTTGTTTTCACTTCCGTCGGCACTCCCAGAGTGCCACTGTTTTTTTTTTGACCAGTTATAGGCTTTTTCAATAAATAATTTGTCAGTAGTAGCAGCCCGGAGTCTGAACCCTCGTTTCACATAAACCTACATGGGCACCCGTAGCACGGTTCTAATTGGTCGTTTGATCGTTTCATATGGAGAAGAGCCGGGCCGGCAAGAAACTCCACGGTTACACTTTTAATAAAAATAATTGGGTTTTAAAATGTTTTCAAATTACAGTTGTTTAGGCATGGGAGAATAGTGTAGGCCTGTCAACAAGTGCCAGGTACCTACTTAATAAAATATAAAAATTGTCTACAGCGGGGCTATTCTGTAAAAATCTCACCGTGAAAACTTAGGTGAAGTGAGCGTGGAGTGAGCTGTCTATAGTGTCAATTCCTAGCGAAAACAAACTCACTTCACCTGTTTTCACGGTGAGATTTTTACAGAATCGACCGGCAGATCTACAGTCGACAAGGCCTACAACGTTTTCACATTCACAAAATACACCCTTACATTTTAATCGTTTTAATCCTTAAAATACCCTCATTGTACTCATCATTATGAACAAATTTTACTACGGGACCAACCATCAAATTCTGAAAAAAAAATCTGTTGATCCATACATTTATGTTAAGGCGCGTTTACATTATACAATTTTAAGGAATGCTAACTAGGAAATCGGCAGATGTAATCGCAGTTAGAACAGATTGGATCCAATTTAGTGGAAATTGGAAGTCCAATCTTTCTACTTCCTAAATTGGATCCAATCTAGGATAGTGTAATCACGGCGTTAGCATAACTCGACATCATGTATGGATCAACAGATTTTTTGTTTCACGATTTTAGGGTTAAAAGTATAGTAAAAGTTGTTCATAATGATGAGTACAATTACCCCTTCTAAGGAATAAAACGATCAAAATGTAAGGGTAAAAGAATATAAATCAAAAAGATAAATAACATTTATAAACCTATTACTACCAAATGATTATGATCGCCGATTGAAGAATGTCATGAATAGCAATTTCAACAGTCAGTGGTTATAAAACGCCTAGACGATGGTGATATTGTCTCCCATTGTCTGAGATTAATGCGTAATCATCAGTCTATGTATGAATATCATCTTTAACACCTTTTGTCATTGTCATTGATTTGCATTATCAGTCAGTGCCGTCAGCACGAAATACAGATAGTACAGAAGGCAATCTACACACAAAGTGCGCTCGAGTAACACACACATAGACACCGCTCACGGACACGTTATCTCGGACGGGTTGGAAGTAGTGCGAGCGCTGGTGCCCTCCGCTTGAGACACGCGTCTGTGAAGTGCAAAAATGGAGCAACAAAAAATGGCTATCTAAGCTCGATTTATATAATAGTTTCCTATTTTGAATCAGTATAAACGAAGTAATTTTTTTGTAAGGTAAATTCACGCCACCAACTATTACGTACATAAGTTGAAAACAAGATTTTTTGTTTGTGTAGATATTGTAATGTTTTTAGTGTCATTTGATAGGTTTAGGTCTAAAACGGATAGGACAAAATAAATTGTGTAAATAGGGTAATCCGTTTTGAATTTATTAGGGATTTTCTATAGTGAAAATTGACAAATGTAAAATTATATGTTTTTGTTCTTTAAACTTTTTATATGTATGTTTATTGTTTTGTTTTAATATTGTAGAATAAGCTCAACAATAAATCAAACAGAGTGCCACTACCACGATAGTTTTTTGTGCATAAGCGAAAGTTAAAAACCCTAGCGCGACCCGGGCCGAGCGTAGGCGTAGGTATGAAAAGTGAAGTACATACATGTGATTGCCTTCTGTACTATCTGTATTTTGTGCCGTAAGTCTTATGTTAACCTTTCTTGTCAGATTCATTGTGTTATTGATCTTATAGTAGACTAACCTTTGCCCGGCCTGTGAACACTTATCATCACGCCTCGTTTTCCCAAAGAGTTAAGCAGAGGCTTACCTTAGTACACCCACATTTCGCCAGTTATGTTTTCTAAGTCCCGTGTAAGAGCCTATTGGCATCGACCGTGCATCGACTCCGGGCTGCTACGTAACACACTAAGAGTAGCAGTCGCTTTCATTTTGACAGGTCAGCAACATTCATTGCGTTATTTACGTAGTTTAGCAGACAAATTTTTCCAACATAAGAAGCAATATCCTTCAAAGTGATTCAGGTTGTGATTGATAGTGTGTTACGCAATCAGGGTGCCTATCAGTAAATGTACGGTTTCTTAGAAGAACCGTAGGCGCATACAACGGTTGCAGTGACGTCTTTCATGAAAACGATGTCATCGGGATGTCAGGGAAAAATCCCTCTCTAGGAAAACACACCAACTTACTGTTATAGGTATACTTAATTATAACGTTTCATTGACGTCATTCGTAAATTGCGAATGCTACGTGTCGGTCAACGCTCGACCTGCAAACTATATTCAGGTTTCGCATATACTAATAACCCTCCTTTTGGGCTTCGCCGCAGTCGGGTAAAAATAACGTTGTTTAAATTAAAGAAAAGGCAAATTTTGTCAATTATCGTCACACACTAATAAAATACCAAAAAAATGTGACGTTTCTAATAATATAGCGAGTGACACGACACGTATTATTTTAGTAGCTGCTCTATAGATCATTTTAGTCGCGAAAACAAAACATAGATGGCGTTGATTGGAATTTTGAACTATCTAGCGACAGTGGTGGAAACTTGAAAGAATGACCAATGTATTTCCTGGTTGAAAAAATATTTGTAGTCTTGCTTTCGTATAACACTAGAAAGTTTTCTTCTTAATGACTTCAAAACAGTTTACCCTATGAAGTTTTGCATGTTAAATTACAATTTAGTTTTTTTTTGCCTACACTAAAATGACTTCCGGTGTTCCATATTAAATTTAAAAAAACCGGAAGGATGGCGACATTTATTTATTTGCTAACATGTAAAACACTGGTTAGTAGGCATGCATTCATATTTCATGACATGTAGGTACTTATCCTGTAAGGGCACTGCAAATTTTATATATCAAATTACATAATATTATAACATTGATTCTAATTATTAAAATGTACTTATTACTAAACATTAAAAATTAAACATTAAAAATTAAACACAAAAAAATATTTTAAAATTAATCATAGGTAAGTACTATCAATTCGTTCATTCATTTTAGTCATACGGGTAAATTATTTTAGTCATTTGTTATCTCACATTTACGTCAAGCATATTAATACAAGGTCGATCGATTCACAATTTTTCAGTTTTAAATTCTTCAACGGTATAGTAACCTCTCTTTATTAGCAGAGATTTCAACTGTTTCGAGAAAATTTAGTCATTTGGTAGAGATTTTAAACTTTCCGGTAGCTTTAGCTAGTCTATAGTATGGGCTTTTCCCAATAACTTTTAAGTTTGTGAGGGCTAGTATTAATCTATTCTTGTACCGTCGGTTATAGTTTTCATTAAACTCGATATTTGATTTGAAGAGATGCCTATGTTTTCTAACGAATATATATACAACTTTGTAGTTATGTATGTTGCTGGTAGTAATAAGAAGAGGAATAAATAATTAATGACTTACCACAAAATCTCACCAAAACCACGTAAATAATCCAAAACAAAGCTATATGACCACTGACCATAAAAACCAAAGCTGAAGTTAAATCCAACGACATTTTGCAAAATTTGATACGAACCAACTTTTATAGCAATATTGAACTAAATGATACGCCTGCTTCACCGCCAGACCTACACGAAAACATAATGAAAACACAATGTATCTCACAAGTAATACATAATATATTAAATTAGATTGTTTAGTGCGATTGCCAAGTCAATCTATCTATATAAAACATAAAAGATTTTTAATATTGATATGGTCACTATAAGATGTTGTTAGGTTAGCTAATTACGTAATAACTTAAGACAGAAGGTCCCATATATATAGGGACTAAATAAATTAACCGACTTCGATCTCACAATTTTTTACGGTAGGTAGTAGAACTGAGTTGCGAGACTTGGCTTTTTACACAAGTTATGTTTTTGATGGCATCTCACTTCTTTTTGTAGATAGTCCTACTTTTTATCCATTCCGGTACCTTCTTAATTTTTTTTTTTCACATAATCTGTTGACCATTTTACAAGATTTAGTTACCTTTGAACATAGTTCTATCTAGGTACCTATCTACACTTATTGAGGGGCCTGTGGCTAAATAATAACAGCCGCACAGGTCGATCGATCAGGTTAAGCTACGCTTGCCGCGGTTGGTCTGTGGATGGGTGACCATCTTTACATACCGATACCCCTCCGTGCCTCGGAAAGCACGTTAAGCCGTTGGTCCGGGCTGTCATTCGTGGATCTTTGACAGTCGTTACGGGTAGTCAGAAGCCCGAAAGTCTGACAACCAGTCTTTCCAAGGGGTATCGTATTACCCAGTAACTGGGTTGTGGAGGTCAGGTAGGCAGT
Source organism: Oligia latruncula (assembly GCA_948474745.1). Taxonomy (NCBI): domain Eukaryota; kingdom Metazoa; phylum Arthropoda; class Insecta; order Lepidoptera; family Noctuidae; genus Oligia; species Oligia latruncula. The sequence goes on along the minus strand of OX419707.1, from coordinate 535,253 downwards.
CGCTCCATGTAAAATACTGGTATTCAGCTGCATCCGGTTAGACTGGAAGCCGACCCCAACATAGTTGGGAAAAGGCTAGGCAGATGATGACCTATCTACACCTATTATTCCATTATATTATACATATACAGGTACACTGATTCATTAACTGCAAATGTAACTTTGTTATTTATATGGGATTACAAAGTCATGCAGTTGGTGTATCTAGAAAAGTGGAACGAAATTGCAAAATATTTTAGATTTTCCTTGATTTATACACTAAACACTAATAATTGTATTCTAAATTTGAAGCGTCTATGTCTGCTAGAAGTGCCTGTAGAGTTTTGATGAGCGGTCAGTCAGTCAGTGAGTGAGTGAGTGACAAAATTAAGAAACTTTGACTAGTTATAAACTACTAGTTCAAATTGAATGAAATATATCGTATCTATACAATGCATGCTTGGTTACTGAAAATCCTGGCTTCTAGTTCTATCCACAACGAAGTTATAGGGGGTCGAAAATGACCTGTACTGCTTCGAGAAAAAGATGGTACGGCCGTGCCGCTTTTTGCTCGACGTGGCGGGGGCACTGCCGTGCCCCCAGATAATGGGGTAGTAGGTGTATACAATAGATATAAAATACATTAGGTCAATATGTAAAAACGCCAGCACATCAAGCTATCCGAAACTGTAAAATTTTCCTAATGCACTTTGAACCTTATCCTTTAGCGATAAAGTTGAAAATCTATTAAAGTAATTTGACAGATTGTAGTAGATTGTGGGCGTTCATTTGTACTAAAGTGAAAACAGGTTACATCTTATCTAGAGAGCGGTGGTGGCCCAGTGGTAACGGCCACGACTTACGAGTTGTATATCGTGGGTTTGAACCCAGACAGGCGCATTATTTCAACACCACTGCTCCAAAATGGTAAAGGAAAACATTACACATAAACCTACAGGGGCACTTATGAAACGTCAGAAGCTGGTGCACGAACCCAATTGGTCGTTTCCTATGAAGAAAACCTGGTAACAGAATCAACGGTAACTCTTTTTAAAAAAATGGGCTTTTACAATGTTTTCAAATCGTGTTGACAGGTATGAGAGGACCGGCGAGCAACGGGCAGCTCGCCGCCCGGTAAGGACCAGGCCCGGGTCGACGGCGCGTTGTGTTCCACGCGCGCCTCAAGGAGATGTCAGCACCAACTGACGGGGTCCGCTAGGGCCGATGCCCGCCAGGGTCGCGGGTTGTTCGAAAGAGATACCGTGGCCCCTGGCACAGGCAACTGAAGGAACACGGGTGGGTTTTATTCAGTAAGAGTCTGACACTCCCTTCCGCTCCGCCCGGAGCGGGAGGGGGTCATTTGATGATTTCCCACACAAAAAAAAAAAACACAAAAAAAGGTATGAGAGGACAGTGTTTACACCTGACGGATACTATTTAATGCCTAGTGCACACTTGAGCAAAACTGAGTCTGGTTCTAGGGGTAATGTCAATAAGGCTAGTATCAAAATAATAACAATAGGTCATCATCATCTGTCTAACCGCTTCCCTTGGGGTCGGCTTCCAGTCTAACCGGAAGCAGCTGAATACAACTATTTAACCCAGTTACTGGGTAACACGATACCCCTTGGAATATCAATAGGTAATGCTGATAAAAGACTAGGTACCTAGCATTTTTAACTTATCGCGCAAAAAATACGCAATAAAATAATGACGATGATGACAATTTCAAACATCGTTCGATCATATAAAATTTCTGTTACTAATAATAAATACCTACTATAATAAAATATATTGCTATTTATAATTATTAATACTGAGCAGAAAATGTTAAAAAAAAAAAAATTGGGCTAATATTTGTTTAAAAAAACCTTCATAAAATGGTTTAGGCGCATTAGGGCTAATTCTCATTTTGGCAACCGACTCGCTAATGGACTACTTCTCATTATGGCCACTTCTCATTTTGGCTACTTCTCACTTGGGCTACTTCTCACTTGGGCTACTTCTCACTTGGGCTACTTCTCATTTGGGCTACTTCTCACTTGGGCTACTTCTCACTTGGGCTACTTCTCATTAGGGCTATTACTCATTAGGGCTACTTCTCAAAATTTGGGAATGTTTATTGAAATAAGTACTGTCTTTATGTATATAAACATGTTTATTCATTCATAAGAGATCAATTACATTATTTTAAGAATAAATCAACATTAATTGGACCAATGTAATAGATAAGTATACAATATTATAAGTATTACTTCTTGTAATTACTTTAGGTCTGGTTTGAAATTAACATTTATTTATTTATAACATACACAAATCAATAGTTAAAGGATAGGTAAACATTACTAGGTGTCACTTCTTTTAATTACTTTAATTTCAATAAAATCAACATAAATCCACACAATAATCAACAAACAATATTAATTAGGTATATTTTATATAAGCATGAATGAACACAATAATTAACAATCAGTATTCATTAGATTCCTTTATATAAAAAGGTGGTAATAAGTCATTTTCTTGAAAAATTTAATAACTGTTATTTGACCATTTTTTAGTTTCTTCTTATGGTTGTTCTTGAGTTTGGAGTCAAAATGCTTGGCTTCTTTTCGGAGCTTCTGTACTACGCGCCGTCATATTGATTTGTGTATGTTATAAATAAATAAATGTTAATTTCAAACCAGACCTAAAGTAATTACAAGAAGTAATACTTATAATTATCGCAGGAAAAGAGTTCCTGGAAGGACTTGGGGGAGGCCTTTGCCCAGCAGTGGGACAGTATAGGCTGAAATAAAAAATAAAAAAAAATACTTATAATATTGTATACTTACCTATTACATTGGTTCAATTAATGTTGATTTATTCTTAAAATAATGTAATTGATCTCTTATGAATGAATAAACATGTTTATATACATAAAGACAGTACTTATTTCAATAAACATTCCCAAATTTTGAGAAGTAGCCCTAATGAGTAATAGCCCTAATGAGAAGTAGCCCAAGTGAGAAGTAGCCCAAGTGAGAAGTAGCCCAAATGAGAAGTAGCCCAAGTGAGAAGTAGCCCAAGTGAGAAGTAGCCCAAGTGAGAAGTAGCCAAAATGAGAAGTGGCCATAATGAGAAGTAGTCCATTAGCGAGTCGGTTGCCAAAATGAGAATTAGCCCTAATGCGCCTAAACCCATAAAATAATCTTTCGCTTACAAAAGTCTGTTTTTTAATCTCAGAGACTAAACTGACATTTGAGTCATAGAAGTTTGACATTACACCTGTCAGATTAGTCTCTGGGATTAAAAAACGAACTTTAACTTACATATAAATCTTGGGAAGTCTTGATTATCACGAACTGACTGAGATTATAAAACCGGACTCTCAAAACGATATGCCTCGAGAATCTGTTTTAAGCAATCTAGTTACATTGTCAACTACAAACTCTAAGTATGATAAATCGATATAATTAGGTAACCTACCTATGTTCGGAAATCGGGTTTTAAGCTAGGTACCATTTTTTTCCCATCGCTACACAAAGTATTTTTCCCATCGCTACATAAAGTATTTTTCCCATCGCTACACAAAGTATTTTTATAGCTGTCAAAATAAAAATAAAAAAATATTTTGGTATCTTATCCGTTCCCAAACCAAATAGGAATGAGTAAATAAATTATTATCAGAGCAGTGGTGGACTGGTGGTCCAGTGGCAACGGCCTCGACTTACGAGTTGTAGGTGGTGGCTTCGAAACCAGGCTGGCGCTTTACTTTGTGTACAGATGCAAGCACATCAAGCTACCACAATCTGTCAAATTTCTTTAATAGATTTTCAACTTTATCGGTAAAGCATTAGGTTCAAAGTTGATTGGGAAAATTTGACAGTTTCTTGTGGTTTCGGGTAGCTTGATGCGCTGGCGTCTGTACATAATTTTATCACTACTACCCTCAAAACGGTGAAGGAAAACATGCATGTCCTCAAACTCAAAATTCGAAGGCATGTGGCATCAACATCTACCATCCTGCACTGGGCCCGTGTGGTAGATTACAGCCCACTCGAAGGAGACTTGTGTCTCAGCAGTGGTAACAAGGACTGATTGTGCTAAATATTATCAATGGAAACACACTAATAAAAATAATAACAAGTTATGAAAACAAGAAAATATTAAAAAAAAACTTACGTCTCTTAACACAATTCCCAAAACAGAACCACAGCCAAAACAAATAGATGAACATAACAATCAGTATACCAATAAAAATAGTTCCCAATAAATCCATCGTGTTTACTCTGTGTACCGAATTACCGATCAACACTGTTCGAAAAACAACGACTCTAATCTTATCATCCACATCGCGAAAGCAGGGACTTCACATCAGTTTATTATAAATGTTTAAAAAGTAGTTGATAATGCAATATTGTCTTGTATTTATTTATCTTTTTTGTGAACGGTTGCGCGGCGCGGCACGGAAGGCGGGAATAAACTGACTAGTCGTAATAGGGACTGACTACCTATGCGGTTTCCCACTGTGACTGTGTCGGAAAATACAAATTAATGTGCGAAAAAATGTGTTGTGTTCCTCATAAGGAGATCTATCAATTTGCAATTCCTAGCTAATTGTTCTGTTAATGTCATTGAGAAAATGGAATAGTGTTAATGTTAAGTGTTGCAAGCAATAACAAAAAAAATAATATTATGATCGGATTGTAGCAAGCATTTTGTAAAGGTGTCTATAATTCATTGTCACTGTAATCCGACTAAAAGGACTCGGATTTTAAAATGATAAAAGCATCATTAAAATATTACCAGCATTTCACATTAGATTATTATCATTCAGATTGTTTATAAAAATTACAAGTTAGGTGTGTTAAATAGGATACTGCAACTAATGAGAGATTGACGATAACAGATATATTTAACGACATACATTGATAGTTAACAGTCAACGTTTAGATTTATTTGTAAACAAAACAAGCATTGGACATTAGACAATGACTTCAAATTAATTCATATCGAGAAAAATGAAAAGATACTCACGGAGCCAGATGACGAAAGTAATACAATACATTAGCAGTACAAAAAATAGCAATAATGCCACTGCCGGCAGTGTCATTACAACCATTATTAGAGCAATTTCTTCCATACCTCAAACAATTGACTACGTACAAAGTTACTTTACCACTATTAACGATTGGTCTCGGCTTTTGTAACGATAAAATGCTCCTTGAAAGTATTTTAATACTTATCAGTAATTATGATATCAATAGGTACTAATAGGTAAGTACTGCCATTTGTTCGAGTTATTTATCTATTTAATAATAATAATATTAATCTCGCCGCCGGCCGTAACTCTGCATGTAAAGTTTACTTTCCCGAAACAAGTCTAGGGTGAGGAGCCAAACCAAGAGAGATACATACATCCGCAGGAGAGCATGTCCCTTAGATTATGTGTTAAAAGAACACATAATCTAAGGGACACTTAGGCACTTTCTAGCAGACGACTATTAGACTAATAACCTTAGTCCGATCTGTGACCAGCTGATAACCTGGTACTGGCACGTTATCAGCGAATATTGTTGTTGGGAAATCCTCAATTATAACAATGTGACCTATTCAAACATAAACAATTTCAACGTCTCTCGATATAAAATCAAATAAATCGGAAAGGGAAAAGACCCAATAGACCACGACAACATGTTTTATGTGAACATTGGTACTCGTATATTGATATCCTAACTAATATTATAAATGTGAAAGTAAGTTTGTTTGTTACCTTTTCACGCCTAAACCACTGAACCGATCATCCTGAAATTTTGCATATACGTTGTCAGGTGTACAGAAACGGACATAGCTCTAGGATACCTTTCATCCCGAAAAAAGTGCTGTTCCCGAGGAAAACAACAATAACGTTATTATGATAATAGATGGCGCCACGTGTCTTTCGAATCAAAAACAGAACAACGTCTGTCGGGTCAGCTAGTTAAAAATAATACAAAGATTTTAAAGACAAATGTACCTACATTATGCGTGAAATTTGCCGTACGTCCATTAGTCAACTTTCGTCTCGATCAATGATTCCGTGTCGACAGTCGACATGTTACTAGTGTTACTACGCATTGGAACACTACACTCCTAGAATTTGACTCCCTGCGATATGAACTACGGTTGCACTTTAGAAATATAAAACTTACCTACGCCACGACTTGCATGGTGGAAAAGTAAGTATTTGTTTATGACATTATGATTTATATTATCCTTCATTATTGCTGCTACTGCGATACTGTTACTGTTGTTTACAAGGCAGATGTGAGGGTAAATGACCTAGAAGGAATCACCATATTGGTGATGTTCTTCAGAAAGATCAGGTGCGTAGTTGGTACGGACTGCAACCATTTTGAAGGATAATGCAAATTCATTGAATAGAATAGAATAGAAATACTCTCTACTCTCTCTCGCTCTCTCTTTATTCATTGCTTCATAATATGTTCGAAAAATGTGTCTGCTCAACAACGTAAAGGCGTCGACGGCGCCTTAAAAAAAATGTGTCTGCTCAACAACGTAAAGGCGTCGACGGCGCCTTAAATAAACGTGGTGTGTAAGAGCCCCAATCCATTTCCAAGCGGTGGAAGTCGCGGGCAGAAGCTAGTATACATTATATTTTTTTGTTATAGCAAGTTTTTTAAGGTGCAAAGTTCCTTTGCCTTTTCCTACTTTGGAGTCAGTCTCGAGTCTAATCTAATGTGTCTGATCAATATTAAATGGAACACCTGCCACTTGACCTTCACAGCCCAAATATAAGACATGACACATTCGTATGGCAGCTGTGACGGATGGCTTAGAGTGCTTTCTGAGGTAACAACAACAACTGATGGCTAAAGAGTCATTCTTAGCATCATAATATCATCTTCAGAGGATAATAGGATTATTTTTGTTCGAATTAAGGAATGTATAAGGGCGTGTGCTAGCTGACATTATCATTATCTGTGTAGCCTTTTCCCAACTATGTTGGGGTCGGCTTCTAACCGGATGCAGCTGAATACCAGTATTTTACATAGAGCGACTGCCTGAGAACACGGTACCCCTTGGTAAGACTGGTTGTCAGACTTTCGGGCTACTGACTACCCGTAGCGACTGTCAAAGATCCACGAATGACAGCAGCGACCAACGGCTTTACGTGCTTTCCGAGGCACGGAGGAGTGTCGGTATGTAAAGATGGTCACTCATCCACGGACCAACCGCGGCAAACGTAGCTTAACCTGATCGATCGACCCGTGCGGCTGTTATATATTAAATTGTTATGTTATATATTATATTATGCTGTTATATACTTAGCCACAAGCCCCTCCACTGACATGAGATACTTTCAAGTATTTATAATAGATAATGAAGGATGCAGACCTACGAATCTACCCACTACAATAAAGTTACACTGTATCGAGCTAACAAAGAAGGCAGGAAAGAAATTATCCAATTGACCTGCATGTCAGCCAAGCCACCGACCGATGTATCATTGTACCGACCGCCCAGTTTAAACTGAGCTGTCATAATGGCGCCACTTGCTTCGACAAACTGTCAAAGATCTGTCAAATCCACTACAGTCAAATTTAGTTCCATTTTTCACCGCAGTTCTTGTTGTACTGGTCATTTAGTGTGCTGTGTATGGCTTCATACAGTTATTATGTCAGGAGCGATGAATGACTTGGTTGCAAATGTAATTGATTGTGTGTCTCGTTCATTATAGATCTGGCGTTTATTCGATAAAATAAGTATGTAACGTACCTACTTTAGAGTGTGTGACGACTTGTTGATCCTCAGTAAAGAAAGAAAGAACAAACTTTTAACGTTTCAGTAACTTATTAATCCTTAATTTGCATGGACAATTAATTAAATAATAGTGCCTATTACCATCCACCGGGCACAAACTAGACTCCGGGCTGCTACAGAGAAATTCCAGATCGAAAAATCCAATAAACACTTTACCCTACCTAGGAGTCGAACCCAGGACCTCAAGCTCAGCAGTACCGCTTGCGACTAAACTAACGAGGTAGTCGATTCTCCTCACAAGTATTACTGAAATAACCATTGACTTAAACAAACGCAATGAAATTAGTAATTTCGAGTACGAAGTATAATAAAGTTTCTGATCACACTAATTATTATAAAGGCGAAAGTTTGTGAGTGTGTGTGTGTGTGTTTGTTTTAAGTACCATCCGAGGACGTGCGTATGAATACACAAGGCACGACCGAGGACCTTTTCAAAGCGAGGACCTTTTCGAGGGTCCTCGGTTTGACTTGACCAAAGATTCGTATTCTGCAAGCGATTTTGAGTCTTTCTATATACTTAATACGAAAAAGTTGTCCGAACCTCGGTTTGATCAAGATTATTCATAATCTTACACAGACTTTGTGTATCCACCAGATGGTGCCACAGTCGCCTCATACACAGACTCTTTACACTCATTTCACGTTTGTTGTATTATCCGAGGACCTATGTGTTAACTTTAACACAAAAGACCTCGGTTAGGTAGCTTTTCCAGACAATGTGTATTTAAGACCTCGGTTTGCTAGATTTTCCGAACAGTGTGTATTCTAGTCCTCGTTTCGACAGTTTTCCTTGTGTGTAAAAGACAAATTATATGCTATCATTGAAATAAAATTATGAAGGAGAAAATCGAAGGTAGACTGAATCCACAAACAAATCGTTGGTAGATACTAGGTGCACGAGGAATAATCAGGCTTCTTCTGCAGTATATGCTAAGTACCTAGGCCCGCTTAAATTATACAACATTATGATTTGCACCATAAAATATTGTATTGTCATAGGAGCCAAATACGTGTGCTTTTCATAAAGAATATAAATGCCTTCCTAGGTGAAATGTCTAGTATAAAGTACAAACAAATACAGAACATGAACGTACTAAAGGAAACCACGTCATAAACTTTACTGAAATAAAAGTAGGTTTATTTTAAAATGAAACAAATTATTTATCAAACTTTTACCAACGATCTACTTATAGAAATAATCATCAAGTTACAATAACATCTTTGAGAAGCATGATTATGAAACTTACTTAACAGTTAATAGAAAACGACTCAAACAAAAAGACTTAAGTATAGAAACAATAATTAAAAGAAATCGACATAATTTGGGCTAAAAACTTAACATGAAATTTTATAACACAATGCTTAGTTAGAAAACAACAAAGAAATATTATCAAGTGAGATCTAAATAATTTGGGAAGCATGCAAACTTAATAACTTAATGGCGCCGATTCCCTTGTTCACAAACTAAACTAAATTTAAGTTCAGTGCATCTTTTTCTTTATATTTCATTAAGAAAAGGACAGAGATAAATATTAGTTTAGTCCTGTCAAATTAAGATACTCCATATCAAGTTTAGACGTGATTATAAACATGGCTACTAAAAATATTTTATCCCCATAGGGGTGTAGTTTTGAAAAATCGTCTGCGATGTTTCTATAGCTTAACTTAAAGATTATTTATACCAATTATCCTATCAAGCCACGCAATAAAATACTCCCCTAAGAAATTGACCCCTCCCTCTTCACCCCGTTAGGGGTAGATTTTCTAAAAACCATGATATACTTTAATAATTATTTTGGTCTTACATACTGAGTTTCAAATTAATTGGACCACGCGTTAAAATTCTTCCATACAAAATTTCACACCCCCAATCTCCCTTTAGTTTCAAGTTTATTAACCAAATGAATAAGATTTTTCACGCTACCGCAAAGAAGCCCGTGCCTGAAAAGGCATCGAACCGGGCTGATGATGATGGTTTTGTGACGGTGCAGAGGAAGAAGCGCCGACAAAGAACCAACAAGAACCGCTGCGGCACAGCTCCTATCAAGCCCGACATCCCTGTTCGAGCCGCCCAGCCGAACACTCCCGTATATATTTCCCGCCTACATTATACCACTAAGGCCGAGGACATCGTGGAGTACGTGTGCCAAAGGACCAAGTACAGGCCGAGAGTGCAGTTGCTTGAATCGCGCCGCAACGTCAACTTCAAGGCGTTCATGGTGCGAGTACCTACATGCTACCTGCACCTCGTCATGGCAGAGGACTTTTGGCCGCAAGGTGTAATGTTCCGTCGCTTCCGCGGACAAGTGCCACACGATCGCACAAAGACAGTGCTCGAGTGAAGTGAGTTTTACTAACATAGTTTTAAGTTTATACACTATCACACATTGTAATATTGTAATATATATGTTAGTCTGTAAACTCTGTAAGGTATTTATCTATGGGCCATAGTAGCCTGAAAATAAAGGTTTTATTTATTATTTATTTATATAAACTGTATTCTTGCTCTTCACCCCCACAGGGGTGGAATTCCGAAAAATCGTTTGGGATATTATTATGTTCATTACTTGATTCGAAGATTTATTTATTAAATACCCATTTTCGAGTTATTCAAGCCACGCATTAAAATCCTTGCCTGTATAATTAACTGCCCCTTTTCACCCCGTTGGGGGTAGATTTTCGAAAAACCCTGATACACGTTATTCTTTATTTTTGGTCTTAAGTATAAATACTGAGTTTCCAGTTAATCGGACCGCGAGTTAAAAATCTTCCATACAAATTTTGACACTCCACAATCCCCCTTTAGGGGATAGTTTAAAAAAACAAAAAATGCCAAACTTCATAATTTACTTAGATAAGTATTTCTGCCAAGTTTCAAGTTTTTTAACTCAAGGAATAAGATTTTCATACAAATGAAATCCTCCCTTTTCACCCCCTTAAAGGTTGAATTTCCAAAAACCCCTTCTTAGTGCTCCCCTACATTATAAAAGGAAGCCGTGTGCAAAATTTCACAATCTCAAACTCAACTCAAACTCAAAGCATTTATTTCAATTAAACCAATTACAGGCACTTTTGAATTGTCAAGGGGTCGGTCAGTCAGAATCAGAAAGATGAAGCTAGTTGCCCATTCCAAAGCGTAGGAGAAGAACGGGTAAGAAACTCCATGGACACTCTTTTAAATCAAAATAATATGGTTACAAAATCTTGTTTAGATCATTCATGTTAAAAATTATGCACGTGAGAACAATGCAGAACGTTAAAACCGTCCGTAATGTCTAAAATCACATTCCTAGACCCAGTAGTTTCGGCTGTGCGTTGATATGTCAGTCAGTCAGTCAGTTTCTCCTTTTATATACAACAGGGTGAAAAAAAACACTGTATTCAAAATCAAAAAATCAAAATATTTTATTTCACATAAGCCTACATGGGCACTTATGAAACGTCAGAAACTAGGTGCACGGTTCCAATTGGTCGTTTCCTATGGAGAAGAACCGGCAAGAAACTCCACGGTTACTCTTTTTAAAAATAATTGGCTTTTACAATATTTTCAAATTACAGTAGGTATGGGAGGATAGCGTAGGCCTGTCAACAAGTATCAGGTACTTGATAAAATAAAAAAATGGTCTACAGATTTAAAGTCTACAAGGCCTAATTACACCATTATTATTACACCATTCGATAGTGTCGCTGATAAGGATGGATTTCTGGGTTTTTGTTTACGTTAAGAGCAACAATCACGAGTGTTTAACAAAATAAAGCCGTTAGTTTCGGCTCTCTTTGATAAATAATCCTTTGAGAAGCGCTGACAAACGTAAAGACCGACTCGTCCTCGCTTAGTACTTCATTTTAGAAAAAGTGTGTAAGAAATAAATCGGAACATTCTACTTACATTGATATAATTATTATCTTACACGTAAATGTTTTAGGTAGGTAGATTTTCCAAGGTCCTCGGTTTGTACAAGTTCTACGCGAAAAACTGTCCTCGGTTTAGTGATATAAAGTCTAACACAACGTCCGCACTTTGTACAAGCTTTAAGAAATATTGTGTAAAAATACGTCCTCGGAAGGACGTCGCAGGGCTTACGTAAGAGGTCCTCGGTTAGCTTACACAAAGTCCTCGTATGTGCATCGCTGATTACATTTAGCTGTGTATTTCAGGTCCTCAGTATGATAGCCGAAATTCATACAGAAAAATGTTGAGATAGCATTATCCCAATAAGCTCATCACTATAGATTTACTCACCTGTCTCTTTCTATCTTATTCTAAAACGCCTACGAGGTATCTAAACCAGTTTTTTGGAAGGTCCTCGGTTCGTTCTAGGACTAACAAGGTCCTCGTAAGGGTGTCTGTACAAACAGGGGTGGGGGTGTGTGTGCTGTGTTTATATGTTTGTTACTTCTTCACGCTCAAACGGCTGGACCAATTTTGATAAAATTTTGTATGGAGGTAGCTGACACCCTGGATTAACATATACTTTTTATCCCGATATTCCGACGGGATCGACACTTACGCGGGTGAAACCGCGGGGCGCAGCTAGTAACTCATAAATACATGTAACTGCAGGGTCAAATTAAATTAGCTAGCAAAACTCCGCAGACGTGATGGGTATCGATATCTAAACATGACAAAGCAAAAAAGAAATTAATTTGCGTAACACTCTTAACAGTAGGAATGGCTTCGGCTAGCAAATCTTTCAAAATGATTCAAATTTAGATTGAAGGTACGCAGTTAGGCTGCAGGTGGTGACAGGAGAGCCAACACTGACAACCCGTGCCTACACACGGCGTATAAACCGTGCCGTAAAAACGTGTCTGTCAACAAGCTTCCTTATCCATACAACACTGACGACCGTGCCAACACAAATGGAAAATAAACCTGCAACGGCAACAAATACGTGTGTACATACAAAGAGCCTAATGGCACCTCTGCGATTGGTTGACGGAATAACAAGTACCTACAGCCAATGAAATCACTGCTTAAAATCGAATCGCTTTTATTTTAAAAGTATCTGATAATTATTTAAAAGTGATGCAATTATAATAGAATGCCACTTAACATAATTACTGTACCTATGACTTATGAGGATTTTCACTTCAATTCTAATCCCACACTACACAAGTCTCTTAATAGGATAAAAGTAGGTTATACTCACTGCAGTACATCATCCAATATCTTAGGCACACGAATGAAAGCACTAGAATAGCGAATATACTAGGAAAAGCTATCACTAATATTGTCGAATTCATTTCTTTAGGATTTTGCTAACACACGTTACATTACAATACCTACCAGGCTACCACAAGTGTTTTAAAAGTTTCCAAAATATTTGGCCAGCGTTTTAAACTTGATCAAAAAGCCAGCAGCGGTTTTAATGTTTTTTTAATTATTTAAAAAAATAGCAATTTTTTTTTAACTTTCGAAAATCTTTTGGATTCAATTTAAATTGTCTTAGCAACAAATACGACTAAGTGCTCATTGTGAGTAGGTTGGTAACAATCACAGTTAGCCGTCTATTTGTAGTTTATCGGTAGAAGGGGGAGGGGGACAAATATTAAAACCTTTTGTATACAAAGAGATAGTGATAATCTTATCGCGGTCTATCGGGAAATGGGAGAGATGTGAAGTGGCTTTGTGACGTCAGTCAGGTGATAGGGACAAGGACGCCCGGACGGGATCAGTCCACGAATGAATGAAGGATTTTCAGATGGCATTGGCCTCAAATGACCAAATCGTATAAGAGTAGGTAGATAAATTACATTGACTCTGGTTCCCGTATTGATACTTAATTCAAACCAGGATAACTGGAAACTGTAGGCACAGCTGATAATATAATACTCTCTGTAGGTGATCGGCTGGCATGGTCTAGGCTGGGACGGTTTCAACAGGTTCAATACGTTTCTTCATTGCAGGAATAAAGGATTACTTAGTAATTGAGATGACCCGATTAGGGTCATCTCATCATCAATAAAAATAGACGTTTATTATGTTCTACTATTGGTAGATTGGTCACTAATAATTAGTGACCAATCTATCAATAGTAGAACTAAAAAAAATCTTATTTACGATACCCAACGCCACCTATACAAAAGAGTCTGAACCATTCAGTACGTCGGCTATCAATCGAGAACGCAGCAGTGTGAATCATTCGACGTGTTGCTACTCGCCGCTAGATGGCGCTAACATTCACAATACTTCGAATGGACATTTCTTTTGCAAAATGGATTTTACCCCGTAATAGGTCAGGATAATTTTAGTAGGAAGAAAAGAAAAAACAGTTTTTCGACTTGTTTATCAAGTGGGTGAAAAAAACACAATAAAAAAAAATCTAACATACCTAACGCTTGTATTCACGAACAGGCTAAAAAGTAAATAGTACAAGTACAAAACTAACTAACCTCCAGTTAAAATTAAACATACAGCTCAATAAGTTACAGTTTAGAAAGCAAAACCAAATAATTTTTAAACTGGAACACAATAACAGAGTACCTAGGCCAATTACCGTAATTTGAAAACGTTCAAAATCCAGTCGCAATCTCATCTCAGCGACAATCAATGTCAAAAATGTCGGGAAATTAGAGGTATTTTTGATAGATTGAGGCTGACATGAGACTGTAAACGTTCTTAAAATTACGATAATTGCCTCTCAGGTTATATGACTTGACCAAGATTATGTATGGTCTTTAAAAGAGACTGTGGCGAGTGAGTTGGTTTCGGTCTTTCTTCTCAGAGTTAGGAACACTTAGCATAAGTTTTTAAAACTAGATGAGTTCAGTGTCCCTACTCATCTAGTTTTAAAACCAAGTTATTTTTGACGTGTAGTGTGTTTTTGAATCAATTTACAGAAATAAACATCATTCATATTATTATTTACTGCTTGTTGGCAACAAATGTTAGGAAAGGTACAGTAGGTACTTCTCCGGACGAACTCTTTCAGAAAAAAACTCTACTACAATTAAATCTTTTAAATTTAAATAGGTTACTTTTTTTTCTTTACTTATGAGACGCCACTCCAAATTCAGACACATACATGATACTTATAACCTAGGTACTGTGGTAAAACTAAAGTACATTTTAATACTTACGTAAATAATATTCAAACCTATAGGCAACAACACCGATCACTATTAAACTAAAAATAATTAAAAGAATTTCGAACATTATTTTTTAAATAAATGATTAAGTAGACTTAATGTTACAATTATAGTAAAATTATTAAGTAATTTTAAAATAATAGAAATTACTGTTATTTTTTAAAGACTGTTTACACGATACAGTCACATTGTAGTGTACACTAGATTATAATAAATAATAATTAGATATAATATGAACCATCGATCGATTAGATTACTTTTGAGACCTAGTTTACATTATCTATGGATAATCTCATAAAACACACGTTTTGTTTATTTACCGACTTCAAAAAAAAGGAGGTTATCAATTCGACACGTATGTATGTTCCTAATATTATTGGAATTGCATTACATTCACATATGACAATAAATATACCAAATTTTATAGACGTATGTTATCATGTTTGTATGTATGTATGTATGTTTGTCCACGCATTTCTCCGCAAATATTAATCGGATCGTGATCATTTTTTTTTATTGGCTTACATTTACTTCGACTTAGGGAACAGTACAAGTTTCATCAAAATCGATTCAGTAATTTTCAAGATATGGACTAAAAGTTGCTTCTCTGATGCATCGAGTAACAATAGTATCCTGAAAGTAGTGGCGGAGAGTCCTTACTCCCCTGTTTTGAGGCATTTTGTGGAGAGGATTGTCAGCTAGGTAGCTGATTGATCGTTCTTTGAGCAACTTGTCTCGGTGTTGATTGTGTGTTTTGTTTTGTATTACTAACATTAGTTATAAGGTATTTTTTCACTAACAAGATGGACTGTATTGTTGTCCGAAACTGGATAAATAAATTAAATTAAATTAATTAATTAATACGTGTAAGTGTGACGGCCTGGCTTATTGATACGAGGTACGGGTGTAGTGACAAAGGGAAAACATCTCAAAACCTTGGTCAAATTCTAGTGCAAAAACTAAAAATTAAGAAAAAAAAAAAAAAGTTATACCGACTTCAAAAAGAAATTACTTAACTAAAAATTATGAAACCTAACTTTAATTTCGGAAGTCGGTGGTAAAATACAAAAATATAGATCCCAAGACACCGACTTCCGAAATTAAAGTTATTTCATAATTTTAAGTTAATTTCTTTTTGAAGTCGGTTTAATTTTTTTAAATTACTTTTTTACAATTTAATAGATTGTAAAAAAGGAATTTTAAAAAATTTAATGCATAGATTGAATCTATGCATTCCGTGTAACTTTAATTCCTTGATTTTCAAAGGTTTCACCCGCGTAAATGTCGATCCCGTGGGAATATCGGGATAAGGGTGTCAGCTACCTCCATATAAACACCCCCCCCCCCCACACACACACCCACACCCTCTCGCACACAAAACTTTCGCCTTTATAATATTAGTGTGATATATAATGTTTTATTAAGTACCTACCTAAATTATCGAAACAATATATCGATCGGTCTGCCTAGCCTATTCTCAACTACTTACGTTAGGGGCTTCCAGTCCAACTGGATCCAGCTGGCTTCCACAACCCAGGTATTGGGTAACACGATTTGACTCGTCAGACTTTCGGGCTTCTGATTTAAATCCGTAACGACTGTCAAAGATCTACAACAAAATTATAGCCGGGACCAACGGCTTTCGAGGCACGGCGTGGTGTCGGTATGTAGTGGATGGTCGCCCATCCAGGAACCGACCTCGAGAAGCATTATTCTTGAAGATCTACCACCATGCGGTATTATTATGTAGCTACGAGCGAGCCTTTAAGCCGCGTACGCACGTACGAACAAAACATGGTGAACACGAACATAAAGCCGCGTACGCACGTACGAACAAAACATGGTGAACACGAACATAATGGATCGCCACGAACATTTTTGACGAACACAGGTTATGTTCGTTAGTGGTACGCACGTGCGAACAAAGTGTTCGATGTTCGTGTTCACCATGTTTTTGTTCGTACGTGCGTACGCGCCTTTATGGATCGCCACGAACATTTTTGACGAACACAGGTTATGTTCGTTAGTGGTACGCACGTGCGAACAAAGTGTTCGATGTTCGTGTTCACCATGTTTTTGTTCGTACGTGCGTACGCGCCTTAAAGTATACATTTTTATCTACTAAACAAGCTTTGACTACAGCTCCACCTCTTAGCATAATAATCAGCCTATAATGTTCCCACTGATGTGACACAGGCCTCCTCTCTGTGAGAGGAGCTCCTCTCATTAATATTTTCGCCATGTGGCAAATTAAGTTATTTTCTTTTTGGAAAATTAAGAGGGGGAGCTCTCCCTCTTAATTTTCTAAAAAGAAAATAACTTAATTTTATTCCCAAGAAATCGAACTATCGACCATTCTATGTTTATCTTTTACCTCTTTTCATGCCATGCCTAAACCACTGAACCGATTGTAATGAAATTCGACAGCTAGGTAGCCTGAGACCTCTACCCTAATTGCGTAACACACTATCAATCAGAATAAGAATCATTTTGGAGGATATTGCTAATCCATTGTTTCATATGTTCGAAAAATTTGCCTGCTCTACAACGTAAATAACGCAATGAATGTTGTTCAACTGTCATAATTAAAGCCATTCCTACAGTTAGTAGGTATGTTAGGCAATTACCCTGCTGGAGAAAGACATAGGCTGCTTTTAATAATGGATTACCGACGAAGTAGCGGCCAACGACTGGTTAGATAGCAAAACGTAGCAAACATACCTACAGAGAGACACAATAACGCACATTCGCAAAAACAAATGAGTGTGTGAAAAGAAACCTTGTAAAACGACTCTGAATCAAAATAATGACGAATGAATATTACGCAACTTAATTACTCGTGTTTCCGTTCTGTTGTAATCGGCAGTTAAATGTAAATGGTTTGATTTGATTGCATTTGATACACCAAGGTTACTCTGCTCACGTATGCAGTGACAGGCTTCATCATGTATCGACTAGAGTCTGTTAATGCGGGCTTTACACAGGTGACTATAGTCGGACGATTTTAACCACATGGCGAAAATATCTAAATGGCAATTCGACAAGGCCGCAAGCAACGACGATATAACCGCTGGTTATATTCTCTTTGGCCGCAGGTGACTAAAATCACAAGTAACTAAGTAGAGTAGGTTTCCACTTTTGTCATGGGGCGACAGGTCGTAGGGGCGGGTGACTAAAATCGACCGTGAAAATGTTCAGTCGCAGGACTCGCATGCGATCGCTCGCCGCATAAAGTTTGTGGCTGTTATCATTTAGTCACCAAACGGTGACTAAATGATAACAGCCACAAAGGTCGATCGAAGGTTAAGCTACGTTGCCGGGGTCGGTTCATGGATGGGTGACCATCCGTTATCGAGACCCCTCGGTGCCTCGGAAAGCACGGTACCCGGATCATTCCTAGATCTTTGACAGTTGTTACGGGTAGTCAGAAGCCCAAAAAGTCTGATTAACCAGTCTAGACAAGGGGTATCATGTTACCCAGTAACTGCATCCGGTTAGACAGGAAGCTGACCCCAACATAGTTGGGAAAAGGCTAAGCAGAATGATTGCTGGCTCGCATTTGTTATTGCAAGGCAACTCTGGTCACGTATGCAGTGACAGGCTTCGTAATACTAGAGTCTATTACTCTATATTTTATACTCTAGGTCTGCACTCGAACGTCAAAAAGATGACATTGAAATATCATGACATAACATCACGCCTGTATTTCCCGAAGGGTTATGCAGAGGTATACCTCTAGTACACCCACATGTCACCAGTTATGTTTAAGTCCCATGTAATAGGGGGCAGCCTATTGCCATCAAATGAGCGCAAATCCAGACTCTGGTCTGCTACTATTTGGTTTGTGAATTAATATGTAAAAAGGGAAGTTTTGGTTCATACAGTCCCTTGGGGTGAAAAGCTATTTTTTCTGGATCGAAGGACCAAAAACTTGATTGGTTTTTGTGACCTGTGTTTGCCATTGCTGCCAGTTGTCGCTGAAAACCAGCGCTGTAGCCATTTTGCTTGGAATAACGCATATTTTTACCGACTTTACAAAAAGGAGGAGGTACTATGTTCGGGTGTTTGTATGTTTTTTTTTTTTTTTTTTTTTTTTTTTTTTTTTTTTTTTTTTTTGTATGTTTGTTCATCGAATACGCCGCCAATTGTCGACGGATTTTTAAAATTCTTTTTTTGTTCGAAAGTAGATAGTTCTGAGGTGGTCCCATTGCCACCAAGTTAGGATCTGATGATGGGATCTTAGAGAAATCGACGGCAACCCTCAAATTTTATAGGCTTACTTATTGTTTTTCGCATATTTTATGAAGTATCTTGTGTATTTGTGTATGGTTGTCACCATCTCAGGTAGCTGGGCTGATGATGGAAGGTACAACTCCATAACAGTAAGAAGTTACTCGAACAGGCAAGGACTGTTTTAGTAAATTGTTTTGATGCTTGATAGGGCATTTGCCACATTTGGTCTCATGATCATCCAGTCATGACCTGATGCTGCAGTCAGGATAGTCTGCAGGCAGAGTACCTAACTCCTCGACAACTAACAGCAGATATATCGTGTTTAGACTCATTGAAAAGGGCTCGATGTGTGGATAAACGTACTGTTACTGAGGAACACCGAAGACCTGATGCTGAAGCC
Source organism: Oligia latruncula (assembly GCA_948474745.1). NCBI lineage: Eukaryota > Metazoa > Arthropoda > Insecta > Lepidoptera > Noctuidae > Oligia > Oligia latruncula. The sequence continues at coordinate 515,746 of OX419707.1, read as the reverse complement.
AGGAGCATCAGAAAAAGTACAAACCATTAAATTACAGCACCGTAGTCGTGTTTGGGCTCATTTTAAACAGGACTAATTTTAAGTTCAATGCAATGTTGACATAAGTCTGGCCTGATACTGCAACCAGGATTATCAGCATCTAATCTAAAATCTAATAAAAGGAGAACTCCTCAACAATTAACGTCCCTGCATCGAGAAAAGGAATATTTTATAAAAAGGCGATGGGCAAGTTGACATTAGGCTATTGTAACTTAGATAAATTATAAATAGACCCACTAAAAAGCGAGAAATAAAAACTTTTTAACAAAAAAAAAACCGACTTCCAAAAAAACACACTACAAACTGAAAAAAAAAACACTACAAACTGAAAAATAACTTTAATTTCGGAAGTCGGTGGCAAAAACTAAAATACTGATCCCTAAGACACCGACTTCCGAAATTAAAGTTATTTTTCAGTTTGTAGTGTTTTTTTTTTCAGTTTGTAGTGTGTTTTTTTGGAAGTCGGTTTTTCACCAACTTGTTTTCTTAGTGTCATGTTTTACCGTATATAAACCTATAATCTTTCTTTTTCTATAGCTAAATGTATCTTTAAACTATGAGGAACTATGAGGTACATAAGTACGAAGTAAAGAATGTAGCACGTGGGGTTCAGGAGCTTCGTCACACAGTCGTGATGTCGTGTCTGTTTTGAATGGAAACTATGCACAACACACAATATGTTAATGTTGTGGACATATTTGTAACACAATGGAGGGAGTTCGTACTAATATGGATGGAAACTGTTATCTAATTATTCTGTGCGTGCAAACAAGTCGTAAGAAACAAAATGGTGATACAAAATGATTATGGACTGTCGACGTGTTTGCGCCCCATTTTGTATTTTTTTTACATTACACAATACACCAGATACATACATCAGATAGCATCATCATCTGCCTAGCCTTTTCCCAACTATGTTGGGGTCGGCTTCGTCTCACCGGCCGTTTCGCTACCATCACATGGGCGTAAGGTGAAAAATGTATTCATTACTTTTCTGTTATACAATCGTTCTTGTAGTAACGAAACGGCCAAGCCTCATATTTTGACTAAGGTGTAGAGTTTGTGAAGTTAGGGCGTGTAGAGTTAGAAGCTTGGCTCTACATGAGATCTGATAACTTTTTGGCAGTGCGAGCCTGTGGTCTCGTCTTGGCAACATTTTACATGAAAATGTTTTTGGTGGGTTCTTTATTTCTCAAAAATACAGATGGAGAACATTTACATAATACATTTGGATGATGCAGAAATCTGTACACAATAGATTAATCTCTGTCTCTTTACCTAGGGAATCGACGCAACACGCGTTTTACAACGGAAGTGATTGGCTGATTTTTTTGGTTTTACGCCAGTCAAAATGTCCGTGAATGTGCTAATACCTTATTACAATGACATAAGATTCACATTGCAGTTATGGGTGATGCTATGGAATAAAGCCGTGAGTCGTCTTGATTTAAGCCGATTCCATGGTTTGCGTGACACCAAAGTATAACTTCATGATTCGACGCCCAAGTTAATTTTTTGAACGTGAATGCAACCGCGACCGCGCCTGCTGCGTGTGTCTGTAGACCTTCTATAGGATAAAAGCGCGACGTCGACGCGCGTTTAAAACACCATGTTCGCACAGGCCCTTACATTACTATAATGGTGGTTTTCCTTTTTTACCGACTTTACAAAAAGGAGGAGGTACTATGTTCGGGTGTTTGTATGTTTTTTTTTTTTTGTATGTTTGTTCATCGAATACGCCGCCAATTGTCGACGGATTTTCAAAATTCTTTTTTTGTTCGAAAGTAGATAGTTCTGAGGTGGTCCCATTGTCACCAAGTTAGGATCTGATGATGGGATCTTAGAGAAATCGAGGGCAACCCTCAAATTTTATAGGCTCACTTATTGTTTTTCGCATATTTTATGAAGTATCTTGTGTATTTGTGTATGGTTGTCACCATCTCAGGTAGCTGGGCTGATGATGGAAGGTACAACTCCTTAACAGTAAGAAGTTACTCGAACAGGCAAGGACTGTTTTTACCGACTTTACAAAAAGGAGGAGGTACTATGTTCGGTTGTTTGTATGTTTTTTTTTTTTTTTTTTTTTTTTTTTGTATGTTTGTTCATCGAATACGCCGCCAATTGTCGACGGATTTTCAAAATTCTTTTTAGTAAATTGTTTTGATGTTTGATAGGGCATTTGCCACATTTGGTCTCATGATCATCAAGTCATAATGCTGCAGTCAGGATAGTCTGCAGAGTACCTAACTCCTCGACAACTAACAGCAGATATATCGTGTTTAGGCTCATTGAAAAGGGCTCGATGTGTGGATAAACGTACTGTTACTGAGGAACACCGAAGACCTGATGCTGACGCCAGGAGCATCAGAAAAAGTACAAACCTTTAAATTACAGCACCGTAGTCGTGTTTGGGCTCATTTTAAACAGGACTAATTTTAAGTTCAATGCAATGTTGACATAAGTCTGGCCTGATGTTGCAGCCAGGATTATCAGCATCTAATCTAAAAACTAATAAAAGGAGAACTCCTCAACAATTAACGTCCCTGCATCGAGAAAAGGAATATTTTATAAAAAGGCGGTGGGCAAGTTGACTTTAGGCTATTGTAACTTAGATAAATTATAAATAGACCCACTAAAAAGCGAGAAATAAAAACTTTTTAACAAAAAAAAAACCGACTTCCAAAAAAAACACTACAAACTGAAAAAAAAAACACTACAAACTGAAAAATAACTTTAATTTCGGAAGTCGGTGGCAAAAACTAAAATACTGATCCTAAGACACCGACTTCCGAAATTAAAGTTATTTTTCAGTTTGTAGTGTTTTTTTTTTCAGTTTGTAGTGTTTTTTTTGGAAGTCGGTTTTTTTAGTAAATTGTTTTGATGTTTGATAGGGCATTTGCCACATTTGGTCTCATGATCATCAAGTCATGACCTGATGCTGCAGTCAGGATAGTCTGCAGAGTACCTAACTCCTCGACAACTAACAGCAGATATATCGTGTTTAGGCTCATTGAAAAGGGCTCGATGTGTGGATAAACGTACTGTTACTGAGGAACACCGAAGACCTGATGCTGAAGCCAGGAGCATCAGAAAAAGTACAAACCTTTAAATTACAGCACCGTAGTCGTATTTGGGCTCATTTTAAACAGGACTAATTTTAAGTTCAATGCAATGTTGACATAAGTCTGGCCTGATGCTGCAGCCAGGATTATCAGCATCTAATCTAAAAACTAATAAAAGGAGAACTCCTCAACAATTAACGTCCCTGCATCGAGAAAAGGAATATTTTATAAAAAGGCGATGGGCAAGTTGACATTAGGCTATTGTAACTTAGATAAATTATAAATAGACCCACTAAAAAGCGAGAAATAAAAACTTTTTAACAAAAAAAAAACCGACTTCCAAAAAAAACACTACAAACTGAAAAATAACTTTAATTTCGGAAGTCGGTGGCAAAAACTAAAATACTGATCCCTAAGACACCGACTTCCGAAATTAAAGTTATTTTTCAGTTTGTAGTGTTTTTTTTGGAAGTCGGTTTTTTTTTTGTTATTCTTGTTGTTTTTTTTCAGTAAATTGTATGTCTAATCATTAAAAGTTACTGTTTTGTCTATTACTGTTTTACAAACGTTTCTTCTTACTGTATAAAGTCAGTAATTCTTAAAAAAATTGCTATAATGTGCTGTGTAAGAAATTATTTTTTCAGTGTAAGATGTGCTATGATGATGCGCCGTCGTGGGGTAAGTAGCTGTGCAAGGAAGTTGCGCAGCTCGAGCTGTGTGAGCATCGATGGTAGGGAAGGCAAGGAGTACTCTGCTCTGTACATAGCTACACAACTCGCGCATCCATAGCTCCCTCCATGACACGCATCCTTACATATAAAAAACATAGCTTAGTTGAACCCGTTTCCACCAGTGCTATGCTGTGGACCAATGACTATGTATGGTGGATATCAATCCCATCCATAGCAACGTAGCATAGCATGTCTCTGATGGAAAAGCAGTCTTAGCCCAGGTTGCTCGAGCGAGTTTTTCCCATCGCGTTTTTTTTGCGTGCACTAGATTTTCAACCCACTGCTTAGCGCTGAGAGTTGAAAATCCAAATTTGTTTTTTTGACGCGCTGGGATGCGCTCTGTTGGATTCTCAACGCTTGGCTCAACATCGAGAGTTGAAAATCCAATGCGCGATAAAATCCCGCTGCGATAATTTTAAGTGTCCGTGAGCGTGGGCATATCCTGCAGGCTGCAGTGCGACATGGCATTCAGTTAGGTATTATTTATCAACATTTACTCTCAAAAGCTAGGTAAGATAACTAATTAATTATGTAATTACTGGTAAACATTCTCTTTACTCTAGGTTTACTATTATTTGCTACGTATTCTAGTTGCCAAAGCAAACAAGGCTTAGGGTTTTCCCTGGACTTGGTAATTATTTGAAAGACACTTTAGATTATTTAATAGTTTTTGTATATGAAGATTTTGAGAAAAGCTTTGTATAGGATGGTATTTTGGGACCTCCTTTCTGCAGTAAGATGGATTGACATTATCAAAAACTGCCCTGATTAACACCTGAATATCATGGCCATAGGATCGAAAATTGTTTGCCTAGCAGATTTTAAAAGCTGAAGGCAAAGGTTTGAAGATACTTACCTACAGATACTAAACTGCACAAGTCATAAAATGTTTACCTCCGTATTTATGAAAGAAAACAGCCCATAAATATTCGAACTCATCTCATGAGCGGGCGAATTTGCAAAGTAAAGGTTGAACCTTGTTTAAAATTACACACATACAATACTTTTCTAATATAAATTAACTGTAGCAAAAAACTCACCGATTCGGTACTTCGTCAGATAATAAAGAAGTAACAGCGTCAACAAGTACATTAGGTAGCAGAAAATAGGAGCCATCACTACACAGATCAACCCTACCATGTCGTGTAGCATTTTAACCAATTAGAAACCACAAAACAGAAAGGTAAAAATCACTGGCTGGCACACTATAAGGATTTACGTTGTCACCATTTGTTTGAAAAAAGAAGAAAGAAAATTCAAAATGGCTAAGATATTTTGGTGACAGTTTGCCACACAAAATTACAGCTCCTCTTTTCAAGAGGAGAAAAGTCGCAATTGGTTACGGATTTCTAATATTTTACCGCGATTTATGTAATACTGTCATAATTTTGTTATTTTAAATAGAATTTTCATCGTTTGAAACTAATTTCGCAACCTCGGGATATGCGAATGTCTAAAAGACTGAAGATATATGCATATCTTTGTTTATTTTTGCAAAAGTACACATAATATTAAAATGTTATGTTACACAAGATAGTCGTTGAAGGTTAATATCTTGTTTTTATCATTTCCATGTTCATCAAGTTTAAGGTTATTTTTCATAACTCATCATTAACGCGTTCGGTTTGAAGAGGTTCGGATGCTTCCTGAAAGAATGGAACACTTTTCAGTAAGTAGCTGATAAGGCCAGGTCTTTTTGGTGTAAGTAAAGATTTAGAGATTGCCGTCGATGAAGATCACTCGAAATTCAGCCAATTGCCGCATGGCAACCGATTATAATTTAATTAAACATCCGTAACAATAAGTTAACAACACATATTCTAACAAATAAAGAGATCATTCATACGATATTGAGTAACTATATAAGTATTATTATATATGTTGTTGGAGGCTGTATGATAAAATGAGTTTTATAACAATGCAACTTATAAACTAACAGTATAGTTCCTCAATGATGTCTAGTAGGAAGTTATAGATTTCAGCAGATATCTTAGGTGAATCAAAATGTATGGTAGCTAATTCCGGATAAAACATAAAAATTATTAATAGCATATTATTTTATTATAATAGCGTAGGTTACCTCGTTTTTGTGTCTGCCTGTAAATGGTTTAATTGAAATATTTATTTCAATTAAACCTAAATCTAAAGCTTTGAGTTTGAGTTTTTTTTAATTTCTTCCTAACTGCAATGTCTGCAATGAAAATTTTTTGTTAATCAGATTCATGGAGTCGTCAGTTACTAATCTAATAGTCTCGAATCAGAACAACTTTTGTCTAAACATTCCCGTAACAAACATTCCCGTAACAAACATTCCCGTAACAAACATTCCCGTAACAAACATTCCCGTAACAAACATTCCCGTAACAAACATTCCCGTAACAAACATTCCCGTAACAAACATTCCCGTAACAAACATCATGCACGCTAGACACTGTTTCTAATCATAACTGCCTCGTTGGTGTCTTTGCTGCGCGTGGGGTCCTGGGTTCGATCCCCAGGTCGGGCAAAGTGTTATTGGGTTTTTCAATTAGAAATTTCTCGGTAGCAGCCCTGAATATGGAAGTTGGTGGTGTGAAACCCCCGTGCCTCGGATAGCACGTAAACCTGTTGGCCCTGCGTCTGAAGCCCTGCGCCTGAGGCCCTGCGCCTGAGGCCCTGCGCCTGAGGCCCTGCGCCTGATCTCTCCCAGGTCGTGTCGGATTGCCGTCCAATCGGACTATGAGAGTAAAGGAACAGAGAGTGCAGGTATGTTTGCGCACACACTTGTGCACCATAATATCTGCTGCGTACTTGCCTAACCTCTGTCAAGATTGGCCGCCGTAACTGAAATTGGGTCGGGAGCAATATTTATATTAATCTGAGAGTTCAATGTCCAAGAGTTAAGAGTCCACAAACATCGCAATAGACTTTGTCCCTGCTTCTAATAAAATTTTAGTTTACCTTCACATTTCAGTTGCCATGCCATCATTATACCATAAAAATATGAGTAGTTAAGATGCTAATCATAGTGATCATAAAAAACCTATTCATAGGTTTTTTATGATATAGTAATTAGCTTAGCTCCAGAGTAGCATTCATGAATGCTACTCCGGAGCTCATAAAAAACGTAATGGATGCTCTGATTGGTGCATAGGACCACTAATCTGCACAAATAATGGTTTTAGATAATAAGATGTCGGACTACCTATCGCTATTGTTGTATTAGTGTCTTTAAGACCTTGTTATTTTGCAAGGTCTGGGCGGCATCAGAATATTTATTTTTAGCTTATTGATGAAGACTCATTAGCGATTACCTATAATTATATATACCTACAGAGTGAATTTTCCAAGTGGGCGTGGATGGCCAAACCCGAAACTATGAGGAATAGCGAAAAGTACATAAAGGAGTCGCGGGCTCGATTTTGATGAAAACTAAAACTGCATCATTGGATTTTTGAAAAATCAATATTTCTAGCCAGGACTCGAAACTGTGCGCTGCGCTGACTGGACAGGTCCACTCAATCAGTGTGGTTCTTTCCTCAAAAGACCACATCAGACAACAATCTACATGATCTTCACATGATCTGACCAAGATTATGTCTGGTCATTAAAAGACTGTGATCTCTGAGTTTGTTTCGGCCTTTCTTCTCAGAGTAGTCAGATAGGAAAAGCCGACCTCATCTAGTTTTAAAATATGATTGACGTGTGAAAGTGTTTGTACAAACCTACTTACATAAATGAAATCATTAAAAATGCTTATTTCTTAGAAGATAATAATTTTACTGAAATTGTTGTTGTATATGTCTCGTATTGCACAATCGGGTGAAAAACGGATCAATACTGATAGATAAGTTAAACAAACAGATAGCAAAAGAATGTGGACAGAAATTAAAGCATTTCATCATCTCGTACTACTAATAGCACAAACCAAAATCACACGTTTTCTGGTCGTTGCTTTACGTTCTCTAAACTCCATATGAAATAAGATTAGACATTTAAATAAACCATTATTACAGTCCGTTCAACCGATTTTGAATTCTATTGCGTTGGTGGCATGACATATGGCAGTTGCAGTAAATAGTTGGTATTGTACCTAACTACTTTTTTGCTTTTAATTCCATCCTTATAGAAGCAAAATCGGGTGAACGGACTGTAAAAAAGGTTTATTTAAATGTCTAATCGGTCCGTATCCACAGGGGGTGCCCTTAACATGTAGTCGGGTAGTTTATAAGTTTCATGCCCTGGCTGGAGGCCTTAATTTATTAAGGAATCCACCGATAGTCCACTGGTACCCCTAGGTGGACCTGCGAACTGCAATTCTTAGAAAAAGCTCCTAGTGATTCCTGACAATAACAGTACAATCGAAACAGGCCAGTAAATTAATTTCTCAACTCTTGGCTCAACTACCATAAATAGTAGGTAATACTTAACATAAATCAGCCTATAATGTTCCCACTGCTGGGAAACAGGCCTCCTCTCTTCGAGAGGGAGTGGGCTGTCGTCATGTCGTCGGATTTTTGGTTCTAAGACATGCCGGTTTCCTCACGATGTTTTCCATCACCGTTTTGAGAGCAGTGGTGATGAAATAATTTACACAAAGTAGGTAAAGCGCCTGTCGGGGTTCGAACCTACGGTACCTACCTATACAACTCGTAAGTCGCGGCCGTTACCACTGGGCCACCACTGCCCCTCAAAATAAAAATAAATAGTAATGCCATTTGCATATTGCGACACAGGAGTTTATGCCGGCGATAAGATATCCCGTATCCATTCAGGACAACAGACTATAAAACGCTATTGTGTGAACACGAACAAGCAATGAAATAAACACGGCAGTAAATAATTTATTTATGATGAGCCTCAAATATAATAATGTCTTTGTTCATAATATAATCGGAAAACAAAATATTTGCAGGATATTTTTAAAAGCGATAAGGGGATTTTTATAGATTTTTTTTACTCTCGCCCCCTTTTAACTGGCGAAATGTGAACTGTAAGTAAAATTCTGCCTAATCCTTCGGGAATAACAGACGTGATGCTATTTATATTAACATTTGAGAAGCATGACACCTACAATTCATTTGCAATTGTTGATCCACATATTTGGGATAAAAAGCTCCAAGGACCAAATTGTATATGGCAATAATGTACAATTTCCCAGGAACTCGGTTGTGGAGGTCGGATAGGCAGTCGCTCAATGTCAAAAACTGGTATCCAGCTGCATTCGTTTAGTCTGGAAGCAGACCCCAACATGCTTGGGAAAAGGATCGGCAGACGATGATGAATAATGTACTCCACGTTTGAGTGTTTTACAATTACAATAGATTTTGACACCGTAATGTTTAGCCATATTGGTTCTGCCACACTCCTTTGTTCTCTCACTCACTCAGTCCTTCACCTACATTCCATTCGTTGTATTCCTTTTACACAACAATTAGTGCATATTCGAATGAATATTCACAAAGCGTAAAAATAAACAAAAATACTTACATTTCCACGTTATTTTTGTAACAGTTATAGACCAAGCAGATCAGGATAATAAACGATATCGTCATCGGTAACGCGACTAGTTTGAACCAAATGCTCCTAACCACGTTTGTTTGCGCTAGAGTATCGTCATCAGTCGAATTCGTTTCCATTTTAAAAACAAAAAGTTAGTTCAAAAACACTTAAAGTTATATAAACGAATTTATTGGCAATTTATAAAATTAAAAAATGACAGGGAGTCCTTTGCCCTGCAGTGGAACAATACAGACTAATTATTTTGTTTTTAAATTTTAGTTTTCAGGTTTCTAGAACCTGGTATTTTTTTTAAATCTCACAGGTATAAACCTTGGCGAAATTTTAAGATTGAGTAGATTATTATTAAATTATATTTTTAAAAAAACAGTAGCACTCCGGGAGAAGAAGCCGACAGAAGTGAAAACTTGAACAATTACGTGTGTATTTCTTTATAGTCTTATAAACAAAACACGCGCGGTGTCGGTTACGGTAACAGTGTCGCGAGTTCAATGGTTTTTCCCATCTCAAAAAGTTTTCACTTCAAAAAAACTTATCCCCGTTATTTAGTGTTCAGTATATATTTAATTATTTTAGGTTACGCGCGTTAGTGCTAAACAAGCAAGGTAAGGTTATTACAGTTGCCATTACTTTGCGTAACAAACGGCTGTTATCTAGTCATTATCGGCGATTATCTGCGAGTTTGATTTGAACTAGCCATCGTTGACGGGCTCACTCGCTTTTCAGTGACATTGCAATTTGTTTTAACTAATGCAGTAATGTGTGTTGTAAATGTCTGGATGACTGTATATGTGTAGTTTTTAAGCCTTCCCATAATTATTATCTATCATCAAACCTTTGTGATTTACCTACAAATACGTGTCAAATGTTCCCAAATGTCTGACAATCAGTTTTACCAAGGGATTAGCATTTGAAAAGCGTGACACTACTCTTTTGCAATTGTTGGTCCTTTTGTCCGCATTTTTGGGATAAAAAGGACCAAATTTTATATGACAATAATGTATAATTACCCAGTAACTGGATTTTAGAGGTCAAATAGGCATACATTCGAACAGTTTTTCATTGAAGAATAGTTTTTTATGCATAAATCCTAGTGTAGCTAGGTATCAAAATTGAGTTAAAATGAAAATGAATTAAAGAGTTAAGTTTGAATTCTGTAAAGTGAAGAGTACAGTTCCTTCCTACACTTAGAGACGAAATTGGGACATTACATTAATTTTATCAGGAAGCGTAAAGTTGGATGTCCCCCCGCTAGATGGACCAACGACCTTAAGAAGGTGGCTGGGACAGACTGGATGCGGAAGGCGGAGGACAGGGTGTTGTGACGCAGCCTGGGAGAGGCCTATGTAAAGCAGTGGACTGCGATAGGCTGAGTTCATTGATTAATTTTAGCGTTCATTATTATGAAAGTTTCCCTACCTAAGGTAATAAAATAATAAGCAATAATTTAAAAAATATTTCTTAAATAATCCATTTACAATATGAAGTTCCTTGTCTCAAATTATTCCACGGACTGAAGGACCAGTGGAGCGTCCTTTGTAATTCGTAAGAAGCAACAAAATTTAGTAACTAAAGGAAATACAAACACCACTGTGTTTTTAATTTTTATGAGACATTAGCTAATATGAAAACCATGTTACTAGTCGCTGTGATAATGTGGGCAAATAGTAATTATCTCTGTATCATCGTGAGCAGGTTTTTGTTAAGTAATTAGGGGGTTTGCCCTTTTGATAATGAAAGCCTGCATAACATATCCATCCTCCTAAAAACATCGTCCTAGGTATTTTAACTTACGCGGATTTGGCTCCTGTTTTGTTCACATAACACATAATCAGCCTATAATGTTCCCACTGCTGGGACACAGGCCTCCTCTCTGTGAGAGGGAGTGGGCCGTAATCCACCACGTGGGCCCAGTGCGGGTTGGTGGATGTCACATGTCTTCGATTTTTTTGGTTCTAGGACATGCCGGTTTCCTCATGATGTTTTCCTTCACCGTTTTGAGAGCAGTCGTGATGAAACAATTTACACAAAGTAAAGCGCCTGTCTGGGTTCGAACCTACGACCTACAACTCGTAAGTCGCGGCCATTACCACTTGGCCACCACTGCTCTCACTCGTAAGTCTGTTTTGTTCATTCTTAGATAATTCATTTTCATAATTATTTTTTTTATTTTTAATTGTTAATTCTTTTCTTTTAAATAATTGAAGGTTGACTGGTAGGAAATGCCTATGGTATTAAGTCCACCTCTGTAGGTACATTTATGTCCTTGAAGTATTGAATTAATAAATATAACCTTTGTTCATCTTCTTTGGACTTCTTTTGTAGATACATTATTTAAAATAAACATAATATACCATCATGCCGGTTAGCCAGAAGCGTACCTATAGTAGATAAACATTTCGCCAGTTATGTTTCAGTCCCAGGTGATACTGCGCGAGTTTATTGCCATCAACTGGACACATATTATACAGATTCCGGGCTGCTACTGAGAAATTCTCTAAAACCCAATAATATTTTGCCCGACCTGGGATTCGAACTCAGGACCTCATGCTCAGCAGTAGCGATTGCAACCACTAGAGGCAGTCAATTAACCAATCTGACTTTTGACAACTATGTTGGAGTCGGCTTCCAGTCTAACCGGATGCAGCTGAGCACCAGTATTATACCTGGAGCGACTGCCTATCTGACCTCCACAACCTAGTTTTTTTTTTTTTTAGTTACTGATTAACCTGATACCCCTTGGCGAGACTGGTTGTCAGACTTTCGAGCTTGCGTAAAAACTGTCAAGGATCTACAAATGGTAGCTGGAATCAAATCCTTAACGTGCTTTCCGAGGCAAGGATGGGTCTCAGTATGTTAAAGATGGTCACCTAACCATAGACCAACCTCGGCAAGCGTTGCTTAACCTTCAAGATCGATCTGTGCGACTGTTATTGTTTATAGTCCGCGCGGAACTAGTTGGCCGCGCCTTAAGCCTAGTTCGGACTAGGCTAGTAATTTAGTAAAGTAGCGAGTAATTTAGTGGCTTCTACTCGCTACTGCACACAGAAATCGTTCGCACTCGGTTTAGTATACAGTACACAAGTGAGTGGTGTTTTGCAAGATGAACAGCCTGCAACGCAATAGAGTTAATAAACTGGTAATAAACAAGCTAACCGCAATGGCCATTTTAGAAGAGGTGGAAGAGGAAATTTGTGTAATTAAGAGAAAGAATTATGGGTACGAAAATGGATCGATATAAGAGATAAATTAGGAGCTACTAATTGTCTTCTGAAGGAATTAGCATTGGAAGATCCCAAAGAATACTTCGATAGTTTGAGAATGTCCGAAAGTTGTGTGAATTTTTTGTTAACGAAAGTACAGTCTAAAATTCAGCGTAGAGATACACTTTTGAGAAGTGCGATTCCTGCAATTACAAAATTCAAAGTCAAAGTCAAATCATTTATTTCAAATAGGCACATTAAAGGCACTTTAGAACGTCAAAAAAAAACTAAATAGAAATGATTCTGGTCGCCCATTCCAAAAGGTAGTTTTCGTATGGAGAAGAATACGTAAATTACAGCATTCATGCTCCAAGTAATTTAGAAACAAACTTCAAAGTTGTCTCTTCGCTCCAGCGGAACATTTTTGCCGGCACTAATGAACTAGACTAAATTAACAGGTTCGGACTTGTTTAGCCGGTGAACCAGTAGGCACGGACGCGTTTATGGGGGGAGCTACTCGCCCGATAAAAATAGAGTAGAATGGATTGACTCGACTAAATCATTCACTAAACTACTCGACAAATTTTTTGTGGTTCGCACACATTTAGCCACTAAATTACTCGCTACTTTACTAAATTACTAGCCTAGTCCGAACTAGGCTTTAGGTATGTGAGCGGAGAGACGGAGGGGCCCCCGGCGCATTACCTACTCACTACGTGCGTTGCAACCCGCCGCCTCACCCCTGTCCCCACCTCAGCTTCCGACTAGTTCCGCGCGGACTATAGTCATGAGCCCCTTTAGCCCCACGAGTAGTCATTATATAAAAAAGTACAAAATCAAAGTTGTAAGATATGATTAGAATCAGACACACGAACAGTAAAAACTGAAATATGAACATCTTCGTTCTACATCGTAGATATAAATAAACCAGGTTATTGATGAAAAACAAAAACAAGATAGGTATAGATTTAAATAAATCCACTCAAAGAGCATTACGCTCAGATACTACTTGTATCAAAAGAGCCGGTTTCGAGAGGCGCTTACTGAAATTACTTACTGATAAATAACCAGCGTGACTCTGTCACATGATTCTACATTACTTTATCTTCTTCTATTTATATCGACAGAAATCTGTTGGTCCTTCCGTACGCGTTATTTTTAAAACTGACCTAACCAAGCAATAAAATAGGTAGGTATCAGGTTTTTACTGCATTTTAATTTTTTTAACTAAAATAATTGTTTATAACCTTTTTTATAATGAATAATGAAACCTTCAGGGTAATTGCGTAACACACATACCATAGCAAACGACCTCAACGCCTTTCATTTTGACATCCATATAGGTTCCGTCATAGGTTTGAAAAATTCATCTGCTTAACAACGTAAATTGAACATTGAACGTGGCTGAATGGTCAACATGCAATCGATTGCCACTTTATGTGTTACACCACAACTATGTTGGGGTCGTCTTACAGTCTAACCGGATGCAGCTGGATACCAGTATTTTACCTGGTGCGACTCCCTATCTGACCTTCACAACCCAGTTACTGGGTAACACGATACCCTTTGGCAAGACTGGTTGTCAGACTTTCGAACTTCTACAAAATACACATATCAGCCGGGACCAAAGGCGTAACGTGCTTTCCGAGGCACGGAGGGGTATCGGTACCTGCCGGGTCAGCGGGATTGTCCGAAAGGATTACCGCTGGCCCGGAATATAAAGGGCTAAGGAAGGTACACGGGTGGGTTTTAGTCTGTAAGAATCTGACACTCCCTTCCCCTCCACCCAGAGCGGGAGGGGTTATTTGATAAATAACGATCCTCAAAAAAAAAAAATGGGTCTCGATAAGGCCATCAAAAGAGCCGGTTTCGAGAGAGGCTTACTGAAATTACTGATAAATAACCAGCGTGACTCTGTCACATGATTCTACTTTACTTTTATCTTGGAGATAATTATCTTCTTCTATTTATAGCGAAAGTAGTCAAAGTTTTTTATTTGTTTGTTGTTTATAAGTTTGTTGGTCCTTCCGGACGCGTTATATTTATAACTTTCAAAGAGATGGTTACCCTAGTAAGCAAAAAAATTCAATTGCTGCTTTAGTTTTTAGACCATAATAGTTATGCCCTTTATTTTTTTATATTTTTGAACGAATGCCTTATCTGTGGGGTAATTGCGTAACACACATAAAATAGCAGTCTTACCAAGGGGTATCGCCGTATCGTATTACCCAGCCACTGTGTTGTGGAGGTCAGATAGGCAGTCGCTTCATGTAAAATACTGGTATTCAGATGCATCCAGTTAGTCTGGAAGCCGACCCCAACATAATTGGGAAAAGGCTAGGCAGATGATGATGATGACATAAAATAGTAATCGACTTTAATGTCTTACATTTCGTCATAGGTTTGAAAAATTCGTCTGCTCAACAACGTAAATAACGTAATTAACGTGGCTGACCTGCCAAATTGCGATCGATTACTATTTTATGTGTGTTACCCAATTAGGTACATTGTTCAACTAAGATAGCGATACCTAAGTTAGAGATATGAATTGTAAACAAACGGAGAACTGAAAAATCTCAAGCATATCCTAAGAACTTGGTATGAGTCATAATGCGCTTGCGCCTTTCTCCTTCCATACATATGTCAACATTGTCAACGTTATCTTGTAATCTGAAAATCTTGAGGTTTTCTAAAAATAACATAATGTACTATTACGGTACGTATTCTATGTTCACGATTTAGTTTCCAAACATAAACAAATCTGGGGGCACGGGAGTGCCCCCGCCAAGACGAGCCAAGCGAAGCGCAAGGGCACTACCTACCTTTTCTCGAAGCACTTCGTCGTATTTTTGAACCTTCATAACTTGGGTTTGGATTATACCAGATAAACAAAATTTTCGGGATATGATGTCAGTGGTGGACTTATTAAACCTATAAAGTTTCAATTGCATAGCTCTTATACTTTAGATTTTATTGATATCTAAAATACCCCGATTTCGTCACTGATTCACTTACTCACTGACTCACTGACTCACTGATGATCATCAATATTCTAAGGTACTTCCTGAAGTCTTAGAAAGCTGAAATTTGGTATGTAAGCTAGTAATAGTACACAAACAACAAAAAAACTCTAAAACTTGTAACTTTTACCCTCCAACTACAACAACTCTACACCTTAGTCAAAATATGTGGCTTGGCCGTTTCGCTACCATCACATGGGCGTAAGGTGAAAAATGTATTCACTGTTCATTACTTTTCTGTTATACAATTAACGAAACGGCCAAGCCTCATATTTTGACTAAGGTGTAGAGTTTGTGAAGTTAGGGCGTGTAGAGTTAGAAGCTTGGCTCTACATGAGATCTGACAACTTTTTGGCAGTGCGAGCCATATGTGGTCTCGTCTTGGCAACATTTTACATGAAAATGTTTTTGGTGGGATATACGTTTTCGGAAAAACAACTTTAAAATCCACATTTAAAGTTCATTTTGCGCTACAACTTCAAAATATCATAGCATATCATATCATATCATATCATTTATTCGCATTCTACAATGTTTAAAGATGTTGTTAACAAAAGGCTTAGAGCTAAGGAATCATTGTAGACCCTGTTAGGGCACAGCAAAAGGTGTTGTTTTATACAAAACAAAAGCAAATCAAATAAAAAATCGTGGAAACTTAAATATAAATGTTTACATGACAACTAAAATTTTTAAGAGTTAAAACAATAAAATATTATTTCTATAAAGTAATTTTTCAAACATTAGGTATTCATTAAAATATTATAATTATTTGGTTAAAGCTTAAGAATTATAGATATAAATGATATTAGATAATTAGGTACGTGTATCACAATTTGAGACAAGTTAGTTAGGTACTTAGTTCTGTAAAATATATAGGTATATAATTATTTACTATACTTATATTATTCACCTACAACTATACAATTAAGATAATATAACTTAAATAACATTTACATTCACCTTTAAAAATGTTTAATGTTTAAGTAATGCCTTTTTGAATAGTATTAGTCATGTAGAAATCAACTTTATTTACACTTTCATAAACTTGATATTCGTATAAGTGGAAACAAAGATTTGAATAGACTTTAGTGTATGTACTCCATTTCCGTTTATCTTGACTTGAAACTCATCATCGGCTTGCCGACCGCTTTCTGACGGCACAGAAGAAGGCCGCCTGAACTATCAACAATTATGAAATGTAACGTCAGATTCCTCGTTAATTGGAGAATTATTTTGAAGGATTGCATGTCCAAATGTGTTGGAAAATTATTTTTGTTTCTCTTACATTTTTTAACCCGGGGCTACATAACCAATTCAATTAAATTTCATTTATTTGCATACTTACCATAATGTGAATAAAGGCTCCTACAACTAATTGCGCGCGACACAAAGGCACCGCTCCTTGCGCGACTTACGGTGCCTTTGTGTCGCGCGCGCGCGATTTTATTGCGTGTCGCGCCTGTTTGAAGAAGCCTTAAAGTTGTTACAAATAGGCCTAAAGCTAAGATACAGTTATGGACCCTATTAGGGCACAGCAACATTAGTAACATAAACTAATTAATTCTTCACTTCAAAAACTTAGGACCATTTTAAGCGACCAAACCCATGTTTAATGCTATTATGTTAAAGTCGCGGTATCTTTTGAAATGCTGGTCTCGAACCGCGGATCTCTAGCAAACGACCTTAACATTATATTCTGTGTATAGCTAGAACATAAGTACTATTTCTACACAAGATATGTTAAGTGCTTAGATAATGGCATAACTACAAATTGAATAGAGAAATGGGATGCTGATAAAGATCTTACATCTAATGTCGTGATGGCTCAGTGGTTAAGGCCTCGCTCCTAAACCACGACGCGGTTGTGGATTCAAATCCGGGCAAGTACCAATGTGACTTTTTCAATTCATATTATGTATTTTCTGAATTGATCTGTCTGTACTGATGGGGAGTTTATTGCGCCACTTCTTCTCCCCAGTGAAAGCACTAGGAAGTGGTGAAGGGCGAGCGTTTTGGGGTCTTACGTAAGTTTGAGGAAACTTATCATCATCATCATTTCAGCCGAAAGACGTATACTGCTAGAGATAGGCCTCCCCCAAGCACCTCCACTTCGACCGGTTCTGTGCTTCTCGCATCCAACGGCTTCCTGCGGCCTTCACAAGGTCATTGGACCACCTTGTGGGAGGCCTTCCAACGCTACGTCTTCCGGTACGCGGTCGCCACTCCAGAACCTTTCGGCCCCATCGGCCATCTGTTCTGCGAGCAATGTGCCCTGCCCACTGCCACTTAAGTTTGGCAATTCTTCGGACTATGTCGGTTACCTTGGTTCTCCCGCGGATCTTCTCATTTCTGATTCGATCACGCAGGGAAACTCCAACCATAGCCCTCTCCATTGCCCATTTCCATTGACTGGATAAATCCAGGCACAGGTACTATATGTAGTTAGTCTGTAATATCGTGAGGAAACCTGGACTTATAGTTAGTCTGAAATCTCCAACCCGTCTTAAGCAAGCGTGGTGATCAATGCTCGTGCCTTCTCTATAGGAGAAGAGAGCTTTGCCCAGCAGTGGGACAGTAATAGGCTGGTATTATTGTCTAAAGAGGTCGGTACTGTGACAAGACCCGTTAGTATTGTAAGGTATTGTATGAACAAGGACAAAAGTGAACGTAGGGTCAAACTAAAATTAAATTCTGATATGAATAGTACAGAAGAGGTTTGGCTTGTTGTTTGTTAAAGTATTAGGATTCCAATGGAATAGCAATGATGGCCGTTCAATTTGAGAGTTTAGAGAAAAGTGATATTTAGGGACAAATTCTAGGAAATTTTCAAAAATACATGAAAACTGGATTTTTTCGAATTCCATGAAGTTTCGCCTATGCATTAGGGGGTGCTTAATTATTAAAAATGGGTCACACTATTGCGTCCTGAAAGGAAATGTCAAATTACAAATTAACTTGAATAGATCGGCTGTTTAAAATCATGTTTTTCATTCCTCAAGGTAAAATTTATTGACATGGATCAAAGGACCAGCCCATCTCAGAAATTGCGGCATCTCAGCTGCACGGGACAGTTTTAAGCCATGCAAATTTGGCCTATACAGGGTAATTGGTAAAACATTAAGACGAATATTATATTCATGTGATTTTTTACTGAAGCAAGAACAAAATATACAGGGTCAAATTAAATTAGCTAGCGAGACTCAGACGCGGTATCGATATCTAAACATGACCAAACAAAACGGCAATTTTTTTTTAATAATATTACCTAGGCTAGATTTATGATTATTTAATTTGAATGGCTCAAAATAATTCCTCACTTTGTTTTCCGTTTATTTATTTTACCTTCATTTCAATTAATATCTGGTCACCATAAATACAATACCTACACAAGATAACAGTAAAATATAATATTATACAACGTGTATGAGAAAGGTGTTGGTGACACACAGACCATTAAACTGAACTACTTTCTTCATGGGACCGACATCGTATCACGAACATCACGAATTTATTAATTGTCCGATACGCGGTATAGGGGAAGAGCTCATCGGGCATCAACAAATTCATCCGCATCACTGTCAATGGGAGAAGTGCTCAAAAGGCTGGCAGCATTCCCAAATTATTCAATTTGGGAATGCTGCCAGCCTTTTATTAAATTAGTTCTTAAGGTTCACCTTTTATTGCGGTAGACCCGTATCGGCTACCGAGTGTGGTTTTGTTGAGCAGATTTATTTTTATAAATATACGGTATTTGAGATCTTTTGTTGTTTTCTTATATTTCGATACCAAACTACCTGGCATCTGGGCTTATGCTAGTTGGCCGTAAGAGGCCTCAAATTATAATATGTAACAATGCTTATTATTTGGCCTAAAAATATGCCAGCAGCACCCTATCTGCGTTACACACTATCAATGACAATCTGAATCATTTTGAAGGATATTGTTAATCCATTGCTTCACATGCTCGAAAAACAAAAACAACGTAAAGAACGCAATGAATGTTATTACTGTCAAAATGAAAGCTATTCTTACTGTTAGTGTGTTACGTAATTACCCCGCTGGTTCCTTACTAGTATAATCACCTCAAACTGCCTCCAACATGATTACGCTTGATAGTTTTTTAATAAGAATGTTGACAATTTATAGTTACCTTCACATATAAAACATTATAGGTCTAGTATTATAATTTAATGTTCTATCTAATAATAACATCAATGTTATGATCATAGCGTCAATATGGACGACAGAGTAGGGTGATACTACACTGTCATATTTATCTATGATCTTAGATCTATGAGTCACATTTATATATGACAATGTGTTATTGAAGTATGAATTATTTTTGAGCTTTGGTATCCTACTATAATATATATTCCCACGGGACCGAAACGTATGCGGTTGAAACCTAATTTTAAAATTTTTAGCGATTATTATTTGGTCCCATGGAAAAAGTTATTCAGGTTGATGGTCTGTCAAAGATTAATTCTCATCGTCTATCACTACAGCCACTTGACAAGATCATTCATAAGGACAAAACGATGCTTCGATAAAAAATCGAGTATTTTATCTTTATCGATCTCGTTGATATAAATAGAGTTCAGTATCATTTGTCAACTGCCTGTCACGGCAAGTCACGGGACACATGAGTAATAGTTATCATGTAGTTATCACGTAGTTGTCGTAGGTGCGTGTAAATCATTTGAAATCTGTCAGTAACTTCAAGAGGCTTGCCACTATAAGCGGCAAGTAAAAATAGCTTAAGTGTTTTTGAAAATAGTAAATACAGGATGACATTGGATAGGTACGATAAAGTAAAATATCTAATACAACGTGTTATAAAGTAAAAGGGACGCAACACATGAGCGTAGGCGAGCCATTTGGCAACGTGGAGTTATACAGGGTTATTGGTAAAACATTAACAACCTCTAAAGAGGTCATTGTACTCATCATTTCATTTCAGCTGTTCCCTGTAGGGAACAGCAGATTTTTTTTCACGATTTCAGGTTTGGTCCAATAGTAAAAGTTGTTCATAATGATGAGTACAATGACCTCTTAAAAAGGTTGTTATAGAAAGAAAGAAAGAAAAATGCGTTTATTGGCATTACAGCAAAATAAAAACAAAAAAAAGAAAGATTAAAAAAAAAAAGAGGGTAAAGAAGCGCTTTACTTTGTGTAAATAATTTAATCACCATTGCTCTCAAAACGGTCAAAGGAAACATTGTGAGGAAACCGGCATGACGTCCTAGAAACAAAAACTAGAGGACACTATTGTGACATCTACCAAACCGCCGCCGCGTGGCTTAAAATTTGTGCTCTAGTGTCTTTACCCAGGAAGAAAACGGAGGAATACGTTTGTATGGAATGAACGCCTTCTGTTACGTTTTCTCTTCTTCTTCGTGTCGCTGGCACGACTGTATTTTAAATCTTGTTTTCCCAAAACTTTGCCACTTCCACGGCGTTGTCGGTGGCAGCGCAGAGGTCACTTTGACTGCATGTTTTGGGACACAGAGGGCAGGATAGGAGGTGGAGCATGGTTTGTGACACTCCGCAATCACACCCTTCTGCCGTTCCGGCAAGATAGCCCCATTTTACCAGGTTGGACTTACATCTTCCCACTTGTGTCCGGAGACGGTTCAGAGATTTCCAAGTGGGCCAAAGAAGGTTACACCCTGCAGGGAGAAGCTCCTTTGGGAGTAGGAGGGGGAAGTGTGTCCTGTCACAGTTTGCAACGGGCGTCGGCCGGGTTTCCTGACAGAGAAATTTGATGTTAGAGCTAACTTCTGCCCGGACTTCGTCCGCGTGAAATTTCTTGTTCCCCAACCCACCTCGTCGCATC
Organism: Oligia latruncula; assembly: GCA_948474745.1. Classification (NCBI taxonomy): domain Eukaryota; kingdom Metazoa; phylum Arthropoda; class Insecta; order Lepidoptera; family Noctuidae; genus Oligia; species Oligia latruncula. The sequence goes on along the minus strand of OX419707.1, from coordinate 494,356 downwards.
GCATCACCTGCCCGCGCTATCACTTCGCTTTCGATTAGCGTTCTTTCTGGCTTTTATTATTTTCACTCGGCTCCTAAGAGACATAGCGTGATGTGAAATAGCCTATAGCATTCCTCAAGAGTTGGGCTATCAAATGTAATAAGAATTTTTCAAATCCGACTGGTAGTTCCAGAGATTACCCCCTACAACCTCACAAACTTTACCTCTTTATAATATTAGTATAGAATTATAGATAATACTCCATGCACTCATATGTAGAGCCAAAGATAACAAACGCATAAATTATATTGTCGTACCCCAGATGTAGGCCAATGTCTGATAACAGAACAATAGTAGGAGATTAGCAAGTCTAGAAAATATTCAATAATAATGTGAAGCATTTGTGCTTATCTTAATCCAGTCCACCGATGGACATCAGACGGCCGTCGCGCGTCGGCGGCCAAGTTGACCGATATTGAGATAAGAATTTATGACAAAAATTAGATTTTTGGGTTCATAGGCCTTATCTACAAGAACTCTATGATTTCTTTGACGCATAATCAGCCTATAATGTTCCCACTGCTGGGATACAGGCCTCCTCTCTGTGAGAGGAAGTGGGCTATAATCCACCACAAAGGCCCAGTGCGGGTTGGTGAATGTCACATGGCTTCAAATTATTGGTTCTAGGACATGCCGGCTTCCTCACGATGTTTTCTTTCACCATATTAAGAGCAGTGGTGATGATATCATTTACACAGAATAAAGCGCCTGTCTGAGTTCCAATCTACGACGATACCCTGGCCACCATTCCGCTTAACGCTGTTCATCAATTCAAAACCAGAAATTTAAAATCACACTGTAATCACACTAATATTACATAGGCGAAAGTTTGTGAGTGTGTGGGGGTGTGTTTATATGTTTGTTACTTATTCACGCTCAAACGGCTGGACCAATTTTATAAAATTTGGTATAGAGGTAGCTGACACCCTGGATTAACATATAGGCTACTTTTTATCCCGATATTCCCACGGGACCGAAACTTATGCGGATGAAACCTAATTTTTTAATTTTTTAGCGATTACTATGTTGGTCCCATGGAAAAAGTTATTCAGTTTGATGGTCTGTCAAAGATTAATTCTCGAAAGTATCGTAACTTATACGTAACGTAAAGTATCGAAACTTATGCGGGTGAAACCGCGGGGCGCAGTTAGTAATCTATACCTAAGTCAGGTTCCCTCACGATGTTTCCTTCAATTTCTTCTATCATAGCCCTATTTAGAGATCAGACCCCTCAATCTAATCCGAAACGAACAGGTTTATGTGATCTCTAAGGTGTGTAGGGATGGAATTGAAGATTCTCGCTTAACTCGCATAACCAGTTCGGTTATCAACGAGATATATTTAGACTTTTTTCTATATTAAGACTGGACGACTAAAGGACTAAGTCGCTGACATTGAAACTACATTATAATAACAAGAAGAACACGTTTGAATTGTTTTGAGAAAATTTTAGATTAATGTTTATTTATTTATCATCATCATTTCAGTCGAAAGACGTCCACTGCTGGACATAGGCCTCCCCCAAGCACCTCCAAAAAAGCCGGCGTTCCATCATAGACCTCATCCATTGCTTTCCATCAGGCGTGAACGAGGTCAAGAGCAGGCCCATTCAACAATAAAAAAGAATAAAAAATCCATTTATGTTATGTAATTTACCCACAATTATTTTATAATAATTACCTACATCATGATAATAAGATCAGTTTGTGGTCTATAAATACCTACTTATACCGATTTATCTAGCCGTTGCGCGTTGGTGGTAGGTACCTATGTACTAGGTAAGAAACGGTTTTAGTTTTATCAGAAGACTGATAACATTGTTTGAAACTTTATTACTCACTAAAAAGATAAAGAAAAAAATAAAATTCTACCATAGAATACAGGATGTATAGACGCCAGCACATCAAGCTACTACAATCTGTCAAATTTCTTGAATAGATTTTCATCTTTATCGCAAAAGCATAGGGTTCAAGGTTGATTGGGAAAATTTGACAGTTTCGGGTAGCTTGATGTGCTGTCGTCTGTACAAAGACCCATCACATAGATATCTGCTCATTCAGTACATCAAACCATCAAATTAAGAAACATTGAGCAAAAATAATTGCTTGGAAATCACTTTTATTTTTGGTGTGACAAATCGCGCAACGCTCGCTATACATTGTGCTATTGTGCGCTTTTGTAATTCTAATGTGACCGTAGACGTCTACGTCCACGTCACGGCATCACGATAATACAGGGTAGTAAAATGTGTAGAAATATCTAATTACTAGCAGCGCCCCGCGGTTTCACCCGCATAAGTTTCGATCCCGTGGGAATATCGGGATAAAAACTATCCTATGTCCTTCCCCGGGATGCAATCTATGTCTCTGCCTTTTATCGAAATCCATTCAGTGGTTTAGGCGTGAAAAGGTAAGATACAGACAGGCAGATAGACAGACCGTCAGACAGACAGAGTTATTACTTTAGAATTTATAATATTAGTATGGATGGAGACGCTTTTCAATTTCCGACCACGATAACGATATAATACGTTCATGTTTTTCCATTATACGGACGTGTGCGCACTATGGGTGCATGCGACGAATTTTTAGAGGGTAAAACTTGGTTTCTTGAAAAATTGTAGAAAAACGTTGGAACTTTGACCTTCAATATCTCCGTAACCAGAAGGTTCCTATGTATGGTTCATTATGAAAAAGTACTAACAATAACTGGGTTAACAAGTGACTCGCCGCTTCGTTAGGCTTGAGTGTGTCTGAAAGTGGTTTTTAAAACCCATTGCAAAAACCTAGGACAGACTATTAATAACCAAACTTAGTGATTAATTACCTACTTCCCTGCGGCTGACTCGACTCAACTAGACGATAATAAATATTAATTAATTACCTGTCTTGGCAAATTCGATGATAAAGCGAGGTCGTTGATATTGTATCCTCATACATAACGCATGTAATACTTCAGGTAAGTAAATAATGTGTATTTATTTACTTACTGGCTGCGCCCCGCGGTTTCACCCGCATAAGTGTCGATCCCGTGGGAATATCGGGATAAAAAGTAGCCTATAATGTTAATCCAGGGTGTAACCTCCATACAAAATTTTATCCAAATTGGTCCAGCCGTTTGAGCGTGAAGAAGTAACAAACATATAAACACACACACACACACACTCACAAACTTTCGCCTTTAAAATATTAGTGTGGTTTAGTTTGCATTTCATGGTTTGGTCATATTAGGAAGATGAATGAATGGCGATTAACAAAAGGCATTTACACGGCAGATGTGAGTGGAGACGCCGGGAGGGGTCGCCCTAGCTAGAAGGACGTTGTAACCTTATTGGTGATGCTCTTCAGAAATGTCAGGTGCGCAGTACTCACAACCGGCGTGCATGTATGGCCCGTGTATGAACGTAAACAGATCAAAATGAGTATGAAGTATCGTAGCAGGTGACGTTCTGTACTTTCTGTCTACCCACATGAGGAAAAGGCGTGACTTTATTTAAATGTTTGTTTGTATTTCTTAATTAAGGGGCTTACAGGACCTAAACACAAAAACGCAAGTTTTAGAAACTATAAAAGTATATGAACGACTACAGTAAACAAAATCAGAAAAATACATGATATTCTTCAGGATATATGCTAGGTAGATAGTGTGTTGAAAAAATTATATAACTAATTTGATACGATAGAAAAAATCGTGAAGATAAAAAAAAACTTTCTTTTTACAATAAAAACTATTCTAATATACAAAGACCGCGCTTTAGGTCATGTAGTCGCCTTAATGGTGTTTTTAAAATAGTTACGTAACTCTGCTTTTGTTTTAAAGCCAATGTCACCTGTACGATCTCCAATAATGGTTCACTAACCTACCTATACCTATAGAAAAATATAACTTACTATCAATGTTTTAATATTTTGCAATATTTTATGTTGCAAACGTAATATTACAACACGAGTGCATCACTTGATGACTTTTGATGAATTTTGGCAAGATTGAGAATGTTATTTTCTCGTTGATTGTGCAAAAAGTGGTCCTTTTGGAAGAACTGGTCCTTTGGGTCTAAACAAAAATAATTATCCCACCAAAAACATTTTCATGTAAAATGTTGCCAAGACGAGACCACATTATGGCTCGCACTGCCAAAAAGTTATCAGATCTCATGTAGAGCCAAGCTTCTAATTCTACACGCCCTCACTTCACAAACTCTACACCTTAGTCAAAATAATATGAGGCTTGGCCGTTTCGTTACTACAAGAACTATTGTATAACAGAAAAGTAATGAACAGTGAATACATTTTTCACCTTACGCCCATGTGATGGTAGCGAAACGGCCAAGCCACATATTTTGACTAAGGTGTAGAGTTTGTGAAGTTAGGGTGTGTAGAGTTAAATCTATATTTATATATTTTTTTTTGCAATTAATAGGTCAGCATATAGCTGGACCGATTTTGACGGGACTTTCACTAGCAGATAGCTGATGTTATAAAGAGTAACTTAGGCTACTTTTATTTTAGAAAAACCAATTAAGGTTCCGTGCAATTTACAAAAAACCTAAACACTTTTTTAGAAACAAATAATAGTGTTATCCAAAAAAACAACCGACTTCCAAAAAAGACACTACAAAGTGAGTTGTTGTTCGATGTGAGTGTGAGATTCGTCTTGGGTTCATACAACTTGTTAGTGTAATGAGATCGAGGGGCATAGTAGCTGGTCGCTTGCTGAAAAAGGCTAGAGGAAGCGAAAGACGAAAAGAATATAATAGACGTTCACCAAGGCAAAATGCACGAATCTAATTTCAGTAGATACATTCATGATTAGTCAAATTATGGCAAAAGAAACATGATTGACTGCCTTGTTGGTCTTTTGTTAGGGTTCGGTTCCCAGGTCGAGCTAAGTGTTATTGGGGTCTCTCATCAAGAATTTCTCAGAAACAGCCCAGCCTGGATTGTGCCTGGCTGATGGATATAGGCTCGACTCCTATTACATGGGACTTAAATATAATCTGGTACATCTCTGACTAACCTTTCGGGGATTACACGCGTGATGTTATGTGTGAAACATTATTCTTCTGGAAACGAAAGAAAACCGACTGATACAGACGAACACAACGAATATTAATGTTTAAAAAAAGTAAAACTGTAATTTCTAACTTATAAAAAATAGCTTTGGAAAACGTCTCAAACTCTAAACAAGTTCGCCAGACAGATTGATTATAAGGATGATGCTAGTACAGGTACTGATTGAAAAGAGAAAGGCTAAGATAAATGTTGTGATTATAATATTGCAATGCATAAATTAAATGAATAGACAGCGACTAGACGCAGGTCCTTCTCAAGAGGAAACAATGCTTGAGATAGTCTTCGTACGGTTTTAATTAAAGATGACGATCATACAGGATGATTCTCAAAACTCTCGTTGCCATTTTATAAAAGTTCACACGTCTGTTTGGAATTCATTGATCACTATTGAGACTCGCAATATTTATGAATCCTTGGGCATTTTTATAAACACACAGTAAAGATAAAAACGACAGTAAAGTGATCAAAAACAAAATGCAGTCTTATCTCTTAGACAGATTGCACCGGAAAGCGTTTCAACAGATGACATCTACAGATTAGATCTACAGATCAGATTACTATAATAGTACCTACCTATTATTATGTTGGTATATTTTTCAAATACCTCAAATAAACAATAAAAAAGTCTCCACAATTATTGATACATATATGTATAGTCCTACAGACCGCATTTAGATCATGACGGCCAATCTAAATGGATCTTAAATAAATCTTCGGCACGGCAGTTATTATAGTGCATAAGTGTGTGTGTAGACACAGATGCTCTCTCTTCCCTCACTCTCATAGTCCCATGAAACGGCATGCAATCCGTCACAAACGGAGAGAGATCAGGCGCAGGATCAACGGCTTAACGTGCTTTCCGAGGTACAGGGGTATCACACCGCCAACTTCCAAACTCCGGGCTAAGAAATTCCTAATCGAAAAACCCGATAACATTCTCCACGCTCAGCAGTCGCGCTTGCAACCACGAGACCAACAAGGCAGTTAGAATATGTGAGGAATCGGCAAACGTAAGGTAGGACTAGTGGAGGTCACGCTAGGTGGAGCGACAATCGTCACAGGGTGACTGGTAGCAGCTGGATGAGGGCCACCGAGAATCGAGATGAATGATATGCGATTGGAGAACCTTATATCCAGGAGTGTACTGCTGTAGGCTGATGTGAGGCCGACCCTGAGCATTAACCCAGCTGTCAGAGCTTTTCTGTGATAGCTCGTGGCGATACGAAAGAAAAAGAATCCTTTTACTCACCTTAAATATAGGAAAAATACTATACGAGTAGTTGGGAGGTGACTACCTCCCAACTACTCGTATAGTATTTGTGAGATAGTCATCGTCATAGTATAGTAAATAAAAGATTAGTGTTAGAACCTCCCCGTGTCCTCAATGCCGAATGTTTGGCGGGTCTTTCAGTTTTAGCGTTGTGTAATTAGCCGAGTCTTGATTAAATATTAACGTTCTCTTAATTCTAATCTTCGCGGTTATGATGACGTTATTTTTATGAGGTTTTATAGCTGTTATGTATAGAGTTTTATTGTAATTTGCTTTAGTGTTTTTTTCGCATATGGATCAGATATAAAGTACCTACGTATAGTATAAAGTGTCACGGTCTTCTGTTCCTGTGTCAGTGAGACCTATTACAAGAATAGCTCTTGCGATGGTGATAGCATTAGCCATACAATGAGAGTGATTGATTTGATTACATACATATGACCCTACTTCAGCGCTAGCGCTGTTACCCTTGGACCATTGACTAGAATAGATACATAAATTTGCATTGGCTAGAGACGCGGTGACTTGACTATCAAGATGACGACTAATAGTGAAGTAAGGAAGAAAAAGACATGTTACGCTGACATTAAATAATTTGGAATAAGGGCAGGAGATTCATGATGAGAGTGATGACTTACATTGTCAAGAGCGTAGCTTTTAAAGCGAGGCGAAGAAGGGATTAAAGTCCCAGTGTACATCAGGTTGTATAAGGTTATCTAGGCTTAGACCTAAGCCAAAACAGAAATCCTAGATATAATTTAACACATAACATCACGCCTGTAATCCCCGAACGGTAAGGCAGAGATGTACAGACGCCAGCACATCAAGCTACTACAATCTGTCAAATTTCTTTAATAGATTTTCAACTTTATCGCTAAAGCAGAAGGTTCAAAGTTGGTAGGGAAAATTTAACAGTTTCGGGTAGTTTGATATGCTGGCGTCTGTACCTATTAGTTAAAGACTATTACTCGTACATTCTCTTTGCTATTTGTACACCCACAATTCGCCAGTTATGTTTAAGTCCCATGTAATGGGAGTTGAGCCTATAGCTATCAACCGAGCACGAATCCACACTCCGGGCTGTTACTGAGAAATAATTTTCAACCTGCAAATCACAAACTACTAAAGATCTCTCTTAATTTTAACAAAATGCACGGTTGCGCAGTCATTGCCACACGCTGAGCTCACTTATCTTACAACTTTGCGCAAGCGTTGCACGATCTGCGGCAAATATTGTTCGATCGAACTCAACTATGTTTTGCTAGAAGAAATACGCACTTTGTGCATTAGAACTAGAAGTAGTCGTGACGACACGACTCTTTGCTCGAATAAGTAGGGACGTTGCTAGAGTGTGCGGAGCGAAGGACCATTTTTTGTCAGAGCGTTGATTGTCTCAGGACGAAAAAACAATAGAAGACTACACAAATTATTTAAAGTTAATGCCATAAAGTTCAGGTCTTCTTATTGTAATGATGATGCCAAAGACAGCAATAACGATCTAAATAGGTGTTCGGAGAACAGTTATGAATTATTCAATTATTCATTACTATGAATGAAATAAGAATATTAATGAGGTTTTGTAGTGCAGTGCTATTTATTAAACCACTTATTTAAGCCTAGTATTTTCCCAACTATGTTGGCGTCGGTTTCCAGTCTAACCAGATGCAGCTGTATACCATTATTTTACATTTATAGACTGCCTATCTGAACTCCACAACCCAGTTACTGGGTAACACGATACTCCTTGGTAAGACTAGTTTGTCAGACTTTTGGGCTTCTGACGACCCGTTACGATTGCCAAAATTTCACAAATGACAGCCGGGATCAACGGCTTAACATCCACAAGCCCTTTATTAAACTGTCATAGAAACCATACTTAATTGGTCCTTCTGATAAATTCATACTCGTAGTTCATAAAGTAAAGTATCAGAGGACCAAAAATATAAGGAAGCTAATTATCTAATTAAACCAGTTACCGTCAACCGGACACAACAACGTGGAATAGGAATGCTAATTTCTGTTTTTCATAATAATAATAATATGTCCTTTGAATGGAATTTACATATAATAAGTAAATATTATATAGTATAGTGGTAGCGGACGCGACTTACGAGTTGTAGGTCGTAGGTTCGAACCCAGACAGGCGCTTTACTTTGCGTAAATTATTTCATCACCACTGCTCTCATAACGGTGAAGGAAGACATCGTGAGGAAACGCACTGGGCCCGCATGGTGGATTATGGCCCACTCCCTCTCACCGAGAGTAGGCCTGTGTCCCAGCAGTGGGAACATTATAGGCTGAATATGTTATAGGTTATGCAAATATTGTGAACAGTAAGAAATTCCTAGAATATTTTTAAATGAGCGCTCATATTTAGTTTGTCAGACTCTGATGTTTGTAATTAACTAATTAGACAAGAGAATAAAAAAAACCTGTACCTAGACGCTTGTTTACACTTACGTAATAGTCTTAAAGTTCAAGCTTCCTTATTGATATAACAAGGTCTTTTGTGAAATTATACATATCACATAACATCACACCTGTGATCCCCGAAGGCTCAGGTAGAGATGTAGGTGCAGTCAACAAAAGAGATAAGTATGCAGGATCGTCGGATATATGTAGTTGAAGTTTAGTAAGAAACCGATGGATGTTGTCGACTGAAATTTAATTTGATAAATGAGCTGTTTGTTTTCTATTAATAAAAAGAAATTTTATTCGAGAACATCCATCGGTTTCTTACTAAACTTCAACTATATCCGACGATCCTGCATACTTATCTCTTTTGTTGACTGTACACCCACATTTCGTCAGTTATGTTAAGGGCCGAGCCTATTACCATCAATCGGGCACAGAGCCAAGCTTCTGGTTGATACTGAGAAATTCCATGTTATGGAAAAACCCAACAATACTTTGTCCGCAATATACCAACAAGGCAGTCCTAAAATTAAACACTTCAGCTAAATTATCGCATCGTGTTTGTACAACGATTTTAGTAAATCTTTTGCGTTTGGACTTTAGACAAGATCGCTGAGCAAATTGTTATGTGTATATTTTTTACTAAGTACCTACAAATAGTTGGAATAGGTTTTTGCTTAAATGATTTTATTTTGTAAGTAGGTTTGTACAAACACTATGTTTTTTTAAAACTAGACGAGGTCTGTGTTTCCTATCTGACTACCCTGAGAAGAAAGGCTGAAACAAACTCAGAGGTTACAGTCTCTTTTAAAGTCCAGACATAATCTTGGTCAGGTTATATGAAGACCACGTAGATCGACTTCTAAAATGGTCTTTTGAGGAAAGAACCACACAGATTGAGAGGACCTATCCAGTCAGTACGCTTATAGGACCATTACTGTACCGTAAGTATTTGATAAATAGCATAATATAACATAACATATTCTCCACTTTCCTATTCATCTAATGAACTACAAAATCCGTTTCTACGGCGGTCATGCTACGCGTGCAGGTCATACGCGTGTATGACCTGCACGCGTAGCATGACCGCCGTACGAGTAAAGACGTAAGAGTGCGTACTCTTGTTGCGAGTTCTACGCACGACCTTTCTGAAGAACATCACCAGTAAGCGTCACTATGTCCTGCTAAGGCGTGTCCACTCACATCTGCCTTGTTATACCTTACGTTACCTTTACCTTTTGTTAGTCGCCTCTCAATATGACCAAAAAGCATAGGTTCCTACTTTTTTAAATTTTTGTCGCTACATATTCTTTTAAACCGCATTGTTGCCTTATCATTCCTAATTTATTATTAATTTATTCACTACCATTAATAGATCTCATTTTCACGCCTTGCCCTCTTTTTCCATGGAATTCAATATCACCTTCGTCGAACTATATGTACTAAGTAGGTACCTACACTTAACCTACATTATGTCACGATTGTAAGTAATTGTTGGGTAAAACAATATCTAGGTGACGGTTGCACGACCTGTGACCACAACGCAGCGCCGTAAACTAAGCCGCTTGTAGGAAAGAATATTTGAACTACGTGGGAAATAAAATTAGTGTTGAAAATGTAATAAAAACTTTTTACAAAAAAAAACAACTGACTTCCAAAAAATACACTACAAATTGAAAAATAACTTTAATTTCGGAAGTCGGTGTCTTTGGTTCCGCATTTTCGTTTAATGACACCGACTTCCGAAATTAAAGTTATTTTTCAATTTGTAGTGTATTTTTGGAAGTCGGTTGTTTTTTTTGTAAAAAGTTTTTATTTTTCACTCTTTAGTGGGTCAGTTTGTAATTACAAGCTTTTTTTATCTAAGTTACAATAGCCTAACGTCAACTACTCATCACATGTTACAAAATATTGCTTTTCCCGATGCTGGGACGTTTATTGTTGAGGAGTTCTCCTGGTAAGAGCCAGGAGAACTCCTCAACAACCACTCACCATACGCATTGTAACGAGCATAAATTGTTTAGCAACCATAATAAAGTAATCGAATCGCAACCCGTGAAATATTTGTTATTGAGTAGTTCCGATGGCCATCTGTGGTCTTCATCATCAGCTCCACTTTACCAAATGACGATTTCCGAGAGCAAATGCTCAAGTTACTTTAATTATTGAGTAGGCCACACACCGAAAGAGCATTGCTATAGAAATGACGTGATTACTCAACTTAAATTCGGTTTCAAATTGACGCATCAGCATGACTAGTAGGTAGAGGTCGTCCTATGTAAAACTACAATCTTAATTAGGTATTATTTTTGTACGAACTGAACATTTTGGCATATTGAACCGTATGAAGTAAGCCCAACAAAAGGTAACTGCTGTAAATCGTTGAGGAATTCCCTCGACTGTCTATGGTCTCCATCATCAGACCTGTAATGGCACTTATAACCTATATGGGTGCAAAGTTTTTATTTATTTATCACATGAAATGTTTCCTTTGCCATTACAGTTCTTTTCAATATAAATGAATTAATTCCAAACACAAGGTAGCTACTGTTAACTGTTGAGGAGTTCCCTTAACTGTCCTTCGTCTTCATCATCAGACCCCGAATGACAGTCACAACCATGTACAGACGCCAGCAGGTCAACCTACCCGAAACTGTCAGATTTTCCCAATCAACCTTCAACCTTATGCTTTAGCAATAAAGTCGAAAATCTATTAAAGAAATCTGACAGATTGTAGTAACTTGATGTGCTGGCGTCTATTACGTGTACGTGTATTTATATGGTGTACATAATAAAGAGTATTCTATTCTATTCTATTCTATTCTACGTGTAAAGTTCACATCAATACAAATTAATCAAGCCTAAACACAAGGTAACTGCTGTAAATCGTTGAGGAGTCCCCTCGACTGTCTTTCGGCTCCATCATCAGATCGACTCCAGGCCTTCATTAAATTGTAGTGCTTTAAAATACCTAATGAAAAAATTAACAAACGCACTAGTCGCTCCTACGATTTTCGAATGTTCCCCTCGATTTCACTGGGATGCCATCATCAGATCCTGGTTTTCTTATCAAGGGTGGTCCCCTTGGCATATCTCCTTTCCAACAAAAAAAGAATAATCAAAATCGGTTCATAAACGACGAAGTTATCCGCGAACACACATAAAAAAAAATATATATATACGGTCGAATTGAGAAACCTCCTCCTTTTTTGAAGTCGGTTAAAAATAACTAAGTAATCATTACTAGTAACTCATAGAAAACGGAACACAACTGATGAAAAAAAAAAAAAAAAACGAATTTAGACCACAGACAAATAAGTGGCCAGGAACAATTTGATTTAATTATTCCTGGCCACTCATCGTAAGGCTATGTTCATGTAGGTTTTACTGAAAAAACTAGTTATGTAAGCATTAGAATCGTCGGAATAGTTAGGCACATCGAGCAAAAGATTTTGACCAAATTCTTGGACATATTTTGACTTCCTACGTACCTTCTGTGTATAATATTACATGTCGTGGTGCAGAAAAGACCTAATCAGTTAGTCAACACGGTCGAAATTAAGACTGTTATGAGTAGCCTGACCTTTAAGAACGTTACACATGTAGACTTAAATGCCACGTATCACATGAATATGATTTTTTCTCTCATAATTTTCTTTAGTAAAAATAGATTAAAATTCGAACAAAACCCTAAATAATGCGAAAGAAACGTGACTAATAATCATCTGCCTAGCCTTTTCCCAACTATGTTGGGGTCGGCTTCCAGTCTAACCGGATGCAGCTGTATACCAGTATTTTACATGGAGCGACTGCCTATCTGACCTCCACAACCCAGTTACTAGGTAATACGATACCCCTTGGTAAGACTGGTTGTCAGACTTTCGGGCTTGTGACTACTAAACGTGACTATTAATACGATTGTAATAACATTTATATATCGGTCAAATGATCGGGTGTTATCAGGACAGGATTTTATTTATTAGAATAGTTAAAATTCGAAATAAAAACACAAGTTCTAGACACCGTATAAAAATATCTTACCTAATATGCATGACATTTTCGTTTTTAATTGGAATTGAATATTGGAATGGCAGCCATATTAGTTTTGAACCTAACCTAAAGTTTAGAGAGTTTTCTGAATTTTTTGTGAGCATTTTGCCAACATCAATAGATAGTTTTTAAGGGAGGAAATGCATGTAGCTAAAACAGTGATGAATGTACATGTTGACAGACGGAGAGCCCAAAGAAAAGATGGATGCATTGTATGAGGAATGACATGAAAGAGAAGGTAGCGTGACGGTTGACAGGGGAGAATGGTATAAAAAATGTTTTGCGCCGACCTCAAGCAAAATGGGTCAAGGGCAAAAAGATGACGAATAGATAGTCTTTATCATTGACCATAAATGATCCTTTACAAACATTTACAGATACCTAGACTTTTCACAAAACAAAGACCAAAAAAATTGGTATTTGGAGCTCCTTCAAAATACAAACCATGTAAAATGCATTTGGCTATGCCAATAATTTGCTTTGTATGCGTTATAGCATTATATGCACTATTTACTTCTGTAATATTCAAAATGATCCCTATTCTTCAGCACTAATATTTATTATACTCAGAGTGAACCTAAAATGTGGAGCAGTGACCTCCCGCCAACTCACGCTTGCTTGAACCCATACAAATGTGCTAAGTACTGAAAGTACTTAGTATGAAGGCCGCAACTGACAGCTCACGAGGGTAAGGTAGGCCGCACGCCAGTGGAAAGCGTTTTGGTTTTTGTGGAATACCTGGCAGGACAACCTAGGAGGTTGTCGGCTGCTTAACCAGAATCCTATTAAATGCCTTAAAAATTAAGGCCTCCAGCCACATCATCATCACCATAATTTCAGCCGAAAGACGTCCCCTGCTGGACGTAGGCTTCCTGGACAAGCACCACTATTGACCGGTTCTGTGGTTCTCGCATCCAGCGGATTCCTGCAGCCTGCACCAGGGCATGAACCTTATAAACTAGGCGACTACACGCTAAGGGCACCCCCAGTGGCCTATGGGATACGGCCCGAGGGCGCTAAAGACGTCGCTGGGGGAGGGCAGCAAGGGACAGGCTGGATTAAATCAAAGTAACAAAACCGTTGTTAGCTGACCTTTCATTCTATTAAAAACCGACTTCCAAAAAAAACACTACAAAATGAAAAATAACTTTTATTTCGGAAGTCGGTGTCTTTGGATCTGTATTTTAGTTTTTTGCCACCGACTTCCGAAATAAAAGTTATTTTTCACTTTGTAGTGTTTTTTTTGGAAGTCGGTTTTTTTTTTTGTTAAAAAGATTTTATTTCTCGCTTTTTAGTGTGTCTGTTTATAATGTATCTAAGTTACAATAGCCTAATGCCAACTTGCTCATCGCCTTTTACAAAATATTGCTTTTCCCGATGCAGGGACGTTAATTGTTGAGGAGTTCTCCTGGTATTCCACCATCAGCTCCATTTCACCATTCGCATTGTGACGAGCATAACTTGCTTAGCAACCATATTAAAGTAAATCGAATCGCAAACCGGGAAATACTTATTATTGAGTAGTTCCGGTGGCCATCTGTGGTCTTCATCATCAGTTCCACTTCACCAAATGATGCTTTCCGAGAGCAAATGCACGAGTTACTACAAAAAATACCCAAATCGCTATAGGTGTGCCTATAATACTTGAAGAGTTCCTTCGATTTCTCCAGGATCCCATCATCAGATCCTGACCTGCTGACAATGGGACCACCTGGAAAGTATACCCTCCTGAGAACCTCCTCCTTTTTGAAGTCGGTTAAAAACTCCATTCTAAGTTAGGTCAGCTCAAGATCAACTTGTTAGACTGACTTGCGGCCTACTGTACCATAACAATAGGTATGAGACTGGAATATTAAATAACATTCTCGATTTCATTAAGGCTTCCGTAGGCCTTGCTCGAAATTGCCAAGTTAAAGTGACGATATTTGAATTGGAAATACATACACGGTTCGCACATAATATTGATTTAGTATAAAGACTTTATTCACTTCTATGGGTGATGCTTAATGTGCTGCAGGTTCTGGAGTGGCAACCAAGTAACGGGAGACGTAGCGTTGGAAGGCTTCTTGCATCCGGTAAATTCCTGCGGCCTTCACAAGGTCATCGTCGCAGGAATCCGCCGGATGCGAGAAGCACAGAACTGGTCGAAGTAACGGTGCTTGGGGGAGGACTATGTTCACCAATGGACGTCTTTGGGCTGAAATGATGATGAAGTGTGCTTGTTGCCTAAATTTAAAACAAAATGCTGTACGATGGCTGTGTTGCCGATTTAAAAATCATTTTGTTATTTGTACCTCCGATTTCGCATCACTATCCAAATCACAGTGATCTTTATTCTCATTGTTATAAAGTTGCTGTTGGGTTGCTGCCACTGACAAGTCTGTCAAAATCATTGTGATCGTTACTGTCGTTACAAGGTTGCTGTTGTCAGAGGTAACATCACAGAACGGGATGTACTTATGCAAATTATTGTTTCAATGACTAGTAAAAATTTTGAATAGAAACTTTTTGTGCATCTGAACACTCTGAACTCATCAAAAATTGACTACTTACTTATTATGATAGGAATACAAAAAAACGGCTTTGAATGTGACGATCACGAAATATAAAACAGCGTCTTCTACACTACTCGATTTTGATTTCGACAAAACTATAATTAAGAATGCATTCATGCACCACGTGAAATAAACATTAACATAATTATGTTCTAGATAAAGGAACTTTTAGATATACTTAGACTCCATTTGAAATAAGATTAGACTTTTAAATAAACCTACCGATTTTTACTTCTATACAGTAGGCATAAAGATGTTACCATCTTTTTTTCAAGCAAAAAAGTGGTTACAATACCAACATATATCATGCCAACAACGCAATAGAATTCAAAATCGGTTGAGCGGCCTGGTTTATTTAAATGTCTAATCTTATTTTAAATGGAGTATACCTATATTGTCGTGGGTTTCCCCAAGTTTTTAGTAGGTATCAATGAATACCAAAGAAAAGATTTATGAACTGTGTGAAAGATGACATGGATAGAAATGGGGTGACTATGTCTACCGAAATGACGACTACCGAATAGAAAAATATGGAAGAAAAAGACGTTGCGCCGACGACCCCAAAAATAAATTGGGTTATGAAAATGTTGATAATGTAACTTTTCATTAAACCTAAGAGGACAGAGATACTTAAAGGATAGAGATTCAATTAACAAAACCATCAGTGAAAAGCAATAAAAACCATTAAATCATTTTATTACTTTATTTTAACGTGTTTAGATTACGATACACGTGTACAGAGTTTCGCTAGCTATTTTAACTTGACTCTATATATTTATGCACATCATTTTGTACACTTTTACAACTATAAGCTAACTAATCATCATTATCATCTGCCTAGCCTTTTCCCAACTATGTAAGGGTCGGCTCCCGGTCTAACCGGATGCAGCTGAATACCAGTATTTTACATAGAGTGACTGCCTATCTGACTTCCACAACCCAATTACTGGGTAATACGATATCCCTTGGTAAGACTGGTTGTCAGATTTTCGGGCTTCTGACGACCTGCAATGATTATCAAAGATCCACGAATGACAACCGGGACCAACAACTTAACGTGCTATACGAGGCACGGATAGCACGCTAATAACGTGCTAATAATATTTTAACGATATAAAGTCGAACATATAACCTCCTCCTTTTTGGAAGTCGGTTAAAAAGAGGTGTCTAGGCTAACGAATTTTTGAAGTGAAAACTTCTTTAGGCGTGTTGGGCAATTTTTGAGATGGGTAAAAACCATTCAACTCGCGACACCGTTACCGTAACCGACACCGCGGGTTTTGTTTCTAAGACGCTTCATAAAATACCCGCTTCGGATGTGTTCGGCTGTCCCGGCTGTCCTCGGGATGTACTCGGTGTTAATGTACTTCCGATAATGTCAGTGAGTGATGTCAAAGTATTCTGTTTGTGTTTTGTTTTCACTTCGGCCGGCACTCCCGGAGTGACATTGTTTTTTTTTTTTTGAATGGTCTTTTAATTGCATAACTAATGTATGAGAATGTCGTCATCCGTGGGTACAGGTACCCACGAGAGACCTACGCCAATGTATTAGGTACAGTCAAACCCGCCATATGGTATACAGGCAGTATAACGTAGGTACCTACCTAACTCGCAAATCTACACATATTATAAATTAGAATCGCTTTTCATGTCTGAAAAAAGAAAAAAATGTACGGGATTTTTTTTTTGCAATTTGTGACTTTTTGAGTACTCCAACGATGGTTGGTCCCATAGAAGTTTTTGATCAGTATTAGAAACAGGATCGATTGGCATCAAAAAATGTTTTTGTGTAAAATGGCTATTTTCTTGCTAACTGTATTTTTTTTTTAAATCTGTGAATGGGGATCAAAATTCCATAAAAAGTTATGGATAGTCTCCTAAGACCATTTTCGCGTAGCTGCAACGGATAAGGTACTTCCCCTTACTGCCCCGCTGAAAGTTTCCACCCTGTATATACGAAATAGCTGGTTCGACTATACTTAGTATACTCTGTGGAGCTGCGCCACTCCTAGTACAAGTGTATTTAACCTAATTGGAGAGTCGGACAGACATCTATATTAGTACCTATTATAGGTACTAATTAGTATTTCTTTGTGGCTTATAGTTTACAGGCTTCACTTTGTGAATGCACAGTATAAAGATATAGAAAGTCTTCAGATTTGTGAAGCCTCCAGGCATATTAAAGAGCCGATGAAAAAAAGAGGAGGTTTTCAAATCAACACGAATTTTTTTTAAAGACTTAATTTGTGTTGCTGTCAATGTAAAACTATTGTTTGTGTGTATTCTTTTAGGTACCCTGTTAGTGAAAACACCAGCGGGATAATTGCGTAACACACTATCAGTAACAATAGTTTTCATTTTGACAACTCAACAACATTCATTGCGTTATTTCCGTTGTTGAGCAGACAGATTTTCGAACATATGAAGCAATGGATTAGCAATATCCTTCATCCAATCATTCATATTGATATTAGTAGTGTGTTACACAATTAGGATGTCCATGGAGCAGTATTTAAACACATTCGCCTAATTTAATTTCGCTTGGCAAACTAAAAAAAATATTTGATCTTTAGCCGTGAAACTATGCAATTAACTTTTAGCCGAACACCAGTTGTTTAAAAGTTAATAGCTGACAGTTGTAGAAAGTTCAGTCTAAAAAAAAAGAAAGAGAAATATTTAACAGATTCTCTAAAAACTTTTTGCTCTTCATAAAGAGGCTTAATGAAACCTCTTTTAACTTTCGGACTTTTTCACTCAGTTGGTCGCCGCCCTCGTCGACTTCTACGGCCTACCTGCAAGTTGGTTACAGTTACTTGGCTGTTTAGTATTTTTAGGACCCCAAAACAGGAACTATTTGAGGTTCACAAAAAGAGGCGCAATCTTTTTTCTTTTAAATCGTTGCCCCACACTAGGAATTTCTCCTGTATTGTGGGTGCGTTTACAAACAACATTATATTAGACTGGTGAAAAAATAGGAATTATTTAAGAGTCACAAAAAGAGCCGCAATCATTTTATTAGACTGTCGAATAATATTTTGAGGAAAGCACAGTCGGAACTATTTGTGGTCACAAAAAAGGTGCAATCATTATAATAAGAGTGTTCAATAATATTTTTAGGAAAGCAAAATGGGAATTATTTGAGGATAGATTAATTATATGCAATTGTCCTTTAGCTGAATTTAATAGTTTGATAGTTCTATCTAAAGAGAAACACCAAAAACTGGAACCATTTTGTGTGAGAGAATTCGAATCTATTTCCGTCGAAGGTGAAACTGGTGGGACCAGTTCAGACGTTTGTTGAATCTTACACATATAGACGTACTTACATAGAACACACCCTTTTACTATTATTTTGAAGTAAGTTATACACTAACAATTGTAATGCCTTTCATTTTGGCAAATTCAACAACATCATTGCGTTATTTACGTTGTCGAGCCAACGAATTTTTCAAACAAATGATGCAATGGAAAAGGGATTTTAATTTTAAAGTGTGTTAGGTACGCAATTTGGGTGCTGGTTTCTGAAAGATTAAATCCTGTTGTTGAGAGAACTTCTCAAATTCTCCTTTAGCTGTACCTACTTAAAGTAGGTAGGTATTATAAATGTACATATTATTATTATTTTAAATAGGTCCTACTTAAAGTGAATTCTTTAATAATTATAGCCCATGAAATTCAAAATTACTTACGTTTCAAAATGACTTACGTTTCAAACTTACTTACGTTTCAAAATTACTTACGTTTTTGCGAATAAATTTTGAATTTCGCACATTTGGTAGTAGGATGACATAATTTATAAATAAATAAATAAAATATTATAGTGAGTGACCTTACTAGTGATGTCTTTCCAAAAGGTCGGGTGCGTAATACTCACAAGGATCGTAGCAGGTGGCGTTCTGTACATTCTGCCTACCCCCATGGGAGCAAGGCTTGAGTTTATGTGTGTGTATGGACACTTTTTCACGGGCAAAGATGCGGTCACAGCTAATATATTAATATACTAGCTAACCCCGTGGCCTAGGTACCATCTTAGTATCAATAAAACAATTATGAGAAAATGAATTAGTTATGTTAATTTTTTCCCATGTTTCAAACTCATACCATTCATTTCAATTAAACCATTAACAGGCTCTTTTGAATTGTCAAGAAGTCGTTTCACATAGTTATTCAGCTAATAGGGGTGCAGACAAAGGTAACAATTCAAAGATCATAGAAATCGGTCCAGCCGTTGTTGAGTTATAAATGGTGTAACTAACCCGACTTTGTTTTAGCATTGATATATTAATAGATTTAAGATGTTTTTGTATTACTTATGTATAAGTTAACCTTGTTAAAACATACATAATATTTGTTTGTCTCGTCATCTGTGAAGACTTCCAATAGACATGGCAATGGGGCCAGGGCCTGACGAACCGTACAATAATAATATAATGGTCATTTAAACTGTGAAGAATGTCGGTAAAGGTATCTTCAATATATTATTATTTGAATATTTGAAACAATCGCTAAGAATATGGAAGATTTTAACTCGTTATTGTCATGTATCCGTCTATTCTGAAGTTCGTCCTTCTTCTAGACAAGTATTGTGGAGACTTCATCATGTGCCAAGCCTTTTCCAAACTATTTTGGCTTCAATTCTAATGTAAAGTGGCCTCCACAACCCAGTTACTGAGTAACACGATACCCCTTGGTAACTGGTTGTAGAGTTTTGGGCTTCTACCCATAAGTACTGGATCTGCGAATGACAGCCGGGACCAATGACAGCCGGGACCAACGGCTAAACGTCTGGTACAAGATTGTACCGACTCCTAAAAGGCATAAGTTATGCACGATTTACTAATCCATCATCTTGTCATACCATTACGAATTTGATAATTAATCAAGACTGCACGTATGTAATTATTTATGTCTACATTTTGTAATCGTTAGACTGATAACTACTAATTAATAAAAAAGATAAATATATGTATTAAATACAAAGTGATACTAAACTGTTTAATCAGTCAAATGTTCAATCACCCCAAACCACAAGATTTCGTCCAGACGGTCATCGGCACAGATGAACTGACACGTACACGTGACAATGTAGTGAATCATGTGGAAATTGATATGGTCCAGTACATTTATGATTTAGTTTGACAAGCTGACACATAATTATGTTTGTTGTACGAAAAATAATATGTATTTCGTGTGTTTTTTCGTCATCGCAAAGACACGAAGGAGAGGTCATATAAGTGGTATAATATTCCGAAGATGTGCTAATGTGATGTACCATAATAGAAAGCTTAGTTATTAAGCTACTCGTTTATAGTTAAATATGTTTTTTTCAGGCGCCTGTTTTTGTAAAAAAGTGAAAAATGTTTCAGTACAAACAAAACGCACATAGCCTTTATTCATTCATTTCTATGCAATATAATTACCCTCTTTCAGCCTATATAGCTCAGAAAGCTGTCTAAATTTTCAATTATCAAGCCCCATACATTTATTGAACGTCTCCTTTTGATTTTACTCTTTAGTAAATTATTCATTTTCAGACCCACAATTGTATTGAACCATGATCTTGATCATAATTTGGGGTTCTTAAGGGAAGAAAATAAATTGATTTGACCCAAGTAGAGGCACACAATATTCACACAAAAACAAAGAACAGAAAAAACTTAAAATTGTATTGTGTGCCTCACGTATGCGCTAAACAGGCGAAAACGTGGAATTTACGCACTATTTTCCTGCCCGCCATCAAAGTTTCCATGGCTGAAAATATACTGGTTCGACCTCAAAATCAAATAAGTATTCACTTCACAACGCTCCTTCATTCAATGATCGCGGAGGAACTTACACAGAAAAAAAATGAACCATAAATGAACCAGTGCGCAAACTGTAACCATAAATGAACCAGTGCGTAAACTGTAGGTAACCATAAATCCAGCGTGTGATTCTAGACCCTCGTACAAATGTTTCGTCGGTTACAAAAAAAAAATGTTATTCCATACATTTTGACCGCGTAGGTTGCACTTTTTAGGGTTCCGTACCCAAAGGGTAAAAAGGGACCCTATTACTAACACTCCGCTGTCCCTCTGTCCGTGTCACCAGGCTGTACCTCATGCACCGTGATAGCTAGACAGTTAAAATTTACACATCTGATGCATTTCTGTTGCCGTTACAACAACAAATACAGCATAAAATAAATATTTAAGGGGGGCTCCCATACAACAAACGTGTTTTTTTCGGCGTTTTTGCCTTGTGGTACGGAACCCTTCGTGTGCGAGTCCGGCTCGCAGTTGTTTATGAAACAGCAGATTTTTTTTTGATAAACAACGAACCATTTTTACACTAGGGTGTTTACACTAGGGTGTCTAGAATCATTATGCTGAATTCATGGTTATAGATTGCGCATTGGTTAATTATTTTTCCTGTATTTGATTCTAATATTCTATTCTACATCGTACTAGACGACAGACAGCCTCATAAACATTGCCGAGGTGAAATGGAGCATTGCTACGTAATAAAACAATTGTGTCGTTAGATTTCAAATCGCATCAAGTCCACTTTTGACATAAAGTTAGCTTTTATTCTTATTTAAAAGGCAGGGGAAGTATCTTTCACAATATTTTACCGAATTGAACCAAGTCCCTGTAGTTTTCAAGCAAAATAAGTTTAAAACACACCCCTTTTTTCAAATTGAACCAAGTCCATTTGACATGTTATATCAAAACGCAACAAGTCGCATTGAGCCAATCAGAGCGACGTGATCGTTCAAAATGGCGCCCAGTTGTGTGCTGATTGTCGTTGATTTTAATTCAAACTGCACTAAGTCCAGTATTCTGTTAGATCAAAATGAAGCTAAGTCCGAAGGACTTGGTTCATTTTGACAAAATAAACCTAAATCCAAATTAGAAATTAGTTTTTCTCGTAATCTATAAACATTTCATAGAAACAATGATAGAAAGGATGATAGAGAATCCGATTTTTGATAGTCACACCACCCTCAAAATGAGATAATAAAAAGCCTTACTCGAACAGAATAAAAAACCGCTTTTTATTAATTAAATCATTTTGGACTTACTTCAATTTGAAATCTAACGACACAATTATTGCTCCAAGCTCTCTCTATTATAACATGTATCTACTTACTATTATAATGTTATCAGATTTAATACACTATCATAAATATATTATTTGTTTTGCTACTACACTTAGCGCTGATTTTTCTGATAACTTTTATTCGAGGAATAAATTTGACGTTTGACAGTTTTTGTATGAAACAACTGTCAAAATTTCAAAATTATTCCTCGAATAAAGTTATCAGATCATTGAAAACATCAGCCTTAAGTGTATTAACTTATTTGTGTGGGGCTCGTGGCTGAATAATAATAGCCCCAGGGGTCGATCGAAAGCCCTCCGCTCAGAAAGTACGTTAAGCCATTGGTCCCGGCTGTCATTCGTTGATCTTTGACAGTTGTTACGGGTTGTCAGCTTCCCGAAAGTCTGACAACCAGTCTTACTAAGGGGTACCTATCATGTTACCCAGTAACTGGGTTTTGGGGATCACATAAAATTCTCCAGACCGAATTGCCATGGCGACCAATCTGAGCGGAGACCAGCCTCCGACGCGAGAGATGTTATAATGCACAAGTGTGGGTGCAAACACAGGTCTGTGCTCTCTCTCTGCCTCACTATCATCATGTCCGATGGGACGGCAATCCAACACGACCGGAGAGAGATTAGGCGCAGGACCATCGGCTTAACGTGCTTTACGAGGCACGGGGGTATCACACCGCCAACTTCTTAACGGAAAGACCCAATCACACTTTGCCCGACCTGGGAATTGAACCCAGGACCTATAGGTACCTTTAAGATCGTCAATTTAGAGCCGTATGTTGCAGTGCAGGTAGCAGGTTTGAAAGTTAAAATTGAAGAGCGCGTAACTAAGGACCACATTTTAATCACCCCCTATTTACTTCACCGTATTTTCACTACATGGTAATACCACTCACGGACTCCACGAGGCTGGCTCGACCTGCACCCTAATTGCATAACACACTGTCAGTCAGAATCTGAATCATTTTGAAGCAAATTGCAGATCCATTGTTTCATGAGGTTTCATGTTAGAAAAAGTTTGCTCAACACGTAAATAACGCAATGAATGTTGTTGAACTGTCAAAATGAAACCTGTTCCGATTGATAATGTGTTACGCAATTGCCCCGCTAGGTGTGGAGTTCATAAGCAAAATGCTTCATAGCATCTTTTTTTTTTGTAAACCAAGCTATTAATGTCGACTTTAAGGAATCGTAAACACTGTTTTTGGCTAATAAATATTATTTATTTATTTATATTTATTACTTGATTGTTCCATTGCACAGAATATCATAAAGGCTGCACTACACGTAAGTATTTTTACTTAGCAATGAACAGCAAAGCAACATTTAATGCCACACTTAACAACTTATTTCTAAAAATCTGTCGGCTCATTCGACGAGACGAGATCGACGAGAGTCATTCAACATGACGCAATAAAAATCGAGGCCTCGCCGAACCACTGTACAATGTACTTATTGATGGACTCTATTCTGTTAATACCGAGGACGACAGCTATACCACTAAATTATGAAGCTAAATTATACGGTTTGATAAATATAGGCTTGTCTAAATTAATTGAGAAGAAGAAAAAATACCGGAATCTTTTTATATGGCAAAATTTAGTCAAAAATAAATACAACAAGGTCGAAGGCGTAGTATTCACGAACGGTAAAACAGGAGTTTGTAACAATTTTAGCATTTATCTATATTAATATTGCAAAGAGGTAAAATTTGTTTGTTTGTAAGTTTGTTTTTAAGGGGTAATCTCCAAATCCAACCCAAAAAACGAAAAACGAAGAAAACGAAGTACTAGCGCGGGCAGACTAGCTACTCGAAACTGTCAAACTTTCCCAATCAACGTTGAGTTCGTTTTGAGAGCAGCGGTGTTGAAATAGTACACAAAGGAAACCACCTGTCTGGGTCCAACGTGGATGACTACAGTTTTGAGCCATTTGGGTCATGGGGCCCGAGTGCGCGTCTCCTTTTTAAGGAAATTTCTCGCCGGCTGGTCGACACTTCGTGACAGGACTGGGTCGTTCTTTGGCCTTAAAATTCGCATTTCCATTCAACGTGACAATGCTGCCAGTCTTCTGGGACGTTTCCGGATGACAGTGATGCGGCGACTTCGATGTCTAAGTGTCCTGTTGTTTTTGTATTTATTTGTGTAGTTACTTAGGCCTGAATTCACCAACATTCAAACCACCGCGCACCGGTTACGTATTTAAACAGTTGGTTTATGTCCCATTTCCTAAGGTATTTGATTAAATATTTAATCAGTTGATTTAAATGTTGGTGAACATAAGGCTGGGTTGATTTAAATACCCGGTCACAAGTAATGCAATAGATTAGGCCGGCAGAGTTAAAGTTATAGGAGGACTTAGTTCTCTTCTCTCTTAACGTATTTATTTGGCGTTTTTAGGTTAGTGTATCGATGTGCTTTTGGTCTGGAGAGTCATAATAGACTTTATTAGAGCACGCGATGGGAAATAATAATTACAAAGAGTCTCCGTTATCCAAATCTGTAAGAAATAATATGAAGGACACTAACGGTCTTATTACAAAACAAGGATTATCCTTTAGACCCAGGTTAAAACCATCGAACCATTTTAAAATTTCGAACTATAAATCCACAAAAACTGACGTTAAACCCGAGTTTAAGTTGTCAGAACTTTACGTTCCGTCGGAATAAAGTTCAAAATACAGTAACCGTCTCGAAGGTTTTGGGTACAAGTTAGAACTCGTTTTGTAATAATAAGACGGTAAAGGTCATTTAATTTAGTACGTAATGTAAATAAATGTATTAAACGTTATAACGATTAACTAACTATTTAGATTATATCTCGCCAAAAAAGTAACAATAAATAATTGTGTATTATATTAAACCGACTAGCTATCGAGGGGTCAAGAGGTTGAACACAATACTTAATTATAATAGTGTAGGCACCAGTAGTGTCTATAAACGGGTTTTTCGAAAGAGCTCGTTGTATTGAATGCAGTCGATACGTACCTACTTATAGCACCCAGGAATGTGGATAAAGTAAAAAGAGAGAGACGCCAGGCGGTGGGTAGATGCAAGCTAAGTACAGACGCCAACACATCAAGCTATCCGAAACTGTCAAATTTTCCCAATCAACTTTGAACCTTATGCCTTAGCGATAAAGTTGAAAATCTATTGAAGAAATTTGACAGATTGTAGTTACTTGATGTGCTGGCGTCTGTACAATAATTATGGTTGATCAAAACAATACAGGGTCAGCAACTAGGTACAGGAAGTGTAGTCACTTGAAATATCAGTTTAAAAAT
This sequence comes from Oligia latruncula, assembly GCA_948474745.1. Lineage (NCBI taxonomy): Eukaryota > Metazoa > Arthropoda > Insecta > Lepidoptera > Noctuidae > Oligia > Oligia latruncula. The sequence continues at coordinate 468,574 of OX419707.1, read as the reverse complement.
CAGTTTTCTTTGTGTAAACTTCACAGAAATGATGGGTACCTACTTATCGACACCTATCTAAACAAGATACCTAATACAAAAAAAAATCTCATCTCGTTTTTTCTGGGATCGTTGACCCCAAAAAAACATTTTTATTTTTATTTTGTCGGGTTAAGATATCGATACCCATTACGTCTGCACAGTTTCGCTAGATAATTTAATTTGACCCTTTATACAAGCTGTGCAAATGTCAGCCAGTAATAATTTATCTTACTGCAGAACTAAAGTCTCTTCTCATTCAGAGAAGGCATGAGTTATTAGACCATACGGACATGAATATCTTACAAATTTTCCTCCTACATAATTATGCAGTTAACCTAAATCTTCGAAAATGGCGCATTTGAATGCTAAAACATCACTTAGCTGCTTCGGCTTATTTTAATTTTTTTTTTTTTGCATTGTTGTTTTGTTACTGTTTGTTGTACCTACTCTGGACGCTTTTAACGCGTACGTCTTTTTTTTATTTTTTACATCGTTCTCACAATAAATAATTTTAAATTCAAAAGTAATGAGGTAACTAATATTTTTGAAAAATATAGGTAATTTAAAATGAGTGTCCATGGAGTTTCTTGCCCGTTCTTCTCCAAAGGTACCTACGCTTTGGTATGAGCAACTGGCTTCATATTTTCTGATTGACCGGCTTCTTGACGATTCAAAAGTGGCTGTTAATGGTTTAATTGAAATAAATGCTTTGAATTTGAGTTTGAAAATATTAAACCCGGAACCTAGTGATCAAGGAGTCCGTTAACCTCAAGTCTTTATTAAAAATATTGAAAATGTCAGTCTTCCATTTTTGTTTAGCGTAAGCGAATCACAAGGAAATTATCTATAATGCAAGAAACTTAATTTTTGGTCCTTTGTTACAGCTAATCGCACATCACAATAATAACAATTTGACAGGGACAACTCTTTCATTCCTTAGCAGTAAGGATGATTTTTATAGTTCAAGTGTTACCTACTATGCTACCATTTGGAAGGTTTTGCTTATCATGGAGCCGATTCCCTTGTTCACAAACTAAACTAAATCTTAGTTCAGTGCATCTTTTTCTTTCTATTTCATTAGGAAAAGGACAGAAAATAAATATTAGTTTAGTCCTGTCAAATTAAGATACTCCATAGCAAGTTTAGACGTGATTAAAAACATGGCTACTAAAAATACGTCAATTTACGTTAGGCGCTGTCAATTTGACAGGAATAATCTAATATTTATCTTCTGTCCTTTTCCTAAAGAAATAGAAAGAAAAAGATGTACTGAACTTAAATTTAGTTTAGTTAGTGAACAAGGGAATCCAATGTTTAGGTACTTTTAAAATCCATAATCCGTTGATAACATAGATTAGTATTGAGGTCAACTGACCTTACAATATAATTCTAAGATAATCACGCTCGGGCGGATTATCTTAGATTTGTATTCGATGTCAAGCAATAATTTAAAGTTATTGATCTATTTTAATATAATTAAGGTGAATGTTACGATAACTTTTTAAGAAACAGCAAAGACTCGATTGCGCAGTCTAAAACTTTTATCCTGCTTTCAGATACCAGTTAATTTTAAACTATTCAATGTTAATAAACTATTCGAACATTCTTTTAACATAAACTCGTAAATATTTTTTTTGTTTCTTGATGTTTTTGTGAAGGAAAAAACTTTATTCCAAAAATAAAAAACAACCGACTTCCAAAAAAAGACTATAAAATGAAAAATAACTTAAATTTCGGAAGTCGATGGCATAAAACGAAAATACAAAACTTAAGACACCGAATCGAAATCGGTTGTTTTTTGTTTTGTTTTAAAGTTTATTTTTTCAGTTTTTAGTTGTGGTACCTAACCCTCACAAATTCGTGTAGCGTCACTTGCTAAGTTAATAACAGTGACAGGAAGTTATTATAACAACATCAACATACACTAAGTAAAAAATACGTACCTAAGTATTATTGAAGCTAATTCAAAAACCACTCATTAGAACTGGTCCTTTTTATGGGATCACCCTATAAGTATAAATCCTGCCCTAGTATGAGTGTTATTATACCCTTTCAAACAAAACGAAGACTTTTTCAAATCGGTTTATAAATGACGGAGAACTGAAGTAAGTAGTCGGTTGAAAATTGTAACTCACCGAAACTTTTGTAAAGGGTCCATGATATCCTTAAGACGATGATTAGAACTAGTATGAACATAGGCAGTAAACCTATCAGTCTTTTGTCAGTCACGTACGAGGGATACTCCTCCCCTTTAGGTTCCGCTTGCTGGTTCTCCATTTTAAATAAAAAGTCTTCTTCACTTAAATTAATTCACACAAAAACTAACAAAGTTATTTTGTTAAAATTAACACACTTATTTTCCAAAAAAAGTTCTGCTAAGTTTATTTTATTTACTCAATTCAATATTCAATTTAAAAATCGAACACATTTTCCACGAAAAATCAACAATTCATTTGAAAAATTCCGTTCACTGAATTCACTTTATAAGAAAAAATCAACGTCCAACCCAAACGTTTTAAAAAAAAGTCTTGTTATTTTTATAGAAACTAAAGCGTACTGTAGAATGTTATGTTAGCGCGCACGTTTGCTTCGCGTCGTTCCTACAGTAAACAGTACCAGAAAGGCCGCACAGAGCCAGTCTACTATACATACACTATCTACGTCCATTGATAAAACAGCCGTGACTTTGCTGCAAGAAACCGCCTATTATTAAATAAGAACAGACCTAATTGAATAATAGATTATTTTTGTGTCGTTTGCAATTATTATTATTATCTCTCTGATCTAATAATTGGCGTCATTATCGATTGATGCAAGGAGAAAGATAATGTTCGTAGCTTCTAATGCTGTAGGTATAATTAAATTCTATTATTGTTTTCTAGTGTTATTAATAACTGAATGATCTGTGAGCCTATTAAATATGTCAGTTGGTACCTATTATGGCATTGCTGGCACTATATTAGATAAAGTTTATGAAATTAGGTCAATGACTCTCATCGTATACATTATTGGTAAAACATTAACAACCTCTTAAGAGGTCATTGTACTCGACAACTTTTACTATGGGTCCAAACCTGAAATCCGGAAAAAAAAATCTGCTGTTCCCTACATATTATGTTCGTATATTATATCGTCAAAATGTAGGGAGCTGATTTTTTTTTCATTCAAAATATTTTAAAAAACTAAGTACATTTTTTCCATTTCAAATTAAATTACAATATCCATCCCACTATCAAGATCTCGAGTGGTTCCAGTTACTTTCTTATATACAATAGAATTGCTGCGAGCGATAAGATAAGAAACATGGAAACGGAATTTCGTGATTGGAAACGTATCACTATCAGCATCCAGAAGTGACGGTACTTAATTACATGGGCAATTAGCTATGTTACCATCCTTTCTCGCCTTTCTCCGTGACTCGGTGCGCGCGTGGCGCCGTCGGTCCTACGCCCTGATGCTCCCCAGTCGTATCGGATTGCTGTTCCATCGGACCATGAGAGCGAGGGAAGAGGAAGTGCACCTGAGTTTCCGCACATACTTGTGCACTATAATATCTCGTGCTCACTTGGCTAATCTCTGTTGAGACTGGCCGCCGTGTTCGAAATTCGGTTGGAATGTTATTGGATCATCTATGGACGTAAGTCTCCCTCTAAACTTCGCCACAACGACCGCTCCTAGGCTTCCCATTGCCATCAGTTCCCTGTAACCAACTCCTCGGTTCACCTACGGCCGAACCCAATTACTCATCTATCACCAGTTTTGGCATACCTACTGGGGAAGAAAAACCTATCTATCTCTCGTTTTAAAGTCCCAATATTCTATATCAGTAGCGATTTGTATGATTATATTATAGAGGCAGTTATAATTTGTACTAGCTACCATCAGTAGCGATCTGTGAATAGGTTATTGGGTTCGGCCGTTAGTGGGGGCTATCCGCTGCACTTTCATCACTCGGTACCTGCTCATCAGGGAAAGAGTTATGTTTATACAGCTTTATTTTTGAATTTCCACAGAACCGTAGGAGTTGAGATGAGACGGGCAGGTATCGACCAATTACGCGGAATGCAGAAGACATGACGTGGTTTTCAACCAATGTGATTAATTGACTCCTGTACCCCTCCGTTCTCCGCTCCTCTTTTGTCCACATCAGCGAAAACGCACCTTAAGGTTGGTAGACATCCCAAGGTGCATTGGTGATCTTAAAATAAATTGCACGTCTTCTAAGGTGAACAGTATCATTTTTATATTTCTCTTCATTATTTATTTCGACAATCTCGTTGTATCGACCTTCGTTCACAACTACGGAAAGACGACTGTAATCATGTTTTCCGTGTATATGAGAGTAATTTAAATTGATTGTGCTTAGTACAAAAAGGTATAAGAATGGTGAGAGAATAAACCGGTTGCCTCTACATCATTATCTGGTCTTTTAACCGGATTAGGTGTTAAGACTAGTTTTTGAAAAATAAATGGCTTTATTTATTTATCTATTGGCCTATAGCTACAATTGTTACACTGTTTATCCTTAAAATACAAGCAATATACAAGTAAAGTGTACAATATGACTTTCTTGGCATAGTCATAACGTTCCCACTGCTGGGACACAGGCCTCCTCTCTGTGAGTGGGAGTGGGCCGTAATTTATTACGCGGGCCCAGTGCGGATTGGTAGATGTCACATGTCTTCGATTTTTTGGTTCCAGGACATGTCGGTTTCCTCACAATGTTTTCCTTCACCGTTTTTTTTTTTTTTTTTTTTTTTTTTTTATTACTAAATGGGCCCGCTCTTGACCCCGATCACGCCTGATGGTAAGCGATAGATGAGGTCTATGATGGAACGAGCGTGCAATTTTGAGAGCAGTGGCGATGAAATAATTTACACATAGTAAAGCGCCTGCCTGGGTTCGCACCACCTCACACTGGGCCACCACTGATCACTTTCTTGGCAATCGAACGTAATTGCCAACTCATCTAGCTGCTAAAACTTAGATTCTTGTGTATTCAATGGACGGTAGTGATGCCCTGGCTAGAGTGATCATGTTACTTCCTAATCAAACCAGATTTCTCTAATAGGAAAGCCACATTTTTCCAACGTTTGAGCCAAAGATTCTGTTAGCCACAAGTCCATTATCTATTATTAGGGTGACTGGTAATTAGTGACCGATACGTACACACGTGATTGTACAGACGCCAGCACATCAAGCTACCCGAAACTGTAAAATTTTCCCAATCAACTTTGGACCTTATGTTTTAGCGATAAAGTTGAAAATCTATTAAAGAAATTTGACAGATTGTAGTAGCTTAATGTGCTGGCGTCTGTACTCATCATATTAAACCACTTTCCCAAAAAAACTTTTTTTTTTAATTTACCCAGCGCATGACCCAAATCACCCCAATATAATATTGAGTACATAACAAGAATCCTGAGATGTGGTGCTGGAGACAAACATTGAGATGTGGTGCTGGAGACGAATGTTGAGAAAACCGTGGACTGCCAAACGAACCAATGAGCTTCGAATAAAAACCCGCTTGTCGACCATATGCCAGCAACGCATTGTCTCCTATTTCGGCCACATAGTACGCAGAGGCGATGACCACGATCCTCAGACATGAGGGACCGACTACAGAGAGAGAGAGGGAACAAGAATCCATCAGCTGTAATTTAATTTAGTTATTATTCCCTTTAGAAAAAAAACTATTCCACTTTTACCATGCATATTATTTTTCATTCATTTAAAAACTGTACGGACCGAGCGTAAGGTTCTATTGGGGTGATTGGGATCATGCGTTTAATAAATAAAAAAGACGGTCAAGTGCGAGTCGGGGACCGAGGGTTCCGAAAAAAGTAGATAAATTAAAATTTGTTAATTTGTAACTACAAATTAACGGTTTTCGGATGTTTTCCTTTACTTGTGCGACATGACATTGCTTCTTGCCAAACATGATTCTAGGCCAACTGGAAGTACCCAGATAGGTTTTGATGCCCTTGCGAGTGTCAAAATATGCGGCATAAACGGAACATAAACACCCGTATCTTTTGATTGCGTCGACTTAGAAGTTTGATTTTTTCACAGCTTCATGGAATTGCAGCCCTGAGTATCTGATATTAATGTCAACTCGATTACTCTGTTCGTTCCTGAGAAAAAGGGTCTTGACAGACGGACAGACAGATGACCAACGAAGTGATCTTATAAAGGTTCCGTTTTTCCTTTTGAAGTACCTAAGGAACCCTAAAAATATCGTTGCTTTGAGAAAATTGTTTCTTATGACGAGTACAATCATGTCATTGTGTTTAAGTATCCGTCACTAATTACCAGTCACCCTATATAGATCGAGTGATCGATGTCCACCCTTTGTCACTCTCGCCCTCTTTTTAGTTCCACGACATGAGAATCAGCTTTTCTTATATTTTCTCTCACCGCTTCCACCAGTTATGCTACTTATACTATCTTTCTGGTCCATCTATATCATTAACAATGTTGTCAAAACATAAACTGACAATTGGACACAACAAAGCCACTACCATTTATCTGATGTCACATCAAGTAAATGAGGCTAGGAGGTTAGTTGCGTGGTGACGTCACGATTGAAAATGATAGGAATCGGTGATTATTAAGTCATTTGTTCAAGGTTTGCGGTTCGATTCAGAGGTCAGGTTTAACTGTGTGTGGGTAATATTTGTATACGCATGAGCAGGGCTTACCCGCTATTACAAGGGACTTAAATATATTTGGCGAAATGTGGGTAGATAAACACAGTGCACATGGTTCAAATGTGGGTAGATAAACACAGTGCACATGGTTCAAATGTGGGTAGATAAACACAGTGCACATGGTTCAAATGTGGGTAGATAAACACAGTGCACATGGTTCAAATGTGGGTAGATAAACACAGTGCACATGGTTCAAATGTGGGTAGATAAACACAGTGCACATGGTTCAAATGTGGGTAGATAAACACAGTGCACATGGTTCAAATGTGGGTAGATAAACACAGTGCACATGGTTCAAATTAAATTGAACCATGTTGTTATAATGTAGATTAGAGTAGGCTTTATGTTGTTGTTTTTATTTTGTTTTATTTTATTTATGGAATTTAGTGCATAATATTATTTTTGGATGTTGTTATTAAAAATATTGATATACAGTTGTAAAGGTCTAACTATGTAGAACAATATTTGTTAAGGAGGATAGTTGCAGTTCGCTGTCCGTTCAGAGATATACAACCTTTAACATTATGTAGGTTAGGTTAGTTTTAGGTTAGGGCGTTGCGGAAGGATTGTACGTTCCCGCGACCCCCGGCGGCGGCGTAGTGTGAGATGGAAAAACGGGGTAAAAAAAAAAAAGGTAAAATTCAGTCACGTCACGATAAAGCAAGAGTTTATTATTTTTACTTATGTCTAATAAACAGAGACCAAATACGTACGATAACCTAACCTAAGGTTGTATATCTTCTTTCTTTTTAGTAAAAGAGGTGAAAGACATAATTATAGTACTAGAAATAGGGACCTATTAGTTCAACCAGGTTTCAGACTGGCTAAAGTAGACTCATCTTTTATGGGGTACTGTTTAAAATGTTATAATAAAATACCTCCCCACATTCTTCAACTGAATGAGACAAAATTCAAGTCTTGTATAAAACGCACACTATGCAGTCAGGCATATTATAAGTTAAGGGATTACATCGCTGATAAAAATGCCTGGCTCAATGCTGGTCCTGCTCCACAACTGAAATGAAAATACTGTTGGAGCTGCTGAAGATTGTAAGACTATCTTTGCATTGTATAAACTCAATTTCATTTATATTGTATAATTGCATAGCACAGATGTGAGTTCTATGTATGCACTATACCTTATTTACCATTTACCGGGTAATATGTCATTCATTGACTTGAATGTGCCCTGGCGGCTGCTCACACAAATGTATCGCTGACGGTGGCGTGTATGTTGGATCATTTAGCTCCCTTCAAAATGGTTGAGCTAAATGGTGCTGATCTATGCGTCATGTTCGTGAACGGGCGCCGTCAGTTGGGGCTGGTCATCACTTAGCTGCCTCGGCTTATTTTTATTTTTGGATTGTGGTTTTCTTGCTATTTGCTATACTCTGGACGCTTTTAACGTGTACGTCTTTTTTACATCGTTCTCACATATAATTTTAAATTCAACTTTTTTCAATTAACTAATATTTTTGTAAAAATATAATTTAAAAGAGTGTCCATGGAGTTTCTTGCCCGTTCTTCTCCATAGGTACTTACGCTTTGGAATGGGCAACTAGCTTCATATTTTCTGACTGACCGACTTATTGACAATTCAAAAGTGCCTGTTATTGGTTTAATTGAAATAAATGCTTTGAGTTTGAGTTTTGAGTGAACGGACAGGGAACTGAGACTAACCCCCTAACGAATATTGCTCTATCTAATTAGACCTTTAAAACTGTATATAAATTATTTTGATTGGTTGCCATGTTTTTCGGGTACCATACATTTCTGTCCATCCTCCTTAGCTAGCGAAACTCCGCAGACGTGATAGATATCTAAATACGATAAAACAAAAAAATATATAAATTATTTTTTGGGGTTATCAACTGTAGCTACTTGAAATATCAGACTCAAAACAAGTTTTTTTTTCATATAATATGATATAATATCAATAAGATATAAAATATCTATGGCACCCCCCTCGTTATCATTATAGCTGATGATCAATAAGATATAAAATATTGTATTTTTAATTAGGGAATCATTTTAAATACTTATATACTCGTAGTACGCGGTAGCCTAACCAATCTCTATGCGAGAGAATCTGACATCTGATTACAAACATACACACTGAGTTCTAGAATTTCTAGCGAGATTGGAGAGTTGCGATAGTGAGATTGTAAAGTAAGTAGGTATGACTGTCATCGTGAATCTGTGATTTAAGATAACAGTGGTTGTCGGCTTTCGAAGACACGTACATACTGTGATATATCGATACAATACATAGTCTACACTTTTATAAAGAGGTAAAACTTGTGAGTTTGTATGTAGAGGGTAATCTTCGGAACTACTGATCCGATTCCGGAAATTCTTTCACTAATAGGAAGCTACATTATTGCTGTGTGTCATTAGGATATATTTTAAGTATATTAAAACAAGAAATACCACGCCGACGAAGTCGCTTATTTATCTGTCAATGTAACCGATTAGTTCTTCTAAACTAGGCTATGGATTTGTTAGACGCAGGTTTTTCCCATCATTTAGAGACTATTCCGAGTGGTTTATGTCTACCTCCAATACATTCATATTTAGGTTAAATATGTCACAGAAACGACACGAAGCGTTGGAAAGGCTTCCACAAGGTGGACCGACGACCTGGTGAAGGCCGCAGGAATCCGCTGGATTCGAGAAGCACAGAACCGGTTGAAGTGGAGGTGCTTGGGAGGTCTATGACCAGCAGTGGACATCTTTCCGGTGAAATGATGATTGATTTGACATGTCGCTACAACAGTACATTGCACTCGTACGTATTAGGGGTTAGGGGCGGGTCGCTAATCTGTTAATAAAATTAGATCTACTAAGTAAATTATATGCCTGTCATCCGTCTCTTTGTCTTTAAGGAGGGGTCAATACAATGTTAAGTAAAGATCTACTTGCATTTCCTTGGATTTTTATCTTGGATATTACTGACATCGGTGAAGGAAAACCGTCGTGAGGAAACCTGGGACTTAATATATTTAACTCTAAGTCCAGGTTACCTCGCGATAGTTTTCTACGATGGTACGCTCGCTCGCGATGGGTTGTTGATTTTAGACTCATTTTAATTTAACTGAAATCACCAACCCGTCTTGAGCAAGCGTGGTGATCGAGCTTTCTCTGTATGAGATGAGACCTCTGTCCTGCAGTGGCACAGTAAAGGCTGGTAATATACACCAGCTTTTACTGTGCAGAGGACTGAAGCCATTTAACAAAGGTCCTCAATGTCCTGACGCGCTCATATTTATTCTAAAGTGCAAAATTTTCTACAGTATTTCTACAGGACGATGAGTCGTCAAGGATCATTAAATAAATCCTGCGTGCTCACGTCTGCAGTGACCTAGAGGTGCCTAGAGGTAGGATCGAATGTCTTACGACACACCTACAGAGTGCGCAGTGTTGAGTAATGTTTGTAGGTAGGTACCGCGATACCCGTCGTGTTTGAGACCAGACGACCTGCGCTATATTCCTTCGACACGGTTTAAAAAGTTACGGATAAAGACACAGAGGAGATAAAACAACAGAGTTAGACCACAATTTATAGAATACGCTTTATCTTTGGTTTGCTAATTAAAGTAAGGGTTGCGGTAACATATGAACATTAGGCGCCATACTAGTTACTGTCCATTCCAAGGTTGCCTGGAAGAGATCGCAGAAAGCGATAAGGCCGCCCATAGTGTTTTCACTAATAACCGTATTTTTTTTTAAGTATTTTCTGGTCTACAATAAAGTATATATAAATAAATAATAATAATAAAGGTAGTTAAACACCTAAGGAGACTCTCGTTGGGCAGCTGGATCAAGGGATTGATTCAGAAAGCGGTACTTCTGGACACGGCTCTCTGGAGCCCTAACCGCCGGTAGCTTGGACCCTGTTCCCGATACCGGTGGGCTACTATTTTTTTATATTTTTAAATGTTTTTAAGTATATGTTTTATATCCTAATATTAAAAAATATAATTTATATGTTTAAAATGAAAAGTAAATAATAAGGTGGTTATATTTGTGAAATGTAATATAAGGTGATGTTATTGTAGGATAGTGTGTGTAGTGTAGTGTGTGATTGTCTGAGGTTGTTATGTGTATAAACCATTTACAGGCACTTTTGAATTGTCAAGAAGTCGGTCATATATAAAATTGCTATGCATAACATTGCTTTCAAGTCAATGTAGCTTCGGTCAGGAAACGGAAACTACCTATTTCGCCAGCACCAACCAAGCAACATTACTAGACCATGTAAGATATACTATTGACATAATTATTCAGTGTTAAGCAAACTGAGGCCCAGGAGTAAATACTTTCCGGAGACCGACCTTTAGGTAAGTACATAGCGCAGCTGAAGAAAGCGGTGAACGGTCACACATTGACAGTCACATAGGTAGTAATGGTGAAAATGACAGATTTATCGTGACGGCCGTTAAACCGGTCTAGTAGAAAATTGTAACTTTATAGGGCTTACCACAACGCACAGAGTGTTGCGGCAACATTCATAGATCGCATCTTGACTTTACTCTGCTAAGCGGAGTAAGTGTTCCATACACTTATGAACCATTATATTCGTCTATTCCTGTTCATTCAAAGCTAGCTCAACGATTCTTTTACTTCCTAGGTCCTTATGTATACAACAAAGTTAATACAACCTTACATATCCTACTCAATGGTTAAAATATAAATGCAAAACTACTGTAAGGAACAGTAATTGACTGCTGGATATGGACTATGAAAGTACAGAAAGTCATCCCAACCATTAAATAATTTTGTACGTACTTCCCACTATTATTATTTTAAGCACAAACTCTCATACAGGACTTACATGTCACCAACTCTTTTCCTTGAGGTAACACCCCTTGGCCGAAAGACCAAGGGGTGTTACCTCAAGGAAAAGAGTTGGTGATGATGAACACCCCTTGGCAAGACTAGTTGTCTGACTTTCAGGCTACTGATAATATCGACTGTCAAAGACCTACGAATGACAGCTGGAGACACGGAGGGATCTCGGTATGTAATGAATGATCACCAATCCAAGGACCGACCTCGGCAAGCGTAGATTAAACTTGAAAATCGACCCGTGCAGCTGTTATTACTTTGCTACGAGCCCCTCTGCACTTAACGTCAAACAAATTGAAGGAACTCCTGTAACCTGTAACTCACGTGATAATGATTCATGGCATTTTATTTGTCCAACATCGACATTCAAGTGTAGCGTGTCACAGGACCAGCTGGTAACGTGACCAACCTGCATTGATGCGTCTTGTGACTCATCGCGTGTCGCGCAAAGTGAATTAGATTGAACCCCATTGTAGTAATCGAGTTCATTACGTCGCTCGGCACTTTTGTTACAAATACTCGGAATATTTTTAATACTACGTTGATACTAAGAAAAATTTTATTTGTGGTGTTTCGACGGTTATTGACGCGCTTCTTGTGATAGTTAAAAACTTAGCTCAATTCCTTGAATGTCAATAATTCGTATAAGTACCTTTCTTCTTGACTGTCTAAATGTGTGTACCTACAGTCAACAAAGGAGTTAAGTATACAGGAGCGTCGGATATAGTTGAAGTTTACTAAGAAACCGATGGATGTTCTGGACTGAAATTTAATTTAATAAATGAGCTGTTTGTTTTCTATTAATAAACTAAAATTTTATTCGAGAATATCCATCGGTTTCTTAGTAAACTTCAACAATATCCGACGCTCCTGTATACTTAACTCCTTTGTTGACTGTACATAAACTATTAAATTAAAATAAATACATTTTACCACAGTGATTGATTCTTAAAGAAAGAGAAAGTAGGTTAATTTGTCACAGAAACACGTGCATACACAAAGATAATTAACTCGAGTAAGTAAGTACCTAATTCGAAAAATAAAACAAAATAGATCTAGGTACTAATAATTACAAAAAATATTCGGTAGCTACACTTTACGACTGTGCCGAGAAGGCTTCCACTCAGCTGCTCAAGCTGTGCTGTTGATTTCAGTATTCATCTAAAAAATATAGTACCTACCTAACTAGGTAGTATCTAACAAGTTACACACTTAACGAACTAGTAATTCATCTAATAATTCAGACAAAAAAAAAACTGAAAATCCTTCACCAATGGGATTTGATACGATTACGGTCTACCTAACTTATCAGTTAACTGTCCATTATGATTCATAATGCTATCCTTTTATGATTCTGCCAAAGTGGCCTTTTTAGGCCCCCAGAACGATAAATTTATTTTTTATCATGTTTTGTAAATAAAACTGTTGACGATGACGCGAATATCACTTACAGCGCCATCTAGCAGAAATTGTGAACGTTATTAAGATTCCGCTACTAAACACTAGATGGCAGTAAAAGCAGTCAGTTATAAGTATGCTACTCGCCAATAGAAGGCGTTGACCTAAACTTTGATTATATTGCTGTGATTTCCGATTAGACCTAATTTACTACCACTAATTACCAATATCATTACCATTATTGTTTCAAAAACTTTTCTCCGCTTCCTAGTGACTGTCGGGAGTCTGAAGTGTAAAGGGAGATCAAGATAACCCGCTAAATTCAAATTTCCTCACATTTTTAGGGTTCCGTCCTACCTCAAAAGGCAGAAACGGAACCCTTATAGGATCACTTTGTAAGTTGTCCGTCTGTCTGTCTGTGAAGACCCTTTATCTCGGGAACGCATGGAGGTATCAAGTTGGTAGGCAGGTTTAGGTACAGTCCCTTGAACCTGTGGAAAAATCAAACTTCTAAGTTAACGTAAAAAAAAAACGTATTTCGACACTCTCAAGAGAATCAAAATTTATAGGGTACTTCCCGTTGACCTAGAATCATGAAATTTGGCAACAAGCAAGGTCATGTAGCACAAATAAAGGAAAAAATCCCAAAACCGTAAATTCGTAGTTACTTAAAAAAAATCCTGTGATAAACTATTTACATACGTACAAATTTGTACGGAACCCTCGGTGCGCGAGTCCGATTCGCACTTGACCAGTTGTTTTAAAATAAATAAAAATTACGAGGAGGATACTCCTCAATAAATTACTTCATGTAGGTACCTACTGACCAAAAGTTTCCTATGTGTTAATCTATGATGTAATATTAATATTAGTTAAGTAGTTACACCCGTGTGCTCATGCAGTTCGGATAGCGGTTAAATGATTAATAGGGATTAACAATTTATTAGAGTCGTATCTCTATCGATTTACAGCATGTCACGTCCAATCAAAATTGTCATCATACTCGTCAAATTAAAATTGATATGATTCTATACAAATTACTCACAATTCATTATCATTCCATACAAATTACAACATTGTGCCATGACAATCATCTAATCGATCCGATTATTATCAGAGGAGTCTGTTAGTAGGTCAAACTGTAAACATCACTACACCGTCACATCCACGGCAAACTTACGAATCTGCAGTTTTAGTAAAATCGATATTTATATGAAAATCTGTACGTAATGTGTAATCACACCGTGAGATTTCAAATTGTTCGATTCTGCGTTTACGTTTTTATTTTAAACATAAAACGCAGAATCGAACAATTTCAATTCTGTAACCGTCAGAGACAGAAATACGTATTTTAGCCACGGTGTGAGTCCACATTACGTACAATTTTTCATCTAAATATCGATTTTACTAAAACTATATTCATATCTAAGTTTGCCGTAGATGTGACGATACCTAATACGAGCAATTCTTCGAAATAAAACTGCGTTTTCATCCACTTCCAGTTGAATAAGTTCAAACATGAACAAGTTTCAAGAGATCACAAAATTATATATTGATGACTGCGAAGTTTATTATCTATAACTACGTATGTACTAAATAAGTACGCAGTTGGTAAATAAAATTAAGTAGGTACCAGTAGTTTAGTAGTGGATTTCTACCTTGAACATATGCTAAGAAGCTCTAGGGTCGTAGGTCTGCTCTACCGACCATCGGTCCTTCGACAAACATGGCCAGCCTTCAGCTTGCTTACTGTGCAAGCTATCTTGATAACTTCGGTTATACTCATGAGTTATTTACAGCGGAGAATGGAAAAAGAAGACGTACAAGTAACCATGGAGGGAGTAATGGAGTAATGATGATGGCAGAGCAGAAAGCAGAGCATATAGGTTCGTGAATGAAGGGTACGGCCAATATTATTTAAACCACACACGATTTGCTGATGGTGATATTTAACTTTGTAGAAAAACATTAGACAATCTTATCACTATTATCATAGAGCTAAACCGGAATAATTTATGATGACTGACTGAGATTAGTTTAACGCAAACAATTTTTACAGCACCCGGTTGTGAATGGCACCTTGGGGTTTGCTGCTATTCGAGATAACTATAACACACCTCTGCTTAACCGTTCGGAGAATACAATCGTGCTGTTACCTATGTGTGCGTAACTAGGACTGGTGTTATTACATTATAATATAAAGGACAAAGGATATGCTGCTCGTCATTTTGACAGGCAGCTATAGGAGCCCTTCTTTCTTCTCCCTATTATTCTACAGATAAAGAAAGTTTTTTATTTTAATTTGGACCAACTTCTTCCTTAACTAATAAAAAGAGAATCGTCAAAATCTTGCTACTCTGTAAAAACTTAGGCGTGGTCATAATTACATAAAAAAATAAAATATATACAATGTAACTGAATTTATGCACATTATGGAAGTAGTTTGATCAGAATCGTTTACAGAATCAATTTCTGTCATTTTTAATATAGGTAATTTTTATCTCAGAAATTAAAACTACGAAAACTACAGTCACACTTCAGCTGTACAGTCAAAACATACCGAAATGGTCCAAGTACCTGTTACTATTACGTACAAGGGTCTAGGCCTTATACGTGTACCACTGTGCGCGTGCGTATTCGATTTCTAATGTGACCATAATTTTCTATCACAATATATAATAGTAAAAAAATCAGTTTTTGTATAAAAATACATAATAGTAAAAAATCTGTGTTTGTATTATGATTATAACATAATATTCTTATTGGGGTGTTTGGTGGTGTGGGACATAAGTAATAATATTGTATAATGCTTCGACTTGAGAAACTCCTCCTTTTGTCGTCGGTTAAAAAAAGCGACTAACAATCATGACACAAAATACATTGCTTGCTTCGTATACTGCACAAAAATCACTCACCAAACCTCCGATAGCAATGTAGACCCACACAAGTCAAAGAGTAGAAAATGATCAGCACAAGGAAAGGTAGAAATAGCAGGGTGTACTCCATTATGTCTTCAACAATGGGTCGCGTCGCGTCAACTAAAAGTTTTGGAGGTATTATCAACGGCAGATAATGTATCAGTTCAAATTGATAACGTAAAGTAATTAGTCAGATATCGTAGTGCCGATGGGGAAAGAATTTGGGAAACTCCTACTCATGGTGTCATGCATGGTATCCTCAGTGATACTCCTACTTATGGTGTCATGCATGGTATCCTCAGTGATACTCCTACTCATGGTGTCGTGCATGGCATCCTCAGTGATACGAATGTGACTGCCTCGTTGGTCTAGCAAACGCTACGCAAACGATACTGCTGAGCATTAGGTCTTGGGTTCGGTTCCTGGGTCGAGCAAAGTGTTATTGGGTTTTTCCATCAGGAATTTCTCAGTAGCAGCTCGTAGTCTGGATCTGTGTCTGTGTTGATAGCAATAGGCTTGCCCTCGGTAATCCCTGTAGTCTGATGTTATGTTGTGTTGTGTTAATTTTTATTGATAATTGACCGCGAGGGGTTATTAAATTACAACTCAATATCTTACCAATTAGCATAATCTTAATAGTCGTGATAACGATAAAGAACCAGAGAGTATACACACGCAGTCGAAAATATAATAATCAAAAGAACATAATATATGCGTATGCTGTGTATGTGCGTATGTTGCGGTTCGAAGGATTGATTATCTTGAGACGCGGTGGAGAACCAATTAAACAAGAAAACCTCAAACGGCGCAAACATTTTTATCTAAAATTTCTATCGACCGACCGATTGATTTCGTTTGAGAAAACTTTTTAACAAAAAAAAAACCGACTTCCAAAAAAAACACTACAAACTGAAAAAAAAAACACTACAAACTGAAAAATAACTTTAATTTCGGAAGTCGGTGTCTTAGGGATCAGTATTTTAGTTTTTGCCACCGACTTCCGAAATTAAAGTTATTTTTCAGTTTGTAGTGTTTTTTTTTTCAGTTTGTAGTGTTTTTTTTGGAAGTCGGTTTTTTTTTTGTTAAAAAGTTTTTATTTCTCGCTTTTTAGTGGGTCTCTATTTATAATTTATCTAAGTTACAATAGCCTAATGTCAACTTGCCCATCGCCTTTTTATAAAATACTAGCTGTTCCCCGCGGTGTCACACGCTGCGCGGCTCCTAAGGGTCGTAGCGTGATGTTATATAGCCTATAGCCTTCCTCGATAAATGGACTACCCAACACTAAAAGAATCATTCAAATCGGACCAGTAGTTCCAGAGATTAGCGCGTTCAAACAAACAAACAAACAAACAAACTCTGCAGCTTTATAATATTAAGTATAGATTCCTTTTCTCGATGCAGGGACGTTAATTGTTGAGGAGTTCTCCTTTTATTAGTTTTTAGATTAGATGCTGATAATCCTGGCTGCAGCATCAGGCCAGACTTATGTCAACATTGCATTGAACTTAAAATTAGTCCTGTTTAAAATGAGCCCAAACACGACTACGGTGCTGTAATTTAAAGGTTTGTACTTTTTCTGAAGCTCCTGGCTTCAGCATCAGGTCTTCGGTGTTCCTCAGTAACAGTACGTTTATCCACACATCGAGCCCTTTTCAATGAGCCTAAACACGATATATCTGCTGTTAGGTTAGGTACTCTGCAGACTATCCTGACTGCAGCATCAGGTCATGACTTGATAATCATGAGACCAAATGTGGCAAATGCCCTATCAAACATCAAAACAATTTACTAAAACAGTCCTTGCCTGTTCGAGTAACTTCTTACTGTTAAGGAGTTGTACCTTCCATCATCAGCCCAGCTACCTGAGATGGTGACAACCATATACAAATACACAAGATACTTCATAAAATATGCGAAAAACAATAAGTGAGCCTATAAAATTTGAGGGTTGCCCTCGATTTCTCTAAGATCCCATCATCAGATCCTAACTTGGTGACAATGGGACCACCTCAGAACTATCTACTTTCGAACAAAAAAAGAATTTTGAAAATCCATCGACAATTGGCGGCGTATTCGATGAAAAAAAAAAAAAAAAAAAAAAAAAACATACAAACACCCGAACATAGTACCTCCTCCTTTTTGTAAAGTCGGTAATAAAAAGAGATAGTACTAACACAGCTGAATAAGACATACCTACGGGTACATAACCTATAAATTCGCAGTATTTAAATATTAGTTCCAGCACGCTGCAGCAAAGCCCTTGGGTGTCATTCATGCTGTCCATAGCATGAATGAATTGAGCAAAATTACTCTAAAGAAGGACTTACTGAAGACTTTGAAGACATATCGTCCAATCATCACGTCACATATCTGCAGGTATATGAACACTAACAAAAGTACAGTTGCCAGGAAACTCACGAACACTATCTCTTTTACAGTCAAAAACATTTTAGATCGAAAGACTTTCTGTCACAAATTATTTTAGATCGAAGAGCACTTTTGTCACTATTTTCAAATTAAGAATTTAATTCGATAGTGTGTTGTTTCGCGTTCGTTCGTTGTCAACTGAATCTGATCGTGTATCTTCAAGAGATAGTGATGGCTACAGTGTCATTGATCGATGACACTGTGTTGGTTGTCTAATATTTTTTATGTTACTTTTGGTATAATGTTTGCTGGAAAATAGGAAAAATTTGTTGTGTTGTTATTTGTTTCGGGATCAAATACTGGCTGGTTCTGGCATGATTGCAAGCGATGGAATCACTACGTTATTTTTATTTAATGGACTGAAGTACTCTTTGCTTACAAAAAATATGTTAAATTTTAATGCAATTATATAAATATTCAACTGTATTCTATTCTGCATAAATAGTCAGCTTCGAAAACTATGGAATGAAGAATACTATTAAAAAACCATTTAAGGGTAACATGGACAAAGAGGACATAATATCTATATTGCTTAGAAAGTTGTCACTAAAAATATTCTTTTGTAATAGAAAAAAAAATGTCTTCTGTGTCAAAACATATTGATGTTGAAAAACAATTTACACAGCTGACCGACTCATCCGTAATCTTCCTCTGACAACTTCACTTGAAACTAAATCTTGTGTCCTACATGGTAAAATATATTTTTCTTTACAGTGTGTTACAGATAATCTGATAAGCCTGTCTTGTTTTCTCAACACTGATACCAATATAGTAAGACCTTTCATTATCGCCTTGTGTGGTTTTTGTAGAACAAAATGCCATCAATCTCTCGCCCTTAAACCAATGTATTTAGGGTCGGCGCAACATGTCTTTTTCTTCCATACTTCTCTATTAGTCGTCATCTCGGTAGTCACCCCCTTTCTAGCTATATCATCTTTCACACAGTCCATCCATCGTATCTTTAGTCTCCCTTTACTTTAGTTAGTCTTAACGAATATATCTACTGGTAATTTATTTAGACAGGTAAAAATAACAAAATTAAATTCTAACTTAACTAAAACTATACTATAGTTAACTCTTTCTATTTTTTTTACTTTACAGCCATCCATTCCTCACAACATATTTTCATACCTAAAACAAAATATACGGATTAAAACAGGATGGGACAGGTCAAGTTATAATGGTTTAATGATTATTTAATATTGGATAGATAACAAGTTTATTTCGTTCATCTGTTTGTTGTTAGAAAGCAATTAGGTTTATTTTTAGACTGTTTGTGCATCACAATGACTCATATTTTTAGACTGTTTGTGCATCACAATGACTCATTTTTTTAGACTGTTTGTGCATCACAATGACTCATATTTTTTGCTTCGATGGTCTAGTGGTCGCAAGCGCTACTGCTGAGCATGAGATCCTGGGTTCGATTCCAGAGTTGGGCGAAGTTTGATTTTTCCATCTGAAACTTGGTAGCAGCCCGGGCGTCTGGATTTATGGCCGGTTGATAGCTATTACATGGGAATTAAACATAACGGTGTAATGTGAGTGTACTATAGGCACACATTTGCCTAACCCTTCGAGGTTACAGGCGTGTAGCGGTATCTACAACGCCACATGCGAACAACGCGTCATACTACGTCACGCAAAATCCTGCATCGCGCAAGCAGCGTTTACCGCGCAATTAACATAGATACAACGGCCCGACATGAATCATTGGGCAGTTGCCCACCAGACACAACACCCGTCTGGTCGGAGGATCCTCCCTTTTCTATAGAGTATGAGTGAACTTTACACCCTGTTCCTCATACCTCTATACTGGTGACCCCGAACATGAACGTCAGCGCAGCCTTCGTGCACCTACTCCAGCGTGACGTCATCATCACTCCCGCAAGCTTTAGCGGCGAGTCACCCAGCCAGCCAGCTTCCACGGCTTCAACGGGTATCCTGACCACCAGCATGCAGCGACCGCGCATTCCTGGTCATCACCCTCAGCCTCATCAGCAACCTCGGCACAGCACACTGCACTTTCGGCCGGTCCACAAGCAGAGCTCTTGAAAAACGCTCTCCTGGTCGACGCCAGCAGTCAGCCTCAACTCGGCGCTGTACCACATCCGACGCACTGGAGCATAACGCAGCGCCACCCCGACTCACTGGGGACATCTTCGCAGACAGTTCCGACTCACCGTGAACTATGCGGCAACCGATTCCGACTCACTGGAACCTCAGCTGGCCTGGCAAGCATCGCAAGATACAAGACTCAGCCCACTATCGACCTCCGGTCTCCGGAGGGGGAGTGATGTAGCGGCATCTACAACGCCACATGCGAACAACGCGTCATACTACGTCACGCAAAATCCTGCATCGCGCAAGCAGAGTTTACCACGCAATTAACATAGATACAACGGCCCGACATGAATCATTGGGCAGTTGCCCACCAGACACAACACCCGTCTGGTCGGAGGATCTTCCCGAGGATGAGTGAACTTTACACCCTGTTCCTTACACCTCCTCCACCTCTATAGGCGTGATGTTATATAATATTTTATGAATAAACCTTGTCACATCGAACTATGAAATAAAATAATTAGAGAAATGATTCTCCGATTATAAGCACACCAACGGACAAACAGACAGACTACGTTTTAAAATGAGAGAATATGTATAAGGATGTGAGTGTCGAATGTTACCATCACCAAAAATGCTACCTACCCATTATTTTGTTCCATAAAAATTGCTTGAAACTGGTTCCTGTCTCCCATGCTTTGATACTCCACAGACTACGAAATAAATGGAGTGTTAACTTGAAAGCAAAGATCGAAAACTTCCAACAGACATTAGCGAAGACACATCTTTGTCTTATCGAATAATCGCATAATACGGAAAAATGCCTTACACTATGTTAGAACTGCGTTTGCAACAAGATTCACAAATGTATTAATAATTTTGTTAAATTAAGGTCTTGTGTCCAATGTCTTTTCTTAAAAATATAGGTACGCATGGCAAAGACGGCCAATGAGCACTGTGTGACATGAATTTCCAGTACAAATAAGTAACCTAGTGATTCCACATTTAAAGTGAATGAGTAAATGAATTTAAGTCACAATTTAAGTCAAATTTTTCACAAATTTTTAACGCACCATGAAATTTTGCACAAGATTTTCTTTTATTACGACGGTGAGCACTGAGGTCGGATTTTTGAAAATTCATCCCCTAAGGGTGTTAAGCAAGGGATGACAGTTTATATAAAAGTCGTCATTTTATCTGATGGGAAATACCATTGGACACATGGCTTGTGGCTCTCTAATTTGCAGTTCGAGTCCATGTTACTCCGATTTGGACTCTCCATTTACTTATTACTCCAAGACGTCTCGTCTGCTTCACACGCCAACTCAATTCCAGCAAACTAATTATGTTTCGGGAAGTTTTTCTGATAATCAAGATCACAGCCTCCAGACATGCTGCAGCGTGTGAAATGTTTCACTCAGTTTTTGTTCTAATAACTTGATTTTTGGATTCCAGGAAGACTTTTGCAGAAACCTTTTATACACGGTGCTTCTTGTGGCTTCCCACCAGGTACATACTAATGAATTACCATATTTCCTAATATCCGAAAGGAAATAATTCTAATTTTATTAGTTTAAATATTAGGTTGCATATTATCTTAGCATTTTAGGCCTCCAGAAGATTGCAGGAAAGACCTGCATGAGACTCGAACAAACGTCGGGAGGCCTGTACTCGGCAGTGGGTGAAACAAGGCTGCCAATGATGATGATGATGAAGCAATTAAAAAAAAACTGGCCAAGTGCGAGTCGGGCTCGCACATGAAGGGTTCCGTACCACAAGGCAAAAACGCCGAAAAAAACACGTTTGTTGTATGGGAGCCCCCCTCAAATATTTATTTTATTTTAATTTTATTATTTAATATTAAAGTAAAAATACAACTGAGTATTTTGTGAATATTTCAAGTGCCTACCTGTTGCCATTATTGATATCGAGCAAAAAAGGGCAAAAAAAATCGCGTTTGTTGTATGGGAGCCCCCCTTAAATATTTATTTTATTTTGTTTTTAGTATTTGTTGTTATAGCGGCAACAGAAATACATAATTTGTGAAAATTTCAACTGTCTAGCTACCGCGGTTCTTGAGATACAGCCTGGCGACAGACAGACGGCAAAAACGCCGAAAAAAAACACGTTTTTTTGTATGGGAGCCCCCCTTAAATATTTATTTTATTCTGTTTTTAGTATTTGTTGTTATAGCGGCAACAGAAATACATAATTTGTGAAAATTTCAACTGTCTAGCTACCGCGGTTCTTGAGATACAGCCTGGTGACAGACAGACGGACGGACGGACGGACGGACGGACAGCGAAGTCTTAGTAATAGGGTTCCGTTTTTACCCTTTGGGTACGGAACCCTAAAAAGAGCTCCTGGAAGGACTTTGGGGAGGCTCTGGGGACTCTGCCCAGCAGTGGGACAGTACAAGCTTAACAAAAAAAAACCTAAAGTTTCTGTTTATAAATATTGCCCATTTTGATCAACTTCATGTCTTTATTATCTTCATTATTTACTCGGCATACTTACTATATAGTTTACTGCTGAAACAATTACCTTTTCAAAGTTTCCACTCTAGCTTGAAAACAAATGAAAACCATGGACGGCTGTTGTGCGATTGATGATTCGCGAGCTTAACAAGCATGTATTCTTGTGTAAAGTCATATTTGTTACACTCGCGAATCGTATTTAAATCAACATAAAACCTGACACTGACCTGTAAATTGTAAAAACAAGAACTTTTTTACAAAAAACAACAACCGACTTCGAAAAGATTTTTGTTAGTTTTTCAAAAATCGCTTGTCCGATTTCGATAAAATTTTCATGGGATCATTTGGAAAGTATACACTTTCCAACAAAAAAATATTTTTTCTAATCGGTTGGCAAGCGACATAAAAAAAAATACAAACATCCGAATTGAGAACCTCCTCCTTTTTTTAGAAGTCTATTAAAAAATAAGAAAATTTGTATTTCGCGGGCTACCCTGCCCTCTTAAATTAAAAGTAAAAAAAAAGCACGCAAAAGTTGCAAATGATACTAATTTTCTCACGGCAGTTTATAAATAGCGCTATTCCATACAGATATATCTTCAAGGCACCATATTCCCTTATAAAGCACCATAAAACTAATACTATGCATGACGTTTTTTCATAAAGTCTCATCACGACATCCAATCTGCAGTTATTGAATGATCAGCATAACGCGTCGACAGCGCCTGAGGCGCCACCGTACACCGTACATTGCTGACTCGCACCTGTCCTTGTCTTTAATATAATTAACACCTGCAATGAATGCGAAACAAACAAAAAGTCACGAACGACGTTGTGTCGATAGTGGTTTGCATATTAAATGGGTGAAGGTCTTGTCAGTGACTTTGGTTTTGATACTTTTTGGATTTTGAGTTCGACTATTATTTTAATTCCTTGCCTCGAAAGCACGCTACACCATCAATCCCAGTTTTCAGAATCGCGAAAGACTGATAATTGATCTAACTTTTACCAGAATATGGAAAAAATCTTCTAAGTATAATTTTTTATTAACAAAAAATAAAATTATTTGAAAAACTATAAGCATAGAGGCCTTTATATCGCACTCAGTGCTTCTTCTCCACATTATTAATTTTATTATACGCATAGGCCAGATGCGGAACTCTGCAGCGTCTGTATTCCCTAACACCTTTAAAACGTCACTTTTCAACGCAAGACTAACCAGGCATCTGTTGGGCACGCTTGTTGTATCGTAGATCTCATCCATCACTTTCCATCGGGCGAGTTCGAGGGTAAGAGTGGGACGATCTTAAATTCAAAAAAGCATGAAATTTTGCGTAAAAGTTCCATAAAGAAAAAAGGTGAGTACAAAGGATGATTTTTTGAAAATTCATCCCCAGAAAAGATTAAATAGGGGATGGAAGTTTGTATAAAAGTTCGCCATTTTTGCCCCATGGTAAATTCCATCGCGCAAAACGACTAGTTAATGTCGAATGCTCCAACATCAACGTGAGTGCCCGTTCGCGCGTCGGTTCGATCGCATCCAAAGAGAATATAACCACTATATCGTCGTTGATCGCATCACTCGCCCGGGGGCCCCGGGGCGCGAATTTCTCGTTACGAGTACATCTCTGTCACATCCCGTGTTACCGCGTCGACACTACTGTTAATATTACTTGCCTCATTACACAACAATGTCATCTGCTAGACAGAAGGGATTATAAGAAGAGCTCCTTGTGAAAGACCTTGTCCTACCACCATGCCTACAGTTGTACAAGAATATTTTGGCGCGTGGCCAAAATCGGAACTAACGCTGCAATCTTGTTTTTTTAATACTTTGCAAAATACAATTTCCCAAAATATTTAGTTCAGTTTAGTTTGCAGTACACCACCTTAGTTAATCCATTGTTTCCCTGACCATCTAAAGGTGGTCTGGCAGACATCTCTATTGGCGATCTTAGTTATCAAGTAGTAAATATAGTTGGCCTCTTTGGTCTAGTGGTCGAAAGCGTTACTGCTGAGCATGAGATTCTGGGTTCGATACCCGGGTCGGGCAAAGTGTGTTTGGGTTTTCCCACTGGAATATCACAGTAGCAGCCCGGAGTCTGGATTTGTGCCCGGTTCATAGCAATAGACCCTGTTACATGAAAT
Source organism: Oligia latruncula (assembly GCA_948474745.1). Classification (NCBI taxonomy): domain Eukaryota; kingdom Metazoa; phylum Arthropoda; class Insecta; order Lepidoptera; family Noctuidae; genus Oligia; species Oligia latruncula. The sequence continues at coordinate 443,560 of OX419707.1, read as the reverse complement.
GTGGGTGTACTATAGATACACCTCTTCCTGACCCTTCGGGCAATACTGGTAATAGTTATGTTCTTAAAGTCTTCTTTGCAATAGTCTGCTCAGAGCCATAGCTTCAAAGTTATTATGTGCCCTGACTTGAGAGCAGTGGTGGCCCAGTGGTAACGGCCGCGACTTACGAGTTGTAGGTCATAGGTTCGAACCCAGACAGGCGCTTTACTTTGTGTAAATTATTTCATCACCACTGCTCTAAAAACGGTGAAGGAAAACATCGTGAGGAAACCGGCATGTCCTAGAATCAAAAATTCGAAGACATGTGACATCTGCCAATCCGTACTGGGCCCGCGTGGTGGATTACGGCCCACTCCCTCTCATCGAGAGGAGGCCTGTGTCCCAGCAGTGGGAACATTATAGGCTGATTATGTACTTTATAATTACCAATTCCTTACCTACAACATTTATAAAATACATGAAAATCTTTGTAATCAACGAATTTCATGATAAATAATATGAATGGTTCACTTATAACGCATATTGGAGCAACTTATTGTTGTTACAATTAGCAGTTGATTGGTTTTACATTCGATCAAGTGGTGTTGTTGAATTTCAACGTTGGATGTTGATACAATTGTGTAAACCAAGAATGTGGATCACTATAAAAAGGCAGAACAAAGAAGATACACGAACACGATAATGATAATATATATTATAGGACGAAAGTGAACACGGAGATGGCGGTGAATTAATAGGGAGGAAAAACAACCCAAATATAGTAAGTATAGGGTACCAGAAGGATGATGGAATATCCTAATTTTTGTACCGCTTTCAGTTCCAGGTGTTATCTAACGGTAGTTTAGACCTGTCAAGGATATTTCCGGCATTCTGACGAACGTTATCGACTAAATAATTAAAATTCTCGTAGAACAAGCACTTACGAGCAAGCACCCTATTATCACGAGTCCCGGAGTGACGTCTCTGCGCCATGCTTCGCTTACAGTGTCCAACACTACTTCATGATCCACCACCAAAGGATCTGCTTTAACGTTTTGATCAGCTTTTCGAAACGAGCCCCAGTAATTCATCTTCTTCCTCAAAAACTTATTTTCCTTTTCCTTCTTTTCTTTTTGACTTTTCATAGAAACTCGCGTCGATTGTGTCTTTTCTTCTGAATACATTTTAAACTTCAAGGAAGCTGATGTTTTAAAAGTAAATTGTATAGACAAATCGTAACTTAACTGGTCCCATGTGCCTACTTTGCTAGATTCGACGAATGTTGGTCTTAAATAGGGATTATCTTTCTCGCCTTCGATTGTAAAGGCTCGTTCAGTTACTAAGGCAAATTGCAGTACTTCATCGGGTGATTCGCTGATTGTGGAGGGGTACTCAAAGTTTTCTCTGAACTCTAAATAAGCTTCCGTACGGTTAGTACAGTCCACCTGCGAAGCGAAAACGTTCAAGTTCATGAAAAGTGGGAATATTTGATGGGACTGAAATATAGAATACCACTACCTCATGTATTCCCTGGAGGTAGGCAGATTTTAGGTAAAGTACACTCATATTTGACCATGTAGATGTTGGCAAGTTTTATCCAATAATATTTTACCATGTAGAAGTTGGCAAGTTTTATCCAATAATATTTTACCATGTAGAAGTTGGCAAGTTTTATCCAATAATATTTTACCATGTAGAAGTTGGCAAGTTTTATCCAATAATATTTTACCATGTAGAAGTTGGCAAGTTTTATCCAATAATATTTTACCATGTAGAAGTTGGCAAGTTTTATCCAATAATATTTTACCATGTAGAAGTTGGCAAGTTTTATCCAATAATATTTTACCATGTAGAAGTTGGCAAGTTTTATCCAATAATATTTTACCATGTAGAAGTTGGCAAGTTTTATCCAATAATATTTTACCATGTAGAAGTTGGCAAGTTTTATCCAATAATATTTTACCATGTAGAAGTTGGCAAGTTTTATCCAATAATATTTTACCATGTAGAAGTTGGCAAGTTTTATCCAATAATATTTTGTCTGACCCAGGGATCGAACCTAGGCCATACGCTCAGAAGTTCGTTGCACTTGTGACAACTGTTGTTTTTATTTCTTTTTAATTGTCTATGTTTATGTTTTAACTAGCTTGGCTTCACCCGCGTCGATTTCGGAAAATATCCCATGGGAACGTACAACGTTACGTTAATGCAGGTTATAAACTATCTGTATGCCATAATCCAAAGGCGCCAATCCGGAACATACTTCAGACGGAATTCTAAAAACTATATTTTCGCCATCAGACTCGTTCCCACACCTCATAGCACATTAAATTTTTTTCACAATATATATAAATTCGTTAATAATTAATTATAATATTTATAGATATAGATATTTAGTCTATTTTCTTCATGTGCGAGTCCCAATAAATACTTTTTTAACTACACTGACTGCGGACGATGACCTCACAAAAAAAAATCATCAAATTCGTTTCTTTTTTGTTTTATCGTGTTTAGATATCGATATCCATCACGTATGTGGAGTTTCGCTAACTAATTGAATTTGACCCTGTATCCATACTAATATTATAAATTCGAAGTAACTCTGTCTGTCTGTCTGTCAGTATGTTACCTTTCACGCCTAAACCACTGAACGGATTTGGATAAAATTTGGCAGAGATAGATTGCATCCCGGGGAAGGACATAGGATAGTTTTTATCCCGATATTCCCACGGGATCGAAACTTACGCGGGGGAAACCACGGGGCGCAGCTAGTAATAAATAAAATAGATCATGCTCGTCAAATATTTACCTGAAGTGTCACACACGAACAGTGAAGGTTTAAAAAGTCGTACAGTGAAAACTGGAAATATACAAAACAATAATTTTTACTAATTATTATTAGTCATTATGGTTAGTGCGCTCCCTCACCGGTAGCATCATCATCTGCTTAGCCTTTTCCCAACTATGTTGGGGTCGGCTTCCAGTCTAACCGGATGCAGCTGAATACTTTTACTGATTTTACATGGAGCGACTGCCTATCTGACCTCCACAACCCAGTTATTGGGTAATACGATACCCCTTGGTAAGACTGGTTGTCAGACTTTCAGGCTTCTGACTATCCGTAACGACTGTCAAAGATCCACGAATGACAGCCGAGACCAACGGCTTAACGTGCTTTCCGAGGCACGGAGGGGTCCCGGTATGTAAAAATGATCACCCATCCACAGACCAACCGTGATCGGTCGACCTGTGCGGCTGTTTTAATTTTGCCACGGGCCCCTCACCGGGAGCATTCGCTTGTAATATTAACAATCCACGTTGACTGATAATCCAAGGCTAGGACTTTGCAAGTAGACTGCGCAGGCGTCAGCTGCTAGATAGTGGAGAGGTAATTGAAACCAGCAGGATAGGTTAACAATAGCGATTCCGCACGTAGGTAAGTATGTAGGTAAATAGTTTATCATGGGGAAAACATGTTTTTTTTTTGTAATGTAAACACAAATTTACGATGTTCGGAATTTTTCCTTTACTTGTGCTACATGACATTGCTTCTTGCCAAACATGATTTATAACTAGGTACTTCATGATTTATAATATTGCATACGCCCATATCTTTTGATTGCGTTGACTTAGAAGTTTGATTTTTTCTTTACTTCGAGGGATTGCAGCCTTGAGTATTTGATATTAATTTCAACTTAAATTGACGCGTTCCTGAGAAAAAGGTAAAAAGGGGAAAATTTTTGTTGGAGATTATTCCCTTCCTTGTCGCACGGTACTGACAATGTATGGCGCTAGTATAAAGTTAAATAGTAGTGACGCTACTTCTATTGTAGTGCCGTCTTTGTCTAGCAGTTATTTTAAGACGTTTAGATATACCTACCTGCCTTCCTGGATTTTTTTTATGATTTTAGACTTTTTGTAGTACTTACTGATTGCACTGTGTGCAAAAAAATATTTCTTTGAGTTTAAAATAAAAAAAATTGTCATCATCCCTATAGAAAACACGGGTGAGGGTTACATTACAGGCGAATGCTTCCGGTGAGGGGAGCCTGTACCTACGTACCTAATGATTCCGAATAGAATCACTCTCTAGTAGAATTTCTCCGGACAAAGTTCTTCACAATGGAGACGAAACTTCTCCAGATCCTCTGGACCTCATTATTGTTCTGGAAAGCTTGCTCCTCGCTTTATTAAAAGCCGTGCAACTAGAGTTATCTCTAGGACCACATAATTATGTCCTCCAGGACTATGACTCAGTCCATTCAGGACAATACCACATAAAGGATATCTGTGAAGGACCTCATCCGCAGCAATTCCACCAGAGAGTGCTGCAAAGATCTTTTGGTGCCAGAATGACAGTGGCAGGGGGCGTTGTTGGCAAACATTTGTGGAACCGTCACAGAAATGTTATTGAAAAAGCGGCCAAGTGCGAGTCGGACTCACACACGAAGGGTTCCGTACTACAAGGAAAAAAGCCGAAAAAAAAAACACGATTCATTTTATTTTTATTATTTATGTTTAAAGCAGCAATAAAAATACTTATTCTGTGAAAATTCCAACTGTCTACCTATTACGGTTCATGAGATATAGCCCGCTGATAGACTGACGAACAGACGGATAGATGGACGGATGGACGGACGGACGGACAGCGGAGGCTTAGTAATAGGGTCCCGTTGACCTTCTTTAGGTACGGAACCCTAAAAACCTCCTCCTTTTTGTGAAGTCGGTAATAAGATGGTGGCTCTAGTTCAGATTTTGACCACGTGCCATTAGATCCTTGCGCCGTTGTACCTATGTCTGCTGCTAAGCGGCGCTGCTGTGTTCTTTAGGGTGGTCGCACATTTGACGGAAGATGCATCGCGTATCGCCAAAACGGACAAATAGATAATAACACATTCAACCTTCCACAATAAACCAATCAAAGATTATAAATAACCTTTGATCCGATGATGATGCGTTAGGCCTCTGTCTGCCTCGAATCTTGCACTACGCCGCTATAGTGCCGCGAGATCTACCCGCTCGTTTCGAGGACGGGTCTGCGTTGCCCGCGCTGCTCCCGCGCCGCCGTCGCCGACGGCGACGCCCCGCTACCCGCTCGTTTCGAGGACGGGTCTGCGTTGCCCGCGCTGCTCCCGCGCCGCCGTCGCCGACGCCCCGCTACCCGCTAGTTTCGAGAACGGGTCTGCGTTGCCCGCGCTGCTCCCGCGCCGCCGCCGCCGACGCCCCGCTGCCCGCAAGATTCGAGGCAGAGGCCTTAGTGCGTCGAGCGTACTAAGAAAGTTAACGAAGTTACACCTGACGCAACTTCCGTCAGATGTGCGACCACTCTTTATGTATATTATAATTGAAGATCCACACTGATATTATTATATAATTATTGTAAATTTTTATTTTACAGATAATAGTTTTTCAAAATTAATACGGTTTTACACCCGCGGGGTAATCACGTAACACAGTATCAGTAGCTTTCATTTTGACTGTGCAACAACATTCATTGCGATAATTAAGCTGATGAGCAGACAAATTTTCAAACGTACTCAATATATTTATTTCTTCCACATGTGAACTGAAGAGGTAGGTACAGATATGATCATTATGGACAGCAAAAGTAGGAGAGAGGAAAAGGGCTTTTATTTGACTAGGTACTTATAAAAAAAAAACAATATTATAACAACTATAATAAATATTGTAATTATTTTATAAAAACATGTAATATAAAATTCGCCATTTAAATATTCATTGATATTATAATTTGACTGTACGTTTTCTCTTGTTGTGTAAAAGTGAAGCAATAGCAAAAGCTTAAGAAGCAATGGATTAACAATAATGATTCCGATTGTGATTCATAGTGTGTTACGAAGTTAGCGCTGGTGGGCCTGCCACGACCGCATGGAGTAAAGTTAGCGTGCTGGTGGGCCTGCCACGACCGCACGGAGTAAAGTTAGCGTGCTGGTGGGCCTGCCACGACCGCATGGAGTAAAGTTAGCGTGCTGGTGGGCCTGCCACGACCGCATGGAGTAAAGTTAGCGTGCTGGTGGGCCTGCCACGACCGCATGGAGTAAAGTTAGCGTGCTGGTGGGCCTGCCACGACCGCATGGAGTAAAGTTAGCGTGCTGGTGGGCCTGCCACGACCGCATGGAGTAAAGTTAGCGTGCTGGTGGGCCTGCCACGACCGCATGGAGTAAAGTTAGCGTGCTGGTGGGCCTGCCACGACCGCATGGAGTAAAGTTAGCGTGCTGGTGGGCCTGCCACGACCGCATGGAGTACAGTTAGCGTGCTGGTGGGCCTGCCATGACCGCATGGAGTAAAGTTAGCGTGCTGGTGGGCCTGCCACGACCGCATGGAGTAAAGTTAGCGTGCTGGTGGGCCTGCCACGACCGCATGGAGTAAAGTTAGCGTGCTGGTGGGCCTGCCACGACCGCATGGAGTAAAGTTAGCGTGCTGGTGGGCCTGCCATGACCGCATGGAGTAAAGTTAGCGTGCTGGTGGGCCTGCCACGACCGCATGGAGTAAAGTTAGCGTGCTGGTGGGCCTGCCACGACCGCATGGAGTAAAGTTAGCGTGCTGGTGGGCCTGCCACGACCGCATGGAGTAAAGTTAGCGTGCTGGTGGGCCTGCCACGACCGCACGGAGTAAAGTTAGCGTGCTGGTGGGCCTGCCACGACCGCATGGAGTAAAGTTAGCGTGCTGGTGGGCCTGCCACGACCGCATGGAGTAAAGTTAGCGTGCTGGTGGGCCTGCCACGACCGCATGGAGTAAAGTTAGCGTGCTGGTGGGCCTGCCACGACCGCACGGAGTAAAGTTAGCGTGCTGGTGGGCCCGCCACGACCGCATGGAGTAAAGTTAGCGTGCTGGTGGGCCTGCCACGACCGCACGGAGTAAAGTTAGCGTGCTGGTGGGCCTGCCACGACCGCATGGAGTAAAGTTAGCGTGCTGGTGGGCCTGCCACGACCGCATGGAGTAAAGTTAGCGTGCTGGTGGGCCTGCCACGACCGCATGGAGTAAAGTTAGCGTGCTGGTGGGCCTGCCACGACCGCATGGAGTACAGTTAGCGTGCTGGTGGGCCTGCCATGACCGCATGGAGTAAAGTTAGCGTGCTGGTGGGCCTGTCACGACCGCATGGAGTAAAGTTAGCGTGCTGGTGGGCCTGCCACGACCGCATGGAGTAAAGTTAGCGTGCTGGTGGGCCTGCCATGACCGCATGGAGTAAAGTTAGCGTGCTGGTGGGCCTGCCACGACCGCATGGAGTAAAGTTAGCGTGCTGGTGGGCCTGCCACGACCGCATGGAGTAAAGTTAGCGTGCTGGTGGGCCTGCCACGACCGCATGGAGTAAAGTTAGCGTGCTGGTGGGCCTGCCACGACCGCACGGAGTAAAGTTAGCGTGCTGGTGGGCCTGCCACGACCGCATGGAGTAAAGTTAGCGTGCTGGTGGGCCTGCCACGACCGCATGGAGTAAAGTTAGCTCGCTGGTGGGCCTGCCACGACCGCATGGAGTAAAGTTAGCGTGCTGGTGGGCCTGCCATGACCGCATGGAGTAAAGTTAGCGTGCTGGTGGGTCTGCCACGCCCGCATGGAGTAAAGTTAACATAAATTCAAACGATTTAAAATTTTTAAATAAGCGCTCATCTCAAAATCTAAATTCAGCTAGGTACTACCTAGCCCTACCCCTACCCTACCCTATTGTACATATTTGTTGGTGTACCTTAGTAAACAAATAAATAACCTGAAAGTGGTTAAGTTGTCAAATCCGTGCGAAGCTGGGGTAGGTCGCTCATGTATCAGGATAAGAGAAGTGTGACAGAGTGGCATGTAGCATCTTACCTTATAAGCCACGGTACCATACGCGCCTCCATTGCTCTTCAGAGAGAAATCCTCTCTATACATTAGCCGTTTTTCTGCGCTCGCGCAGGCGTTTTCGGGCCTTTCAAACGTCTCGTTGACTTAAAACAATTTTCAAGATTTATTAACATCAAAATCATAAAGTCAAATTTATCAAAATCAATTTACATGAGACAGTCCCCCGGCACGTCCGCCCTTCACCACTCCCTAGTGCTTTAGCTGGTAAGAAGACGTAGCGCAAAAACTCCCCAGCAGCGCAGCCAGCTGTCTGTTCAGAAGAAAAGTCATAAAAAATCCTCCAAGCATAATTATTTCTTCTTCCCGTTTAAATTACTCTTATTCGCATGGAAATATATTATGTAACTTATATGAAAATATATGTATTAATGTCACTTACATGGGGTTATCCAAATGACGTCCGGACCTTGAGTAGACGGCTTTACGCTATAGTGTTCCAACTGATCAACCTTGAACGGCCACTTTACATACTGGTACCGCTGGATCACGTCAGTTCGCCAATTTCTTCTAGCTCCGGTTGTCCCGTCAGTCTCTTCTAGTTGTTCGGTGTCTGCCCTGTTTGTCCCGTTTTCCTGGAGTGCTCTGTATAATAAAACAAAATATCGGTAAAATAACCGGGTAGGATTATCAACAAAACATGATTACCTACTGCATGATGCATGTAGGAGTAATAAGGGCGATGCACTAAGGTAACACGCCAATTTTTGCAATTTGCAGACTCTGAGTTAGGATGAGTTAGCAGTGTGCAGTGGGTGGAACAAGGCTGTTATTGATGGTGGTGATGACATAGTTGTAGTGAAACTGCTTTTCGTGAGTGTGGAGCCTCACCGCATACTATGCCACACCTCTTCCCTGCATGGTCTTCTATGAAGGTTAACCTTTACCAGGCCGATCCTAACGCTGTCGACGTGGCTGAATTCTGGTCGAGGCTTATACCTAAAGAATATGAAAATAGAATCATCAAGAAAAAGAAGGACACGAAGAAGAAAAGAAGGTTGCATAACACTTACGTAAACGTCCTATGAATGGGAATAAACTCCGCGTCTAGGCCGCCAGTTCTCCTGAAGTCAGGGGACATGTAGTCAGAGTCGTTCCCTTCGTCATCACTGTCACGCGTGACGTCACGGATCCAGGCGGAGTAGTGAAGCATGCTGATGAAGCGAGCCGGCGCCGCGCAGCCCGGGCCGTGGACGCTGAAGCCGATCTGAGAAACAACGCAAATTCATCTGGCTGAATAGTATAACATAATAATATCACACCTGTATTCCCTGAAAGGTTATGCAGAGGTTTACCTATAGTACCTACACCCACATTACCTATAGTACCTACACCCACATTTCACCTGTCAGTCTCAAGTAGTAGGGGCGAGCCTATTGCCATCAACCGGGTACTAATCCAGACTGCGAGCTGCTTCTAAGAAAATTTAAACTTTTCGCACAAGAAGGTACCTACAAAGGCGGACTTAATGCCTTAGGCATTCTCTACCAGTCAACCAAGGGTGGTGAAGAGATTAGATGGCAGGTGCTTTGGTTGAAAATAACAATGATAAAAAAAAACTATTAAAACTAGGTACACACATACATAAATAGTTTATGTACACATACATACTATTTACTATAATATACACTTACAAACACAACAAACTTAATTTACAAATTCAAGGGAAAGAGATGTTAAGATGTTTTGAAAATAAATTCTACATGGAAACCCACGCTTTACCTGGCCCGGAAATCTAAACCAGGACCTCATGTTCATCAGTAGAGCTCGCGACCACTAGACCAACGATAGTATAAGCATAATCAGCTGAGTCCCAGGCCTGCTGCTGGTACTCAGGCCGTTTCTCAGTGATATTTATGTGTGTGGGCCATACTGTGTGATACCACATGTCTTCGAATTTTTGGTTAGTTTCCAGTTCCTCCACAATATTTTCTTTTCACGGCTAAAGAGCAGGCACAGCTTCTTAAAATCCAGGAGACCCGAAGCAACGGGCGTCGCGACGCCCGTTGCTTACTACTTACTAAGTAACCAAAGGAGCATCTCCCTGCAGGGTGCAACCATCAGTGGTCCACTTGGAAGTCTCTGAACCGTCTCCGGATACAAGTGGGAAGATGTAACTCCAACCTGGTAAAGTGGGGCTACCTTGACGAAATGGCAGTAGGGTGTGACTGTGAAGCTATGTCACAAACCATGCAGTCAACGTGACCTCTGCGCTGCCACCGACAACGCCGTGGAAGTGGCAAAGATTTGGGAAAACAAGATTTAAAATACAGTTGTGCCAGCGATACGACGAAGAAGATATTCTTTTCACAGTTTTAAGAGCAGTGGTGATAGAATGATTCACGTAAAGTAATTTGTCTGCATGGTGATTGGCACAAGAAATATGCTCAGCAATAGGCTAATCTATAGCTTTGTGACTGTGCCGGCGGCGCGTGAGTCGTTACCCGGAATGTTACCACTTCATAAATTTCATGTTTACAATCTTTTAGAACAAGGTAATGTATATTTTTTTTTATATCGTATTTTGATTGTTGTAAGGGTTCCGTACCAAAATGGTAAAACGGAACCCTTATGGTGAGATTAAGTCTGTCTGTCTGTCTGTCACAGCAGGATATCTCAAGAACTACTAATGCTATCAACTTGAAATTTGGAACAGATTTAGATGACGTTTGCCCAATTGTTTTGCAAATAAGAAAGAAATTAAAATATATATGTATATTTTTTGCAACAGGGACTGAAAGTGGGGTCTGAAAAATTCGAAGTGGGGCTACTAGGGCATGTGGCCCCAGTTTTTTTTATTTATTTATATCTAAACGTATGCTGCACTGGTTGACGTCATCACGTCAACGCCGGCTCTGTCTCGTATAGGGTCTTAGCTTTAAGCTGAGCGATGGCCGTTTTGCGTGGATGTGACGCATGTTTTCAACAAACTTGTTTTTTTTTGTTCGTGTTCTTTTATGCGTCACGTTTATCGCAAATAAACGTAGGTATTTTCTTTCTTTCTTTCTAAGTGGGGCTGTGGATGATGATGATGATGATGATAAAATTGCATGCGGAAAATATGTGCTACACCTCGTAAGTCCCGGCCGTTTCTACTGAGCCACTGATGTTTATCATCACTGCTATCTGGCTGGATTTAAAAGTGGTTGCAAGTTAGCTGCTTGCCTACTAAATAGTTTGTTCGACTGTATCTACCAGCGTGAACCATCCTGAGCTGTTCGACACCAACGCCATGCCGTTGTCCCAAACACATCTCTTGCGGGAACTCTGTCCCTTGCCGCATAAGTATGAAATAGGCTGCCGGTTCTCGACGACCAACTGAAAGAAGAATAAACGTAATAAAAATTAATAAGAATCTATAAATAATTATAATATCATATTAAGGGGCTCGTGGCTAAGTAATGACAGTCGCGCGGTCGATCTCCAAGGATAAGCAACGCTTGCCGAGTTAACATTACATACCGAGACCCCTTCGTGCCTAGCACAAACGTTAAGCCGTTGGTCCTGGCTGTTATTCGCAGTCTGACAACTAGTCTTAAATTACCAGCAACCCAATCGTGTTACCCAGTTACTGGTTTGTGGAAGTCAGATGGGCAGTCACTGAGCCTGAGTCACTCCATGTAAAAGACTGGTATTCAGCTGCATCCGGATAGGCTGAAAGCCGACCCCAATATCATATGATGTGAAAGTGATGACATAAAATAATGATATGTATGATAAATGATAATGATGAATGATTTATTTATGGTAAATGATTTATTTTCTGTAAGTAGGTTTGTACAAACACTTTTACACGTAAATCATATTTATTTAAACTAGATGAGGTCGGCGTTTCCTATCTGACTATTCTGAGAAGAAAGGCCGAAACAAACTCAGAGGTCTCTTTTAAAGTCCAGACCAAATCTTGGTCAGATCGTGTGAAAACCATGTAGATTTGGTGTCTGAAATGGTCTTTTGAGGAAAGAACCACACAGATTGAGTGGACCTGTCCAATCAGTGCACACATTCGTCAGTAACCGTGCAGCTTAACTCAGAACTTAAGGAGCTCAACGATTCGATGAACAATACCAAAGACAGGACATTTAGGTAGACCGCATAAACTACTCAAACTGCCAGACCATGATTAAAACGGAAACAATGATCCACATAGTCCTCACATTCACAATAGGTAATTAAAATAATATAATACTTTATACAGTAAATGTACATGTCATTGTCTAAGTAAATAGATACGTAAAAAAAAAAAAAAAAGTGTTTAAAATAGCAAAATAAAAACAACATTCACTGTCTAAACCTATTGGAGCAGCTCAATCCCTAGCCTTTTTGTCTTCAATATAGTCTTTTACAGTACGTAAATACAACGTCTGAATTAGAATAGAAACAGACAACAAACATATAGCAGTTATCGTATAGCTCAAACCTATATTGAGGAGCTCAACGACGCCGACACACGACAGACCAACCATCGGTGTAAGAGGTATGTCTAAAGGACTTACCCCCTCTTTCTCATAAAATTCCTCGCATTCTGATCTGTCCGTATATTGTATTCGGTGAATCATTTTCTCTAACATTTCATTTTCTGCAACATAGAACGACATTACGTTTACTTTTCATATATCTAGAGAAAAGAAATAATAATGACGTAGTGACACTCCTATGATATAAATGTATAAATTAATTATACACATAACATAACAGCACGTTTGTATTCTTCTACGAGTTAGATAGAGCTGTACTCTTATAGGTAGTACTACACTATTTTTTTTTTCTAAAAATGTGTTTTCTGGCTATGTTTTAGTATACATAATCAGCCTATAATGTTCCCACTGCTGGGACACTGGCCTCCTCTCTGTGTGAGGGAGTGGGCCGTAATCCACCACACGGGCCCAGTGCGGGTTGGTAGATGTCACATGTCTTCGAATTTTTGGTTCTAGGACATGCCGGTTTCCTCACGATGTTTTCCTTCACCGTTTTGAGAGCAGTGGTGATGATATAATTTACACAAAGTAAAGCGCCTGTCTGGGTTCGAACCTACGACCTACAACGCGTAAGTTGCGGCCGTCACCACTTGGCCACCACTGCTCTAAGTATATTGTTTTAGTATACATCAAACTAACTAACATTGCACAAAAATAATTGCTGGGAAACAACTATTGTTTTTGGTGTAAGCTTGATTGATGCTTTTGGGTGCATGCAACGGTACAGGGGTCGTGGGGGGATTTCAAGTTGTGTTGTAACAAAAAACTTGTTTTCTACAAAAAAATGCGTCAGTAAAAGTTAGAATTTTGACCTTCAATATCTCCGTAACCAGAAAGTTCCGTACGCAAAATACGCGCTTTGACGTGGAGTTGCGGAAACCAGCCAGAAGGTCTTCAGGTATGGTCGAGTATAAAAAATTATTATAACGACGGGGAGTGCAAATGACTCTCTGCTTCGTTAAGTGTCTGTTTACACCCATTATTATAAAACTAGTTTTTAATTCAATAGAGCTTACCATCCGTAAAACCGGTGAGGTAGAGATAGCTAGTATCATACGATGTGAAAGGAAAGCAAATTGGCACCAACGGCCCTGAAAACAGAATATCTATCACAAATGTTTTTTTTTATGTGTATGTTTAATAATTATAGCCTCCCGACCGATTTCAGTCACGCTGGCCAATCTCAATAGAAATTAGCCAGGTACGCAGGAGATATTATAGTGGCCGAGTGTGACACAGGTGCACTCTCTGTTCCTTTACTTTCATAGTCCAACAGGACGGCAATCCGACATTTCAGCCGAAAGACGTCCACTCCTGCAGATAGGCCTCCCTCAAGCATCTCCACTTCGACCGGTTTTGTGCTTCTCGCATCCAACGGGTTCCTGCGGCCTTCACAAGGTCGTCGGTCCACCTTGTGGGAGGCCTTCCAACGCTACGTCTTCCGGTACGCGGTCCCCACTTCAGAACCTTTCGGCCCCATCGGCCATCTGTTCTTAGTATGAATAGTATGTAAGAATGGTTTGGGTATTGAAGTATAGACAAGGTATACGTCGCATCGCCTGCCCGCGCTAACACTTCGTTTTTACTTAGCATTCTTTCTAACTTTATTTCTTTTTGCTCGGCTCTTATGGGCCATAGCGTCGTGTTAAATAGCTTTCAGCCTTCCTCAAGAATTGGGCTATCTAATACAAAAATAATTTTTCAAATCCGACTGGTAGTTCCAGAGATTAACCCCCTACATACGAAGTTTACCTCTTTATAAATTTATTATAGTTTAGAATACTCACTATCGTCGTCGATATTCAGCAGGATAATGGCGATGCTAGTGAAGGTCACGGTCTGGTACTCAGGGTGTGTGACGTAGGATGCGAGCGAGTAGTTCATGGCGGCGTCGCCGTCCGGAAAGAACAAAGCACGAGTGTCGTGCCTTAAACAGATGAAAGAAGCTGCGATTTTGATCTAAGATGATAATAATAATAAGAGCCTCGACCAAGATAAGTCTCTGGGTGGGCAGCTGTTTCAAAGGCCTGCTGGACATGGCTCGAATTGTTAGGAGGTTCCTGAGGTGGAGCTTGGACCCTTTTCCCGATACCAGTGGGCTACTAATAAAAAGATTAGAGGCAGGTTTACGATAAGTTGTCTCATCCTTTTATTCTCTACGATGGAGAAAGCAATGTACAGCGAAACTGAAGTGGGGGCAATGACTTCCCAGTCGCCGCCGGTGGCGACTGGGAATTTTTATTCCCATTTGCCTCCGGTGGCAATCCCCGCGGGGGCGACTGGGAACATACGCTTTTTGTATACATTAAGTATATTTTTACATTCAAATATTTAAAGCTGTAATTTAAATGCATTATTATTTAATAAAGGAGCCTATAGGACATCACTAATCTATCCCGGGCTACTCTCATCCAGCTTCTATCAGCCTTTCTGCGAAGATCGTTACTCCACCTGTAAAAATATTTGATAGGTTGCAGATGATTATCTAACTCACAGAAGAAGCAAGCTGAAGTGGCAAATATAATCCGTAGCATCGATGACTGCTGGGTAGATGTTCCTGAGATGACCGCAAATCGAGAAACGCAAGGTAGGACGCCCTCAGGCTAGGTGGAGCGACGATCTTCGCAGGGTGGCAGTAGCAGCTGGATGAGGGTTTCCGAGAATCGATTTGGATGGCGTGCAATTGGAGGGGCCTATGTCCAGCATTAGACTGTTGTAGATAATTACTTACTGGAAGATTCGCTTCGGTATCCGCACGACATCGTCCGCACAGGCGAGCGCGCGGTCCGCTTTGATCAGCACGATGCCCGACACCGCTACCTGCACGTCATCGTTTTCATCTATGGATGTGAGGGAAGAGTGGTTCGTTTGGATTTTATTACTGCAATCACCATGCCCTGAATGCCCTGATACTATCTTATTGCGATGCCATTGTGCCATTGATTTATACAGACGACACTTTAGGCAACATGTTTGAAAGTATCTACGTATGTAATGAAATTCGAACAAAAAGGGTTTCATACCCGAATAGGACACCCCTTAGAACATACTGTTTGTAAGTACCGATAATACAAGTTAATCGTAACATCACGCCTAGATTCACCAAAAAGAGTAAACAGAGATGTAGTATGGACGTGGGAATGTGGATACACTTTGAAAGTTATCTATAAGTCACATGGAATAGGGGCGAGCCTAATGAAATGAACCGACTTAATGGAAAAACGCAACAACAGGTCCAGGAACAAAAACAAACAAAACCTAAAAACAAGATTTAAAAACAATAGGTTAGGTTTGATATAGGTTTAAATCATTTATTCTCATATTATGACAAAATAAAAATCACAATAACATTTAGTAAACTTATTTTTAGGTAACCGTCACCAAAGTATAATATAAATGAATAGTATTATATGAAATTCTTCTATACTCATTCAGTAGTTCAATTCTCAACCATTAAAGTACAGACGCCAGCACATTAAGTTACTACAATCTGTCAGATATCTTTAATAGAGAACTAAAATCTACAATCTGACGTTTCCTTCCACGCTGTTTTACAAAACTTCTAATCGATGACCCGCTGTATTGATAAACGCAAAATGTTTATGCAATTCTGCGTGTTAACATTCAGTTATTATGAAAAATAGCTAAACGTCCTTCAGCTGTTTTACATAACGGAGCTGTTTTCTAAAACGACTAACGGTTATGTAAAACGGCGGATTTGACAATCCGCCTGCGACATAGACACGTCAATGCCAGTTTTCACTAACACTAGGTGACACCTAAAAGAAAAATCCCTCCGTTGGATGTTCAACGCTCGACTCAGCGCCGAAAGTTGAGAATTCAACAGCGCTTTCGCCTAGTGAACATGGGCTTACGAAGAAAAAAACAAGATGGCCACTAACTTAGGAACACTTGGAGTATCCCGAGCCAGTTGAAGTCGGAGGTCTGCCCCATGTTGCCCTCATCCAGTTCGATACCGGTCGTCATGTCACACTGAGGCGCTGCCGACGTGACCTCTGAAACACACGATATCAGTGACGTCACCACAGTTAAATGCTCATTTACACGGAGAGTGTCCCGACCGTGAAGAGACGACAATATTCTTCGTTCATCCAGAAAACTACAACAAATATATTTATTTAAAAAAATATATATTTACTTATTATATAAAAAATAAAAATAATAATTACTAACATAGTTTATAAGCTCCTGTTGTTACTAACCATAATGGATCATGTTATCTGACTAATAAATTAATAATAATATGTGCATAGTAAGTACATAAGAAAGGCGGGTAAAGAATGGAAAAGGGCATTCAATATAATTTTTTTTCCGTATCGATGTCAACAGTAAAAGTCAGTCCAAAAGGCTGGCAGTATACCCACATTGTATGGCAATACAATCAGTATTACAATCTACGAATAATTTATTATTCGTAGATTGCATTGCATACATAACTTAGCTTATGGCTTAGGGGCCCATGGGCTTAGGCTAGGTACGCACTGATAGGTGGCTTGCTTACCGCCTAGACCCTACCGAGTAGACTGGCGAGTAGCGAAGTGAAACGAACGCTCTAGAACTTTCGCAACAGGCTGCACTGCACACTGAACGCCTGGCGTCCTCGTTGGTTCTAGGCGCTCAGCAAGTTACCTGTCAGTGCGTTCGTAGCCTCAGCGTTTTAACTCCAAACGGCTCGACCATTTATAACAACCATTAAGATTGGAATATTTGCGCCGTTCAAGGTTTTCTGTACCTACAGCAGCCGCTTTTCAAAATCTCAATTTTGAAAAGCGAAGCAACGCTCTGCCAAGTCCTTTCCTTTTCTGACATTTGCAGTTAGGCAACGTCCAAACCGAAAGTGATCATCGTGCTAGTTTATGTGAGTACTAAGTGATCGTCGTGCTAGTTTATATAAGTACTAAGTGATCGTCGTGCTAGTTTATATAAGTACTAAGTGATCGTCGTGCTCGTTTATATAAGTACTAAGTGATCGTCATGCTAGTTTATATAAGTACTAAGTGATCGTCGTGCTCGTTTATTTAATTATTAAGTGATCGTCGTGCTCGTTTATATGAGTACTAATTATGTATGACCACTCATAACTTTTTAGAGAGTAGTCCGATTTTGATAATTCTTTTTTTTATTGGATAGGGCCTAGGGACCCTGCCTTGAAGTTGGTCCCATATAAATTTGGAAAAAAAATCCTACCCTAAGGGTGGGAAAATAGGGGTGATTTATTGTTCACTCACAGATTTTAATGCTGACTTGTGTAATACAATTAAATTAATTATAGCCACAAAAAATTATAAAATAAAAACTTTTTAACAAAAAAATTAAACCGCCGAAAAAACTGAAAAGCATAAAATAATAAACCTTTTTTAATTAACCTTAATAACTGAGTTTTTAAACTAATGTAAGTATACCTAAGTAATTTTGAGTCGGCGGCGGCGGCGTCAAACGAGCAAATTAATTAATTACTTAGGTACGTAAAGCGTGATGCGCGGCGGCGGTGTCGAAAAATGCCGAGCGTTCACGAAGTTAATGTCAGCGAGACAGCAACCAAACGCCGCGCCGCCGCCGAACGCACACGTCGTTGCGCGTGGTCGTGCGGAGAGCGCATTTTTTGGAATGTTAACATTTATTGCTGGAGATTAAATTTCACGTTGCATTGTTAGCATAATGCTTTTATTTATCTATTCCGTGGCTTTCAGGGTGTTGATGGGGTTGTCGCGCCACTGCAGTGCTTCCGGCATGTTTGCGGAGGCGAGAATTGATGGCTTTCACGCTATCATACGCAAGCGTTGCGCTTCCATTATGCGCAGGGTACGCGCCAGTCCCAACAACATCCTGAAAACTATAGCTGATAGGTGGGACATTGGATGCGCCTTGATGCCAATGTGACGTATTAATGAATAATTTGTGTTGTTTTTCTGGTAGATGTAAGTAGGTACTAAAACTAGTTTATAAGTTGTGTGTATACTAACCAAATGGGTCCGAAATTTTTTATTTATTATGTTTTGATTATTAGTTTGTTTATATTAATTTGATTTAGGTATATTGATTTCATTTTATTTAATTTTTTGTACTTTAATTTGGTTTTTATCTTTTTTAACTTAGTTTAATTTACTTATTATGTTATCTATTAATTTGTGTCGTGTAATTAATGGGTGTTATTTACCTGAAATAAAATGAATTATTATTGTTAATTTAATCTGGTTATTTCTTTAAATTTAAGTTAATTTAGTGATCTTTGTTCATTGATTGTTGTTTGTTGAAACTTAAAAAAATATCTCTTTTTAATATTAGTAGGTATAGATTATTCAGGTAAACGATCGCGTAATCGCGTATTCGTGCGACGACGCAGGGTTCAAAAGAAAAAAAAATACAGGGGCGAAGAAACAATAACTTTAAAATAACCTGATTATTTAAGCTACTAAGGGCTGATTTCTCAATCGACAGATAATTTTTATTCGTGAAATAAAATTTACCTCTGACAGATTTTGTATGGAAGAACTGTCCGCCTTTGTACAGTTTTTACTTGTGCATAAAGTTTAATAAACAAATAAACTGTCAAAAATTCAAAATTGTTCTTCAGATAAAATTATCTGGCGTTGGAAAAAAACAGCTCTAAAGCAAATAAAAAATAAAACTCACCGAAAAAAATAATCAAAATTTTGACGAGTAACACTCCGCGCATAGTGTGCCTATCTCAAATATAAAAAAAAAATGAATCTTTATTATTAACAAATCACACGTTTATTGCTTCAGCTGTTCAGAAACTGATCAAGGATCGTAAAGATTGGCAGTTATTTGAGCGACATAGTTAACTAACAAACAGACACGGCGGAGGTAACAAATGGAGTGTTCATACTAAACTCTTGATACACAGCTTTGCAGAGCAGGCGATTTTTATGTAACTTTTCGCAGTTCTTCTTTTTTTCGTATCTTACTCGATGTTTTTAGGGTTCCATACCAAAATGGTTAAAAGGAACCCTTATGGTGGGACTCAGTCTGTCTGTCTGTCCGTTTGTCACAGCTTGATATCTCAAAAACTACTAATGCTAACTTGAAATTTGGGATAGTTTTAGATGACGTTTGCCCAACTATTTTGCAAATAATATAGAAACCCTTGCGATGTTGAGTTGTCCGATTCGGCCGCGAGCTATAATAGTATATTTAATATTCATTTTTTGGGTCTTGAAAATTCGAAGTGGGGCTACTAGGGCATGTGGGATACCATATGAAAGAGCACTGTTTGCACATTCTCAAACATCGTTTCTTTTCTTTTAGGCCGCATAGTTTTCGACTTTTGGTAAAAATCTAAAAACAATACCTCCTTATCTCCGAAGTTTGCGTAGAGAAAAATCTGAAATGATTCTATGTTATATAAGTCTATGTAAAGATTACAGGAAAAATAAAACGATGTCTCTGAATACAGCACACTTTTTCAGGAATTATCAACAAAAATTACATTAATTCCACTAGCGGTCAAGAGATGGCGCTGACCTAAAACTGCAATATTCTACACCGTAGCGTTAATATATGATGGTACGGAACCCTCGGTGCACAAGTCCGACTCGTTCTTGACCGGTTTTTTATATTGTTTGTGACTAGTAGGTGGCCACGTAGATTGCGGCATCAGTGGTATTATTTAGATCATCCGATGTGCGTGTGCGGGCACTTAGGACACTCCAGCACGTGGGACATGGTCTGGTCAGAAGCACCGGACTCGCATTGGGTGTTGGATGGGTCTGTAATAACCCACTCCAAAAAATTTTGTCTGCAGCGGCCTACTTGGGAACGCAATTTAATGAGAGCTTCTCTTTGTAGACCACTGCAGATCACGCCCGGGAGGCAAATGCTCCAAGGGTTTAACGAAGTTGGAAGGTGGTGGATGCTTCTCTTCCCACAATTTGCTTCTTTCCTTGGGTGGTAAAAAAATAATGTCATACAAAAGAGAAGAGTTACCCGGTGACTGTGTGATTTGACTTCGTTGGGCAAATATTTGTTTTTGCCCATAGCGCGACTTTCGTGCATTTTTTTTTTTGTAATAATAGTTAAAAAAATATTGAGTTACTGGATTCCCAATTTAGGCATGCCTGTATATAGGGAATCCATATAAAATTAGGTATTAAAATATAAAAAGAATGAACGTGCTTTTAGCTTTAGTAGCCATTATTTTAATTTTGTTTTTGACTCCATTTTTGATAAGGGGTACAGTTAAAAAATTTCGTTAATTTTATTGTACAGGAATCAGCTAAAAACTTTGTATTGCCGTTTACCCATTTTATTTCAACTAGGTTATTTCAAATAAGCTGCGTTTGAAACTCACAGTCATCCATACAAGCATTACATTGCGCCCGTAGATGAAGGGATAGGGAGCGGTATTATAGTCACCTACAGTCCTACATAGGTATTATAGTCACCTACAGTCCTACATAGGTATTATAGTCACCTACAGTCCTACATAGGTATTATAGTCACCTACAGTCCTACATAGGTATTATAGTCACCTACAGTCTTACATAGGTATTATAGTCACCTACAGTCCTACATAGGTACTTATTATAAAGTTATGTTCTTTCTTTATTTTCTACTTTTTTTCACCCACATTTCACCAATATGTTTTCACCCACATTTCACCAATATGTTTTATTGCCGAAATCGTACTGTTGTCGGCTAGTAGAAAAGTGAGATCACTCCATCACTTGATCACATTCATTACTCTGAACAAAAGGGTTAATAAACTTAGTTGCTTGTTGTTGTTTTGTCATTGTTAAAAACGAGAATACAATAGCTCTGTATCTACAGAAAGGGCAGCTACAGCATTCTCTTGTACGACGCATTACTCACTTCAACGCGGAATGAGCGAAGCATTTTATTTTGCTTTCATTTTGGTTGCGTTGTTAGGCTGTTGAGCGTGAGTTCCTGGGTTTGATCTCCAGCTCAGGCTGAAGAGTAATAAATAATTTAAAGAAAAATAACAGTAGTATAGATAGCAGTAGATTATTATATTAGGATTAAGTCATCAAAAATGAATTGTCCCCTGTTACATCGGAGTAAGCAAACAGCAGCAGCATGGAGGCGACATGTAGGTAATGTGTGCACTACAGTACAGGTGTTCCTCCGCCTCACCCTTCGGGAATACATGCGTTCTGTTATTTTTTCTTTATACTTACTTACATACATTCAGTCAAAAAAGTATCGGAAATGAAGGATTTGTTTATGGTTCCAAATTCATTTTTAGGGTTCCGTACCTAAAGGGTAAAAACGGAACCCTATTACTAAGACTTCGTTGTCTGTCCGTCCGTCTGTCTGTCACCAGACTGTATCTCAAGAACCGCGATAGCTAGACAGTTGAAATTTTGACAAATTATGTATTTCTGTTGCCGCTATATTAAAAAATACTAAAAACAAAATAAAATAAATATTTAAGGGGGGCTCCCATCGGCGGCGACCTCTCGCGCCCGGCCCTGGTGCAAGCCATGGTCCGGCGTGAGAGGGAGTGGGAGGCAGTCACCTCCTTCTGCGAAGCAGTCATGCTAGCGAAGGAGGTGGCGGGACGGCTCAGGGAGAGAGCCTCCCGTCCCAGCCGCCGCGGGAGACGCTCCGGGCGTCGGGAGCCGCGCGACGACTCCCGGCCACCGTAGGCGCGGGCCTGCGGGCGGAGAGTAATGGGTAGCTCACTGTCCGATCAGGACCAGGCCCGTGCCGGACGGCGCGTACGTGTTCCACGCGCGCCTCAAAGAGATGTCAGCATCGAGGAGGGGCCCCATAGGGCCGAAGCCTGCCGGGTCAGCGGGATTGTCCGAAAGGGTTACCGCTGGCCCGGAACATAAAGGGCTAAGGAAGGAACACGGGTGGGTTTTAGTCAGTAAGAGTCTGACACTCCCTTCCGCTCCACCCAGAGCGGGAGGGGTCATCTGATGATTTCCAATCCGCAAAAAAAAAAGAAAAAAAAAAGGGGGCTCCCATACAACAAACGTGTTTTTTTCGGCGTTTTTGCCTTGTCAAGTGGTACGGAACCCTTTGTGTGCGAGTCCGACTCGCACTTGGCCAGTTTTTTTGTTGTTGTTAGATTGCCACTAACTGTTTTCCATTTAGGCGCGGAGTTTGATTTGCATCTGTCACTTAGATTAAATACAGTTGCTGTTTTTAGTTAGATCATACCATGGACGTAATACACACATCAACACGGTCTAGGGATATTTCATACTCAATTAAATAACTCGAAAAGTACTGGCCGCATTGGAATCTTTTATACACCGATTTGTTTGTAATTTATCTCAGACTAATTCCAAATTTAAATTTTTGAAAATTCTTTTGTTTCGGTGGCAAAAAATGTCTTGATGTATAGGAGAGGGAATTTTCATTTGTGCGAAATTTAGAAAACATTACGAATTACGTTTACTTACAGTTTTTTTTCATTTTTAAACGAAAGATAAAGTTAAAATTGAGGTATTGTAGCCATGCAACGCCGACATTTGACGAGGGCGGAGATGTTACGAGCTGTGGGAATGCTGGAAGCTGGATCTGTTCAGCGTAATGTTGCTGAGGCCATAGGGACCCATCAAAATGTAATTTCAAGATTGTGGACACGCTATCGTGCCACAGGTGAAGTAGCGGAGAGGCACCGGGGGCCAAGTCGCATCACTACCCCCAGACAAGACCGATTTTTGCAAATTACTGCGCGAGCACAACCAAATGCAACGGCGACTCAATTGGTCCAAAGGCTGCGAGTGGAACACCAAGTGCTTGTGAGTGACCAAACTGTAAGAAGGCGACTGCATGAAAGCAATCTACGCTCTCGTAGACCACTCCGGGTCCCACCTTTACGGAGAGGCAATCGTGGACGACGATTAGAATGGGTTCGGAACCACGTGGACTGGGGCCGTGAGCAATGGTCCAATGTGCTGTTCACGGATGAATCCAGGTTCGGCTTCCATCCAGATTCACGAAGGACGCGTGTTTGGCGAGTTCCTGGACGATGGAGCCGTCTCCAGAACCCTCAGGAAGTTCACCCATACCAAGGAGGAACAATTATGGTTTGGGCAGGAATTCGTCTTGGAGGACGGACGGATCTCGTTTGGGTGCGGGGCAATATGACGGCAGAACGATACGTCCAACAGGTGCTGGGGCCCGTAATCTTGCCCCACAGAACACAAATGGGGCAAGATTTCCTGCTCATGCACGACAATGCCCGGGCACACACGGCGAGAACGGTAGCAGCTTGGTTACATACACATAATGTTAGGGCCTTAGACTGGCCTGCTCAATCGCCAGATCTAAATCCCATTGAGCATGCGTGGGATATGCTGCAAAGAAGAGCTCTGAAGGAAGTTCCTGAAAATCTGGCTACAGAAGATCAACTTTTTGCGCACCTCAGAAGGACATGGGACAATATTCCGCAGCAAGACATTGACAACCTTGTTCTGAGCATGCCGAATCGTTGCCGATGTGTTATGAACATCATGGGCGCTTTCTCAGACTACTAACTTCAAATTTATAAACACAAATTAAATGATTTTTCTATTTTTTTCAGTTTTTACTCACAAATTAAAAGTTCATTCATATACGATTTCCGTCTATGCTTCATTTTTTTTCCATAAAATCCTGAAATTTTAATCTAAGTACCTTAACCATTATTAAAAAATGGTAGAATATTAAATAACGTATCTTTTAAATATATACATGTCATATAAATAATTAACACATTGATAGTAATTCGCTTTTTTAAAAATATTCCTAGACCGTGTTGATGTGTGTATATGTTACTTCTATATATTACGATATATTACGTCTATGGATCATACTCGTATCTAGTGTGTATTGCGAATGTCATAATGGACAAAAACATCGAACAAAGAGTTTGTCTTAAATTTTGCATCGCCAATGGAATTTAGTGTTCGAAGTCACTGAAAATGTTACAGAAGGCTTACGGTGAATCGACTTTATCAAAAACACGTGCTTATGAGAAAGCAAAAAAGCGGTCGAGATATGCTGGAAGATTTGCCTCGCCCTGGTAGGCCATCAACGTCTTCATTGAAGTTAATATCGCAAAAGTGAAGGAAATAGTCACTGAAAATCCTCATTCAAGTTTGAGAGAGGCAGCCGCGGAACTTTCTGTGTCTCACGAGTAGATCCGTATCATTTTAAATAATCAATTTGGTATGGAACATGTTGCCGCTGGGCTAGTCCCAAAAGACCTGAATTTTCTCCAAAAACTCAATCGTATAAAAGGCGATTAGCACACGGCACCGCGCACCGCTGCGGTAGGCGGTGAAGCGGATCTCATGTCGCAATGATCTCTAATAAATCCGTAGATGCCTAACACACGTACACCGCCTGGCCGCGCAGTCGAGCGGTGCCTTCACCGCCACCGCCCCTCCGCGCTGCCGTCCGCGCGGTGAGGCGGCGCGGCGCCTCACACACGGGGCGCCGCATAACCGCGCGGATCATCGTGGGTGCAGGACTTGTTGCAATTTAAAAATGGATTTCGATGTCGAAAAAATGGATGAACCCAATATCTTCTTATTTTTTTCTTTCTACGCCATAAAAGCCAGATTGCTGCCACCACTTCAGAGTTCATTATTGCCAGTGTCTGTGATCAAACTGTTCAAAACCGTGTTAAATCCATCCGCGCGGACAGGCGCGTAAACCGCCTTACCGCACGGGGCACCGGTACGAAATCCGCTTTACCGCCACCTCCTCGGCGGTGCGCGATGCCGTGTGTTAATCGCCTAAGAGTCGCTGAAGACAAACCTACTAGAACGAGTCAATTCCGACCCAACATTCATGAAACGCATTGTTACTGGTGACGAGACGTGGGTTTATGAGTTTGACAAGCAAACTAGTCAACAAGCTTCGGAGTGGCGCCTTCCAACTGAACTGAAACCGAAAACACCATGCCAAAGTTGATAAAAAGTCAAAGCCATGTTGACTGTTTTCTTTGACTATCGCGGTGTTATGCACTCGGAATTCTTACCGGAAGGTCAAACGGTATATAAAGTAGTAGCGGTTTGCGCATTAGGCGGCGTTTAAGAGAGCAAATTCGAAGAAAAAGGCCAGATTTGTGTAAAGAAAATTGTTGGATTTTGCACCACTATTTTTTGAACAAATACCATCGAGCAGCCCCCTTATTCACCAGATATGGCTCCAGCCGACTTCTTTCTTTTTCCTAAACTTAAATTACCACTTCGTGGCACTCGTTTTCATTCGGTTGAAGACATAAAGGAGAAATCAATCAATCATTTATTTTGTTAACATAGGTATGGTTACAGATAGTTTGTTATCTTAGTATGTGCACTATGCTTGCCAATATATATGGCGTACAAAATTAACAGAAGCAATTACAATTAAGGTGGCATGTCAATAGATTACAATAAAAAAATCATAATTAAATTTAAAATATGTCAGGAATTCATAGATAATTAACAAATAAAATCATAAGTAAATAAAATCATAAATGCTTAATTAGCAGGTCGGAATCGTCATACCTTTGTTTATCGGTAGTAAACTCAGTGATGGAGTAGTAGCATCTATCTATAAGGAATTTAAACAAATACCTCTTAAAGGACCCCAAACACTCTTTATTTCGAATAGCTGCGGGTATACTATTATATATTTTTGGGGCCATACCTAGCACACTTTTGCCGAAAAATGCGGTTTTATGAGAGGCAACATGAATGGTATTTTGATAACGGCGAGAGCGCAGTTTTTCAAATAAATACAGGTTACAGCGAACCAACACTCCCATTTCATATATGTACATAGACGGTAGAGTGAGCAAACTAAGTTCCTTAAACAATGGTTTACAACTATCAATCGATTGTAATTTGGTAAACGATCGCAAGCATTTCTTCTGAGCTTTAAAAGCAAAGTCTCTGTCAGTGGAGTTGCCCCAGAAAATGATTCCGTACCTAATGCTAGAAGCCACATAAGCATTATAAGCTATTTGTACTGTATTGCAGTTAACCTTTTTCGATAGCCTGTACAGAGCATACGCAAATTGATTAAGCTTCTTAGACAAAGCGTCGATATGATGTTTCCAAGTCAGATGACTATCTCAAAATCAAAATCAAAATCAAAATATTTTATAGCCTACATGGGCACTTATGAAACGTCAGAAGCTAGGTGCACGGTTCCAATTGGTCGTTTCCTATGGAGAAGAACAGGCAAGAAACTCCACGGTTACTCTTTTTAAAAATAATTGCCTTTTACAATATTTTCAAATTACAGTAGGTATGGGAGGATAGCGTAGGCCTGTCAACAAGTATCAGGTACTTGATAAGATAAAAAATGGTCTACAGATCTAAAGTCTACAAGGCCTACAAAGTCCTCACATTTACAAAATAAGAATCTATCAAAAGGATAAAATATAAAAACCTAATAAAACCTAGTGATATGATTCCCATTACAACCACTAATAAAGAGATAAAAAATTTGAATTGTCTGTATATAATGTCAAGTAATAAAGAGATTATGTCAAAAAAGTTTGTAAAAAAGTAAATAAAGTAAAGTAAATAAAAAATGAACATCGTAATTTGAGAGCAGTTAATAGACATAGTTAAGCCGTTAATAAGGAGTCAGGGAAGCCACATGTGCAGAAGGAATTATTGCCAAACTACCTTGTCTTCAACGTAGTCTTTAATCTTATAATCTATGTTGTGTATCTATGTTGTTGACTATGTATGTGTCTATGTTTTTTGATTAAATGTCATTATTTTAGTTTTGTTAAGATTTATTTTTAGATTATTATTAATTAACCAATTTATTATATTTTTAAGATCGTCATTTATGTCATTTTCAAGAATATTAATGTCATTACTAGAGAATAAAATAGTGCTGTCGTCAGCAAATAAGACCATCTGGTGCTTACTGGCCTTAGGCATATCATTTATGTAAACGTTAAATAATTAAGGGCCAAGAATGCTACCTTGGGGAACACCATAAGTTGTTTTCCTAGGACGTGACATGTATGTTCTTACAACTTTCGAGCTCACACATAGCCTATAAAGCGCTGTGATTTGAGTGCGATTAGAAAGATAAGATTGTAATAGGTTTAATGCAGTTCCTCTAATCCCATAACGCTCCAATTTGTTTAGCAGTATACCATGATCTACATGGTCGAATGCTTTAGACATATCCATAAACAAGGCCGCCACTGGAGATCTAGTATCAACACTAGAAACAATTTTATTGATCACGTCATAAATCGCCATATTAATGGATTTACCTTTCCAGAATAAAAATTGTTCTCTGGCTATGAGATCATGCTTTTCAAAAACGACGAAAGGCTATTGTATATCACCTTTTCTATAATTTTGGAAAAAATTGGAATAAGTGCTATCGGTCTATAATTACCCATGATACTTTTATCATCTTTTTTATGAATCGGTTTAATAACAGTAATTTTTAATTTGTCCGGGAAATAGCCATATTCAATGCAAAGATTGATGATATAACTCATAGCAGGTCCTATTAATGGTGCTACATGTTTGACCACTTTTGTAATGATGCCATCATATCCATGGCTATTGGTATTATTCAAAGAGCGAATT
This sequence comes from Oligia latruncula, assembly GCA_948474745.1. Lineage (NCBI taxonomy): Eukaryota > Metazoa > Arthropoda > Insecta > Lepidoptera > Noctuidae > Oligia > Oligia latruncula. The sequence goes on along the minus strand of OX419707.1, from coordinate 415,689 downwards.
ATAGCCACTATGTCTGCTGGTAATGTAGGAGGAATAAATATGGAGTTACAATTAGACTCAATATTAATATAAGAAGGAGCAGAATTATTCGATTGAATTTCGTCTACAAAATAGTCATTAAAAGCCTGTGCAATTAGTCGAGGATTATGTATTTTGTTATCATTCACTGTTACATATTCAGGTATATTTTCTTTAGGATAATTAATCTTATTTTTATTGATAATGCCCCAAGTCGCTTTAGATTTATTCCTGGCCGAATTTATGTGAAAGTCGTTCTGAGATTTTTGGGTCAATGTTATTATTTTCTTTAAACGAGCAGTAGGTATATTGCTTTAATAAAAGTTTATTTTTAGAAGTAGGGGCTTGCCTGTATTGCCATAACATTTCTCTTTTACGCTTACTACTGAGCCTAATTCCCTTGGAAATCCAGTATGATTTTTACGCAGAGTGATTCTTACTTTCCTTAAGGGGAAACAGAGGTCATAAAAAAGCGTAAATAGGTCATAGAAACAGTTAAATGCTTGCTCAGGGTTGTCATGTAGATAGACTTCACTAAAACTAAGATTATAAAGAGAGTCAGTGAATTTGGTTAAGTTTTCTTGGCAATAGTCGCGCTTTAGAGCATACCAATGCTTAATGGAACAAGTTTTCTTCACAGGGCATTTGATCACTTGGGCAGTATGATCAGATAGCGCAAGATCAAGTACTGCACACTTACTACCTCTGATATTATGAACGATATTGTCTATGCATTTACCACTAGCTAATCGTGTAGGCTGATGAATTCCAATTTTTAAGTCGTAGTTTAAAAGGAGAGTTTGAAAATTATTAGATGGTTTTGATTGTGTCGCCGCGAATCGCGGCGAGAACTAAACTCAATTCCGGAAAAAGCGTTTAAAAAATGTTTTGATGATTGGATTATTCGTTGGCGTATGTGTATCGTTTCTGAAGGAGCATACTTTGAAGGCGATAAAATAAATTTGGATTATCTAACATTTTGTGTGTTGATCTTTTCCCGGTACTTTTTTGACAGCTTATACTATGATTGAAGATGAGGAACAGAGCTCTCGACCTTCTGACTTTTTATCTGAACAACAGAATTAGGAGGGTAGATGTTAATGATATAGGCTCCTAAAAACAGGCGCGATAATCGCGCGCGACACAAAGGCACTGCTCGTTGCGCAACTTACGGTGCCTTTGTGTCGCGCGCGATTTTATCGCGTGTCGCGCCTTTCTGAAGGAGCCTTAAATAAGATCAGTGATCACCACGGGTGTTCCGCAGGGTTTCATTCTAGGTTCTTTGTTGTTTCGACTTAACTTACTAAATTGATTAAAACGGCGCGGCGACGTTGTGGGTAAATATGAGTTCATGAGTTCGGTTCCAAGGTTGGCCAGTGATAATTATTGAGTTTATAGGTACGTTCTCTCGTTCTGACAATGAAATAAAACGACAGGCTGAATACAGATTTATAATTATGAATGAATATCTATAGTTATAGATGTGATACACGCGTTTCGTTTACATATACGCGGTTGTACACATGATTTGTTAATTTACTTATAAAACCAATTTGATGTATTTATTTAATTAAATAAACAATAATACGTTAAAATTGGAACTACAACGTGTAACAGAATAAGCAAAACAAAGAAAAGAATGCACAGTATAATTTAGAATTTTGTGAAGCTTAGTTCACTAAGCTAAACTTAAAATAGGAAAAGAACAAATCAGAAACCATGCGAGTTTGAGAAATTATAAGTAATAATAAAAGAAGATCAATAATATTATATTATCATTTTAATATACTATCTCCTTACAATACCGCAAACATTCTGACAATATCTACTTTAATTCAGCAGCAAACAAGTGTTAGGTTATACAATCCAATTAAATTACCCAGTTCAAAATACATTCATAGGATGAAAGCGTTTAAATTGTAGTCTTTACTCCGTGGCTGACTACACGATCACAAGACACGCGACTGAGGAGAACACAAATGAAAGAAGTTGTTTAGGTGATGTAGTTCGGTGACTCGTAGCAAGTTCTACGAGCCACCGTGAGCGTGACGCGACTTGCAGACAGCACGCTTACTCTCGACACTCGATCTCAATCGGTGACGCGCGCATTGCTTGATCCCGTGAATGGGGCGTAGCTAATAAACGAAGAACGCTCTCCTCAGACAAGCGCCGACCAGCCAGCATACCATCACCACAGCTCCTGGCGCCCCTCACTGCGCGCTGCACTCTCAGTCTCCTGCACTTCCTCCACGTTAGCCACTACACTAACTTGGGCTTCTTTCAACATCTTACCAGCCCAATCGACCATTCCCCAATGAGACCTCGGCCTTTTCTTTACTCTTGATTTTCTATCATAGTACGCCGGATGTCTGTCTCCTAAGATACATTGTCTTTTTCGATTCTGGTGTTGTACTTGTAGTATTCCTTTTTTTTTGTTTTTTTTGTAGTTGTTGGAGTTGTTCGAATTGTCGTAGTTGTCGTAGTTGTTGTTGTTGGTAACAGTCATTCAACAGTGTGGTTAATTGGTTTGGCAAACATTTCAAACTTCATTATAGCCTTCGCGGTGAATTCAAATTTAATATACAAATCATAATTCCTTACTCTTCTAGGAAACATATCGTCGTCTTCGATAAAACTAGGTGCTAAGAGATTGCTAAATTCTAGATTTGTTTTTGGTTTCTCTGTTCTTTCATGAATAGGAAAGTATTTTAAAATCTCTTCGGGTGTTTTCTTCTCTTCAGTGAACTCTGTGTTTTCTTTGAGGTTGATTGCTTCTTTAAATGCGAGTATAGCATCTTCACGTTTCCTACAATGTATCTGTGAGAGAATTACACAAAAATAAAACCTTATTATTTTCAGTAAATTATTGAACTATTAATTTTGTCTGTTCTATTCTATACTTCAGTGAATAGTTTTATGAATTACAATATCATTGAATTGGGTCTCCCTTGTTTTGCCGAAAAGATTTTGCCAAATTATCACTTCCCAAACAATTTTCCGCATAATTTCATTTGCCAAATTATTACTTAGCAAAAAATCTCTTCAAAAATAATTGTAACCCAAAGCTAATGTTTGGCAAGTGAACGTTTAAACAATAACTTGTTTACCAACTAGTACTTTTACCAATTTTTATTTAGTCAAATATTTCAGTTGGAATAACTCATTTTACGCAAAATTACATTTGCCAAATATTTAGTATCGTCAGTTTTCGCAGTTTTAAGGCAGCCATTTCAAGCATAAGATCTAACTTTGAAGACGTTTTATTTTATTACAAGGGTGTTTTTTCCACTTGGGACAAATTCTAAACAGGTAATAATAATATTAAGTATTCTGGTAGTATTTTTTGAAATAATTAATCTCGTCTAACTAGTTCAGTTTCGGGTAGACTTTTTTTCCATTTTTTTTTTCTATATAATCTAGTCGTTTCTGGCACTCGCCGGCCGCTGCCGCGGCACCGCTCGCTTCGCTCGCTCGGCTCGTGCGTAGGAGGTCACAGTTTTAACCTAACCTAACCTAAGCATTTTTTTTTAAATAATTAATCTCGTCTAACTTATTCGGTTCTCGATAGCCTGCTAAAAATAATCTCTTTTTTCCATATTTTTTTTTCTATATAATCTAGTCGTTTCTGGCACTCGCCGGCCGCTGCCGCGGCACCGCTCGCTTCGCTCGCTCGGCTCGTGCGTAGGAGGTCACGGTTTTAACCTAACCTAACCTAAGCATTTTTTTTAAATAATTAACCTCGTCTAACTAATTCGGTTCTCGATAGCCTGTTAAAAATAATCTCTTTTTTCCATATTTTTTTCTATATAATTTAGTCGTTTCTGGCACTCGCCGGCCGCTGCCGCGGCACCGCTCGCTTCGCTCGCTCGGCTCGTGCGTAGGAGGTCACAGTTTTAACCTAACCTAACCTAAGCATTTTTTTTTTATAATTAACCTCGTAACTAATTCGGTTCTCGATAATGTCCATTGCAAAAAAATTAAAATAGTAAGTTACAAATATTTTGTATTAAATAAATGATTATTTTAAAATAAAATTGCATTTTTTAATTATTTAATTCCCAAAAAAAAAAAATCTCAAAAAATCTTATTTATGCCTTTATATTTTTTGTCATAACAAATCGTTTGACCAAACGTTTATTGTCTAAAGATTGTTTGCCGTAATAAATCATTTGATTAAAGACCAAATGCCTAAATGACATTATCCTTAATAATATTCTGCCAAGTAAAAATTCAACCAAATGAAAATGTGCATACTAAAATTATTCCAAACATTGCATTGGTATAATAAAAGGTTGCGAAAATTTGTTTGGGTAGTGAAATTTTGGCAAAATCTTTTCGGCAAAACGGCAGGCTCCCCATTGAATTATTATGTGCCGAGTTTCAAAGAAATAAGAATTAGCTTTTTACTTTGCCGTTCTTTCTTTGTGAGTACATCAATTAAATTACTAAAATTACTTTAAATATGATCACAAGCTTGTTAGTACGTAAGAAGGAGCAATAGGAGTTGTTGCTGAAAGCACATGAGTAGACAAACGGAACAGAGGCAAAGCTTCTTAAGAACGTGCAAAATTGTTACCTATTTTGGTAGGGTTGTCACAATGGGGATTGTCCAAAAATTCTAACCATTAGATTTTATTTTATTTTTTGAAAATTTAGAGCATTTTGAGAAACTAATTTGAATATTTTGATGATTGGCTCAATAGTTATTTAAAAAAAAAAAAAATATTTTAAGTTTTTAAGGTAGGTGACGTCATCTTTGGCTTAAATAGATTAAGTGCCGTTGCTTCACTAGTACATAATTAAAAATTTAAATCTGTCAACACAACGTCATCCATATCACATCTGTCAAAGTGTCAATACTGAATACTCAAATCATTGAGCTAAATAACTAGAGAAGCAAACCTCATTAAAATGTGTCAAAAAAATGTAACCACTATTTAAACGCAACGACGTAGCTTTGAAACCACTACGTATTTAAAAGTAAACATATATCTGTCTCACTTACACAAGTCGCAAGAATAATACCGTCGCTTAGATTAGACAAAGACCGCAATATAAACATGCAATGGCGGGAGGGTGTTGCCTAGCCATGCGAAATTTTACCCAACTTTTTAAGCCATAAAAAACGCAAAAAAGAAACATTAAACGTTATGAACGTTATTTTTGAATTATGTATTTAAATATTTAAAAACAATTATTTTTATGTTACAATGTTATTTTTTTGTTACACATTGTCACACATTTAGTTTTATAAAATATTTTAAATCACATACTCTATAAATTAAAAACTCCCACATAATGTGGGAAACTAAAACTAAGTTTTTAGTGGCAACATTGAACCTAATTTACAAAATTCTACATTTTATTTATTTTTATTGCGTTTTTACGTTGATATAAACACAGAAACAATAAACTTACGCGTGGAAAGTAATTCCGGTTAATTAATTGTGTTTTTGTGACCTCGAATCGCACTCTTTCACTACGCATTTTCCCATTTTGGCGGTAATTTTCACTCGGCTAACTTCGGTTGGCGTCATACAGAGCACTGAACTGACATTAGCTACGATTGAGACTGTGGCCTCAAGCCCAGTGGCAACGCCTTGGCGCGGTAATTGCTAATCTAGTGTATGTATATCAATGACTCAAATACTGTCTTATATAATCGAATTCGAATCCTATCCTATTATCGTATTTGTTTACAAATGGTTTTTTTATGAGTAAGTGTCGTCCAAGGAATATACTACTCTCTGTCGTCACTAGAACAATCTACGCGGCGACTTAGAAATAAAATAATAACGCACGCGGCGACATAATTTTATTGTTCGTTTTCCTGAACCACATGACCACAATGAGCGATACTTTTGTTAAAGCTGACTCGCGAAACCTGCCTAAAGTTGAGACCGTTATGATATTAGAGTATATTTCTACTAGCAGCCATCATAGCGTAGCTGAAATAAGGGGAGCAAAAATAATAATATAATAAATAAATATAATTTGACACTTGACAGATTGTAGACAATACTTGCCTCTTACTTTTTAACGATAACGAGGTAACGATACAAAACTGTACAGCCAAACCAAAGGGCAAACAAGGTCAATCGTATTTTATCAAAAATATCAATAAAATATGAATATTTTTCGTAATTAATTAGTCCGTAATGATCAGTAACGCTATTCCTCGAAATGGTTTTTCAATTACAACATTTAAAAAAATATGAACAATGCCCATTAGGTTAAGACAAATTAAACAAAACATTTGTTATTCAGTATGATAGAATACTTTACAAGTTACTTACTCTAATAATTTTCTTTTTACCGACTTCAAAAAAAGGAGGTATAATTTTTCTTTTAATACCATTACCATAGTTTATTCATTTACATTTCATCCGCATGTGGTTGCTATGGATATTTAAGGTAATTGACAAAACGTTAGATAAATAAATACAAATTAAAAGAAACTTAAAATATGGTTTTCTTTATCATAATATTAATAAAATAAAGGTGTACCTACTAACTTACTTGAAAAAGTATTAATCAAATATTTACTTACCTATGTAAGTACTCCTTGGGATAGTTAAAGTATGATATATTTTAATTTTTTATAGTATTATTCATACACACAGTCAATGATATTATAAGTAAAACACCTTTTTACACTTATAATATCATTGCACACAGTACAATAAACAACCATTAATAAAGCGCTACCTCGAAAATATAAAATCCTTGAAAACCTACTAAGCGAGCGAAAGTGATGCAATTACTTTTGAAACGAAAAAGAAGAGCGATGGCTATGGCTAACTTGCAACCTTCGATCAATCTAAAAAAATAAACAACGTGTGTCGCAATTCGGAACCCTGAGACTGTCAACTGGCTGTATCAGCATAAACCGGTTTTTTACCAGTCTCGCCACGTACGCGACAAGCGGCCAGTGGTCACGCACACATGCCCCGCGTGCTTGTAGTAGCAACCGATTCGCGCAGTTGTATGAAGCTTTATCTCTGTACCGTTTGTCTACTCATGTGCTGAAAGTGACTTCTGAATCTCGCTGGTGGATAATACATATTATGATGCTGGGAATAAGTAAGTGCGGAAAATAAATGAACGACCTTCTGATACTTACGGTAAGACGAACACAGGAACACCTCGCATATGCCTTGTCGTACAATGATAACTAAAAAAAAATATATATACCCTGTCAAATTAAATTAGGTCTTGGCTAAGTTAAGTTATGATAGGTATCGTAGAAGAGCGGTGGCTGCCACATAGCGTCCGCGATTTACCAATGATGACGTCACTGAAAAGTCATTTATGTAAGTAGATAAGTTGGTGGGTTTTATAGTGTTTTTGACATCGTAAAGTCAAACCTCGCTGCCCAAAGATTGAAATCGCTAAATGTGCCCTCACCGTACTTAGTTACGCGAAAATGTGTCCATACAGACAAGAGTAAGTTCACATATTTTTATGTAATGTTTCTAGGACAATCATGTCAAGTCACTGCGTCATTGTGTGTCAGAAGTGTCAAAACGAAACAAAACGCGATTATCTTTTGACGCGGCGTTTCTAAAGATTTAAAATCGCTGTCATCATTTTCATGACAGCCGTCACTGCGGCCGTTATGTGCGGTCACCGCTTTTCTAGGAAACCGTATCTTAATACATATACCCCATCGTGCCTCGGAAAGCACAGCCGTTGGTCCCGGCTCTCATTCATGTCAGATTTTTGACAGTCGTTACGAGTAGTCAGAAGCCCGAACGCGTAACAACCAGTGTCAGCAAGAAGATATTACCCAGTAACTGTGTCGTGGTGGTCAGATAGGCAGTCGCTCTATGTAAAATACTGGTATTCAGCTGCATCCAGTTAGACAGGAAGCCAACCAAAACGTAGTTGGAAAAAGGCTAGGCAAATGACAATGGTCAAATTAAATTAGCTAGGGAAACTCAACAAACTCAAAGCATTTATTTTAATTAAACCCCTTAGGTATGGGCTCTTTTGAACTGGCAAGAAGTCGGTCAGTCAGAAAATATGAAGCTAGTTGCCCATTCTTTGAACTAGCTCTCCTATATAAATTACTTCATGTACTTACCAAAAAGTTTCCTTTGTGTGATCATGCAGATCGGCTTTAGCCGTTATAGGGTTAATAGGGATTAACAATTTATTAGTCGTATCTCTATCGATTTTCGAGTTACCCATTCTAAAGCGTAGTAGGTACCTATGGAGAAGAACGGACAAGAAACTCCATGGACACTCTTTTAATCTTTTAATTTGACAAACGTGATGGGTATTAAGTATATGGCACCAACCTGACTTTTGATTTTTTTTATTGCTGAATGGGCCCACTCTTGACCTCGGTCACGCCTGATGGAAACCGATGCATGAGGTCTATGATGGAACGAGCGTGCCCAGAAGATTCCTAAGGCATTGGAACTCCCACGCATCGACGAAACACAGCAGGCTGCTTGACGCCGGGTTCCGGTGGGAGGGCGGTCGCAAACCAGGCGGGCGTTAGCCCTACCGCGCAAGGGAAGAATTGGCCAGTCAAATAAGGTGTTGGGTGCGACTGTCCAGGATGCGCCGAGCGCTCGGTTCAGTAACTGGTGGAACAAACTGCGCCACATGTGGAGACTTCTTCATGGATACTAAAAAACCCATCACATCTGAGGAGTTTCGTTAGCTAATTTAATTTGACCATGTATACAAATTCAAAGGTGTATGACTGCCCAACCTTATATATTGCAGTTCCTTTACGCCCAGGTACCTCTCTCAGTTCAAAGTATTCTTTATACATTAGAATTGCAGGCTTCGAGCAGGGGCCTTTTTGCCATGAGTCTTTGACTGAAACATAACATCACGGCTGTATTAGAAGGGAATCCCTCTCTTGGCATACAATTGGAAGGCGAAATATTGTCTGGCAGAACGTTTTCGCATAACATTTACTTATTGGCATAATAATACTGTGGCATAATGCAAAGGTTAGCATAACTATCATTTGGTATTATATTTCTAAGTTGATTTACTTTGTTATAAGGTATGATGGGGTTGACATATCCTTAAGGGACAAAAACCCCTAAATGTATTAAAACAAAATAAAGATTTAAAAAAAAAAAACTATCATTTGGTCTCATTTGTTCTCATTTGTTTTGGCATAATTTGGAGTTGCATACATTTTTAAGTTATAAAATTTATTCGTCTAATAATAATGAGCCATAAGTATAAAAAGGGTGTCCTGTCATTTGACAAAAAACTAATCACAAATTTTAATTTTGAAAATAACGTTAACTAAATATAAGTTTCATGGTCAGGTCCATAAAAAAACCTCAGTTGTTCGATGATGGAACTCATTAATTGAAGCACATATTATACATATACATATTTTGCATGGCACATATTATGCATGGCACATATTATGCATGGCACATATTATACATGGCTCATATTATGCATGGCACATATTATGCATGGCACATATTATGCATGGCACATATTATGCATGGCACATATTATGCATGGCACATATTATACATGGCTCATATTATGCATGGCACATATTATGCATGGCACATATTATGCATGGCACATATTATACATGGCTCATATTATGCATGGCACATATTATGCATGGCACATATTATGCATGGCACATATTATACATGGCTCATATTATGCATGGCACATATTATGCATGGCACATATTAGGCTTATTTTATCTTATGAACAATCGCTGTCGCTGGTTCATTCGACGTTTGTCGGGCTGAGTACTTACAAGGTATGACCAGTAAAGTGTTATTGTCTTCCATGGAAGGCTGAATGAGGTGGAACTTCAGAGCATTCACGTCGAACGGATACCGCTCGAAGTCATGATGATGTAACAGTTCGGGGTGAATACGACGAGAACCTTTCTTTCTGAAATAATACGCAAAGTCTGAAATGAAATGTTTGTTTCTAAAAAAAAATAAAGTGTTTCTGTAAATAGATCTTTTAAGACACTTAATCGCGCGGAAAGGGCAACATCTCGTTTACGCCGTACGGCATTTCATACAAACTTTCAAGTCCTTATTTTTCGAAATGAATGAACCGATTTTAATGAAACTTCATATGCATAAGCAGGATAAAAAAGTCTAAAAAGTTAGTAGAGAACATTTTCGAAATGTCTTATTTAAAAAAATATAACAGGAAATCTCTGTTTCTATGGAAAATTTAAAATCGGTCTAATTTGGCTGTAACACTATTTTTCATATTATACTTTGGGTTACATTATTGCAATTTTCTTAAGGATCTCTAATTTTTTTGAAAATAAATTATAGCCTATGTTACACTTCTGATAATTTAGTTTTCCATTGGTGAAAAAATGCTTAAAATCGGTCCAGAAGTATCGGAGATTATTCGGCACAAACAAACAAAAAAGCTTACCTCTTTATAATATTATTAGTATAGAAGTATAGTTATAGAAGAAGAAGAAGAAAATCCGACCTAAAAAATAATGTACCATGTTAAGACAATACTTGCTTAAACAAAGTAGAGCACTTACGTATACAGTTCCTGTATTGGAACATTGGGAATGAACTTGTTGTCTTCCTTCATGCGCCTAAACCCGTCGTCGGAGACCTCTTCCGGACTGGTGACGGAGTTGATCCAGGAGAAGTACGGGAACAAGTCGATGAAGCGAGCGGGGGCCGCGCAGCCGGGGCCGTAGATACCGAAGCCAATCTGATGATGAGATCTAGTTAAATCATCCATCACATCACATAGCCATTTCCCAACCATGTTGGGGTCGGCTTCCAGTCTAACTGAATGCAGCTGAATACCACTAATTTACATGGAGCGACTGCCTATCTAAGCTGCACAACCAAGTTACTGGGTGACAGAATACCCCTTGGCAAGACTGTTTGTTAGACTTTCGAGTTTCTTACTACCCGAAAGACTGTCAAAGATATAGGAATCGACCGCAGGATCATAAACATAAACAGAGGATAATAGGACATACTTCGTAGTGTAGGACACAATACATACCAGGTCGTAGGACCCAGTCGCGTTAGACACAAGCACCATCCCGTTCTCCCAGACACACTGTGTCACACTGTTCGGCGCGTACCCACACAGATATGCAGAAGGGGTGAGTTGTACAGGTGGCACCTGGAAACAGAAGCATTGTTACATTACCTCGTCAAAGTAAAAGTGAATAGACAAATATAGGAATTCTTATGGAAGAGTTAATCATAATTAGTTTGGAAGAAAAAGACCTGCTGCACCGACCTGAAACGAATTGCAAAGAAATTAGGAGGATGATGATGATACTGAAGATAGAGAAAATAAGAGGAAGCTGATTAGTCATTTTATTAAACACGTTAAGTTTATCACTACGAAATAATAAGGAAGAGAAAATTAAGGCAAAATGAAAAAGAAGAAGACAAATGAAAAAGAAGAAGACAGGGGAAGAAGACAGAGGAAGAAGGAAGGGATAAAAGTGGCCAATCTAGACGGTGAGCCACTTTTGTCTTCAAGGACTCTCATCATTATAAAAGTGGCCAATCTAGACGGTGAGCCACTTTTGTCTTCAAGGACTCTCATCATTATAAAAGTGGCCAATCTAGACGGTGAGCCACTTTTGTCTTCAAGGACTCTCATCAATATAAAAGTGGCCAATCTAGACGGTGAGCCACTTTTGTCTTCAAGGACTCTCATCAATATAAAATGGTACTATAGATTGTCCTGAGCTGTTAGGCAGTTTAGGGTTAGTTACACACTGCAAAATATTTCGCAAACCTAGCTTGTTGCATGTCCCTCATTCCAAGTCCGCGTACAGGCAGAATTCGTTTCTAATTCGTGCGAGCAGAAGTTTTAATGAACTTATTAGTGAACATGATTTAGACATTTTCAATACCAGTGTTTCTCGGCTTAAGCATTTGTTGGTGAAAAGCTTCTTTACGGATAAGTAATATTGTTAGCGTCTAAGTGGTTTCTAGTTTATACCTATTAATTGATCGTGTTATTTTATTATGTTATTTTTGTTATTTTGTTTCCTAATTTATGTTAGAGGTATTTTGTACCGACCTTTTTTGTTGTCTTTTTTGTTTCAAGTGTTTATTAGTGGAAACTTGTAAATGGCCTTCAGATTTATATTGTTTAAGAGCATTGTTTAATTTAGCTGTAAGTATCCCGAACAGAATAAAATAAAAAATAAAATAAATAAATAAAAGTGGCCAATCTAGACGGTGAGCCACTTTTGTCTTCAAGGACTCTCATCAATATAAAAGTGGCCAATCTAGACGGTGAGCCACTTTTGTCTTCAAGGACTCTCATCAATATAGAAAAAATCTGTCTATCTGGTACCTTTTCAAGCCTTAACTAATGAACGAAATTTCATATTAAGGAGATTGGGTTAATCTGCCAAATATCACCCAAATAATGCACAACAGCGGTAATATAATATAATTATGTCAATTGATAGATCTCTTCAATGAGAATAATTATATACGAAAAAAAAAAGTAGGTATGTCGGATCTTTAATGAGTATGCACTTAAGGGGACTACAGGACATAAACGCAAAAAATGCAAATTTTATAATGCCTAAAAGTATAAATGATCAACTACAGTAAACAAAATCAGAAAAATATATGATATTCTTCAGGATATATGCTAGGTAGATAGTGTATTGAAAACATAATACAACTAATTTGATACGATAGAAAAAAATCATGAAGATTTTTTGTCAGATTATTTTACAAGCAACAAACTAAAGCACTAGTGTTTTAATTTTTTTGTCCAAACAGTAGATTTTTTGTAAATAGATAATTGCTCCATATTTTGCAATAAATTACCAGCGTTGTGTCATCGCGCTTCTCATTATTTTCTATGCAGTCCGACAGTGACCGCGATTTAGGTCATGTAAGCCTCTTAAAATAGAAAAAAAGAAAGAAAATAAATGAGACACAGGCGCTTTTGTTTAGCGTTGTGCGGAGTCTAGGATTGAGTATGGTGTCCGATACGGACCATGGAGCGACAGTGATCGTTTAGACGTGGTCGCGCTCGCGACACATACTGGCCTAGGAAATGCTCAGTGTTTCTTTTTAGGGTTCCGTACCCAAAGGGTAAACGGACCCTATTACGGAACCCTATTACTAAGACTTCGCTGTCCGTCCGTCCGTCTGTCTGTCACCAGGCTGTAGGTATCTCAAGAACCGTGATAGCTAGACAGTTGAAATTTTCACAGATGATGTATTTCTGTTGCCGCTATAACAACAAATACTAAAAATAGAATAAAATAATTATTTAAGGGGGGCTCCCATACAACAAACGTGTTTTTTTCGGCGTTTTTGCCTTGTGGTACGGAACCCTTCGTGTGCGAGTCCGACTCGCACTTGGCCAGTTTTTTTAAGTTCAGAGTATTAATTAGTATAGTAGTGTTAGTAATCGACTCTGTAACAATAAACTGTACAGTCACCTGTAAAAGTCCATGGATACCCTAATGTCTATTTTCCTGTGAACGTTTGAAGTTCAAGTTTTCGAAAATAAACCAGATGGCGTTGGTAACTTCAAAACTATCGTTCGTTTTTTCAAAACTATGAGTATTTTACGAAACGTAAGTAAGGAGTTGGGAAGAATTGTATTGAGCAATGAGTTACACAGCTAATACATTTATCTAATTATTACATTACATTTACCAGCTTAGGTAGCTTAAATGATAAAAATAATAAAAGAAACCGATAGGAATAATTAAGTATATTCATTAAGCCAACGAGTGGATATTTTATTAATTTAATATTCGTTGGTAGTTACTTAGCAACTGGAAAAAAGTCATCGCAGGTAAACAATGGGCTTAACCTTGTGGGCTCGCCAAACAAAAAAGAGGTTTATTTCTAACATTTTATTATTAAAATTTAACAGTCAGTTTATTAATTATCGTAGGCATAACATTAAAATATTATGTATAACTTCTTATTGAGGCCATAGCTTAAGTATTCGTTTCCGTATTCGGAAAGAGGATTGAAGCTTAGGTAACATCAATAAAAACAAACAGGAGACCAGATTATTTTATCACAAAGGTCAAACGGATTAAATGGATTAAATAGGTAGGGTAAAAACTACAAAATTGCACAAAATCATATCTAATGGTTAGTAGGTAACATAAAAAACTAAAAACTATGTTTTTGAACTTGAAGTGTTCATAACTTTTTAAGTTAATAAAAATACGTAAGTAATAGGTTATACGCACATAAGGTCTCCAGTTAATATAAATAATAAGTACTAAGTCAAATAATATTAATTAGGTATAATTATTTATTAATAGCTCGTAGCTACGTGACCACTTGTGTATCGCCTATTATTTCGACGCCAGTACGCCACTAACATAAAGTTCCGTGTTCACTGCACTTAAAAGTTTTTTCATCTGTAAAGATGACATTATTCCAATCAAAGTTTATGTAATCCAAAGCGAACTGTAATCGTGCCCTTTTATGATTTTCCGTGAGCAAAGGTCTCACAGCATGCCTCCGATAATGCAGCCCTTCAATAAGAATAGCACGACGCGACGGACAGTGTCAACACTTGTGTCAAATAAATCAGCATAGTGGTTCGTCGGCAGAAAACCATTTTCTTCATACTCTCTTATCATGGTTTGATGCTGCAATGTGTTTATAAGTCGTGGTCTACCAGTTCTTTGATGGTGTTGCAAAGAATCCTCCTCTTCAAATCGTTGTACCCATTGAACAACTGTTTTTCTCTGCAACAATAGAACAGAAATATAATACCCAATACTGATTATTATATAACAAACAAATAAAGGAGTTTTTAATATAAAAGTGTAAAAATAAAACTACTTACGTTTACACCGGTCTCTCCGGCTATTTCTGAAAAGTTTTTGCCTTGATTATGCATAGCAATTATTTGAGCTCTTGTAACGAAATCAATATTACAACTCGCGTATTCTTTTTGGTAAAATAAGTAATTCACTTGAATAAAAATAAAAACTGAACAAAAGGCACTCGAACGAGGTAATTGAATTTCTCTCATTTACCCGTATCCCGATTCTGCGCCCACAACTTTATATCCGACCCTAGGTTTGTCACTAAGGATGTCTGATCACAATCCTTTATAAGTATCTGGATTAGATATTTTTTTTTTTGATATAGATATTTGTATTATCACTAGCAGAGTATAACATTAGTGTGATTGTGCAAGCAACATCAAAACCAGTGACGCACAATGTACTTGTTTAGTATATCCAAAATTGCTTACCACTGTTCTATTATAAAATTCTTCGCATACTGTGTTGTCTACATATTGTATTTTGTAAATAACTTTCTCCAACATTGGATTATCTAAAAAAATAGTAATGATTGGTGGTCACAAAAGTAATATAAGGTAATCACGATATCAAAAACAATATAAAGTAATTTGTATGTTTATGTAAGGTAGGAGGCGTATACTACTTGTTCTGTGCCTATACTCACCAGTGCAGCAGTGGGTGGCATGAGGCCGCCAATAATGATCATGAATATTATAAATGTACCTAATTGACAAAATAATAAATTACTTACTGTCTGTAAAACCCATGAGGTAGAGATATCTAGAAGCACTGAATGTGTCGGGGGTGGGCAGGCAAATAGGAGTCAACGGAACTGGAATTACCATTAATATTTGTATAAAGTCAACACAGTTGTTTTTGAAAGATTCTGATGACCAGCAGCATACGAGGGCTACTATTTATGTATCCGGAACTGGCCAGTTACAGAACAAAATTAAAAAAGGAATTACAACATTTAAAAATGAAACTCTGGCTGAAGAGTACGGGTAAGTAATATATGATATAATTACAAAATCTCTAATATTTACAAGATATAACAACTGAACCTATAATTTTATTTGTTATAACGATCAGTTAAAATAAACAATTGATATAATTTTAAAGTAACTAATTTCTACAAGCTTAACAGACAATTAATATAAAATCGTTTGATATACCACTCAAAACACATAAAACCTACTTAGTCTAAGGGTACTCATAAACACTCCGATAAAAAAATAAGAATTGTCCTTACTTAAAATATTAAATCTACTGCCTAAAATACTAACTTTCCGACTACTTTAGTCCGAATAAAAATGACGAAACGACCGACTATTTATTGCTCTAATACTCTACCAGCTTAAATTACGTTCTACTGAAAACTATGAGTCTCTAATCAATGAATATATTCCTAGGTAAAGGTATTTTCATTCTCATACGCTCGCTCTTACATTGTATGTCGACGTAGCCGTAGGCTCCTATTTCTGTGCAAAGGGTTTAAAGTAACCTAACCAAACCTAACCTCGGGGTGCCCTTCGCTCGTTCATAAATATATTTTCGGAAACGGAATCAGGGTGTTAACCATAATGACACCATGCACCATGCATGCAAGCAAGCATTCCGCATTTAAGCAAGCATGCAAGCAAGCATGCAATATGCAGCAGGCATGCAACATGCAGCAGGCATGATTTCTGTCATGGCTCCGGCGCTGCAGGGCTCCGGCGCTGCAGGGCTCCGGCGATCCCACGCGACCTTATCGTCGCAGATGGTTTTAACGCTCACCACCTGCTCCTCGCGGCCCGCCTCGCCCTGCGCGCTTACGCGGGTTTAAATTATACTCTAGGGGTAGGGCAGGGCCTGCCGGGTCAGCAGGAAGAGGCCGTTGATGCGTTCAAAATGCACGTTTTGGAAATACCTCAATCCGAATGGAAAAAGTGCTACGAAAATTGGTTCCAACATATGCAAAAGTGCATCGATCATCATGGCGAATATTTTGAAAAGCTATAAAACCATAATAAATGCTTTGTTATTCCGGATACATATATAGCAGCCCTCGTAATTGCGTAACACGCTAACAATAGCAATGGCTTTCATTTTAACAGTTCAACTACATTCATTGCGTTTTTTACGTTGTTGAGCAGACAAATTTTTCTAACATTATGCGGATTGGAAATGACCAGCAAATGGCACACCAATAAAGACTAAACGAAAAACAGAAGACTCACAGTTGTCAGTATCGTCAAGGTTCAGCTCGACGACGGCGATGGTGTTGAGGGTAGAGTACTCGTAGTCAGGGTGAGCGACGTAGGAGGCCGGCTTGGCGTACCATGGAGTGTTCTGAGATGTTAGGAACATGGCTTCGCTGTTCGTTCTACAGAAAAAATTAAAACGGCTTCAGAGCACAGAAAAAGAGGAAGCATGCTAAACATTTGAGCGTGCACGATATGTTGGAGATTATTTTGTTTGACTGGAAAGTGTAGCTGTTGCAAATAGCTACTGTTGATGGGGAGGTTATTGTGCCACTTCTTCTTCCCAGCTAGCACTAGACGTGAGGGGCGCGTGTTTTGGGGGACTGCTGATAAGTGCTGATTCTCAACCTAGTTTCAATAAATGGCTTTTGATCTGATTTTGAATTGAGACGATCTAAATCTCTAGTAGTCAATCTTTTCAATGTTTTGATTTACTATAGTTTCTACTGTAAATTCGTTATACTCACTTGAAGATGTTTGGTGGTATCCTGACCACGTCGTCTGCGTGAGCGAGCGCGTATTTCATTCTGATGAGAACGATCACAGATATGGCTAAACGAGGCTTATCCCATTCATCTGTGAATATATTGGAAAAGAAAGCTTTATTAAAAAAAAAAACAACATTTTTATACCATTCATCACCAACCTGCCGAGCCGCGTGGTCGATTATGGCCCACTCTATCTCACAGAGAGAAGGCCTGTATCCCAGCAGTGATAACGTTATAGACTGATCTTATTTATATGCACCAGTTAAAGCTTGATAGGTCAAAACATGATGCGAGTACTAACGTAGATGCACCTTGAGTACTCCGAGCCACTTGAAGTCGCCACTCTGTCCGAGGTTCCCCTCCTGCGTCTGCGCAGTGATCGCTCGGTCGCAGTGCGCCGCTGACGAACGGCCTAGAAAGTAAATAAAATTAAAATAAAAAAAAGTTTTTAAAAACAAGCTTTTATTTAAATAAGAACGTAACCCAAAAAATAAAGAATAACGCCAACTACCCTTTCATTTGATACCCATATTAAGGGGATTGAGAAAAAATGAAATCCGCCATCTTGGATCGGCGGCCATATTGAACTTAGTGTGATTTTATTTACTTTATCTTTTGCTACTCTTCAAGCCATTTCATTTGATACCCATATTAAGGGGGTTGGGAAAAAATATGTCATCCGCCATCTTGTAGCGGCGGCCATATTGAATTTTATGTAATTTTACTAACTTTATCGTTTTCTACTCTTCAAGCCCTTTTATTTGATACCCATATTAAGGGGGTTGAGAAAAAATATAATCCGCCATCTTGGAGCGGCGGCCATATTGAAATTATTACAATATTGAGTATTGCACATTGTATTGCTACCAGAACTAAAGGTGTATGCAAAATTTCAGCTCAATCGGATACCAACAAATGGTCGAAAAATGGTTTGCAAATTTTGACGGACAACTTACATACATACATACGAACAGTGCAAGTTAAATAAAAGCTTGTAAAAAAACTTTTTAACAAAAAAAAAACCGACTTCCAAAAAAGACAATACAAACTGAAAAATAACTTTAATTTCGGAAGTCGGTGTCTTAGGGATCAGTATTTTAGTTTTTGCCACCGACTTCCGAAATTAAAGTTATTTTTCAGTTTGTAGTGTTTTTTTTGGAAGTCGGTTTTTTTTTGTTAAAAAGTTTTTATTTCTCGCTTTTTAGTGGGTCTATTTATAATTTATCTAAGTTACAATAGCCTAATGTCAACTTGCCCATCGCCTTTTTATAAAATATTCCTTTTCTCGATGCAGGGACGTTAATTGTTGAGGAGTTCTCCTTTTATTAGTTTTTAGATTAGATGCTGATAATCCTGGCTGCAGCATCAGGCCAGACTTATGTCAACATTGCATTGAACTTAAAATTTGTCCTGTTTAAAATGAGCCCAAATACGACTACGGTGCTGTAATTTCAAGGTTTGTACTTTTTCTGATGCTCCTGGCTTCAGCATCAGGTCTTCGGTGTTCCTCAGTAACAGTACGTTTATCCACACATCGAGCCCTTTTCAATGAGCCTAAACACGATATATCTGCTGTTAGTTGTCGAGGAGTTAGGTACTCTGCAGACTATCCTGACTGCAGCATCAGGTCATGACTTGATGATCATGAGACCAAATGTGGCAAATGCCCTATCAAACATCAAAACAATTTACTATAAAACAGTCCTTGCCTGTTTGAGTAACTTCTTACTGTTAAGGAGTTGTACCTTCCATCATCAGCCCAGCTACCTGAGATGGTGACAACCATACACAAATACACAAGATACTTCATAAAATATGCGAAAAACAATAAGTGAGCCTATAAAATTTGAGGGTTGCCCTCGATTTCTCTAAGATCCCATCATCAGATCCTAACTTGGTGACAATGGGACCACCTCAGAACTATCTACTTTCGAACAAAAAAAGAATTTTGAAAATCCGTCGACAATTGGCGGAGTATTCGATGCAAAAACATACAAAAAAAAAAAAAACAACATACAAACACCCGAACATAGTACCTCCTCCTTTTTGTGAAGTCGGTAAAAATGGCAACAAACGTTCCTACTCCTAGATCGAGTGACATCTACAATCACATGCAAATTATGTTTGTCACCTTAAGGGCTATTTTGTCTGCTCTTTGCACGATAGAATATACTTTACCGCATCAGCCTGTAAGTATATTTCGTCATAATGTCAATTTCGGAGAATGACATTCAGCCACTGACTTATATATTGCATTCAGCCAATTTCTTTACACTTCAGACCGTATTAAAATGTGACACTGACAGAGTCTATATATTTTTTTAATGTTTCTTGGGATAGCTGGACCATTAAAATGGTTTCGAACTAAAACTCGATATTCTCGATATCTTTGTTATCAATTAAATAAAGTTTTCTATGCAACAGTCTGGTCAGTTGCTCAGTGCCATAGCTTCAAAAGGTATTATGTGCACTGACTTGATAAAGGAAAGAATTTGAAAATTGACGAAGATATAAAAGATTTAATTTTTTTTTGGTTTTCAGCTGCAACCGGATAGACTGGAAGCCGACCCCAACATAGTTGGGCAAAGGCAGGCAGATGATGATAATGACGAAGATATAAAAGACTAGACTGTACATACATATACAGAGTATCCCAGAAGTCTACTTCAAGCCGGAATCGGGTAATAGGCCAAGTCATAATAGTTTTAAGAAATATATTAAAAAAAAACTCAAACTACTTACTTGCCGAACTCGCATAGTATGTATGTACATTTTGTTTCCAGTAGGTACAGTCACTCAAAGTTGGGCGAAGTATTCATTTTAAATATTTGGTTGGGCAAAATGTGACATTTTCTTCCAAGCTGGAGCAGTTGGCTTTACATTTTAGGCAAAACATTACTCAGTATTCAATAAAAAATGTTAAGATTTGTACCGACGCGACGGCGACGCCGGCCGACATGAGTTAAAAGACTGTCACAAGGTGCAGATCTTCTCGATTTTTTTGACATGCCAATATTTTTTTAAATATACAGCTTAGATTTTTTTTTCTAATAACTATTATGACTTGGCCTATCAGTTTCTTTAGAATTAAGCATCATCTTTGTACATACTTTTCTGTCTTTTCTTCTTGTCTGTGTTTGATTTCTTGATTTTTTTTCGTGATTTCAGGTTTGGTCCCACAGTAAAAGTTGTTCATAATGATGAGTACAATGACCTCTTAAGAGGTTGTTAATGTTTTACCAATAACCCTGTATATCTATGTGTAGGTACCTACATAAACTGCAAAGAGATGTCAGCATCGAGGAGGGGCTCCATAGGGCCGAAGCCTGCCGGGTTAGCGGGATTGTCCGAAAGGGTTACCGCTGGCCCGGAACATAAATGGTTAAGGAAGGAACACGGGTGGGTTTTAGTCAGCAAGAGTCTGACACTCCCTTCCGCTCCACCCAGAGCGGGAGGGGTCATAATTATGATGATTTCACATTCATAAAAAAAAAAAGTCATAAGTAGGTACTCGTTTACGTTAGTTAAGAACTATCCATAATATTACTTTTACGCAAGTTTTTTTTTTTTAGAGGGCGGAGCTTGTTCGTATGGCGGTGAGGCGTCTGGTGATAATGGCCGTGACTCGCCTGGTGATAATGGCCAGGGATCGGAGTCTGCAAATAACAACGTGGAAGTGGTTTTTAAATCACACGAAACAATCGTATCTTGCATTATTTTGCAGTTGTGTATTTTAAAGTC
Organism: Oligia latruncula; assembly: GCA_948474745.1. Lineage (NCBI taxonomy): Eukaryota > Metazoa > Arthropoda > Insecta > Lepidoptera > Noctuidae > Oligia > Oligia latruncula. The sequence goes on along the minus strand of OX419707.1, from coordinate 394,411 downwards.
ATTGGTTATAATCACGATACAACACGAGACTGTATGGTTATCAGCCATGATCACGTCATGGAGAATAACACTGTCATTTCATAAACCACTAGCTTCTGCCCGCGACTTCGTCCGCGTGAAATTTTTTCTACCCCCACCCCGTCGCAACACTTCGTATTCGCTTAGCGTTCATTCTGACTTTTTTTCTTTTTGCTCGGCTCCTAAGGGTCATAGCGTGATATTAAATAGCAGCCTATAGCCTTCCTCGAGAATTGGGCTATCAAATGCAAAAAGATTTTTTCAAATCTGACTGGTAGTTCCAGAGATTATCGCGTTCAAACAAACAAACTCTTCACCTTTATTATTAGTATAGATAATATACTCGTACATAGATTATTTATTATCTTCGTCGTGTGTGATAGTGATAGTCCATGGAATTGTATGGCGAGCGATATTGTATATTTTATTTAAGATAAAATATTATAGTATCTTAGCCGTGTGCAGCGCCCCTTAGTGAACTCCACTGCGGGTGACGTAACCTACGACAAACTTATTATTTGCGGTTGGTACAGTAATCGCGTCTAGGGATCGAACCCCAAAATTCAGTTTGTTTTTTATTGTATATACTTTTCCGGGATACAAAGTACCCAGTGTGATGCCCAGGATATTAAAGAATAATTATACCAAGTTTCATCGTAATCGAACCGATAGTTTTTGCGTGATGCCTGAACAAACAGACAGACAGACAAAAAAAAATTTAATCACATTTTTGGTACAGAATTTTCACTTCTACAGATTTATTATAAGTAGGTATAGATTATAGATAACCAATGAAACATTTTAAATCAGGGGGCTTCAGAATCATGTACTGATGGTAACAGGTTGCGCGGTGGTATCCCTGCCACACTGTGTTATTGAATAAAAACTCACCGATAAGAAGAGTCAATTTAAATAACAGAAGCGTTTGTCTATCCATTATAGTTGCAATAATAACAAGTTTCACTTTCAGACACAAAACTATGTCTACTCACCGGTGTATACCGATCGACTTAGTAAGACCATTGTATCAATAATAATCAAGTGACTAATGTAATGTAAGTTGTTTGTCACAATAAAAATGTTGTGACAAACAACTTACATTGCATACAGACATACATGGAGTAGTTAACAAATGGAGGGTTTATTCGTAGAGTTTGTGAGATTGACTGAAAGCTGCAAAATGCGATCAGACAATTTTTTTTTCATTTACCCTTGGATTGCTAAAAGTAAAATAGCCACAACACGTAATGAATATATTCATTACGTGTTTCAAACTCATTTTTATATTTTTTTACTCTTCATTTGCCATAAAATACGTAGAAATAAAAATAATAATATAAAAATAGAATGGGAAACCTAACTTTTTTGTTAGTTCCGAATATCTGGAATTATGTAATAATTAAGTATGAAATATCATCATCATTTCAGTCACAAGACGTCCACCGCTGGATACAGGCAAGCACCGCCACTTCAACCGGTTTGGTCAGAGGGTCATTTTAAAGTCACAAGACGAACGGTAAACGCCTGGAAGAGTTACTGGTCCATGAAGGAACTATTCAGGAACTACACTACAAGGAACTACTCAGGGGAGAGTTGCATAAGGCGTTGATCGCAGGCTTATGGACATTGTATTCTTCCCGTCTGAACCAATGGTGCACAGACTTTAGTATGACTAACATCCAGAACTCCAAATACAAGATCTGCCAACGAGCAATAAAGCGCAATGGAGGCAAGTGTTAAATTAACGGATCGTGTTCAAAACACAATACTGCGCTCCAAAACAAAGATAGCTGACGTGGCTCAAAAGGCTGTCCAACTTAAATGGAACTGGGCATGACATGTCTGCTGGGGGGCCAGGTAGCACAAAACTGGTACCCTGAGACAGTGAGGCGGGGTCGTGGTAGGCCACGTAGGATATGGTGGAATGAACTAGACAGATTTCACCAAAATTAGAAAGAGGACGCGTGGGCTCACGAACGATGGAAGTAGTGGAGGAGGACCCAGGCATGGGACAGAGCAGATTTACAAAAAATGTGTACATATTATAGAAGTTCTGTTTATCACCACCACAATCACGCACACTCAGTAAAATGACCACTCCATGTTCTTCGTAATCTGTGTTAAATATTTGTCTTAATTATTAAATAGTAAACATCTCGCGGTGACTACGGGCTCGAGCAGCGTGCCGGTGTAGTCGTGCAAATTCATCAAAACTGTATTGAAAGAAGTTACATTTATTTGCACTAAACGCGACCCATTAAGTAATAAAAAATGAGGAACTCAAACACAGTAAGATATATTTTGGGAAAAATATTTATCACAATCACGCAAAACGGCCATCGCTCAGCATAATGCTGTGACACTATGCTAGGCAGAGCCACAGCGCTGGTTTGCAGCGACAGCCGTCATTTACGTGGTGGCGTCAACCGGTACAGCATAAACAGAGATACCTAAAAGTCATGCAAAAAACATAAACAAGTAGGTAGATAAATCTTTATATAAATAATCTTATTATACCTATTATGTTTAAAAAAATTACCTTTATGGTTTGTCACGTCTCAAATAATTGATATTATTGCAATTGTTTTTGACTCTTGTATCGCATCTAGTATATTACCTGACTTACTGAAACGTGCAAAGTTCCACTGTTTAAATCTGGTAGCACTACACAACAAAATGACCCCACAAATCGGCCTATATAATATATATAACTTGACCAAAGTGTTCGAAAAATGGATCTTGGCATTTTTTACAAATCGTAAAAAATGCCAAGATCCATTTTTCGAACACTTTGCCTTTGAATGTCATTTATCATGATACACTCATCAGATCAGACAATTTTAACTCTACGGTGTGAATGACCGAACTCTCGCCCTTCCCTGACTTCTTATCTGAACAACAGAATTCTAAGAGTTGATGTTGATGACAAGAGATCTACAGGATCTGCGGTCACCATGGGCGTTCCACAGGGTTGAAGACTAGGTCCTTTCTTGTCTCTAATCTATATCACTTTTGTGGTAAAGTAATTTTATTCTAGGTACATCGTCACCACATGTAATTATAATTATAATGAATGTATACAAAATATACAAAAAAAATTGAAAGAGTAACGGTGGAGTTTCTTACCAATTCTTCTCCATGCTAAACTACCTTTTTGAAGGGGCGACTACTAAAGCTTGCGGGAATGATGATAATGATGACACGAAGGCTGCGCTGACGTTCATGTTCGGGGTCACCAGTACAGATGTATGAGGAACAGGGTGTAAAGTTCACTCATCCTCCATAGAAAAGGGAGGATCCTCCAACCAGACGGGTGTTGTGTCTGGCGGGCTACTGACCAATGATTCATGTCGGGCCGTTGTATATGATAGTTGCGCGGTAAACTGCTTGCGAGATGCAGGATTTTGTGTGACACCAGTATGACGCGTAGTTCGCATGTGAAGTTGTATATACCGCTACAGTTCTTTAGGCAGCCTGGATCTTGTCAAAACTATGAATCTTGGCCTAGTTATTTTTGCTTTGATCCTCATGTATTATGTTTTTAAAATAAAAGAATTATTTCTTATATAACCAGCTTTAATATATTTTCAGTTTTAAATTGTGTAGTTGTTGTACAACACAACACGATTTACTAGTTTACCGTTTGTAACGAACTAATTGTATGTTCATTATAAACGGTGGCTCGCCAAAGCCACCGGCGAGCACGTATAACAACATGTCCCTGAATTAACACACACCATGCACCAAACATCCCAATTGGAATATTAAAAATTATAATCATAATACATACATTGCATTTTTACTATCCATACTAAATTATAAATTCGAAAGTAACTCTGTCTGTCTGCGCCTAAACCACTGAACGGATTTCGATAAAATTTGGCAGAGAGATAGATTGCATCTCGGGGAAGGGAAGGACCTATGATAGTTTTTATCCCGATATTCCTACGGGATCGACACTTATGTGGGTGAAACTGCGGGGCGCTGCTATTTATGTATAAAACATTGTTTATTTATTAAAAAAGCTTAAAAATTTACGATGATAGTGCATTTCATGAACTTTAAAGGAAAACTATAGCGGTTAAGATAACTTTATTAGTTTAGCAGTAATAGTCGTTGAACTTGGACGTGTTGAACAATTTTGTACCAAATACAATATCCTTAGCATTAATCCTTTAAAGTGACTAAGATGAAGTAGTTGCTTGTTTATAACGGGTAAAGACTTGCATTGAAAAACAAAATATGAAATAAAAAAAAATAAAAAAATTATCATAAGTTTCACTATACTGCCGCTAGATGGCGATGTACCAACGGGTTAAGTTTTCATAGAAGAACCGGCAAGAAACTCCACGGTTACTCTTTTAAAAAAATTGAAATAATAACTTGGCAGCAATCGTACTCTTATTTTTAAGCTTTAGCAGGAAGAAAGTGGTTATTATTAATGTCTAATCTGTTTAAATATCTTCGAAAATCAATATTTTGTCATTAGTTTAATATCGCTATTCGATAACAGATGGCGTTGTGCCGTGACGTCACTTTTGTAGATCACGGTGTTAAGATTTTCTTGCAAGGTATGACCTCCGTGGTTACGTCATGTGAATATGTGTTAAAGTTTTGTTTTACTCTGGACACCCTTGTCATATATATTATTATTATAACCATTACCATTACTTATATTCAGGATAAAGAACAACATAATCGTATTATATTATTATTACGCACTTGGCCGGTTGAAGTCGATTCATAATGTAACTTCGTGAGAATTCCCAACAGTGTCGATTCGTAACTTTTCGGGGGAGATCATTCGTGCGAATCAACCAAAAAGCCATCATTTTTTGCCCTCCACTGTGTCATATTCTACATTACTTCTTAAGTGCCTGCTGAGGTAAAGCAACAAGACTAAGATTTATGATTTATTATTTTTTAACGAACTCGTCATCTTTTTGTTGTTCCTTGCGCCTATAGCCACCGTCCCAGACGACCTCGTCCGGACTGGTGACGGACTTGATCCAGGAGAAGTACTGGAACAAGTCGATAAAGCGAGCGGGGGCCGCGCAGCCTGGGCCGTGGATACTGAAGCCAATCTGATGATGAGATTCAGTTGAAGAAACCACATTAAACAAAATACGCCTGTATTCCCTGAAGGGGAAGGCAGAGATAACCGAACATTTCGGGGTGAAGGATACGCTATACACACCAGATAGAAATATCCAGTCACGTTGGACACAAGCGCCATCCCGTTGTCCCACACACAATGTGCCACGTTGCTCGGCGCATAACCACACAAATATACAGTGGGGATTCGTTTCTGTGATGACAACTGGAAACAGAAGCAAATGATGTAATGACATCATCAGGGTAAAAGAAAAAAGACAGATATTAGATTTGTATGGAAGAAGAAGCACTGCACCGACCCCAAGTGAATGAGAAAAATGGATGATAATGATAGTGGACATAAGAGGAAACTGATTCGATAAGTTTATTACCACACTAGCTTATCTAAAGTACATACATCTTTTATGGGGTACTGTGTTAAATGCTACAACAAAATACCTTGTGACATATTGCAATTAAATGAAAGAAAATTTAAAACTCATATTAAAAGTACACTTTGTAAACAAGGATATTACAAATTAGAGGATTATATCCAAGATAAGAATGTTTGGAAACATGCTGGTCCTGCTCCATAGGACAATCTAAAAGTCTAGACAACATCAAACTTGTTCCTAATTTAATTTATATTATATATATATATATATTTTTTTTTAATATGACATCTTATTTTAATTAATTTTTTACAATCTGCGACTACAGTGGCTCACACACTTGTTAAAGTTCAACTACTTTTGCATTTTTTTTTTAAATAACTTGTAAATATGTGAGCACCATGTATCTATCACTTATTTTATTTACCTGTCATTGCTTAATTTTTAATTCTTTTTACCTTTTGTGGTAGACTAATTTTATTATGGGTGCATCGTGTTCACATATAATTTTTATTATGTATACAAGACCTTGTAAAACATTTTAAAAGAGTAACGGTGGAGTTTCTTGCCCATTCTTCTCCATACGAAATCTACCTTTTCGAATGGGCGACTAGAATCATTTCTATTTAGTTTTTTTTTTGACGTTTAAAAGTGCCTTTAATGTGCCTATTTGAAATAAATGATTTGACTTTGACTTTGACTATGCCCCGCGACTTCGTTCGCGTGAAATTTCACCCTCTTAGGGGTGGAGTTTCGAAAAACTCTTTCTTAGTGGATACCTACTCATCACAAAGAAGACACCCTCCAAATTTCATGTTTCTAGGACCAGCGGTTTAGGCTGTGCGTTGATATATCAGTCAGTCAGTCAGGACTTTGAATTTTATATATTTAGATATGTAGAAGGGGAAATAAAGGCAACATTAAATACAGGAAGACAGAAAAGGAAGTATTTTGATAGAGCAAGTGAACGAAAAGGCATAAATAAAAATAGAGTTTAATCGGGTCTGGTCCACTTTTGTCTACCTATTTGGAATACAGGTTTCTCCCAGCTAAATAATCACACTGGCGGGGTAATTGCATAACACACTAACAGTAGCAATGGCTTTCAGTTCAATAACATTCATTGCGTTATTTACGTTGTTGAGCACAGAAAATGTTGACCATGAAACAACGGATTAGAAATATCCTTCAAAATGATTCAGATTGTGATTGAAAGTGTGTTACGCAATTACGGTGCAGATCTCCTTTCTAAACAACAGCTGAAATGCACCCATTTGGGACATTTGGGACATTTGGGACATTTGGGACATTTGGGACATTTGGGACATTTGGGTCGGTGCTAACATGAAACCTTCGTAGCGCACTTTGTCCGTTTATTTTAATTTTAAAAACTTACCCCTGCTCTGTTATAAAATTCTTCACATACTTTTTTATCCAAATATTGTATGTTATAGATTACTTTCTCCATTTTTTTATTTTCTGCAAAAAATAATGAAAATCTACGTTGTGCTTTCCAAAAGAAAAAAAAAATTATACGAGTTTATATTGTCGGTAAAATTGGCACGATCATTGATTGTGATCACGGATCGTGGACCATATAGTCGGTGTGATCACGGATCGTGGACCATATAGTCGGTGTGATCACGGATCGTGGACCATATAGTCGGTGTCTAAGTTTAAAGGATACTTTAAACTTAGACACCAATTATTGACTCACCGTCTGTAAAGCCAGTTAAGTAGAGATGCCTAGAGGTGTTGAATGTTTCGCCAGTCGGGATGCAAATCGGATTCAACGGAACTGTAATGTACATACATTAAAATCAACTTGACAATATGTTTGTTTGAGTAGACTTTGACACTGTCAACTCGTCAAGTTTGCCAAATATTGCCCGTTAGTAACTTATACAGACGCCAGCACATCAAGCTACCCGAAACTGTCAAATTTTGTCAATCAACTTTGAACCTAAAGCTTTAGCGATAAAATCGAAAATCTATTAACGAAAGACAGATTGTAGGTTGATGTGCTGGCGTCTCGCGCCTGTACCATTTACTGCAGCGGGATAATTGTGTAGTGCACTTCAATGGCCTTTGATTTTGAAAAACAACTCTTATTGCGTGATTTACGTTGTTGAGCAGACGTTTTTAACATATAAAGCAATGTATTAACATTTTCCTTCCAAATCTTTCGGATTATGATTGAAACTGTGTTACACAATTAGGCTGCTGGTACGAGTATGAGGTGTTTGTTGAAAGGAACTGATAATGAAACTTCTGATAATGCAAATTCCGAGCTGACACAATCCAGATTACCAAGGACAAGAATAAAATATATATCACAAAAAAAGTACAGTCCACGGCCGATTTTGCTCTTTCTGAAATTTGATGTGTGATATAGACGTTCGGATACAGTAAAGTGAGTGAATTTTGATCAGTAAATGGGCTGGGCAGCCTAGAATTTTGCAGCAAAAATAAAGATAGTATGCGTTTTATCGCTGATAGCTCAACAACAAAGTTAAAAGAAACAAGTGACTCACAGTCGTCAGTATCGTGAAGCTTTACGACGGCGATGGTGTTGAAGGTGGAGTACTCGTACTCAGGGTGAGTGACGTAGGACTCGGGCTTGGCGTGCCATGGAGTGTCCCGAGTTGCTACGAACATGGCCTTGCTGTCCGACCTGTTGCAGACGACGGAGATAGAATACTGAAGGATTGACAGAGCATGAATGCTTGGGATCTATTTTTAACCCCCGACGCAAAAACGACGGGGTGTTATAAGTTTGACGTGTCTGTGTGTGTGTGTGTGTGGGGGGATGTGTGTGTGTGTGTGTCTGTCTGTGGCATCGTAGCTCCCGAACGGATGAACCGATTTTGATTTAGTTTTTTTGTTTGAAAGGTGTATTAGTCGGGAGTGTTCTTAGTTATGTTTGATGAAAATCGGTCCAAGATGGCCGCCGCTACAAAATGGCGGATAACATATTTTTTCACAATTCCCTCATTAGGGATATCAAATGAAAGGGCTTCAATAGTAGAATACTATACACTATAACAAATTTTGAATCCAAGATGGCCGCCACAACAAAGTGCGAATTACATTTTTTTTCTCAACTCCCTCATTAAGGGTATCAAATGAAAGGGCTTGACTAGTAGAATACTATATACTATTAAAAATTTCAAATACAAGATGGCCGCCACCACAAAATGGCGAATTACATTTTTTTTTCACAACTCCTTCAATATAGGTATCAAATGCAAGGGCTTGACAAGTAGAATAATTTACACTATATTGAAAGCGAATGAGGAATATTTACTACCTAACGAAATGAAAACTAAAAACTTGAAAAATATAATAAAACAAAAAAATCTGTTTAGTCTTAAAAATTATTCTTCAACTATAATTTAATCAATATTTTTTGACGGATAAAAAACCTGATTAAACACCAAATTACCAGAATCTTAAAACGGAAGAAAATAAAAGAAATGAAATATAAAAATTAAGGAGTCCCTACAAAAAGCATGAAATAAAAAATTAAATTTAAATTTTATATTATTAAATTCGACTACAAATACAATTTGCCAAAATAGCGAGGGATTATAGATCCTACATACACCCTCACTTATTGTCAGGCTAACAATATTAACACTAGGTCTTATACTTAGGGATCAAAGTGGCAAGTGGGAAGAGGTGTGGGCTTTCGTTAAACGTGCATAAGGTCAGAGTGAGGGTGTGATACTCACTTGAAGATGTCTGGTGGTATTCTGACCAGGTCGTCTGCGTTAGCGAGCGCGTATTTGATCTTGATGAGAATGATCCCAGTCATAGCAACACCAATCTTGTGCCCATCATCTATTTATTAAAAATGTTCAACTTAACTTTATTATAAAAAGTGTTTTTGGAGGTTAGGCAGCATGAAGAGAAGGGGTATTCCTCCAACCAGTTTGTGTCCAGTGAGCTACTGTTCAACCATTATTGATGGACAGTAAGCTCGCAGAATTAATTGCAGATCCTTCACAAACATGAAATGACTTTTAGAAAAATAGCTCCATTAGAAAGTTTACATTGGTTTTGCGGAAAGTGTTTTTTTTTAATGCTACTCGTATCAGAATTCACGTTAATCCATATAATAAAAAATGAAATACTTTTCGTTGGTAAGGACATCACTTCAGAATGACAAATAATGATGAATAAAGATGGCCGGTATGTCCATTATAAACCACAAATGCCGCAAATAAATGTATTTTCTTTCTTTTTCTTTAAATATACTACTCTGTCAAAAAAAGTTATTTATTCAAATTCATTTTATCGCCTTCAAAGTATGCTCATTCAGAATTGACACACATACGCCAACGATTAATCCAATCATCAAAACACTTTTTTAAACGCTTTTTCCGGAATTGAGTTTCAATAAACTATTTCCTTCACTTTCGCGATGTTAACTTCAGTTGAAGACGTTGATGGCCTACCAGGGCGAGGCAAATCTTCCAGCATATCTCGACCGGTTTTGATAAAGTCGATATTCTGTAACATTTTCAGTGACTTCGAACACGAAATTCCATTGTCGATGCTAAATTTAAGACAAACTACAGTTGTGCCAATTTCACAACAAAAAAATCAAAAAATTGAATTTGAACCATAAACAAATCATCCATTCCCGATACCTATGAACTACTAGAATTTTGTATGAACTTTTGAAAGGAGGACAATATCTGTCCGGTCAGCTAGGACAGGACAATATCTGTCCGGTCAGCTAGGACAGGACAATATCTGTCCGGTCAGCTAGTTTAAGGTACGCTCGTGAGTATTTGAACTGGGCGATAAGTAACTGGAGGGTTGTACTATTTTACAAACGTCTGTAGGGTCAAGTTTTTCAGTGATGATAAACGAGTTCACGTGTGGAGAAAACAAGGTGAACGTTTTACAGAACCAAGCATCCATAGGACATAACCTTTTTGAGGGTCTAAGTGATGGTATAGTCGGGAATAAGCTTGGTAGGCAAAACAGAGCTGATAACACTGGATGAGGGTACTGTAACCGCCACCTGTTACGTTGACCGGGTAATCCAACCTCATGTCCTCCCATTTTCGCAAAGAGTGGGCGCCGGTGTTATTTTCTTGCATGACAATGTTCGCATAGGTACATACGGTCCGTGCCACAGAAAAAGCACTTTCTGAGACAAATATCACAGTTTTGCCATGGTCAGCTACGAGTACCGATCTGAACCCAATGTATTGAAGAGAGCCTTTCAGTAAACTACAGTCTTGTTTACAGTCAACAGGAGCTCGCAATCGTGCTAAAACTCTGTTGGGAACGAATTCTGCCACAAAATGTTGCCCATCTTATTGAAAGTGTACCAGATAGGCTTAGAGAGTGCATACAGAGCAGAGGAGGCTTCACTCGCTGCTAACCACAACATTTATCTTCAAACGGTTGCAGGAAATGGGCAATAGCCTAAGTTTATTTGAGTTTATTTCCCTTACAAGTGCTTTTTTTGTGTAAATCGACCAAAATAAACCAATTTTAACATTGACTAAGTATAATTGTTTAAACATTTTTTTAAATCTCTACTTCAAACATATCTATTCATAAAAATCACTTAATCATTACTACTATTAACAGACTAAAAATTGGGTGCCTATTTTCTTTTGAGTAGTTTATAAATGGCTCATAATTGTTATGTAGAATTTCCACGACGCCGACGTGTGATGTTGATTGAATCTTTAGTGAATAGAGATTAGTCTACAGCAAGATGCGGGTAGTATACTAACGTAGATGCACGTGGAGTATTCCGAGCCAGTTGAAGTCGCCACTCTGTCCGAAGTTGCCCGCCCGCACCTGCGCAGTTGTCGCCCGGTCGCAGTGCTCCGCTGAAGAACGCCCTGAAAAACAACCTCATTACCCCTTAGCCACGAGCTACACGCTCAAGCGACGCGCGTCTTGCGACAGTGACTGCGGAGAAAACAAATGAAACAAGTTGTTTAGAGCATGCCTCCAGTCGCCTTGACGTGACTTGCGGTTGGCCCCGGCTACCCGCTAGCAGACGTTACAGGTATATAAGGTGTATACCTATATTCATGCACATTTTTTTTTATTTGCTACAGTCTTAAGCATTTGTAGGTGTATCTCTTATAATATTTCGTGTATGAATAGATACACCTTAGGAAACCCAAAAGTCTGACAACATATGTGGTATCGTATTACCCAGTAACTGGATTGTGGAGATCAGATAGGCAGTCACCCATGTAAAACTCGTACTTACTCGGCTGCATTCAGTTAGACGGCTAGGCAGAAAGATTGATTTTTGGAATCTCCTCGCGCCCTTCATTTTGATACCCCACATGGTCGTAGTAAAAAAAATGACACACGACGTTACTGACTTCTAAAATCTGTCATTTAGATTGTATAAAAACAAAACCGATAGACATCTCATGTTTTACAATCGATCATTTTTTCAACTTTTTTTTTATCCAGCCGTTAGGATGCTTCGAAGGTATATAGAACAACCAACTCACCAATGAACAGGATCAACAATTTGACGAAGAGAAGCTTGAGTCCCTCCATCATTTCAGAAATAAGCGTTTCAAAATATGAAGTTACATGTTCAGACATAAAACGGCGGCTAATCACAGGTATACCGACCGTGTAATTGCTACAAGCCACTCATTGCTAATTAATGACTAATTACGGACAAATTCACTACTAAACTGTCAATATTTGTTACAAACAATTAAAATAGATCATACTTAACACAGAATATTTTTCAAATGAAGTGTTGATTTGAACTGACACAGAAGGCTAGCCCTTGAGTTATGGGATAGCTCCGATAGCGACCTCTATTTTTTTTTCAAACAAGTTAATATTTACTTATAGATGTAATTATAAGCTAACCTACTTACTAAAAATAATATTAATAATTAACGTTTGGGGGCGTTTCGTGTCCCGCAAAGTGTCAATCACCATCATCATCTCGAAAGTGCGTTCGCAAAAAAATCACTCCATGCGCTACTTATTCTTTATCAAAAGTATAAAGAAACATATTTGTTTGTTGTAGTTGTAGGTCTGTAACATCCTCCGGCCTTTAATCCGTTGACCAACCTTGGGGACAGTTGGCAATGTTGGCGGATTGGCTATGTTGACGTGTTGGGTGAAATATTTGTTTAAGATGATAATGATTTTTAGGTACAAGATTTTTGCAAAAGGAGATTTTTACTGTCTCATTGTTCTAAGCCATAAGTCAAACTCAAACCATTTATTTTAATTAAACCATTAATGGCACTTTTCAATTGTCAAGAAGTCGGTCAGTCAGAAAATATGAAGCTAGTTGCCCATTCCAAAGCGTAGGTACCTATGGAGAAGAACGGGCAGAAACTCCATGGACACTCTTTTTAAATTATATTTTACAAAAATATTAGTTACATCATTACTTTTGAATTTATAATTATATAATGTGAGAACGATGTAAAAAAAGACGTACGCGTTAAAAGCGTCGAGAGTACAAAAAATAGTAAGAAAAATTCGCACGACTACTAAGTGTAGTCCTACACCCTAATTAATCTAAGCCTTAAGTCGCGCGACTACTAAGTGTAGTTCTACACCCTAATTAATATAAGCCATAAGGCGCGCGACTACTAAGTGTAGTCCTACACCCTAATTAATTTAAGCCATAAGTCGCGCGACTACTAAGTGTAGTCCTACACCCTAATTAATCTAAGCCATAAGGCGCGCGACTACTAAGTGTAGTCCTACACCCTAATTAATTTAAGCCATAAGTCGCGCGACTACTAAGTGTAGTCCTACACCCTAATTAATCTAAGCCATAAGGCGCGCGACTACTAAGTGTAGTCCTACAACCTAATTGCGTAACACACTTTCAATCTCATTCTCAATTATTTTGAAGGATATTGCAAATCCTAATTTCCAAAAATGTTTCTGCTCAATATCGTAAATAACGAAATGAATGTTTTTGAACTGTCAAAATTAAAACCATTGATAACGAGAGTTTGATAAGTATTTACCCCGCTGGGTATAAGACGCAGCTTGAACAAAGTATTATTAGGTTTTTTCAAATAGAATTACTTAACTCGCGAAATGTGATATTCAATACACTTCTGCCCTACCTTTTGGGGAATATAGGCGTGAAGTGAACCCTAACACCCTATGCCAACAAGAAGCTCCAATTACCCGACCTGGTAATCGAATCTCCACCATTTGGAACCTTGTTCAATGTTCAGTCCCAATACTAAGTCGGTGGGAACTGCGCAATCACCGGTATTACTTGAGTTCTGTTAGTTCAATAGCTTGCTGTACTGGTAGATCAAGTTAGTTTAGTGGAGTGGGATCTAAAGTAATGTAACAGCCGCACGACAGACTACAGACTTGCAAGGTACAGAAAGGTTACCTTACTATGTTTACATGAAGATGCAAAAATGGTGTGTGCCTTTTGCGCTCCGAAATAGTCATTATTTGTTCGAGACAAAATTATTTAAAGTCGTCCCTACAGCTGTGGTAATGAACAAAACATTTCTAATTTGTTCGCTATCATAAATGTTTAAATAATAACCTTTTTTGAGCTTTCCATTCATTCCCTTTTTTATTTAGGCGCAATTAAAAATAACCGTACAAAGGCGGACTTAACGCATCTTCTACCAGTCAACCGTAGAGTGATATAGAGAGAATGTATGTGTCAGTAGCGAAGGATCAATGTTTGTAAGACGTAAGCCGGAGTAGATATATTTAATACTGGCTGTGCAATTTTTCAAAGGGAAGCCGGTAGGAATCGAGTTGTATGGAACCTTCGCAACTGGTATGTGTATTATTGTGCAAGTTAGTCCCAAGCGGAACAAGCCAGGTGCGGGTGATCTACGTATTTGTTGGCAGTCGGTTCGACGCTGTAGCTTGTAGCCATGTACTTGATACCTGAGAACAGGGGGCCTAAAAAGGCCACTTTGGCAGAATCATAAAGGATAACATTATGAACCATAATATGGTGAAGACAGTCATTGTTTTTCTTTTTTTCGCTGCACTACGTAGGTATAATCAAAGATATTAAGATTGGATTTGGATTAGATTGATTGGTATTTTAGCACAGACAAAAAAATAACTGAAAAATCCTACACCGAAGGGATTTGATATGATTAACTTAACAGTTAACTGTCCATTATGATTCATAATGTTATCCTTTTATGATTCGCCAAAGTGGCCTTTTTAGGCCCCCTATAGCTTGTAGCCATGTACTTGATACCTGACAACTGTAGCTTGTAGCCATGTACTTGATACCTGACAAATGTGGTTTGTAGCCACGTACTTGATACCTGACAACTGTAGCTTGTAGTCATGCACTTGATACCTGCCAACTGTAGCTTGTAGCCATGTACTTGATACCTGACAACTGTAGCTTGTAGCCATGTACTTGATACCTGACAAATGTGGTTTGTAGCCACGTACTTGATACCTGACAACTGTAGCTTGTAGTCATGCACTTGATACCTGCCAACTGTAGCTTGTAGCCATGTACTTGATACCTGACAACTGTAGCTTGTAGCCATGTACTTGATACCTGACAACTGTAGCTCGTAGCCATGTACTTGATACCTGACAACTGTAGCTTGTAGCCATGTACTTGATACCTGACAACTGTAGCTTGTAGCCATGTACTTGATACCTGACAACTGTAGCTTATAACTATTATACTACACAGATAGTGAAAGTATTTTTCTAAAACTCGTTTTACCTAGGTGAGTACTGCAGTAACGGCTGGTACGTACGTGTGTGGTCTATGTAGGTGGGAAGGGAACTCCTTGTAACAAAACATTGCAAAAAATGTGGGAGTATCCTCTTAACCTCGTACAAAATCTCTAAAAATACTTACATGTTTTTAACACTCATAGAAATACGTTAAATATTTATTACAGGAGCGAGTGCAAGTAATTAGCGTGGCCGCGCCGCCATGTTTGGTGCTCGTAATTACCGCGACACAGCACCGAAGACAATTGCCAGTAAATCAACTGCGCTCATTTACATCACCTCTTTCTCTGCCTTTTTATTGTGTACTGTATATTTGTGTGAAAATTGCATAAAATTGTTTGTTTCCTTGGGTGTTTGAGACAACTTGATGTAATGGGTAGGCTTTAGTGATCATTATAATTAAAATAATAAACCATTTTTCATTTTTTCATGAGTTTAATTGCCTTTCAGCATATTGATGTAAGTATTCCCCAACTCATTTTAGAAACTAATAAGAAACTAGGTAGTAGGGGCTTGTGGCTAAATGACAACAGCCGCACGGGTCGATCGAAGGTAAGTACGCTTGCCACGGTCGCCCGGTCGGTTCGTGGATACGTGACCATCCCTTACATATCGAGACCCCTTCGTGCCTCGGAAAGCATTTTAAGCTGTTGGTCCCGGCTGTCATTTTTAAATCTTTGACAGTCATTGCAGGTAGTCAGAAGTCCAAATGTGTGACAACCAGTTTTACCAGGGGTATCGCGTCACCCAGCAAATGAGTAGTGGAGGTAAGATGGGCAGTCGCTGCATGTAAAATTAAGCTGCATCCGGTTAGACTGGAAGTCGACCCCAATATAGATGAAAAAAGGCTAGACAGGTTGGATTCATAGTTAACAATTTAAGCCTGGAATTGTTTGACAAACCCACAATGCCTGCTTGTGAGAAAGAATGCTTTCGTAATCTGCATAACCCCTTAAAAATAATTATCATCGTCATCATTTCAGCCCGGAATCACCCAATGTGGGGTATAAGCCTCCCCTTTCTTCTGCCACACTTCCTTGTTCTGTGCGTCTCTCATCCAGGTATTTCCTGCGACTTTGATGATATCGTCAACCCTACGCGCTTTTGGACGGCCCTGGTTTGTTTGGCCAAACCTTGGCCACCACTCGGTGACAGCTTTACTCCAACGGCCATCTCTTCGTCTAGCTAGATGTCCTGCCCAACTCCACTTGAGGCGCATCGCTCTGTCTCCGACGTCGTAGACTTTCGACCGTCTACGGATTTTGGTGTTACGCACTGGTTGGTTTAGTAGGGTTATGCCAAGCATGGCTCGCTCCGTGAAATGTAAAATAGAGCAGCGACCGACCTCAAGACTGCCGTCTGTCGCCTCAGACGATTTTCATAATAGAAAATAACATAGCATAACAACACGCCTGTTTTCCTCGTAGGGTTAGGCAGAGGTGTAAATAACTATAGTACGCCCACATTTCGTCAGTATTGTTTAAGTCCCATGTAATAAATATGGCGCGAGCCTAAAGCCATCAATCGGACACAAATCCAGACTTCGGATTGCTGCTGTTGAGAAATTCCGCTAATAAGTGCCCGACCTTGGAATCGAACTCTGGGAAAAGCCCTCGTGCTCAGCAGCAGCTCTTGGGAGTTCTAGACTAACGCGTCAGTTTGAGATGTTTACCATTTTTTATTTTTTTTTATTTTTAGTTACCTAGTTTATCCTTTTGATTGTGAAACGCAAAATCGAGCTGCAACAACAAGAGTCGTTGCATTTGTAATGGCGCTGGATGGACTAATCCGTAATAGAAAAATTTCTTTGACATTACAACCTGCAAGTACATTAGTATTGCTCTTAGGTCTAAGTGGCCGAACAACAATGAGCAACAATGAGCAATTTAGTTAGCGATCTAGACCGCGCCGATATGACCGAGCCCGCAGCCGTGATGCGTATCGGTAAGTGGAAACGGATGCGCAGGAGTCTAGGATATAGCATAAATTATGATATAGGTATGTGTTATGTAGTGATGGCCGGTTTCGGGTTCCGCACGGGAATGGGGTTCGAAAATTATTATATTTTAATATAAAACGGCTATTAGTTAAACAAAATTACACAAAGTCATACCCATCACCCATCTCACAGATGTCGTCTACCATTGCATTCGTCCGAAAACACACCTCAGTAAGGTTCAGCTTCCAAGAATGCGCGGAGAGAGTACTAGCATAATATTGTCTTTATCCTAAAAAGTTATTACGCACACAATAAAAAGGAACAATGCCAGTGTAGTGTAGTTATTAACATTTCTCCCCTATGCCAAATAGCTCGTCCGACTGTACAGTTGTACATGTACAAGTATGACTGACCATTACAACGCAGTGACCGAGCAGGCGAGCACGTTCTTCCCATGGTTTGGCGTCATTATCTGACATTACGCTGTCCGTGCTAACGTCCGCTGTTTATGTGGGAATGGCGCCCACCTTCGACTCAAACTTACTTTACAATGATCATAGACGCAACGATCGCTAAAAGCGATCTTTTAAAGACAATCATTGCCGTAATTACAGAACCAATTAAAAAGCGATTGTGTCTCGCGTGGATCCACGTTGCCATACGAAGGGTTAAGGGAGAAGGAGAGTCAATACTGGAGGTAGTCTGTGGTGTACTATTTACGATAGGTACGTATAACGTAAAACGTGATCCCCAGGAAAACTGTTTCGTCGATGAAATCTAGTTTCTCTTTATTCAATAGATACTATCTCACAATCAATACTTATGACATTTGTACGGATTTAGTTTTGTAAAGCTAAGTCTAACTGTTTTGCGATTGTAAACAAACTAAACGCAAGTGTATATGTATAACGTGCATTAGGGCTCCCGCAGACAGGCGGAACGCGACGGTGCCACGCGATCCTGGTAGAACAAATTCCACGAAAGTTTCATTAAAATGGTTTTACTAGTGTCGCGTCGCGCTTGTCTGCTGAGCCTTTGGAGTTTCTAATCGAAGTCATAATTCACCTCATAAAAACTTTATCGAAAAATACATTCTTTTGTCAAATAAGAATATCAATACGAAATTAATTCAACTTAAATACCTTCATAAATTGAGTCGACAAAAAGTTAACCCTCGACAAATAATAAAAAGCTCATTACAAATCCGATAGCGATAAAATCTATTGTAGCCGTTAATTATGATGTCATACATCAACCCTAAAACGATAATGGTTAAAAAATGCGGCCAAGTGCGACTCAAGCTCGAACACGTAGAGTTCCGTGTTACCGTACAATATTATTTTAAAACTACATTTTTTTTTTAAATAACTAGCTAACATTGCCGAAAAAAACACTTTTCTTGTTTAGGGACCCTCTTTAATGTCTAACAATATTTTATTTTTATTATGTGTTGTTATATCGGCCATAATAATACACACTCTGTGAAAAATTTAGGTATCTACTTATTACGGTTCAAAAGATACAGCCGTGTGACAGACGGACGGACAGCAAACCCTTAGTAATAGGGTCCCGTTGGAACTCTATGTGTACGGAACCCTAATGAAAGGCGGGTCCGTTAGAGCCCGCGAGAGAAGGAGATGATAACTCAAAGAAATGGGTCGTTATTGTCACATTATTCAAAGCCGTCCGGAGGAAGTATTAAGTGTCACACGGAGAGCACAGCAGCACGATAGTTGGGAGAGCGGTACGGTTCCAATGATACACGATATTATTGTAATTTTATATTGTTAAGCGGATATAAAGGTGTTACCTTGTAGACAGGTTTTTTAATTTCTTAACGTGTACTACTGTCTTTAATTATCGATAATTACTATTTATTATAAGTACTTATTTCAATTTTAAATATTGTAAAATGTACCTAATTAATTCTAAGTTTAATTAAAAGTAACAAATACAGAAAAAGATTAATTATTAGCTACTGCAAATCATTATAATAACTCAACTCCTGCCTTTTGGCAGCAATACTTTTTCCTTTCTCTGTCAGATGAATCATATGAAAGATCGGTTTAGGAATCGGTTTTCGTTAAAACAGCTCAGATGACATAAATATCTTATTACTTGTCGGCCTTAAATCAAGGGTACTTAAAGACAGGTTGTTTTTAACTACCCTTGATTTGCGATCTCTCATTTAGTTAATAAGTTCCAGAGATAGCCAACCTCATTTGTGTGTTATCTAACCGAAGTATTTTGTAAGATATCACCCATTTCGTATCAACACGTATAATAACTCTCGGTAGACAGAGTTATTAAACGTGTTGATATCACTTAATTAGGGTAATAAAGTATGTGTTATAGAAATTGTTATAATTAAATTGTAATAATGTAAGGATTTTGCATCTTTAACTTGAATTTATTATTTTGTTAAATCCTTTATTTTCGTTCGAGAAACTGGTCACATAATCATGCATAATTAACCTATAATGGTCCCACTGCTGGGACACAGACTTCCTCTTTGTCTGTGAGAGAGAGTGGGCCGTAATCCACCACGCGAGCCCAGTACGGGTTGGTAGATTTCACATATCTATTTTCGATTCTAAGATATGTCGGTTTCCTCACGATGTTTTCCTTCACCCTTCTGAGAGCTGATGAAATTAAATACACAAAGTAAAGTGTCTGCCTGGGCTCGAGCTCACGACCTACAACTCGCAAGTCGGTGCCGGTACCACTGGGCCACCACAGCTCAAATGGCCGAATAAACGACTTTGCAGCAGCACAAGAACCAGATTACGGGGTGAACAGGACTCCGCGCCAGGTGTCTGCAGAGTGCAGACGTAAACAAGTGAAACAATAAGTTCTTTGCCCTGCAGTGGGCTCAACAATACACATATATGCAGAAACTCTCGTCTTCTACCCGTGGAGGTAAGTAGGCAGAAACTAGAGAACGTTTCCTGCTACAATCCCTCATACTCCTTTTGCTTCGTTTACGTCCTTACAACTGGACATACACGCACGCTGGTTGCGAGTACTAAGCACCTGACCTTTCTGGAGGACATCACAAATAAGGTCACTATATTATGTCCTCAGGGCGTCCCCTTCCCGCATCACATCTGCCTTGTAAATACCTTAAATTAGTCGTCTTTCATCAGTCCTCCAACATGAACAAACAATCTAAACATACACAATAATATTATAATACAAATAAATAATGTAGTAGTTCTATCGTAATATACAAAATATCGTGTGACGTCCGTCAGCGCGAACAGCCCCAGTATAACAATGGTCCATACAACCTCCTTGCAGACCACACGGGTCCTCCGCTCCTTATAATTATAACTCGCTTATTCAAATAAAGCATTATTTGATCCTAATGAATGGAGCCTCGATAATATTACTGAGCTTTCTATATCTAAAGGGTTTTTTAATAGGTTTTATTTATTAAGAGCATTCATTGACTTGGGTGGAGGCGGGACTGGGTGTCTGTGGTTTTGGATTCACGGAAATGGTTTTTAGTAGTTAAAGCTATTCACATCAACGATTATTGACTTGAATTGTTTTTAATTCTTTATTCTATTGAGTCAACACTCACGTGATACGTGGTGGGAACGCCAATATGACACTAAATTCAACTGCGTACATCTCATGACATTCCCAGTCTGCAGACAAAAATTCTATAAAAAATATAAAATATTATAATATGTATGTTAAGTATGTATAGTCACTGCTAGTCGAATATCGGCAATACCCACAGTCATCACTACTTTTTTATTTATTCATAATCTGTATTAACATTAACTTACAGAAAGTGTCAAACTGTATAACAATTTATCAGCATCATAGATGTAAGAAAATGGTCGGCATACTATTTAGTTAGTTTGACAAAATAAAATTTATGAAATACAAAAAAAATATTCCTATGTATTTAGTATTGCCGGTCATTTCTCCACTGGGTATAAGTACGTACGGGTCGAACAATTTATGATATAAAAGGTATAATGTTTCACTTTGAATTAAATCTAAAATATTGGACACGCTTTATGTCAGGATCACAAGGCGCCGTCATATTTCAGCGCAGAATGCGAGGCTATGACAATAAAAACAAAAGAATATGAGTACAATGTTTCAATGGCATTTATCGACATAAAAGTTTGCGCAGGAGATGTTCTTATTACATTGAAAATATTGATTATAAATGTAAGCTGTTCCACAGTGTGTACAACACAAAGTAATATAATTATGACAGTTTTAATAAGGCTAGGACCTACAGGGTGTTAAAAGCTCCACCACGAAGTCGTTATCTACGCGTTCTGTAGGTGGATCAAACTAAGTAACTCTGTGCAAAACTAATTGCTGGGAAACGACTTTTATTTTTGGTGTGATAATTCACTGTTTACAGTAGTGCGCAATGCAACACGCACAACATTGTGCATAAGGGTGCAAGCAATGGTACAGGGGCCGTGGGAGTATTTAAAGTTAAGTTATACAATTTTAAACTGGTTTTATTGTAAAAAAGTTGGAACTTGGACGTTCAATATCTCTGTAACCAGAAGGTTCCCAGATATTATCCACTACTCAAAACAATCATATGAGAACAACAAATGACTCTCGGCTTCGATAAGGGTATTTTACACCCGTCATATGTCTAAACTGCCTTAGTGGATCTTTGACAGTCGTTACATAGTCAGAAGCCCGAAAGTCTGACAACCAGTCTTACCAAGGAGTATCGTATTACTCAGTAACTGGGTTGTGGAGGTCAGATAGGCAGTCGCTCCATGTAACATACTGGTATTCAGCTTTATTATTTATATAAATATATTAAATTTATATAGATAGTATATAGATATAGATTTTCAGGAATTACCTCACATTTGAGAGTCGACAGGCGGTCGGTGATAATTCGACTGTCATCCATTACTAAAGTTGATGGTCCTTGAATGGAGGAGCAATTAAAATGAGTGTCCGACCGCCGCGCGCCGCCGCCGCGCCGCCGTGATGTCCTCAAATACTCGTAAATAAGGTTGGTTATCAGCGTTAATGATAATTTGTCGGTTATAAAATGTAAACTGTGCCGCTCTTGATTTTTACGAGTAATTCGACGATTTTGATGATACATTAAACTGATATTCTGATGAGGTGCTGGTGGCCAAGTGATTCCAGCCGCACGGATCAATCGATCAGGTTAAGCTACTCTTGCTGCGGTTGGTCCGTGGATGGGTGACCATCTTTACATACCAAGACCCCTCCATGCCTCGAAAAGCACGTTAAGAAATGACAAACGGGTCCCGGCTGACATTCGTAGATCTTTGTCAGTCGTTACGGGTCGTCAGAAGCCCGAAAGTCTGACAACCAGTCTTACCAAGGGGCGGATTACCCAGTAACTGGGTTGTGCAGGTCAGATAGGCAGTCGTTCAACGTAAAATACTGGTATGCAGCTGCGGTCTGACTCGAAGCCGACCCCACCATAGTTGGAAGAAGGCTCGGCAGATGATGATTAAAATGGTGTTCTATTTTACTTTTAGTTCCAATACTATAAAACGTGTAGCAAGTTAATAGGCTTCCGAATCGATCGTAATAGTAAAGTTGAATTCTGATTTTATCCTTCAACAAAAGATCTCCGCGCGTAGCCTAATTCTCATACAGTAGCTTTCCATTCTTACCCCCTTACTAATAAACGTTGTGTAGCGTCTGTATAGTTACACAACGCATTGTCTTCTTCTTTATAGTCAAATTATTGACAACTGAAAGAGAGAAATCGGTGTGTAACTATTCACCTGATATAATACGTTTATTATTAAGGGGGATGGTATTTAACCAAAATACAATATTAATATTAAAGAATTAACATTCACTGGAACCTTTTTATTACAATTCCAAAATGATTCCGTTACCGACACCTTTTCTAAGTAAACGCAACCTTTTTTTATAAAATACAAAGTGAGTCCATTATAAGGGGTCTCGCGGGCTCGTAAACATGTCATCGGGCGATTGTGTCGCGGTGCGGGCCCCGCGGACCGGGGCGGGCGCGGGGCGGCGCGGCGCGGCGCGGGGCGGGGGAGGGGGGGGAGCCATTCGGGACTGTTTATGTTGATTTACGGTTCCACGTTGTTAGTTAAGTATGCGTTTAATGTACGTAGATCTGTTGAATATTCGTGTTTTAGGGTAATTTGTAATTGATGGTAGTTTTAGGGGTATTTAATTGGCTATTGGCGAGTGACAGAATACGCGGCACAGTTTGGGATGATGATATACAGGGTGTTTGAAAACTGAGTGCAAAGCTTTAAGGGAGTGATAGTTGACACCATTTACAGCATTTTGAGCCATACATGTCTCAGACGAAGTTTTTTTTATTAATTTAACTACAAACAGCTAGTCAAAAATAACATAAGTACCAACTTTAACTGGGACAACTGGGACTTCATTTAAGACATGTATGGCTCAAAATGCTCTAAATGGTGTCAACACTCACCCCCTTAGGGCTTTGTATCCATCTTCCAAACACCCTATATATCGCCAAATTAACCGTCTTATATTCAAATCAAAACAGGTATATTGCCTGAACCTCTCGTCTGTAAAGTGAAAACTTAAAATGGTCTTAAACTGAGCTGTCACTCCACCTGATGACAGTCTCCTTATGGTCTCCCTTCATGTTCACTTCTCCTAAGTTTTCACGGTGAGATTTTTACAGAATAGGTTCAAGTTACAGACTCAGTTTGTCAAATCTTTAACAGCTACCACCTAACCTTTGTTTAAGCATTTTCACCCTTGTTTATAAATCACACTATAAAGATCTTTTACTATTTATTATTAATTTTATTTCGTTTGTCAATAAACAATATATTTTTAATATTACAATGTTTTCTCAAATGGCTGACATTTAGATGAAGTTTACATTTCGATAGCTCCTACTAAGTTACTACTTTAAAACTGCTTTCTTGTGGAATAGTTTCGTACGATACTTACACATTAGTCGATAAATAAAGCGAAGATTACAGGACACTATAAAATACACTTCACATGCCCAAATGCTACATGTAATAGTGCAACTTATGTTACATGTATGTTACATCATTATGGCTTGTAACAAGCGCAAGATTTACGACCCCAGCCGAAGGTTCCCGAAGATTTCCGACGAGTTCCGATCGTGACGGATTGTTACATGATCGTAAGTGGTCACAATTTGTCATCCTCAAGTTGTACTGAGCCTTGTACACGTTGTTTGATAAATGCTTACATACTTACCATGTACATACACGTCCAGTACCTAATCTCGTCCTATTAAAATATAAAATAAGGTGCAAAAGAAAAAAAACATTAAAACACTATTTATTTAATTTTCAAGCTGGCGTTGAAGTTTGATCTTTGCCCTCCAGAAGCTTCTACTGTCCCACTACTGGGGAAAGGCCTCCCCTTATCCTTCCAGCGTTACTATTCTGTAAAAACATCACCTTAACTTAGGTGAAGTGAGCCTAAACTGAGCTGTCATTCCATCTGATGCTAGGGATTGACGCTATTGACAGCTCACTTTAAGCTCACCTCACCTAAGTTTTCACGGTAAGATTTTTACAGAATAACATTAGGTAGGTACAGGAACTCTTTCCCGCGCCACCTCGAACCAGCCCTCGCAGCACGCGTCCAGGTCATCTCGCAATCTCTTTCTGGACCTGCCTCCATTAATATTTTTTTTCCCTAAATTATGTAGATTTCACGATCATCCAAATTATTGTTTAAACTTTCATTAACAACAATGGTTTCCAAAATCCACACTGTGTGGATCGCGAGTCTACACAAAAATACGCCAATAAAAACTACTAACACCAGAGGTGCGGCACCACACTACACGCAAATTTCACACCACCCACCTGTAATTGATTCTGGCCCACCGGTTCTTATTCAGGCGGTGATAACTCTTGATAAATGACGACTGTAATTGTGTATAATGCTTGAGCGAGTATCGTGTTCTATAGCTTTACTCAAATATTTATGGTTTCAGAACGATTTCGCGATCGTTTTCCCCTATATTTGCATTGAAGAGAGATATATCGTAGTTGTCGCGTTATTGTGACTATTTCTCGGCTTTGTAACATAATGTTAGATTTATGGCGGCCTGTGCGCAAATAACTCAAGTTATTATGTTGGTCAGTTTGTCTGCGCGAAGTTAAGTTATAGTAAAGTTAAGTGTTTCTTGTTTATTGGATCACATTTGGTTTCTTTATCGCGTCGTAACGTAACAGTGGTTCGTGGAAACTCGTTGCATAACATTGGTTTCAAATATTTATTTAAATTAAACCATTCACAGACAAATTGTGATTTTGTCAAGGTATCGATCAATTAGTTAGAAAGTTAAAGCTTACAGTCCGAAGCGTAGATTTCTATTTACAAGAATGGGAACTCCATAATTATCTGCTCTTTTATTTATATAAAGTTATTATAATTTCACTCGTTACTTACATCATTGGTATTGAAACTATAGATAAATGGGCATACTCGTTCCACTGTAGAGCTCATCCATGGCATCCCATCAAGCGAGTCCGACTCGAATGAAAAAAAATATTTCGAGAAGATAGAAAGAAGAGCGGCTGTGAAGAAATATAGCTCAATAGTTAGCTTTGGCTTTTTTTGCACAAAAACTATCATTCAAAGCAGCAAATGTATCAGAAGATAACGAAACTCATCATTACGATATTACCAATTAACTACACAAAACCATAAAGACAAACCATGGACTCCAACAAGTGAACAAATATGAAACAGATCAGCAATCGTCGAACCAGGTGTCGACTAAGTGGTCCCGAGTGTGGAGGCGACTTCCGCCGCGTGGGCGTCACCTGGACCACAGCCTGACTAATTGTGTGGAAAGCAATGAGCTGCGTTTGATATTATATCGTCACTTAGCGTTATTAAGTAATTCTGTTTTATTTATTATGCTAATAATAAGCGTCGCCTTGCACCATAATGTCTGGTTCCCGCTGCCGCGCTGTTTGGAAGCAATCTAGT
Source organism: Oligia latruncula (assembly GCA_948474745.1). Taxonomy (NCBI): domain Eukaryota; kingdom Metazoa; phylum Arthropoda; class Insecta; order Lepidoptera; family Noctuidae; genus Oligia; species Oligia latruncula. The sequence continues at coordinate 368,239 of OX419707.1, read as the reverse complement.
TTAGCGAAGCATTTTGTGTGCACGAGGTGAGACGAGGTTTTCTATCTTAGATTAATTAAAAGATTTTATGGAAGCAGTAGAATCACACTAATGACTAGGAGAATAGATTAGCCCGTCAGCAACGTTAGTAGCGAAGCTGACCGCCCAATGTTTGCCAGTGTCAGATTTTGGCATCACTCATGTTACAGAAAAGTATCCTAAGTCCTTTCCCGGGACTCAAACTAGCTCTATACCAAATTTCATCTAAATCTGTTCAACGGTTTAAGCTTGAAGAGGTAACAGACAGACACACTTTCGCATTTATAATATTAGTATGGATTATTATGTACTTATTATCTTTAGTTGTGACTGAACGATGAAACGTCATCATATATTTTTATATTCATTGTCGAAATGGGAGAGCTCTTCTGCTGGCCACGCGTGGCCAGATGAACAATCGTCTCAAGATATCTTAATAAGACAGTTCAAATCATAATAAGACTAAACTTATAATCTGATAACCTTACACTTGTATTGGTCGTAATGGACGCAGAAAAAGTATACCTAGTTGTAAAAGTCAGTCAGTTTTACTGCCCCGCTGGTCTAGTGGTTACAAGCGCAACTGGCGAACATGAGGTTCTAGGTTCGATTCCCCGGTCGGGTAAAGTGATAATAGGTTTTCCATGAGGAATTTCTCAGTAGCAGCCCGGAGTCCGGATTTGTGCCCGGTTGATGGCGATAGGGTCGCCCCCTATCACATGGAACTGATCTACCTATGTTCACTTTTTATTTGAAGCGTGTTTGTTTATGGTAGCTATATAATTTTATGTAGATGATGAAATACTCAATCTGTTTTACCTATCCCGACTCAAGTATCTAAATATAATAGAAATAGAATAGAATATAAAAGATATTTCACTAAAGTAATGTTGTATGGATGTGTACGACCGGTTACATCACCTTCCTTGTTGCCCTTATCCCAATTTATTTTTCATGCAGTATCTTACAAATCTCAATACAAGAATGATTACACCAAAAATAATCACATGATTCCTATTCCAACTTTTTTACCCACCCTACTGACTCCGAGAGGCATTCGAGAGATCTTTGTCACTGATACCGCTAAGCGTCACAATATTATGAAACTCGTCACACGAGGCGTCATCTACAATTCAATAGACTTGGATATGATGTTATTTATCTACTGATTATAGGCTTATTAAAGACATATGAAAGGATACTCTCGCTGCAGGGGATGACGAAATGAGGATTTAAATACTACACTGCAAACAATAAATAGTGCTATGTTAAAAACAAGAGGATGCATGCTTACAATAACACGATAGAAGTGAAAACTGACGGCTGGAGCCGAGTATAATACGCGATTCAGCGTCACCGGCCTACTAGAGCCGAGTAGATCACCCTATTCAGCGTCACCGACCCGAACGTGACGGTTCAGTTTCGTACACTATTCAGTAGGAGCGCAAAGTGCACCTAATTAAATTTTCACTTCAAACACAAGAGAGAGCGAGCTATTACTCTTTCCCTCTAAGAACTTGTTGCTATTAAAATCCAATGTATCCAACACAAAACTAAAGTTTCATCTCTAGTCATGATCATTGACGACCGACAAACATTCCTAAAACATTGGTTATAGAGTAACAAAGCTCTTATTGAAATGTAGAGCTTTGATAGTAATCCGTTCATGCAGGATCGGGATAACTCGAGTGTAGTCGGGTCCCACAGACAACAATGCGTTGAAAACGAAAGTGTATTATTGTGAGTAGAGCGAGTCAGTGAGGCGAGCCAGTTTCACTACGATGCTATTAATTATATTTACTATTACTAGCTCTGCTTCACTGTGCGAATGCTAGGAGTCAGGTGTACAGACGGCGAAATTGTTTGCTTTGCACGCTAGTAGAGAACTGAAACTGTATTCGCTGTTGTTGTCGTGACAGTTTAATGGCTCGTCGCTTAATATTAACAGCCGCACGGGTCGATCGAAGTTTAAGCTACGCTTGCCGCAGTCCATTCATGGATGAGCGACCATTCATTCCATGTCTTGGTCCCTCCGTGTCTCGGAGAGTACGTTAAGCTGGTGGTCCTGGCAGTCATTTCTAGATCTTTGACAATCGTTACGGGTAGCCGGAAGTCTAAAAGTCTGACAAACAATCTTACAAAGGGGTGTTGTGTTATCCAGTAACTGAGCTGTGGAGGTCAGACAGGCCCAGTGCCTGTGGGCAGTGTTTGTATGAAAAGATCGTTTTGTTGAGCAATGTTTTTTTTTTGGAAAAATAAATATGGCAGTATTTTTTTGTAACTATAATTTTAGAAGCTCATAACTAGTGATAAGCCAATGTGTGGGAGTGATCCGGATACATTGCTCCTTTTCGTCGTTTGTACATTTGCTTTTGCCCACGACTTTGTTGGCGTTGTATACGGAATTTACAAACCTGTTATCTTGAGTTAAAACTGATATGGTAATAGGATGCGAGGCAGCGGGCGCTCTAATAATGTAATAATGTGGGCACTTAAAGTGCCAACTTACTAATAAGTATGCATGGTTTTAGAGAAATACCTAACTAATTTAGAGATCCTGAACTGACACTGAATTAAACAAAGCACTCCACACTGGAATTCGTACCCCGAGCACCAAGATACAGACTAACTGTCTAGTTTGGGGCTCACCAAGATACAGACTAACTGTCTAGTTTGGGGCTCACCAAGATACAGACTAACTGTCTAGTTTGGGGCTCACCAAGATACAGACTAACTGTCTAGTTTGGGGCTCACCAAGATACAGACTAACTGTCTAGTTTGGGGCTCACCAAGATACAGACTAACTGTCTAGTTTGGGGCTCACCAAGATACAGACTGTCTAGTTTGGGGCTCACCAAGATACAGACTAACTGTCTAGTTTGGGGCTCACCAAGATACAGACTAACTGTCTAGTTTGGGGCTCACCAAGATACAGACTAACTGTCTAGTTTGGGGCTCACCAAGATACAGACTAACTGTCTAGTTTGGGGCTCACCAAGATACAGACTAACTGTCTAGTTTGGGGCTCACCAAGATACAGACTAACTGTCTAGTATGGGGCTCACCAAGATACAGACTAACTGTCTAGTTTGGGGCTCACCAAGATACAGACTAACTGTCTAGTTTGGGGCTCACCAAGATACAGACTAACTGTCTAGTTTGGGGCTCACCAAGATACAGACTAACTGTCTAGTTTGGGGCTCACCAAGATACAGACTAACTGTCTAGTTTGGGGCTCACCAAGATACAGACTAACTGTCTAGTTTGGGGCTCACCAAGATACAGACTAACTGTCTAGTTTGGGGCTCACCAAGATACAGACTAACTGTCTAGTTTGGGGCTCACCAGCAAATAATACATAATATATATTGTAACCTAGCTGTAGGCTGTAGGTAGTGTTCGTGTGCTACAACTTGCTGACCTGCTTATTTTATCACCTGGACAATAATATTTTCTATTTCTATGTAATGCTAACTATGAAAAGCATGGTTGAAGACAAGTAAAGGTCGAAACTTGTTAAATGATTTTATTTTTGTTGGTAGGTTTGCACTAACGTCAATAATATTTTAAAAACTAGATGAGGTCGGCGTTTCCAATTTGATTATTCTGAGAAGAAAGGCCGAAACAAACTCAGAGGTCAAATTCTCTTTTAAAGTCCAGACATCATCTTGGTCAGATCATAATAATAAGAAGACCATATGTAGATCGATGTCTGAGACATCATCATCATCATGATGTCATTGACAGCGATGCGGACAAATTTTTTGATGCTCAATGAGCTCCTGCCTTTCCTTTTTCTCACTGCCTCGTTGGTCTAGTGGCCGCAGGCGCTACTGCTGAGCATGAGATCCTGGGTTCGATTCCCAAGTCGGGCAAAGTGTTATTAGGTTTGTCCATCTAGAATTTCTCAGTAGCAGCCCGGAGTCTGGATTTGAGTCCGGTTGATGGTTATAGGCTCGCCTATTACGTTGGACTTAAACTTCATCATTTTGACTAAGGAAACGTTCAAACATCCACACTATCATAGTTATTAACATAATCTAACTGTGTAAAGCTGATATAATTTGGATTTATCGAGCCGATCATAAACTAAACATATTTAAGTTATAATAACGTCGCCGGCGCAACAAATATTATAATAACTTTGATTGTCGCCCTTTTTTTTTTGTTTTTTGCTGATGGGAAATCATCAAATGACCCCTCCCGCTCTGGGTGGAGCGGAAGGGAGTGTCAGACTCTTACTGACTAAAACCCACCCGTGTTCCTTCCTTAGCCCTTTATGTTCCGGGCCAGCGGTAACCCTTTCGGACAATCCCGCTGACCCGGCAGGCTTCGGCACTATGGGGCCCCTCCTCGATGCTGACATCTCTTTGAGGCGCGCGTGGAACACGTACCCGCCGTCCGGCACGGGCCTGGTCCTGATCGGACGGTGAGCTACCCATTACTCACCCGTGATTGTCGCCCTTAGCTAATTAAATAAGCCTTGTATTTATTGCTTCTATTGTAACAAAGTCGCCAGTCTGTTGCGCGGGAGTAATGAGCATGCCTGCGGACTGTTCCGACTGGACAAAATTATAATTGTACTTAACGTAATATCATTTCTGATAAAGTTATTTTGGGTGGTTTTTCAATAAGTAATGGAGTGGTAAATAAGCAGCCGGTTCACCCGATGGTACGTTGTCACCGTATTCTCCGGTACTGCAAATCAATCATCATCTCACTCATAGACCTCTCCCATGCTGCGCCACAACACCACCCTGTCCTCCTCCGTTCTCTGGCAATGTTGGCCCTGCATACATTATGAGATCGTCACACCACCTTCGCCGTGGTCTGCCCCGACCCTCTTAAAGATATTGCAACTAAAACCTACGCCTTTACCTATATTGTGCATTCTCGTTTAGCCAGTTATAAGTTCCATAAAATAGGGGATTATCTTTAAACTGGTTTTATATCTCTAGGTACCTAGTACACCCTAGTAAGGACGTAAGTATAGTGACTTTATTGGTGATGTTCTTCAGAAATTTCAGGTGCGTAGTACTCGCAACCGGCGTGCGTGTATGACCAGATGTATGAACGTAAACGAAGCAAAAGGTATATGTAAGTATCGTAGCAGGTGGCGTTCTGTAGTTTCTGCCTACCCCCATGGGAAGAAGGCGTGAGTTTATGTATGTGTGTGTGTGTGTTATCTATACTAATATTATAAAGCTGCAGAGTTTGTTTGTTTGTTTGTTTGAACGCGCTAATCTCTGGAACTACTGGTCCGATTTGAATGATTCTTTTAGTGTTGGGTAGTCCATTTATCGAGGAAGGCTATAGGCTATATAACATCACGCTACGACCCTTAGGAGCCGCGCAGCGTGTGACACCGCGGGGAACAGCTAGTATCAAATAAACATTACAATCAATTGTTAGGTTACTAACATACCTTAGAATTTATAAAGTTGATCTTGATATGCCATTTTCTGATGACTTTTAAACGATTTCACGATACGAATGTTCATTATAATTATGAATGTCAATAAATATTAAAGAAACTAGCTAATTATTCATTAATTATGCCGATGTAATCTGCTAGTGTGAAGTCGTGAATAAACATTTCACACAATTATTATAATTACACTTATTATTATACCTTATTATTATATAAACCGTTCCCATTTACTTAACAGCTAGACATTTGTTTTAATAATGGTTATTTATATTACTATTAAGTATAAGACAGTAGAAAATTAATAATAATGTTCAGTGTATCCGGTTTGTTTGTTGCAGTAAAATATTTAGGTTTATTTTATTAAGGTAATTTAAAGGACCAATGTGCAGGGAAAGGTTCAGCCTACTTTTATATCCTTGAATTTTAAGATTAGCTCTGTTTCTGACCCCCAAGAAAATGGCATTCCTGTTTATACCTATGCTTAAAACCCTGGCCATTAAGAATTAAATATTCTGTAGAGAAGTTACCTATTCTCTCGGTTGATGCTATCGGGAAAACTCTCATACAAACACATCTCATCCATCATTATCTAGGTATGTATATACCTACTTTGTATATCCTGCACAGGAACATTTTCTGATTTCTTCATTAAACCATAAGAGAGCGTCCCAAATGGGCAAATGTTATCGTGGCTTACTTGGAAAACCGTTAAATCGGCTTCGTATCCAAATAGGCCGCAGCAAGGACAACCTCCACAAGTGGTGGTTCATGGACGGATCAGACCTCCGGTGTGTATGCGGTGTCTCTCCACAGACAATGGTTCACCTCCCGTCTTGTGCTACATGCCCGGTGCACACGTGAGAACCTAATGGCTGCGTCAGCGAACGATTTTTTTAACTGTTCATGTGTTTGACACAAAATTTAGGAAGGCGAATACGTTGCTGAATTTATATTTGTATATTTTCGCATTATTTTTGCCAAATTGTAGCATTATCCCAAATATGGTGTGGTTAGCTAGAGATACATGCCTTGCAAATTAATCACGAAAATTATTATCTATTTTACTCAGTTCTCATTATTTAAAAACCGACTTCCAAAAAAAACACTACAAACTGAAAAATAACTTTAATTTCGGAAGTCGGTGTCTTAAGGATCAGTATTTTAGTTTTTGCCACCGACTTCCGAAATTAAAGTTATTTTTCAGTTTGTAGTGTTTCTTTTTGGAAGTCGGTTTTTTTTTTTGTTAAAAAGTTTTTATTTCTCGCTTTTTAGTGGGTCTATTTATAATTTATCTAAGTTACAATAGCCTAATGTCAACTTGCCCATCGCCTTTTTATAAAATATTCCTTTTCTCGATGCAGGGACGTTAATTGTTGAGGAGTTCTCCTTTTATTAGTTTTTAGATTAGATGCTGATAATCCTGGCTGCAGCATCAGGCCAGACTTATGTCAACATTGCATTGAACTTAAAATTAGTCCTGTTTAAAATGAGCCCAAACACGACTACGGTGCTGTAATTTAAAGGTTTGTACTTTTTCTGATGCTCCTGGCTTCAGCATCAGGTCTTCGGTGTTCCTCAGTAACAGTACGTTTATCCACACATCGAGCCCTTTTCAATGAGCCTAAACACGATATATCTGCTGATAATTGTCGAGGAGTTAGGTACTCTGCAGACTATCCTGACTGCAGCATCAGGTCATGACCAAATGTGGCAAATGCCCTATCAAACATCAAAACAATTTACTAAAACAGTCCTTGCCTGTTCGAGTAACTTCTTACTGTTAAGGAGTTGTACCTTCCATCATCAGCCCAGCTACCTGAGATGGTGACAACCATACACAAATACACAAGATACTTCATAAAATATGCGAAAAACAATAAGTGAGCCTATAAAATTTGAGGGTTGCCCTCGATTTCTCTAAGATCCCATCATCAGATCCTAACTTGGTGACAATGGGACCACCTCAGAACTATCTACTTTCTAACAAAAAAAGAATTTTGAAAATCCGTCGACAATTGGCGGCGTATTCGATGAACAAACATACAAAAAAAAAAAAAAAAAAAAAAACATACAAACACCCGAACATAGTACCTCCTCCTTTTTGTAAAGTCGGTAAAAATCAAGTAAAACCACGGAATCAGCTAGCGCCATAATATACGTAAATGAGATCTGTTGGTAGCTCTGTGGTGCGTAAATAATGACAGTTTGGCGCTGAGGCAGTTGCATAAGCACACGTTGAGGTAAGGCAGCTATGTGGACATGAGCGGAGCGATAAGAGGAGCGGGCAGCGGGTGACCTTTCATTAGTCTTAACACCTCGTTGTGTTGTTGAGTCACAGTCATGTCAAAGATATAATGTAATATTCTAAAAAAAAGCAGCCAGACAAAACAAACGACTTTTTAAGATTTTTTTTTTTACTATTTCTTCTATTTTGTTATAACAAACTGCAACACTTATCTTATGCATCCGAAGCAATCTTCTACGGATGCGTCACAGGGCACCGAGTGAATTTGCATTTTTTTTTTGTTTTATTTGTAATCACATCGCTAATCGTATATTCTGTGGGCCATACCTATACAATTCGTGTTAGATTAACGATTCAGTCACTTGTAGCAATCAATCAAAGTCTAACAGGTCATCGACCTTTCAACTGACATTACTTTCAAGGCTAAACACCTTTTAAAAGTAAAACGTAACGTAAACCCAAACGTAACGTTAACTTTTAACCTCAACGCAGACGGTAATGCGATTAACCTTTTTAGTAGCACGGTGACAAACGTGCGACTTGTAGTGTTTAGTTATAAATTGCCTGCCTTTATAGTCGATGGATTAACTTTATTTTACGTCTGCGATTTTAATAGTATTAAGGAGACAGTTTCGGTTTGTGTTTATAGGTGTGTTTAATTTCGTGAGTCATTATTAGTTTCATAAGTGAAGCACACCAGAGCAAAATAGCAGTAATACTAATAATAATGGTATTCCATAGATCACGTTGTTTCTAGGTGTTCCCTTCTGCATAACTATTCACAACCGTTCGTTACGCTTCCGTGCCGAATCAAACAACAATCAATGTTATCAAAAAGGTGGAAATTTAGACAGCTATTCTGTAAGGAAGACTACGCAAATGAGTAATTTAAAATGTTTCATATTTCAATTTGACAACCTTTTTTTATGGTTATGAATAATGTTTAAAACAAAAATCTCTGAACAATTATGACCATTCCGTCCACCGTTCTTCAATGCCCTTAACCGTTAAGGGTATTGAGAATTGGGATAAAATTAAACATCTTTAAAATTCTCAATTTGCATCAAAACCGCTACCTTCCATACGTCATGTCCTCTCCCTAACCTCAACAAAAACTCCACATTCTAGTAATAAAAAGTGTTCACCTTTTAACGGCGAATTAGCCGAGTGTCGCGTCCAAAGCTATAAACACGTCTGAATTCATATCTGAGGCAGTAAAGTGGCTGACGGATCGCTACCGGAGCGAGTGCGGCGCCCCTGATGCAGGCAGGGGTGGCAAGCACTGGGGATTAATTGACTTACTATGTCAAAAGATTTTATTTAAATTGAATAAAAACGAAAAGAAAACGCACTGATAATCTAACTTAAAACTGTTTACAGTAACATTATTTATATATTTATCCTTCTTGCGACTATCATTATCATTCATCATTGACATTAATTACCAGTTTAGCTGATTCGTTATCATGACATTAGAATCCTTCAGCCATGAAAGTGAAGTTTGTGTAGTGATCGCTTCTTTAATATTAACAATATTATTAGTGCTGCAGATAAATACCACAGGAATACATATCTACACTAATCAGCTTGTCCCATGCTGTGAAAGACGCATACTTACTCTCGCATCATTTGCATATCTTCGTACCTACCTATAGGTGCGAAATCCGCACGCCATGTATTTACGACTGTTATTATTTAAAGACTTTAATGTATTATTATAATTTCTTAATAATAAAATCCAAAAAAAATTGACAACCCTAACTTTAGTGTAAAGTGCACTGTGACAATAGTATCAAACCATATTAGGGCTGTACCAAGCACCCGGCCACAAATGTGACAAAATTATTAGTGCCTACAAAGTCAGATTGAGTTATTTGTAAGTTAGCCTTACAGTAAAGATTATGTCCACTGTGGTAGCTAACGTTGAGTTTGACATTTATTTCGTAAGTTACTTCGACCAATATTATTTTGGTATAATATCTAAGACACAAGCATGGGTACATTGTGTCACAGGTGAGTTTAATGAGAAGCGGAAATTAGAAGGCAAATTCCCGTAATTAAAAACGTTCAATATCGAGTCGCAATCTCATCTAAGCGACCATCTCATCTCAGCGACAATCTCATCTGATCTCAGTCTCAATCTGCTAGAAATATGTACCTCTAAAATCCCTAAATTTTTGACAAGTTTCTAACATTGATTGTCGCTGAGATGAGATTGTCGCTGAATCTCATCTCCCTCCTCCCTCGGATTTATTTTAAGACCCCTTTAATTTTGTTATGAAATGCAGTGTAGGTATATTATTTTATTAAAAGAGCCTCTATGACCAAGTACTTACCACTAACTCAACCTTGCTAACTAGTTTATCTTTACACTACAGCAAACTATTCTTAAATACTATTAGCTGTTCTTTATGCCATTCTATTCTCAATAAATCAATGGCTTTGCGTAAGAATAAATATCAAAATGAACAAACTTTTTACTAAACCTGCCTAGCTAGTATCAAATGTTATTGACCACATTTTATAATGTAATCTGATATAATCGTAATAACATTGACGATAGAGTTATTTATAGTACCTACTTACCTAATTTGAGTGAATCATACATAGGTATGGGTACCTATTTCACACACCTTATTCATAATACCATTTTATATGTTGTTTATTACTACATATTATTATACTTCTTTTAATAAATACGTTTTTAAATATTTTTACAAAAATCATTTTAAAATATAAAAAATTGCTGAGGCCCGACACCGGTGTCGGGAGCAGGGACCTGAGACAGGAACCTCCCAAAATACGCGCCGCCACTGTGTCCAGAAGTACTGCTTACTGGATCCAGCTGCCAGCTGGGAGCCTCTTTAGATGTTGGTCGAGGCTCTTGGCTATTATGGCATTGGCCGCCACGACTACCGGCACTGTGAACCTCGCGAGTCAGGGGGGTCTACACTCGAAGCACGAAAACCGTAATCTGGCCGAAGTTAGTGGTGTTTCCTACTCCGTATTACCTTCAGGCTTAAGGTTAATTCGGGGTCCAAACTAAGAATGAATGACAACACGATTTGACTGCAGTCCTTACTCCCGATGTGTTTTTCCAGTTCGAAAAAGTTAATAAATCGGGAGTAGAGTTCATTCCGCAGTATCGATATTCTTTCGGATTGGCCCGTATCTTCGTAGATTGACTAAGCGAGTAGGCCCCCTGAATCCTAATTCACTATGACCACTAAATGATTCCTTACTTCGAAACCACGTTAACTCCTTTGCGAATAATGACATCTCTATGACACAAAGAAGCCGCGCGAAAAAACGCGAAGGTGGCATGGTTTGGACTGTCAAAATACCAAACTTGATTACGCGGAGAATAATAATTACCATACAGAATTAGGGCCCTGGTCAAGATACTTAATACTTATGTTTCTCAGCTATCACAAGGTTCTCGTCATGCGGGACCGCTGTATCAAGAATCTCCATTATAATATTATTGTTACCAACTCCAAATAAAGTTCAGTGGCACTTTTACAAAAACACACTTACTGGCACAACATGTCCATAACAAGCCGACAAGTCCTGCCATGCGCAGACGCATTAAACTTGCTAATTATACGGCAATATAATGTTAGTTGTAAAACCTCCTTGATTTACCACCGAGCCATAACAATCGCTTATTTCTTATATCTTTAATATTTTATTTCTTACAATTAAATCAGAATTATTCCTCTCCTTGTAAATATTTAGTAGTTTGACATTTAAAAATTTTATTATCTTTAATTAATTAATTTGTAGTTTAGTATTTGATAGCTGCAATCCATCAATATAAAGTCGTAAAAGGATAAATAAATAGTAATAAAAGATGTTTATTGTAATACGTTGAACTTGACTACCGGAATCAAGACAAAATGCCAGCACAGAGGTCAAAGAATGCATCAAAAAAAAAAAAGCTACCTCTATTTATTTTATTAAGAGCCTGTTGTGTCGCTCCGGAGGGCAATTCTGTCTTTCCATTTTTACCGACTTCAAAAAAAAGGAGGTTATCAATTCGACACGTATGTATGTAATATTATTGGAATTGCATTATATTCACATATGACAATCTATTAGGGCTTCCAAACAAATATACAAAATTTTATAGACGTATGTATGTATGTTTGTCCACGCATATCTCCGTAACTATTAATCGGATCGTGACCATTCTTTTTTTATTGGCTTACATTTACTTCAACTTAGGGAACAGTGCAAGTTTCATCAAAATCGATTCAGTAATTTTCAAGATATAGACTAAGACTTGAAAGTGTGACGGCCTGGCTTATTGATACGAGCTATGGGTGTGGTGTCAAAGGCAAAACATCTCAAAACCTTGGTCAAATTCTAGTGCAACAACTAAAAATTACCAAATAAAAAGTAATTTTAAAAAATTTAACCGACTTCAAAAAGAAATTAACTCAAAATTATGAAATAACTTTAATTTCGGAAGTCGGTGGCAAAAAACTAAAACTAAAATACAGATCCCAAGACACCGACTTCCGAAATTAAAGTTATTTCATAATTTTGAGTTAATTTCTTTTTGAAGTCGGTTTAATTTTTTTAAATTACTTTTTTTCTCTCTCTCTTTTGCAATTACATTCGTACTCATCACGCCTCCTTCTGGACCTACCGCGTCACTGGTTCCTGTTGGAAGGAACACAATCTGTGGCTACTTGGACGCAATGGAACGAAGTATACTTCGGAGGATCCCAATGGAACGAAGTATACTTCGGAGGATCCCAATGGAACGAAGTATACTCACTCATCATTCTTGTTAAAATTCAGAAAAGGTTTGATTTAAGAAAAAACAAGCACCCACTTCCTACGCTCTTTATACACATATATAAATTAACATCACACAACCAGTGACGATACCTCGTTAGTGGTGCTGATTCCCTTGTTCACAAACTAACCTAATTTAAGTTCATTGCATTTTTTCTTTCTATTTCATTAAGAAAAGAACAGAAGATAAATATTAGTTCAGTCCTGTCAAATTAATCAGCGCCTGACACTACTCCATACAAGTTTAGACGTGATTAAAAACTTGCTTACTGAAGTTACGTCAATTTACGTCAGGTGCTGATAAATTTGACAGGACTAAACTAAAATTTATCTTCTGTCCTTTTCTTAACGAAAAAGAAAGAAAAAGATGCATTGAACTTAAATTTTGTTTAGTTTGTGAACAATAGATTCGGCACCAATAACACCCAAAAAAATCGTTGAATTGAGAAATAAACTAAACTGAAATGAACTGAGATTACAACAGTTGTACACTGGACTATGGTTATCTCAGTTCAGCACAGCCCTATCTTCAGATGCATCGATGACATCTGTCACTTACTCGTCCCTTTGTTGGGACAGCACTATTAGTTAACGAACTAATTGGTCCAAACGTTTACTTGTCTCGATAACTGGCGTGAAACGAAAGGGACAGTTTTTTGTGCAGCCGACAAATTCTTTAAACTTGTCCTTTTTAAAACAAATAAATTGTTTGCGCGGAGATAAAAGGGCGTAAAAGATATTAACATTGATCTGACTTAAGTCCTGCTTCCCCTGCATGGAAACTTTCTTAACACGTTTTGGATAAAAGTTTAAGATAACAAACTGACAGATGCATTGTTCGATTAATAGGTCTTTATAAAACTTTATTTTTTTCTTTCACACCCTATTAATCTCTTGGCCTATTATGGTAGTTTTATCGTACGGCCTTTTTGCCTTGTCGTGTATTCGTAATGCATAAGTAGCCGTAAATTCTTAAATAACTTTAATAATATAAACACAATGAAACACAAAAAAATAAAATATGAATCCACTGAAAAACAATAACGGACCTCCCACACCGACAAAACAGCTGTCTGTCTACAGCTGAAAAATTACAAATTCAAAGGAGAATTTATTTCTTAATGTTGTGGTGTGCCTGAAATAGAGTTATGTCAGTTTTTAATATGCCAACTAAAGAAAATGTACAGCCGGAGGAAAGCATTGTTTCGAAAATTTACAAATTTCGTAGAGTTTCTGCATAACAGCCTTATCATACAACTGTGTGACAATGGCACTTGTGATTTAAATACGGTCAAGTTAAGTTTATAGTGAATTTGCTTCACAGTCTGTTTCCGAGACTATACAAACGGAACAACTAACATTACAAATGTAGCCAGTCCACCACAAACATAATATATGATTATCCCACATTATAACATGCTTCCCATGGCGTGCACAGACAGACAGACGGACGCAATGACACAGTAATGACGCGGTAATGAGCGAGCGACGCCGCGGGGTATAACTATGCTTTTTAGGGTTCCATATCCAATCGACGACACACATAAATACAGTGCGACATTTATGTGTTCCCCTTACTACGCCTCGGAATGAGGAAAATGTCGTGAGGAAAGTTTTGAGTATGAATGTGGAGGGCTATACGAGTAGGGGAAGACCAACGAAATAGTCATAGTTTCTCTATCTACCGAGATGACGACTAAAGTACTCGCCGTCTGTCTGGCTCTTATGTGAGTACAGGCATATCAAGCTACTCGAAACTCAAATTTTCCCAATCAACTTTGCACTTTTTTATACTTTAACATTTAAGTTGAAAATCTATCAAAGAAATTTGACAGATTGTAGTAGCTTGATGTGCTGGCGTCTATACTTTTCAGCTAAACAAAGGAAAATTCTGGAAAAAATTTGGTAGGTACTACTTAAACACACCATCAAAAGAATACTGAAGAAGATTTATATCGTTTAAGTAGGTTTTGAGAAGAAATCGCAGAAATCACTTTATTTGTCAGTTTCGAAGTTTTGAGAAGTATCTAGTATAAAATACCTACAAATTTATTCTGCTGCCGATGAAGTCAACACTGTGCTTGCGCAACGATTCATCTCTACGGAACCGGATGGTTGTTTGTTTTAAACTCAAACTTTTAAACTCAATTTCATTTGTATTGTATAATTGCATAGCACAGATGTGAGTTCTATGTAAGTACTATACCTTATTTTACCATTTACCGGGTAATATGTCTTTCATTGACTTGAATGTGCCCTGGCGGCTGATAGTATGTCATGCTCACACAAATGTCTCGCTGACGGTGGCGTGTATGTTGGATCATTTAGCTCCCTTCAAAATGGTTGAGCTGAATGGTGCTGATCTATGCGTCATGTTCGTGAACGGGCGCCGTCAGTTGGGGCTGGTCATCACTTAGCTGCCTCGGCTTATTTTTAATTATTTTATTTTTATTTTTGGATTGTTGTTTTAGTACTATTTGTTGTACTCTGGACGCTTTTAACGCATACGTCTTGTTTATTTTTACATCGTTCTCACATTATTTAATTATAAATTCAAAAGTAATGATGTAACTAATATTTTTGTAAAATATAATTTAAAAAGAGTGTCCATGGAGTTTCTTGTCCGTTCTTCTCCATAGGTACCTACGCTTTGGAATGGGCAACTAGCTTCACATTTTTCTGACTGACCTACTTCTTGACAATTCAAAAGTGCCTGTAAAATGGTTTAATTGAAATAAATGCTTTGAGTTTGAGTTTGAGTTTGAGTTGAGTTTAAGCTCTATCTTGAAAACAGTCATATTTATAAGCAGCAACTAGATCAGCAGAACAATTTTCGTATTTTTTAGAACGTTCGCATTTTACATTTCAGTTTGAATCTGTCAAAAATGCTGCCGAATCAAATATTTTTAATGAGTTTTTGCAATGATATTCTCATTGAGTTTTTGTCTTGAAAAACTCAATGAGTTTGAGTTTGAATTTTAACGTTTTTAACATTTTTTTGCATCGCAAATAACAAATAGAAAGTCAGCTAAGTATAATAATTTTAGTGATACGGGACCCTTTGTCCGCGAGTCCTTCACGCACTTGTCAGGTTTTTGTAAACCCATGTCAATTAGATCTCATTATAGCTACACTTGATGTAAAATAAATGCATGCGTGGGCGCAGTTTATTTACGTTGTAAACTATTTAAATGTATAGGAAATAGTTTATTAGACTGCGCCTGAGGCGCTGGCTGTCAGCAGGTTTAAAATTAAGGGTTGCTTATTAAACTGGCGTTAGTCCAATTGCAGAGGCGTTTTGTTCGAAGGTTCGAATACAGGCTTTTATAGAACTTATTCTCACGATCTTTGCAAGAAAACCACAGCCATACAAGAAGTTGGGTAGCGAGGCTGACTACATTATGCTAACTAACTTTAGTCGGCAACTAAAATGGTCATTATGCACTACTGAATTATACACCTACAATTTAAATGAACTACTGAGGCTATCACTGAAATTAGTTCGTTTTCCATTTTAATCGTTTAGTCACACTATAATTATAAAACGTCCAATGGTTTTTCTTATTAATCATCAAAATCACGAGCTCGTGGCTAACATTTTTCTTCCTCTTCAGTCACAGATGACAGCTGTCTATCTTATGACATTATACTAAAACATTACTTTTTGAGTGCTGCAAATCATCTAATTTTAGTTATAATGATTACAGCACGTACTTAACTTAATGCAAAAATTTACCATGCTTTGTGTTTGCATCACCCCCTAGGTAGACAATGTATTGCTACATCAGTAAATAAATAAACATACAGCTTTGGTGACCTTACCCTTGCGGTCACATTATTATAGTTACTCGATAAACATAAGTAATTAAACAAACTAATTACAATAATGATTATTCAAGCTTTCTCTATTATAATAAAATATCATGGGAGCCGGACATGGAGTTAATTATAATAACGATTAAATAGGTCTATTAAATACTTACGCGAACATGACCTCTACAGTTAATAGTAATATCTGTTACATTATAAGGTAATTATGGGACATTTCAAGCAAATTCCGATCTATGATCAGTCGAAGGTAGGATTTATTTATTTGAGTAGCAGTAAGACTGACGACCGTGCCTCCACGTGAAACGTGTGTCACAGATGCCAGCACATCAAGGTACTTGAAACTGTCAAATTTTCGTTCTTTCTGAAAATATCTCCGGCGAAGTACTTACCTATATCCACTGACAAGCATTACTGTGTGACTCTTGGTGAAATCTGGCATTGCAGATGTCCACAGGGCGGCGTTGAACATTTACCATCGAGCACCGCCAGCTTGTTTGCACTCCAACAACATTCTGCATTTCTTAGTTGTTTCCCAAACTACCAGCGCTCAGTTGTGCTGTAACATTCTAAACGGAAACACATTTTATTGACATTGGCATTTGTACATTGCAGTACATTTAATGGCGGACCATTTCATTGGCGCCGGTACACTGCAGTACATTCACAATTAAACCGATTGTCGTTAACCCACTCAGTGTGCTCGTCGATGTATCGATAAAGACTTGCTGGAACCGTTCGACTGATCACCCTTGGTGCAGCCGGTCGATTCTGTAAAAATCTCACCGTGGAAACTTAGGTGAAGTGAATTGGTTTTTTCTAGGAATTGACACTATTGACAGCTCACTCCATGCTCACTTCACCTAAGTATTCACGATGAGATTTTTACAGAATAGCACCGCTGGTCACAGTTTCACAAACATCTAGACGGTGTGTCGTTTCCTCAGACTATGCTACTATACAGGGTTATTTTAAATTGGCTTGCTAAACTCCACAAACGCGATGGTTTCGATCGATAACTAAACATACATATATACATATCATGAATCTCGATTTAGAACTAGATCTGTACCATATCTGTCGGATTCGAATCAATATTCATGTATCGATCAATATGAAAGTCAGTTAGTTAGTCGGTCCGGCCGCATGGCTCGGGCTCGCTCTACAACAATACGCCATCGAGTGAGTTCCCTCTCGTCCATCATAGTGCCGACTGCCGGTGCTCACGGACGCTCTATTTGTCACAATTTGTCAGATCATTGTAAACGAGACTTGATTTAACAGAAGCTGATACACGGTAGGGTTGACTCATACATTTACTTACTGATGTTTTGTCTGAAATAAATCTTTGTTAAAAGACACGTCAAATATAAAAGCTGCAGAATTTTTTTTATGATCAAAATATTAGAAATTATGCGATTACTCTGACAACTAGTCTTACCAATGGGTACTGTGTTACCCAGTAACTGGGTTGTGGAGACCACATAGTCAGTCGCTCCATGTAAAATACTCGTATTCAGCTGCATCCCGTTAAACTGGAAGCTGACCCCAACATAGTTGAGGAACGGCAAAAAGAGCCTAAAATTTGACATTCTATAAACCAAAAAAAGTGTAAAATAATTGTTTTTTTACAAAATAAAACTGACTTCAAAAAAAACACTACAAAGTGAAAAATAACTTTAATTTCGGAAGTCGGTGTCATTGGTACCGCATTTTGGTTTTTTGACATCGACTTTATTTTTCACTTTGTTTTTTTTTTTTTTGAGTCGGTTATTTTTTTTGGAAAAAATGTTTTTTATTTTTCACTTTTTAGCTGTACCTACCCCACACAAATTCAATTAACACTACTTGCTATGTAAATATCAGAAAACATCATCAATATAAACTAAGTGGAAAAAATCGTATTATTGAAGCTAACTCAAAAACTACCCACAGCACAGTAATTAAATCCCACCAAAAACATAATGTTGAAAAAGAAGGCCAAGTTCCTTACTTCATGTAGATGTTTGACCAGCAAAAGAGTTGAAATCGAAACCCAACGCCAAGTTTTAAACCATTGTCTTTACACCGGCCTTATTTTGCAATTCTGTTGTAAGTAATTTGTGTTTGAAACTTTTTTAGATATCAATACAATGAAATTTTTCCATTTAAACTTGGCGAGTTTTCTATTATATACAGGGTGGTCAAAAGTAGCTCGTAGCGGTTCGGGTAAATAGTGCACGGCGTACGTGCGGCCTCTTGCTAGAACTTGGCCTGCGCACTGCCGTGCGCTTAGATTTATTGGGACCACCCCTGAGGCATACCTTATCCGTTAAAAACAATACATAGATATACAATAGTGCAGCCAAGCGGTGCCAAGCTAAGGTGCATTGAAGAATTGAAGACACCGACTAGAATAATCATCAAAATTCGCATAGAAATGCCGGAGATGAAGTACATTTATGCATATAACTTCGTACATAAGAATAATTACCTAATGTATTATATACAAAAACCTTCCTGAAAGTATGTAGATCACGTTAATGAAAGACACATCAAAATTGTTTTTTTTAGTTTTTGAGAAAATTGCGGATATACATACATCCAATACGGGGAACCTCCTTTTTTGAAGTCGGTTAAAAAAATGTATAATCAGCCTATAACGTTCCCACTGCTAGGACACAGGCCTCCTCTTGGTGAGAGGGAATGGGTCGTAATCCACCACGCGGACCCAGTGCGGGTTGGTAGATGTCACATGTCTTCGAACTTTTGGTTCTAGGATATGCCGATTTCCTCACGATGTTTTTCTTCACCGTTTTGAGAGCAGTGATGATGAAATAATTTACACAAAGCAACGTGCCTGTCCGGGTTTGAACCTACGACCTACAACTCGTAAGTCGCGGCCATTATCACAAGGCTACCATTACTCCCAAAAAAAAAATGCAGTTATTAATAATGCACCAGATACAAGCTTCGTCCTCGTGTTATCAGTGAATGGTTATCTACTAATCTGATACAAATGATAGTCGAGAATATAAATCCTCTCTCCTACAAGTTCAGTACCCATATAAACCTGATCCCTCCTTAACCTAGCACAACTAGGAATGTTCTCTTAATGAAGCATTAATTAGTCTTAATGATATTTTATGTGGAACTTGTAGGCAATCAATACGATCTGCTCCAAAAGCATCTGGTGAAAATGTAAATAAATGGATGAGAAAATGTAAAATGTACTGTGGATGCCAATTTATAGAGTCGCTTACAAATTGAGATTTGAATAATTAAATACATAAGTTCAAATCGTGTTTTTCATTTTAAAGAAGTTTATTTATTTATTAAGTATAAGTTAATTTTATAACCTTAATTTGCATCTATGATTGTTTCATTACAGTGTTATTTATTCAAACAATAATTGTTGGAAAGTGGTGACACATAAAGTTTAGATCTTTTTTATACAGGTAGATAAATGTGTAAGTAATTCCGTTTAGTGAGTCATTGCGGAACAATTTAACCTGAACAGGGTTTGTTTACACTTTCATCAGATACTTTTGGAACAGACTATACTACTAGACATCCTTACTCCTAGGCTCAGGACGAGAGAGGGGGGTGAAGTGCGGTGCGGGGCGGGAGGCGTGTTCAGTTACATTGTGTATAATTTCACGTTATTGTGATTAGGTACCGTCGGAGTATAAAGTAGGTGACAATTTTATTGATCTTTGGAACAGAGGGCAGTATTTCATGGTAAGTGCTGGCATGACTGTTTGTTATGACCTGATATTTCATAAGACCAGTATTTACTGAAGGGGTAGCCAGATAATGTAGTCAGTAATAATATAATTAGGACATGTCATTGTGTAATCTTTATTTTCCCTGTAACACCTTAAGTCAGGCTTTCAAAGATTACTAGCAATATGGGCACCATAACACCAATAGGCAGTCCCATTAAATC
Organism: Oligia latruncula; assembly: GCA_948474745.1. Classification (NCBI taxonomy): domain Eukaryota; kingdom Metazoa; phylum Arthropoda; class Insecta; order Lepidoptera; family Noctuidae; genus Oligia; species Oligia latruncula. The sequence continues at coordinate 347,983 of OX419707.1, read as the reverse complement.
TTCCATCTAGGCTATACATATTTGGCTTCACTCTCAAGAAAGCTATAACCGATATAATGCTAGTACCTATTTTCCGTACGTCGAGCTAAACAGTATTGACATCTTATTAAAGTAAAATTTCTTCAAGTTCAAATAAGGTAAAATCCAATACGATTTACAGCGTTTTATTTACATAAGAACAAGGTAATGAAAGTCTAACAATCGCTGCATTATAAAGTGGTTGTTTTGCGGTCGGTACACGATATTAGGGAAAGCTGTGGTCTGCGGCTGAAACGGAATCCATGTGTTGATGCTAACGGTACTCAAGGAATAGGGGTGTGGATCATCATAGATTAGAAAATATCTAGGATTTTTTTGTTCAGAGATTAATCTTAGAGCGAATTTTACCAATGAAGGTAAACGCGATCAGCACATCTGAACCGCGTTCAAGAGCTGTCAGTGTCATCATTGCTGTGGGACGCTGACAGCTCTTAATCATGGTTTAGATGTGCTGATCGCTTTTCATTTCATTGGTGAAATTCGCCCTTAGCAAGACGTTCTGCATGATCTAAGTTACAGGGTAATTTTGTGAACAAGGATCGCTCTGGCAGCTAAAAAACTCAACCCTTAGTGATTTGGATTTAGAAATCGATGTAGACTTCTGCAAGCGTACCAAAACTACATTAAAGGATGTCTGAAATTTTGTTTTTCAAGCCAAAATAAAAATAATATCTTTGAATAGCTTAATAAGTGTTAACCAGTCACAAAGACTAATATGAAAATCTTATACAGGGTAAGGATTGTGCAATTGACGACGTAATCTGACTATACAGTGACAAACCTAACCCCTCACCAAAAGGTCGACATGCTCTATGACGTCCTTGCTACAAGTCCCCGGTTGTACTTGTAGCACCCCTGGCTACAGGATAGTAGACGACAGTACACATACATTCATTGGCGAGACACTACCGATACCTTTCCAATACATTCCCGATAGCTGCGTGTGCGCAATAATATTAGTGCAATAATGATAGCTTTTCATGAATCCTGCGCGGTAAGTAGCACAGATTAAATACGATACAGAGACCCCATTACATTCGTGAGAAATAAAACTCTCGAAGAATTTTCAAACTGAAGTCATTGCTCGCAGAACGGATTGGCAAAGGGGCTAAATAGTTCTACCACAGTCTATACATCCGACGAAAACGTCTAGACGTCCGACGGAGACGTTTAGACGTCCGACGAAGACGTCTAGACAGGGCAATCGTGCGGGGTGTGAGGGGCGAGACGCGGGAGGCGCGAACCCGAACTGCATACTGCCACCGTGTTAGTAGTTCGGGTGTTAATTTTATTATTGTTTTAATTTGTGCATAATAAATAATTAAAACGATGCATACAACGTGTGCTGTGAAAGATTGCAAGTCGTCATCGATCTGTGATTTCAACCATTTCCGCGCACAGATTTAAATCGCCCATTTATAAAGATGTACAGTTACACTTCCATAGATGAGAGGCTGAAAGACGATATGTTGATAATTGTTAATTATTGTTTATTATTTAGGAAAGTTAATATATAAATAAACTAAAATAGTAATGTTGATGACGATGTTGATCTCAAATAAATAAATTAATAATGTTTACTTGAGACAACCCTAGCCGTCGCGACAATGCTTAGACGTTGTCGGCATTTACCACGAGATCAAAGGCGTCGTCCTACTGTATCTTTTTATACTGTGGTTCTACCGTGAAGATCGTGGGTATCCGCTGGCTGCGGGAAGCACAGCGTCGGTCGTTGTGGCGATGTCGTTGAATGACGATGATGACATTCGGTGATGTAAGACTCAATGAAGTTTCATTGGGGTTTACATTTATTTATTTATTTATTAATCACAAAATCCACAGCTCTATGAAATTTTATCTTAAAATAATTATACAGGGTGATTGGAAGATGGGTGCAAAGCTTTAAGGCGAAGATAGTACAGACAATTCAGAACCATTTAAGCCATGGTTGTCTTAGACGAAGTCTTACCACTTTTTTTTTTACCAATTTCTTAAGATTTTTTTCGAAAATTCCCAAAGTTTTAACTAAACTACTTATTTATGGCCAAATTGAATGATAAACGAATTCATTTTTATTGTATTTAATTAAAGTAATGTGTAAGCAATCTAGCAAAACATGTTTTAGACCTCTGTGTCTTTAGACATTTTTTTTACAGACATTTAAAGTTCATAAAACATTTTAAAATTCATAAATACTTTTTGTCAACCTTATTTTAAAAAAAACGGAGCGTGCTTTTTTTGTTCAAACCTTTTTGAAAACATGCTTGATAGTCGCTCTTTCTTTTGAGGTAACATTTACGCGGATATCTTACAAATTATTGAAATTAGGACCTAAAAACCAATTTGAGGAAGAAATTTTAAATTTTAGGCAGACTAAATAAAACAACATTTGAATTTAATTTATTTATGTTTCATGTTCAAAATTTTGTCCGTGATTTCTAATACAAGCACAGCTCCGTCTTCTCACTTCTGTTGTTGTTATTTTCAACATCATCTCCAGCTTCATTGTTTCAAACTCGGAATTCATTCTCTCTATCAGTTCTTCTCTCGTGTTTATTTCAACATTCGTATACACTAGCTCCAAGGAGCTAGTGTATACGAATGTTATAAACGTGTGTAAACGAAAAAGTCCAGCAGGGACTACGTTTGCCGGGTCAGCTATCTGGTGAGCGAGCGGGCCAAGGTATGGGTCCATCTCTGCCAATCCAGCTGTCAGGAAAGCAATTATTTAAGTGTTCTCTTACATTTAACATCCAATGCGTTGGACAGCCGTCTTGCTGAAAGATGACTGTACTGTCTCGTATACACTAGCTCCTTGGAGCTAGTGTATACGAATGTTGAAATAAACACGAGAGAAGAACTGATAGAGAGAATGAATTCCGAGTTTGAAACAATGAAGCTGGAGATGATGTTGAAAATAACAACAATAGAAGTGAGAAGACGGAGCCGTGCTTGTATTAGAAATCACGGACAACATTTTGAACATGAAACATAAATAAATTAAATTCAAATGTTGATTTACACACATCAAAAGTGTCTAGGGATCAAGCATTTTTATGCGGATTTCTTGAGATTGAGATGTGGCTTTGTAATAAATTTATGATTTTATAAATTTATATGGATCCTTTTTGGTGCATTTCATAATTTGAATCAGGAACTGTGAATCAAATTCGAGTAAAAGATGAAAATCAGCTGTCAATATTTTCCCTATAAAAACATACAACGCATTGAAGACATTATTAGTGCTACTGTTTCCCTACTACTGATTAAAACCAACGTTATTATGGAGCGGCGACGTCATTTAAGCAGGGAAGAAATGCTCAGAGCCGTGGGAATGATAGAAGCTGGTTCCCGGCAACGTACTGTGGCTTTAGCTCTGAATACAAGTCAGAGTGTTATCAGTCGACTTTGGACACGTTACCGAAGCACTGGTACCGTGGCTGAGCGCCATGGAGGACGGTATCGCTGCACCACACGGAGACAAGACCGATACATTCAAATCTTAACTCGAAGAGCTCCAACAATAACCGCCATGATGTTAGCCGTGAGGCTTCATCACTCTTCAGGGAACTTAATTAGCGACCAAACAGTCAGAAACCGCTTGCATGAAGTGAACCTTCATTCCCGAAGACCGCTACGGGTACCACCTATAGCAATGCACAATCGTAGGATTCGATATCAATGGGCTCTTGAACACAGAAATTGGGCAGAAGAACAATGGCGTTTCGTGTGCTTTTCTGATGAGTCTCGTTTTGGTATGAGACCGGATACAAGACGTATACGACACTGGAGAACCCCTGGACGCCAACAGCGATTAAAATCCTGCCAGGAAGTCCATCCTTATAGTGGTGGAACCATCATGGTATGGGCGGGTATTTGGATCGGCGGAAGAACTGAGTTGATTTGAATCAGAGGCAACCTCAACGCTCAAATTTATGCTGAGACGATTGTATCAGACGTCATCGTTCCTCTACAAGTGCAAATCGGTCCCTTATTTCAGTTAATGCATGATAATGCACGACCGCACACCGCAAGAGTTGTAAGACAGACTCTCGCCGCAGCTAACATCAATGTCCTGCCCTGGCCTGCTCAGTCGCCAGACTTGAACCCGATTGAGCATGCATGGGATATGCTACAGAGAAGAGCTCTGCCGAATATGGAGGGTATCCAGTCGCAAGAAGACCTTTTTTTGTTGTTGCAACGAACATGGGCGGCCATTCCACAGCGTGATTTGGATGAACTCATTTTGAGTATGCCAAACCGATGTTCTTGTGTTGTTAGTGTTCGCGGTAGAAACACGGATTATTAATTGTTTAAGTTACCCAATAAAATTTTAAAGAAAACTGTTATTTCAGTCTTTTTTTCGAACTTTTGTGTTAGTGGTTCAAATGTCAAAAATCCCTTTATTAGGAAAATGGCAAATTTCTTTATTAATGCAAAGGCGACTTGGTTTATCGTTACTGTGACAAACGAAAACACTTTATTTGATGAATCCTTAAAGAACATTTTAATTAATATCAATCAGGAGAAAAGTTATTGCAAAAATATATGTTGATCCCTAGACACTTTTGATGTGTGTATTTAGTCTGCCTAAAATTTAAAATTTCTTCCTCAAATTGGTTTTTAGGTCCTAATTTCAATAATTTGTAAGATATCCGCGTAAATGTTACCTCAAAAGAAAGAGCGATTATGAAGCATGTTTTCAAAAAGGTTTGAACAAAAAAAGCACGCTCCGTTTTTTTTAAAATAAGGTTTACAAAAAGTATTTATGAATTTTAAAATGTTTTATGAACTTTAAATGTCTGTAAAAAAAATGTCTAAAGACACAGAGGTCTAAAACATGTTTTGCTAGATTTCTTACACATTACTTTAATTAAATACAATAAAAATGAATTCGTTTATCATTCAATTTGGCCATAAATAAGTAGTTTAGTTAAAACTTTGGGAATTTTCGAAAAAAATCTTAAGAAATTGGTAAAAAAAAAGTGGTAAGACTTCGTCTAAGACAACCATGGCTTAAATGGTTCTGAATTGTCTGTACTATCTTCGCCTTAAAGCTTTGCACCCATCTTCCAATCACCCTGTATAAGCAAGTCTTACACCCAATTACGGATTTACAATTTAATAGCTATACAATCCATGCAACATGGACAGCTTCGTAGTGGTGGCAAACGCGACTGGTAAGCATAGAGTGCTGGGTTCGATTCTCAAGTCAGACAGGCCAACATCTAGACGTTGATGGTAATAGGCTCGTCTTCTATTTTATCAAAATCCAGAACTCATTGTCACTATCAAGAATTTCTCAGTAGCAGCCCAGAGTCTGGGTTCGTGCCCGGTTGATGGCGATAGGCTCGTCTCTTTAACATGGGACTTCAATATAACCTGCCAAAATGTAAGTGCCTTTTAGTTTTAAATTAGCATTACAGCCGTAAGTACAGCTTGATCTACAGCTGTAAGTACAGCTTGTTCTACAGCTGGACTGAAGAGTTATTTGCTTTTGATAATAAATACATTATTTATAAAAATAACACCTTTTATTATAAACATAAGAAAATCTGCTTTACATGCAAATTATGACTTAACGTCAATACGAAAGACATCTTCATAATTACAATAACTTATTGGATGGGTACTAAGAGCATCGTTAATTAAACTAGATAATAAGGATAAATAACTCATGGTCTTGAACTATCATAAATTAACATAGTTTATTTACCACGCATAGTATTTTAGCAAGGATGTCTAATAGTAACTCTTATGATATTGTAACTTAACATGAAATTAAATCTCAGCTGTATCGCCCACAGTGGAAGGCACAGGTATTCAGGCGACCAGTCGGGGGTTGCGGAAGGATCGTACGTTCCCGCGACCCCCAGCGTAGGTGTGAGATGGAACACCGGGGTAGTTTTTAGCCAGTAAGAGTCTGACAGACCCCGCCGCCCGCCACAGGGCGGCGGACTTCCATGAGGATTTTCCACACCGGGATAAAAAAAAAAGTATGTAGGGTGGCAGCAACATCGAGGCGCAAACTGTAAGCACATGATGTTTCAAGTACCTAATTACGTGGTCAAAACATACTGAAAAGCAATTATTTTTTAATAAACGACGAAAAATTTCAAGTCCTGCGGTTCAGAATCACGTACTGGATCCAAGGCAGTAGGTTATGCGTCGATGTGCTACTCTGTATTGTTTATAGATTTTGTTTGTGTGGTAACACAAACACCTGCCACACATAGGGGCGAACCATAAACTCAATGCCATGAACTGACAAATCTGGAACCCCGGCCTGCTACTACTGAGGATTTCCTAAAACCAATAACTCTTTGCCCGAATCAGGATCAAATCCAGGAGCTAGCTCAGCAGTCAGCGGCCACTAGAGTCAAGTGACTAGAACACCAAAAAATAAACAAACACGTTAATATAGTGTGCCACTTTTACAATTTAATTAAACCGACCATTACAAATATTGTACTTTATGTTGCGTACCTTTACACTCACACAGAACATATACATTAAATAAGAGATGCTCTATGAACCACCGTTCATAATTTAACGCACATAAAACAATAAAAGCTAATTAAGTTCTGCGCTCACTAAGTTTCGGTCAAGTTTCCAAGTACAAGTACAAGGCAGAGCGCTCATACAAAAGACTTCAACGAGAGACATTCCTTAGATTGTGAAGGCATTTTATTTTACTCAGATTTTTTAATATTATTATTTTGTGCTTTTTAATAAGGTAAAGAGTTATGTTTATAGTAATTATTTTATGTATCACGCTTATTTTTCGATGAGGTAAATAGATGTTAGAATTTTTTATTCTTTTATTTTATAATAGAAAATATTAAAAACTGTCTCTACACTTCTAAATGTAACAAATAATACAATAATGTTGCAGAATCAAAGTGTAAAATTTTACATGTGTTAATAATATGTTTAACAGAAATAAACATTTATAGGTATAATTGCACGATACCGCAAAAACGCGCGGCGGACAGACGGGATTGCGTCTATTTTGGCAACGCCGCGTTTACCGGTTACACTTATTAACACTTTTATATTGGTTACAGATATATTACTGTTACACTTTTATAATTGTGTTGAGTTAAGAGCGTTTGCGACGTACGGCATTTCATACAAACTTTCAAGCACTTGTTTTTAATGAATCGATTTTAATGAAACTTCATACGCATAAGCTATAAAAAGTTAGTTAAGAACATTTTCGATAAATAGTGTTACAGCCAAATTAGACCAATTTTAAATTTTCTATAGAAACAGAGATTTCCAGTTATCTTTTTTTAAATAAGCCATTTGAAAGTTTGTATGAAATGTCGTAAGTCGTAAACCCCTTTTAACACATTGAAAGACACATTTTTAAGAAAACACATTTTAATGAAAAAAACATTTATTTGATTCTGTTATCAATTCAATATGTAACACTTATAATTCTGTAACCTTTATGAGGGTGTTTTTAAGTCCCTGCTTTTTGCTAGTGACTATTAATTTATTGTTTGTATACCAAAATTGCAAATAATAATATTATTACAACTAAAAATCACTTACATATGGCTCCAGAACCATGGCTTGGCTTGAGAGTCGATCTTGCAAACACCAAACCAATGGGACACTTTTCTTTAAGTTATTAGTATAAGCTAGTATAGTATACATACTCGTACTATACTAACTTCGGTATTCGCTAAATCATGTCATTATAACTGATAATAATCTAGGGCCACCCACATACCCAGTAGTGCCGACACTAAACTATTTAACTCTACCAATAAACCTAACTAAAAATATTCATAAATCCCTTTTATCCAAGTCACACACAAACCGCCAAAAGCTAGGAATCCCTCGCCAAAGTTATGAGATCGTTAGGATCAAGTTATGTTAGGAATGTGTAACAGTCTGGCGCTGACTAGACCAGACGCGGCTAACGAAGCAAATGTCGCAGAGTGGGACCACCGTGCACCGCGGAGATGTGTGCTGTTGTATCTACAACTGTGCCGCTACTTTATGAACCTAAGAGATATTCAAGGGCCACAATAGGGTTATTTGAAGTATAATACCAGCCTGTTCTTGTCCCATTGCAGAGCAGAGGCCTGTCTCATACAGAGAAGGCGTAAGTATTGATCACCACACTTGCTTAAGATGGGTTGGCGATTTTAAACCTATATAACAGTAACAGTATAGCCCAGGTGACGATGTTTTCCTTCCCCGATGTCAGTGATGTCCTAGATAAACTGAGAAAGTACATATCAATTGAAAAAGTTAAATTGGTGCTTCCCCGGATTTGGACGCATCGCCTCGTGGTATGAGAGGCCAGATCTTAACCATAGGGCTATCACGACCAATACACAATTAGATGAAAAAATAGAAGTAAAGACGATGATCAACAAACAGGCTAGAAGGAAAAGAAGAAGAAGAAGATAAAGATTACGTAACATCACGCCGTATTCCCCAGAGGGTCAGGCAGAGGTGTACCTATAGTACATCCACATTTCGCCAGTTATGTTTAAGTCCGATTTGTTATTGGGTGGAAATGATATTAAGATGAAAAAACCCAATAACATCTTTCCCGACCCGGGAATTGAACCCAGGACCCCATGGTCAGCAGTAGCGCTTGCGACCACTAAACCAACAAGGCAGTCAGCTAATAGAGATGTATGGAAGACGAAGACATAGAATAGAATAGAATACTCTTTATTATGTACACCATGTAAATACATACACACACATACATACATACGCACACACACCCCCACATACTGCGCCAACTGCAGATACATTGGCGTAATGACAGGAGGATACTGATGACAGTCAAGAAATTAGATGTTTTAATGGAGAGTTGGCCCTTTAACAGCCTCGGCTTACGCGGCACGAGTTAAGCTAGACAGTTATGAAGGTTAATTGTGCAACTTATTTCATCAGCACTACTCCAAAACGGCGGAAGAAAATTTCGTCAGAAACGCAACATGTCCTAGAACCAAAAAGTCGAAGACCTCATGTGGCTGATCAAGAGGTCCTGAGATCAATTACTACTTCGGGCAAAGTGTTATTGTAGTTTATTCATCTGGAATTTCTCAGTAACAGCCCGGAATCTGGATTTATACCCGGATGTCAATAGACTCGCCTCCTGTTACATGGGATTTAAACATAACTGGCGAAATGTGAGCCTAGCCCTACGGGGATACAGGCGTGGTGGCGCGGCCTCCCCGCACCAGGCCCTCTCAGACAGGAGGTTTGTGTCCCAGCAGTGGGAACATTATAGGCTAATAAAGTTAACACAATCATCTCGGAACACTAATACTAAATTATATATTTGATGTGTTAATAAACTAGTGTATTTACTAACCCTGACTCACAGATTATCATGAACAATAGTTGCACTCATAGTTATTCTTCACAAACAACACAACTTAATAGTTTCCTATGATCGTAACGTTCGTAGACATTATAGTTTTATAGCTGTAACAATATTGGCGATGTGGTCACTTCCCCGTCTTTTGTTTTAAGGCCGTACCTACTTAACTTGATTGGTCAATATAGGATGTTCAGACTGCTTTTACTTTATTGTATCTATAGATTACTAACTGTTTACATTAGATACAAATTAAATGACTAACTATACAAATATATACAAAAACAAAAAGACACTAAGGCGTCGAAGTACTCGACCGCATCGCTGACATCTGGAAACGAGCCCAGAAGGCTGACAGCAGTTGGCAATGCTAATTATTTGGCCAAAGAACGACCCAGCCCTCTGGTCACGTGAAGTGAACCAATCGGCGGGCATGGAGCCGTCGAACCAACAGCCTCTCAGCTGTACCGCTTGCAACCACTGCACCACTTAACAGTCGTTGATATTTTAAGACACTCCCGGTTGTCTTCATCGGTGAAGGAAAACATCATGAGGAAACCTGGACTATATATAGTTTCTATAAGTCTGAAGTCTCCAACCCGTCTTGAGCAAGCGTGGTGAGCAATGCTCGTGCCTTCTTTGTATGAGAAGAGGTCTTTCAGGGTTTCTTTTGCAAGATAATTTCTATTCGATTCCAAATAAACGTTCAAAAACCATTGAACTAGAGAAATAGATTTATTTTAACTGAAGAGGAAAATATCAATGTTCTTATCAAAATTCCATTTATATGTGATAACACGACGTGCGCCCACTAAGAGTACCCATCGTACAACGATGAACTTCCATCCTCTCTAAGGGATGAATTTTCAAAAATCTTTCCTCAGCTCTTGGAGAACTCTTGTCAAAAAATTCATGCTTCTAGACCCAACGGTTTATACTGTGCATTGTGACAGACAACGCACAACATAAGGCGAATGAATGAATACATTCTTTTAAGACTTTTATTAAGTAAATAAACAAAACAAAATATCTCCTTACCTTCAATAACATTCTAAAAATACGCTTCTATTGCACCACGCTCCAGCGTGTGTCCTATAATTAGCACATTATGACACATTGCTCCTAACTGCGGCACTAACATTCAGACTCCTTCGTTAAAATGTTTCACATTCTGACACATACAGCCTCCATTCAGTTTCGTTTGCAAAAAAAGTTAACTCGCCCAGCTTTCGTAGAAAAGGTTTTAATAAAACCTTCGCAGTACACGATAATGATAACTACATTTCATCAATGTTAGTAAAAAGTTTTCAACAATCTATCTTTCCACAAAGTTCATTGCTGTTTAAACCAAGGACAGAAGTTTTGAAAAAAGAAGAAAACCAGTAATGTATGTTCTTTTCTACATGGGATAGTTTCCTGCCAGCACTATGCAGGCAAAATGCCGGTCCATTCGGCGATGACCGTCAGTGGATGCTGTGGCCGCGTCGCGAACGGACGTCGATCGCGTACCAACTATCTCCGAATATTCTACACGTCGCGAGTTTGAAACCCGTGTGTGAAGTGAACTGTGATTTAAGAACTAACAGTTTTTTGTACAATCCTTTGTTGTAAAAATAAATATTTTTATAATAACAGTTTCAGCATTTTGTTAAGAAAATGTAACTTTGAATTTTTCGCTGAAAACCTGAAAACGACGCTGACAATTTTCACCAAAACTTTCGTAAGTGTTTTTTTTATTGTTGTTTAGTTTTAAGAATTTGTTTAAATGTTATACCCGAATGAGTAAATAGTGCAAGTGTAACCCTATCACTAGGAATAAGGATGAATGACCTTTAAACTCGATAAAAACCTGTATCGTCGCACAGTTAACTTTTGTAGATTGAGCAAAAATAATCAACAACTTTTTCCTGGTGAGATAATTTTATAATAATTAAGGTTCGTATTCTTGGTATTTCTTGCTGAACCTATAGGTACTCTTTTGAGAGCTTCAAATATCACTCTATAAAGGAAAAAATAATAATTGTAGATTAACAAAACTTTTGAGTAGAATTGGATTCGAAGTACAGAATAATATCCTTTGTACGAAAATTTTATTTCCGTACAAAGAATGATGGGGAACTTAAATAGTAGTATTTTCCAGTTAAGTTTCAAACAGTAATATTATTATAATAGGAAAAGCTATCAGTCTTAAAATAATAATAATATGTAAATAATAATAATATTAAAATAATAATAATAATATTAAAATAATAATAATAATATGTGTCTCTTGGGTACATTACCAGTCGACAGCGATGCGGATGAGTTTTTCGACGCTATTTTCTAGTTTCTGTATAGTTTTAGTTATGTTAGAATTTAATTTTGTTATTTTTAATTGTATTAAATTTTATAATTATATAGTTTAGTGTTAACTTGTATATTGTATTTAAAATGACGCTTACGCACCTTTTCCTAAATCGGGATCGTATTGATCTTACCCAATATAGAATGGTTGTGTAAATCTGAAACAGGACCGAATAATCGAAATCTCAATATTTATCAACGCGATCTAATATGAATATGATTGTACCTAAGTAGCACTAAATAAGACACAGCTCAACGTTGCCCAAGTAAGATAAATCATTACGAACACAACATGCGCCACAACTAGATATTATATGTTAATTCCGTCACATTACGCCTCTGCGCCTGCGCTCTCTATTGCAAACACTCGGCTCGTATCGATTAGAAATTATTCGATTATATCGTAACTGAGATCTGAATGATTGGCGAGTATAAAGCACCATTTACACGAGCAGAATATCTTGCCTATAGAAAGGCGAAAATATCCTTACGATGTTACGAGTTTAGTAGACGAGACTCGCAAAGCATTTATCGCATGTATTGTATTGACGCTAAGTTAGAAATAAGAACTAGCCGGATTACATTGCCCCTAACAAAATTTATTAATGATCAGCGCAACATGTCTTTTCGTTCCATACTTCTCTATTAGCCGTCCTCCGTCTGCCATTACAACTACAAGGACTAATAATAGTCATTGTAGGATGGCTATAAGAGTAGGGGAAAACCTTAGAAACGATGGATGGACTGTGTGAAAGTTGATATGGTTAGAAAGGGGGTGACTACCGAGATGACGACTAATAGAGAAGTATGGAAGAAAAAGACATGTTGCGCCGACACCAAATACTTACAATATTGATTAAATTACAGTTTTCGTCATCGTACAAGTATGTAATAGGACTTATTATACGATAACGCAAACTGTAATTTGGAAACGCGAGCTTCAAACATTAAAAAGGCGTGGTGACCGGGAAACTCGCGTTTTAACAAATGTGACAACTTTTTCCTTTGATCATAGAAAATTTATAGACTTTTTCAGAAGTCAACGTTTTGGTCTCTTTTTTGACACTTGCATATTCGAGGCCCGACACCCCGTGTACACGAGGTATTAGAGGAGGCGGGACACTCGTGGGAAGTCAATATTAGTTATTCTAAGTGATCTAGATTTAAGTTATTTGTAAGAGTTATAGCAGATGTCAGCGGTGACAACTTACTAAGTGGTTCTAATATTTTACCTGTCTAGCTTGATGTGCGCGATAAGACAGCCAACGCAATAAGTGATTTCGTAATTATATTAAAAAATATTTAAGTGCCGAAACGATATCAGGTACTTGTGAAAAAAATCTTTAGGTTCGGAGCTTTTCCTGAATAAAAGTAATGCTGAAATACAACTCTCATCACTTGAATAACTTTTCCCTTGAGTTTAAGTGAACTACTACAATATATCCACAGAATAACAAAGCTCCTCCGGCGCCGTCTTCCTGCCTCTAAAATATGTAAAACTGAAAGAACGTGGCTTAATTCCCAGCATATTGGATAATTGGCAAGTCCTTATTTCATAATATCTACCAAATCTATTACCTTCAGTAAAACCACGTGTGCTGTTGCCCGCGAGTTCGTCTGCAACCCTTAATAAAAAGCAGCCTATGTCCTGCTCCAGGTTCCAGGCGACGATCATTCAGTCGTTTAGGCGTTAAAGACAGAGTTACTTAGTTAGTTCCTTTTATGTACAGTCAACAAAAGAGATAAGTATGCAGGATCGTCAGATATAGTTAAAATTTATTAAGAAACCGAAATGAGCTGTTTGTTTTCTATTTATAAAATTTAATTTTATTCGAGAACATCCATCGGTTTCTTACTAAACATCAACTATATCCGTAGATCCTGCATACTTATCTCTTTTGTTGACTGTACGTTGAATACGTACGCCGAATGAGTTGATCATAAGACCACCACTATCTAGGACGCATCTCCGTAACTCGCTAGCTCACATGTCGTCACCCATCTTGTATACACACTACACTCAATCGCCGACAGCTACAGATATTAGTTGCGATCCAAAGTATTGCAACCTGCATGTGTCGAAATACTAATGATGAACCAACAGCGCGGGCGCCGGCCGTCGCGCACTCTTAGGATACGCTCTTAACTATGAGCATACAGGGTGATTCATGGGTGGTTGGTAATCTATATCTAAGTCTACATCTATACAGATTATAAATTAAAGTCGCTTTTCGTGTCTGTCTGTGTGTCGAGCGGTTCTTCTAAACTAAACAACGGATTTTGATGCAGTTTCACTATGATTTACAGAATGTATGTATGCCTAATGTGTACAATAGATTACTATTAACACAAATATAATAAAGAATACTCAATGTTTCGAGTGGTAAAAAGCAGGAGCGGGTCTGTCTGTGTGACCGGGTTGTTCTTCTAAACTGCTATTGGATCAAATCTACACAAACAAATAAACACACATAAAATAATAAACATAAATCCCCTCAATAACTTTGAAGCTATTTAAGACTCTTCTGATAGCTCATGACCGAATGAATCTTCCGGAAACTAAGTGAATACTCATCATCCTTTATAACGCACCTCACGATGCACAATAGATCGCGTTAGGTTCGCTTATATCACTCTGACGTACAAGAGGTCGACATCATTATTTTGTAATCGGGGATTGTGGCGCTTTGGATACTATTTATGTAGGTATACAATCAAGTATTCAGAAGTTGAGAGCAATGGTGACCCAGTGGTTATGACCGCGACTTACGAATTGTAGGTAGTAGGTTCGAACTCAGTCAGGCGCTTTTATACTTTGTGTAAATAATTTCATCACTACTGCTCTCAAAACGGTGAAGGAACGCGTCTCGAGGAAACGGTATGTCCTAGAACCAAAAATACAAAGACATGTGACATCTGCCAACCCGCACTGGGCCCGCGTGGTGGATAACAGCCGACTACCTCTCGAAGGGAGGAGGCCTGTGTCCCAGCAGTGGGAGCGTTATGGGCTGATTACGTTATGTAAGATACACTACTTAGGCGCTATAATATAGCACATCGGTTAGGTGGTTTCTGCTTTTAACCTCCATGAAACTAGGATGCACATAGGCCCAAAACTTCACGTCTTCCACGGCAGCGTCGGCAGCAGCGCAGAGATCGCTATAGCTGCATTTTTTTGGGCACAGAGGGCACCATAGGAGGTGCAACACGGCTCCACATCCACACCCTGTTACCGCACCGTCGAGGTAGCCCCACTTCGGTTCGGAGGAGGTTATTAAAAAAACCCTTCAAAATCTAAGACGCCAGGATAATTATGATATGGATCAATCCATATCATAATTTTCCTACTGCTGGGACACAGGCCTCCTCTATGTGATGAGGGAGTTGGCCATAACCCACCACGTGGGCTCAGTGCGGGTTGGTATATGTCACATGTCTTTGATTTTTTTTATTCTAGGACATGCCGGTTTCCTTACGATGTTTTCCTTCACCGTTTTGAGAGCAGTGGTAATGAAATTAAATCCACAAAGTAAAGTGCCTGCCTGGGTTCAAACTCACGACCTAACACTCGTAAGTAGGGGCCGATACCACTGGGCCACTACAGCTCTGAGAACGTGAGAACATTCAAAGGCGTCATTTTAATTTGTAACATTAAAATAAAGAAATAAATGCAAGTAAATGTAGATGATATCGAATACGGAAAGTGTTGGAGATACGTTATCTATGCAAATCAGAGCAGAGACATTATTAACATCCACTCGCATTCCTACCTAATTAAATCAGTCGCATTTCTTCACTATTATATACAAAACTGCTTGAATTTCAAATCCACTCGAGACTCTCTCCATGCTTGAACAGTCGCTAGTGCGACTGTTGAGCATAGGGTTCTGGGTTTGATTCCGTACGGACAAAATGTTATGGGATTTGTGTTGGAGTTTTTTAGTAGCAAACCGGAGTCTGGGATTGCCCGGTTGATGGCAATAGGCTCGCCCCTAATAAGTTCACCTCTGCCCCCGTTAGGGAAATACAGACGTGATGTTATGTGATTAGACTCCCAGTACTTGTGAAGACCGGCAAGTCCAAGGTCGCCAGTATGCAGAAACCAATGCCGACGTCTTATCTGTATCCCCCTGCAGTGGGTCAATAATAGGCTGGTATTATTATTATTAGGTATTATCAGTGAAACAGCAGACTATTACTCATTGTAATACTTTACTATGGAATATGATAATCTAACTTTTCCCGAGTCCGCTCGCGATTCCCTGTCGCGATAAACTATGGAAGTAAAGTCGTGACCGACTCACTAATTCTATTTATGCCTCAGCCGGCTCCGAACCTGGGACGTTTCGTATCGCGTTTCTCTCGGAATCCGTATCTTTGTTGTGTAGTGGTTTACAAGCTCGGTTTACGATTGAGGATATTTATGGGGGCCCGGGTTCGATTCTCGTGCTCGCTTGAAGAGTGCTTGTTTTGTTTTGAGCTAGATTTACATAACAAAATCCTTACATGCACCGACAACGCACAGCCTAAACCGCTGGACCTAGAAGCACAAAGTTCAGCACAAAATATAAGTCCCTTATATTACGAAAGTGAACAAGGAAGGATATTTTATAGAATATTGTTATTTTTGCCGATATCGCGATAGGAAACCCACCGGACGGGCGCATGGCTTGTCTAATAAGTTGTTATGGTGCCATTGAATATTTCTATAAACAATTGTTACTTTTCTTCACACATCCATAATCCATACTTCCCTATTAGTCGTCATCTCGGTACTCCCCCGTTTCTAACCATATCATCATTCAAACAGTCCAGTCATCGTTTCTGTGGTCTTTCACTACTCTTATAGCCATCGACATTTATACTCAAAACTTTCCTCACGACATTTTTCTGAATGTATCTAAGTATGTTTTCTTCCAAAACCGTGAGAAAACAGACCAATTCTCTATATTTTAAGAACGTTTACAGTCTGTTATCTCAGTCTCAATCTGTCAAAAATATTTTGACATTTATTTGTCGCTGAGATGAGACTGCGACTAGATTTTGAACGTTTTAAATTACGAGAATTGGCCTTCTGAAGTTCATCCATGTAGTTAATATGAATCAATTAATTAAAACTGTATCTTAATCCCAAAGCTAATCAAATACTGGTCACAAATAGGTACAGTTACATAATTAATATTATCCTTATCTATGCTAATTGTCTGTGGTCGCTAAACGGATCTAAATATTGCTAATTAATATCTTATAGATCAGTTAAATGTTGCAGATACCTGACGTTATTTATGTGATTTCATTATATAACATTTGCATACGATTTATTGATAATACATTATTGTAAGATAGATTATCATCACCTTTCGGACTTAGAATAATCCTTTGTATAAAATCACGCCAACAAGTTTCCAGATTGTAATCAAAGTAATTATGTCCGTTGCTCTTGAATAAAAACGAACACTTTTACGTTTAACATAATATTATTTCATGTCGCAATAATATGTAGGTATGCGTGGAATTAGTATGTAGGTACTATTTGTATGGCATAAGTATTAATCTGACAGCAGTCAAAAGACACTAAGATTTGAAGAACTGTATTTTTTAACAGGTCAGCAGTATGTTAGGTCCACACTGTAGGTATACCAGCGGTGCTATTCTGTAAAAATCTCACCGTGAAAACTTAGGTGAAGTGACCGTGGGAGTGAGCTGTCAATAGTGTCAATTCCTAGCAAAAACAAACTCACTTCACCTAAATTTTCACGGTGAGATTTTTACAGAATCGACCGACAGCACCCTAATTGCGTAACACACTATCAATTACAATCTGAATCATTTTGAAGGATATTGCTAATCCATTTCTACATATGATCGAAAAATTGGGCTGCTCTACAACGTAAATTACGCAATGAATGTTGCTGAACTGTCAATATCTTACGTAATTACCCCGCTGTATCATACTATACAGTTTGATAATGAACGGTTCGCCTAATTACCGTGTAAACCGCACTATTAGTAGATTATTCACTAAGGGGATAAAGCAGTGTCTTAATGTCGCGGGTGCTATTTTTAATTCTGAACGCAACGAAGGATCCTAGGATACCGAGCGTGGCGAGGGAGCCCTGAGTTAACTCATGAGCGAAGCAAGGGAGTTAAGACTAGAATTTTATTGTGAGTGCAGTGAGGAATTGAAGCTCGCCCAAGACGAAGACACTTTTATCCCCGAGGAGAATACTATACTTTTTACCGACTTCACAAAAAGGAGGAGGTACTATGTTCGGGTGTTTGTGTTTTTTTTTTTTTTTTTTTTTTTTTTTTTTTTTTTGTATGTTTGTTCATCGTTTACTCCGCCAATTGTCGACGGATTTTCAAAATTCTTTTTTTGTTCGAAAGTAGATAGTTCTGAGGTGGTCCCATTGTCACCAAGTTAGGATCTGATGATGGGATCTCAGAGAAATCGAGGGCAACCCTCAAATTTTATAGGCTCACTTATTGTTTTTCGCATATTTTATGAAGTATCTTGTGTATTTATACAACTCCTTAACAGTAAGAAGTTACTCGAACAGGCAAGGACTGTTTTTAGTAAATTGTTTTGATGTTTGATAGGGCATTTGCCACATTTGGTCTCATGATCATCAAATCATGACCTGATGCTGCAGTCAGGATAGTCTGCAGAGTACCTAACTCCTCGACAACTAACAGCAGATATATCGTGTTTAGGCTCATTGAAAAGGGCTCGATGTGTGGATAAACGTACTGTTACTGAGGAACACCGAAGACCTGATGCTGAAGCCAGGAGCATCAGAAAAAGTACAAACCTTGAAATTACAGCACCGTAGTCGTGTTTGGGCTCATTTTAAATAGGACTAATTTTATGTTCAATGCAATGTTGACATAAGTTTGGCCTGATGCTGCAGCCAGGATTATCAGCATCTAATCTAAAAACTAATAAAAGGAGAACTCCTCAACAATTAACGTCCCTGCATCGAGAAAAGGAATATTTTATAAAAAGGCGATGGGCAAGTTGACATTAGGCTATTGTAACTTAGATAAATTATAAATAGACCCACTAAAAAGCGAGAAATAAAAACTTTTTAACAAAAAAAAAACCGACTTCCAAAAAAAACACCACAAACTGAAAAATAACTTTAATTTCGGAAGTCGGTGGCAAAAACTAAAATACTGATCCCTAAGACACCGACTTCCGAAATTAAAGTTATTTTTCAGTTTGTGGTGTTTTTTTTGGAAGTCGGTTTTTTTTGCACCTACTAACTGCGAGGTAATAAATCCAATTCTATTATCGAATTAGTAGTTTAAGAAACTGTTAAATAACCGGGAATACCTAGTTCTAAGCAGTGTCATACAGTATTTATCCGACTACATGACAGGACACGGACAGGGTTATGTTTTTATGCGTACTTAACTTATGTATCTTTGAATGTGAAATTCCTTATACCCTCGAAGCATCCTAACGGCCGGATGGATTTTAATACATGAGGTGTCATTGACTCGTTTGGGTCGCGCGAAGGTTAGGTATAGGCTAGGTTCTGTTTTTTATAAAATCTAAATGGTGAATTTTAGACGAGAAGTATAGTCTTGAAAAAAAAGATTGTACAATTACTGTGGGGTATCAAAGTAAAGGGTTTGAGGAGATGATTCCAAAAACATAAAACACTAAAAGTATTAAGATCACTTTCGAGCAGTCGGATGCAGTTGGAGATTAACTTAAATCACACCTACTGCCTGTCGGGTTTTTTATTTTTTCAATCTTATCTCATTCATCAAAAACCGAATACTTCGATAATATCGTCAATGGAGCATTAGCCCAAATCCAAAATTCTATACGCACCACAGCAACCGATAATTTTGTTCGTCGACGGCGACTAAAACCTAACATTTTGGTCAATACTATACATTAATAGAAAAAATCATTTTTTTTATTTCCATACGATTTTCTCAGTTTACGTTCCAAATTCAAATCACAATATTGACCACCGCGCCGGGTCATAATGAAATTCAGTACAATATTAATGCCCGGCTAGAGCCTTAGGGCTTAAATGACTTTCTTTAGTTAAACAAATTAAAATAAAGTTGATAAGGAAGACTCGTTAATAACCGGAGTGTAAAGTGTAGCAGTTATCGACATTAATATTTATAAACTTGAGAGAATATTCTGAATATCGGAAGGCGATCAATTTGTCGTGAGAATGTTATAGCGCTGTATTAGAGATATGGAACGTTACGTACTATCAGGAAAATGGATACCTAAGTGTGCATACACACGAGCAACACATGACAGTGGCAGCTGCAGGCGTCGACGCGTCGGTTGTTGCCGACACGCGTCGGCGGCTGTCGCCGACACGCGTCGGCGGCTGTCGCCGACGGTTGCCTCTGTTGTCGCACGTGTGTATGCACACTAATCAAAACAAAAGAAACAACTAAATGTTCAAAACTAGCTCACTTTTCAAGCAGTATGATATGATGCAGTTATTTTAGTTGAGTTTGTGATAGCCCATGCTATTGTATCCACTATCCAGTGAGGTAAATGTTGTTTTATTTACACTGACAAGCAAACACTGATAGGCTTTCACAAATTAAGCTCAATTATTTAAATCGGTTTAGTTAAATGAAATTAATGAAACTGAACGCGATCTGCACATTTAAACCGCGTTCAAGAGCTCAGTCAGTGTCATCAGTGTTGTGGAATATTGACACTGACAGGTCTTAAATCCGGTGACAATTGCCATAAGCGAGGCTATACGGGGAATAGAACAAACTCACCGTATAGCATAGCCAGTGTAATTTATAAGTTACTAGCTTTCCCTTGTCCCAAGCTGTCATCTGTCAAACTTATCGATCGGTTGAGTGTTTTAGGCGTGAAAAGGTTACAGATAGACGATTAACGATGGACCTACCTTCTGATAACCAGAATGCTAGAGATCGCATATCGAATCATAACCCTAGAAGCAGGGTCGCACATCACTGGTTGAGCGAGCTGTCAGTTGAAAGTGACAGGAGGTGACTTCCCGCGCTTTCGAATTAGCGCCCGGTAGTTTGGATATCAATTTTGGAGTGTAATTAGTGAAGTTATTAAAGAAATTGGTAATTAACACACTTTTAATTATTGCATCTAACTCTACAAAGATCTGAGGGGTAATTCTCGTAATTTTAAGAACGCTCACAGTCTGATCTCAGTCTCAATCTGTCAAAAATACTTACCTCTAAAACCCCTTTGACAAGTTTTTGACATTGATTTTCACTGAGATGAGATTGCGACTACATTTTGTACGTTTTTGATTACGGGAATTGACGTTCTGTATTCGCAAGAAAAGCCAGAGTGTAAAGCTAGTCCCCACTAATGATATTCCGCGGTCAGTGTAGTTACCTGTGATAATTAATTCCATGTCATAGTTTGTGCCAGTTCGCTCGTAATAAATCGACGTGTTACCATTATGTGCGAGATCGTAGATTATATTCAATATTATATATTACATCTCTGTTGGACAGCATTGTAATTAAATCCGTGATAGTTACATTATTATCTAGGGAAATCAAGTCGATTTTTTTTTTGGTAAGACTGATGGTCAGACTGAAAAAAATAATTTCTTACTACACCACATTAAAGCGATTTCATTAAGACTTACTGACTATAAACAGTAAAAAGAAATGTTTGTAAAACAGTAAAAGACAAAACAGTAACGTTTAATGATCGAACATACCATTTACTGAACAACACGTTAAAGTTAAAACGTTAAAGTTGCCTCAGGCATTAAGTCCGCCTTTGTACAGTATTTTACTTGTGCATAAAGTTTTAATAAATAAATAAAGTTTACTATCATGACATTTTGCCTGAAGCTTTAACTATTTTCGGATTAGTAAAAAATACTGTTTTGAACGTTAGGCTCAATTATGGAACTGTCTAAAGCCGTGCAGATCAATGTTTTTTAGTGCAGACTTTCGGGCTTCTGACTACCCGTAACGACTGTCAAAGATCTACAAATGACAACCGGGACCAACGACTTTACGTGCTTTCCGAGGTACGGTGGGATCTTAGTATGTAAACATAGTCACCCATTCACGGACCGACCTCGGCAAGTGTTGCTTAACCATCAAGATCGACCTGTGCGGCTATTATTATTTAGCCAAGGGCTCTCTCCTCCCACGAGCTCTTTATTGTACTCACACCATAACAATTAAATTAAAAGAGTGGCTGCACGTATATGTCTATGAATACAACTAAAAGTGATTGATCAACATTTAAATCTGTTAGAAACCTCAACCGCGTTAAAAAGAAACCCCTATAAATAAGAATCAATTTCTCATGCAGCCATCGATGCAAGAAGCACAGGACCGGTCGACTTGGCGCCGCTTGGGGGAGGCCTATGTCCAGCAGTGGACATCTTTTGACTAAACTGATGATAATATTTATTATATGTATAAAATTGTCAAAACTTTCATTTAAAACACAATATCCACATCGTCACAATCATCATCCTGATCTTATCTTAATGTATTTGGTGTCGGTGCAACATGTCTTCTTCTTCCATACTTCTCTATTAGTCGTCATCTCGGTAGTCCCTCTTTCTAGCCAAGTCATCTTTCACACAGTCCATCGATCGTTTCTTTTAAAACACATTTAGGTTCAGCAACACTAATGCCTGTCCAACCACAACTCGAAACAAAAAGCTCACCTTATCTCTCAGTAGACAGCGCAGACACGTAGATATTATGTTAATATATGGAACCAGTTCCTCTTATAATAGATACAAGCTAACACTCGTCGATAATGTTTCATTAATTAATTACTTGGACTTGTCACAACATGCCGTGTAATCAGACTAACAGGGGCCGACAACTTGAGGCAAAAAATAATAATCGTAGTTTTTATTATTCCTTTTGGTTTTGGTATTAAACTATCTGATGTGTGAATAGTATGGTGATATTATAGTCAGATGTTAATAGTTAAGAAATGTATTCAAATGGTTTAACATAAAAACAAAAAGAAAACTTTTAGTAAACATAACTTAACATCGCGCCTGTATTCCCCGAAGGGTTAGGCAGTGTACCTACCTAGGTATACATAGTACACCCACATTTCGTGATAAGGGGCGAGCCTATTGCCATCAACTGGGTCCAAATCGAGACTCCGGGCTGCTACTGAAAAAAAAATGGTTGCCTGTAAAGTCGGTTTTACGGGCGAAGATTTTACGTGACAACGTCTTTCTCTCTCTCGTTCGGTGACTCATCGTAACGTTACCGAGCGTTACACTTTTTCATAAGTGACTCCCAGCCGCAACCTAATTTAAGACGTTGTCACGTCAAAACCAATAAGTATAACTTTGCCCGACCGAAAAATTAGTAGGTACCTAGTACGTTTTTTTCGTTATTCGGTGTATTCTGATTGTGTGTTGAAATACTTTCCAGGGAACACTCCGTGGAATGTTTTGACACCACATAATTAATGAGATAGCTACTAGTCCAAAATAAATATTTTTGTTATGATATTTTAATTTTTATATTTCGGTTTTTAAAGGTTTTGCGCGAGAACCACAACAATTATATCACATGAGTAGACAAACGGTTGTCTAGTCATGTGATTATATTATATGTACGTTGATATAAAATTGTATCTATTTAGCAATAAACCTAACTCTACAGCATTATTTATAGAGAAAAAAACGGCAAGTGCGAGTTGTTGTTGTTGTTGTGTTGGCGACTCCTGATGTAAGTGAGGTAGAAGCAGCATGTAACGAATGTTTACTTGACGTGGGGGAAAGCGATTATAGAATGTGTGGAAATATAGAAAACTGGTGATTTTATGGTTTTCCGGTACCTTTTAGTAAAACGATTTAGATTACATAGGTAAGTTCGGTCATTTCCTGCTTTCTTTTTGTTGACTAGTGATCTTGAGCATGTGGCATCTTCCGGTCGATTCTGTGTAAATCTAACCGGGAAAATGCAGGTGAAGAGAGCTTGAAATGAACTGTCATCCCACCAGACGCTAAGGATTTACAGCTGACGACAACATGCTCGTGTATTTGAGCACCGTACTCTTACACGAGCGACACATTGTCCGCGGCAGCCGCCGACGCGTCGACGGTTGCAGTTGCCTCTGTCGTCGACGCGTGTCGCGTGTGCACACTTAGTTTTCACGGCGAGATTTTTACAGAATATCACTACTGGATTTTATCAGCACAATCTCAGAGTCATACACACAAAAAACACCAAAAAAAACAATAAAGAGGTTGACAACATTTTGGCAAGTTGAACATGAGCCATGATCATAATTTTATTACCAGTCATTAAATATTAAACACGGCTTCAGCAATAAAAAGTCAACTTTAAAGCAAGTTCTGAATCACTCCCACCATCAATTAAAACTACATAAACATCGAATGGACGGTTGTATAATTATTACATAAATATAAACATAATGTACAGACGCCAGCACATCAAGCTACTACAATCTGTCAAATTTTTTAAATAGATTTTCAACTTTATCGCTAACGAATAAGGTTCAAAGTTGATTTGGAAAATTGTACAGTTTTGGGTAGCTTGATGTGCTGGCGTCTGTACATACATCTGCGGCATCTGCCAAACTTCCAGATCAATTAACAACTACATACTCTACGCTGTTTACTTTATTATTAATTCTAAGAATTAACCGAAATATAGAACCACTACGTTAGGGTGACATCACACTGTATATGCGACACGACTAGAAGAGGTCTACTAATAAAAATCTTAAATTAATTAATCCACTGACAGAACGCACCGCCTGCATTGCTGGGTCTAGAAACATGATCATTATTTTCCATAAGCATTCCTTTTATTATAATGAAGGTGAGAAATACGGAAGGATTTTTGAAAGGTTAGAAAGCTGGAAGTTGGTATTTCGACTTCTGTTTACAAGTAAAAGTTGGATTAAAGTTTGTATGGAAGTCTGTAATTTTTCCCTGTGGGATACCCCATCGGGCACATGGCTTCATGTAATATTCATTACAAAACTATTACCGATTTCCTGGTCAGGGTTGTTAGTGTCTGTCGCTTTCAACGGTCGATCATAGTCAGTGTGTTGATCGCAGTTTGTTATGACTGGTATACAGGTTAAAGCTACTGCCCAATGCAGTGCACTAGCGGTGACGGGAGGCATTTGAGCCACGAACCACACACGGAAATATTACACTGTATCAGGTTCCATTTGACTTTAGATTAATCATCAATCTAGCAATCGTTTACTCTGTTCTATTTCTTAAATTGTCAATTTGATTTGATAAATCAAAATACATGTTAGTTATGCATCATTCTAGTGCACTATCCGCCATCAATTTCGCCAAGATCACAGAGTGAAATGATGCGTCAGCTTACCAAAAAAATAAAACAATCTGCCTAGCTTTTTCACCAAATATGTTGGGGTCGCCTTCCAGTCTAACCGAATGCAGCTTATTAGCAATATACAGAGCGACTGTCTATTATACAGGGCGACTGTCTATTATACAGAGCGACTGTCTATTATACAGAGCGACTGTCTATTCGACCTTCACAACCCAGTGACTGCGTAACACGATACCCCTTGGTAAGAATGGTTGTCAGACTTTTGGGCTTCTGACTGACCGACGCGACAGTCAAAACTCTACGAATGCTTAACGTGCTTTCCAAGGCAAGGAGGGGTCTCGATTTGTATTGGATGGTCATCTATCCACCAACCGACCGCGGCTAGCGTAGCTTAACTTACGACCGACCTGTGCGTGCGGCTGTTATCAATTGACCACGAGCTCCTCTAATGGTCACCGTACTTAATATAGTATGATTTATTATACCAATACCTACCGACCGAGTAGTGACGCACACATCTTCAAACTTGTAGCTACCGAACTTGAACTCGTAGCACTTTATTCTGTGTTACCAAGCTTTATCCGAGCAACGCCCGAACAGCGCCAACTCAATAAGTCCCATTATCAATTAGTGTGGACTGACACAAACTGAAGTAAATGCTTAACCTTTAGACAGCGAGTAATACGCGCGACAAGTTATGTCTGGGCTGGCTTTATTTACACCCGGACAGGACACGTTTGTACCATTCATATAAATTGTAGAATATTATTGGTGATAGTTGAATTATTTAGTAGGTGCGACTAATGTGGGCACTGCGGTCTTATGGAGACAGATATTGTGTTGGTATTACAGAATTTATTGAATTAACTTTAGCCTCTGAGATCAATCATAGAGCCAGAAGTGTATAATAATATTGGCTATGGCGTTAATTAATTTTTCGTTAGACCTTGTTTATGAAACCTTAGCCAAAGGGGGAGACCCTATAGATGTAGGTAGTGGTGCCCAGTGGTACCGGCCGCGACTTACCAGTTTCAGGTGTTGGGTTCGAGCCCAGGCTTTTGGCAATTTCATCACCACTGCTCTCAAAACGGTGAAGGAAAACATCGCGAGGAAACCGGCATGTCCTAGAACCAAAAAAATTCGAAGACGTGTGACATCTAGCAACCCACACTGGGCCCGCGTGGTTGATTACCGTCTCGAAGGGAGAAGATCTGTGTCCCAACATTGGAAGAATTATAGGCTAATTATGCTACAGATTTATTCCGCCAGGAGTCGCATAGTCGCTGGTGTTGTTTACCTGTCAAACACCATAATTTTTTGAGTGTTATATAAATAAACTTTTTTTTTTCAATTACATGCCTGTATGTAGTGCACTGAATGATGGAGTTGTAATAATAAAGGCATACACCGTTTTCTCGCTGATCAGGAAAGAATAAAACTGTTAAAGCCGTACGCCTAATAAATTGGAAACCGAGTTCAGTGACTATTTGCACTGTAGACCTGGCGATTTTTATGACGAGGGCTTTTAGTGAAAACATTCATCAGTTAGACTGCTGACAGTTACGAGCGAGGGTGGCGTCATCTATATGACTAATACATATATACAGACTGTACTATATATATATGTATAATCATAACATTGTTGGATTATTCCCAGATAAATATTAAACGATTTTATTTCAAAGTAAGCCTTACGAAACTCGTGTCGTGCCGCGTCCAACCTGCCACGCACGCGCAGGCGTCGGGTCAATACCAAGAGTCCCTGCATCTATTGATGTACGAGTTACAAGTCACACGGTCACAGAGCTCCCGGTAAGGACGCGGTGACTAACAGTATTGAATTACCATCGATTTTTATGATAATCCATACTGTCAGTCTGTCTGTATGTCTGTTACCTTTCACGCCCAAACGGCTGAACGGCAGACCATGACCTGCGTTAGGACTTAGGATACTTATTATCTGGGTAGTAGGTACGTTCCCGTGGGAATATTTGGAAGCAGCGGCTAAAGAAACTCTAATTTATGCTAACATAGGATAGCTAATAAGAAGTGGGTCCTAAATCACACAAATAAATACCGATAAAATGGTAAGATTTATATTCCACAAATAACTTAAAACATAGAAACAATATTAATATTTCGGTAAAAATAAGTGTTTCTAACATTTTGCCAGAAACAGACAGAGAAACACGACACTAAGATAACTATGAAATTAAATCAAGATATCGTTCACATCCTTAACGAATAAATAACACTAAACAATAGAACACTCTCTCCCACTAATTTATATTGAAGCAAGGTGTCACTAATACCCGCGTCTAATAACTCGACAGTACTCGACACCCGCCGCCCCACAAGCCCACAATACATTACCATCTAAATAAATCTTAACGTTGTGTTAAATCAGGACAAACTGCAGGAAAGCTCAAAAGGCCCACTCCGTAAACCAAGGTGAACGCTGGAAGGTAAATATGAATTTCTTATAATCCTCCCGACCGATTTCGGTCATGGTGGCCAATCTCACCTGGTATGCGGGAGATATTATAGTGCACAAGTGTGCGCAAACACAGGCGCTCTCTCAGTTCCTTTACTCTCATCGTCCAATGGGACGGCAATCTGACACTACCCCAATCTAACTCTAGACTGCTACTGAGAAAAAACTGGTACTTGCCCGTGGTCCCCTTAATACTTTTTTTTTTCATATAAGACTAACCTAGAGCAACTGATAAGATGTGTTCAATATTTGGCATTTGTGACAAAACTGGTCCCTACTACAAAGATAGTCTAGAAATTGCAAAGAATTGCACAATGAATTTTAGTTGTCATAGGTAAATAAATAAATATGTTAATAAACAAGGCACATACGATCAGCTTCGGAAAGATACTGTGTCTGTCACACAGGTTGTTGAGGCAAATAACGTTTTCCCCGTGGGGGTAGGCAGAAACTACTACTTGCAGCCTGTTTTGGTAGCAGGTGGCGTTTTCCAAAACTTGATGTGCCATAATTATGTCCTGCCGAACACTGTACAATAGAGCAGTGCTGGTCCAGTGGTAAAGGCCCAGACTTATGAGTTGTAGGCCGTGGGTTCGAACCCAGGCAAAACATTCGTGAGGAAACCGGCATGTCCTAGAAAAAAAATCGAAGATATGTGACATCTACCAACCCGCACTGGGCCCGCGTGGTAGATTACAGCCCAGTCCCTCTTGAAAAGAGGAGGCCTGTTTCCCAGCAGTAGGACCATTATAGGCTGATTGCGTACACTATTGCGTTAACTTGTCTTTCTTTAACTATTCTGCATTCCGACACTGCGACAAAGTGCACAGATAAAGAGCGTCGGATAAACTCGTCGTACAGTAATCTCCGAAGGTCCAGCTCTACAGAACACAAACCCCGGTGATTGAGGTCCCCTGATACAGCATCGTAGTTATGGAGGAGATTAGAGCTGCTCCGTAGTGGTGACCCTGTCCGTTGTGCTAGTAACGATATTGAAGGAGTGGGTGCACGATACAGGGTTGATTCAGCAAAGTGGGAATAATGGAATTGTCAAACAAATTCATTTTAATAACATAATAAATCATGCCTACTATGTTTATGTGGAGGTTAAAATATGTATAGAGAATGAAATCAAAAATGATATCTATTACCTACTTATCCGGATAACAACCGGAGTTGCCGACATAGCTTGCAGAGTAAGTAAGCTGAAGTGGCAGTGGGCTGGCCATGTTTATCAAAGGACTGACGACCGCGTATCGGCAAGCGTAGTGTGGAACGCCCCCCAGCTAGATGGACCGACGAACGTAAAAAGGTGGTTGGGACAGACTGGATGCAAAAATGGGAGGACACGTGTTACCAGACCAGATAGATCATGAGGTCTATCTGTGTGCGTAACATCCAAATCCTTTCAGTCGTTAAGGCGTGCGGCATTCATTGAGCTAGGATGTGCCATGGTGAGGCAAGCAGGAACCCGTTGGATGCGAAAAGCACAAAACCGGTCGATGATGAATTAGGATGTAACAGGTGGCGAACCCATTGTCATCAAGTAAACACAAATCCAGAGTTAGGACTGTTACCAGGAAATTCCTTAAGGAAAAAAATAATAAAAGTTTGACAGGATCCACCATCCTCTAACCCAGGTCCCCAAGCACAGCAGTCACGACAGCCTCCAGACGAAAGAGGCAGTCAAAATTCAAAAATTCAATTTAATTTTAAAATATTTTATATCACATAAACCTACATGTGTACTTATGAAACGTCAGAAGCTAGGTGCACGGTTCTAATTGATCGTTTCCTATGGAGAAGAGCCGCCAAGAAACTCAACAGTTACTCTTTAAAAAAAATATATATATATATATAATTTTTTCAAATTACAGTAGATATGGGAGGACAAAGTAGGCCTGTCAACAAGGTACTTAAAAATAGTCAAATAATGAAGTTGGTAAAACATAGCGTCGTGACATACATTTAATTTTGTTTACTTTCTCACGAAATTAATCAATGTTTGTACTGTTTTCCCTTATATTAAATACATTTATCATTAGAAAAAGTACCTGAGCCCACTAATCGTTGCCTTAACGATAACGCCCCCAAGCTTACTTACAATTAGCGACCCAGCGTGATACCGATATCGAGACCGTAAATCTGATACCGATACCAACTTTCTAGCCGACATGATAATCAAGCGATACGATATATAATCTGTGGTGTATTTACTGCGGCGACAGATGGAAACGTTTCAATTTGTGTAAATCTCGGCTTGAATGCGGGTCAGGACACAAAGTGCTGCGATAAGTAGGGCTCATTCGATACCGGAATCATCGATAAGTACTTTAAACTTGACATCGATTTGGAGTCGGGATAGCTAGGGAATTGTTGAAAGCCTTCGCTCTTAGAAATTAAACTCTTAGAAACCGAATCAAATTCGATACTTCTTAAATTAAACTCATAAAAACCGAATCAAATTCGATACTTCTTAAATTCTTACAATATACTTACTCTCTCTAATTAATAACTTACAAATTGTTTCTGTCCATAGAGTTCTTATAAAAGAATAGCATGTTCAAAGTCAAAGTCAAAACATTTTTTTTTTTTAAACATTGCCCCACACTAGGAATTTCTCCTGTATTGTGGGTACGTTTACAAACATTTAAACTCACATACACAAACAGCCAGACCCGGAACAACTACTTGTAGGTCGTACAAATATTTGTGATTTATTTCAAATAGGCACATAAAAGGCACTTTTGAACGTCAAAAATTACAATAAAATAGAATTGATTCTAGTCGCCCCTTCCAAAAGATAGTGTTCGTATGGAGAAGAATGGGCAAGAAACCTTGTAAAATATTTTAAAAGAAACCTTGTAAAATATTTTAAAAGAGTAACGGTGGAGCCGTTACTCTTTTAAAATATTTTACAAGGTTTTGTACCTAGAATAAAATTAGTCTACCACAAAAGGTAAAAAGAATTAAAAATAAAGGAATGACAGGTAAATCAATTATGTGATAGATACATGGTGCTCACATACTTACAAATAAAATTAAATGATTTTCCTAGAATTTTAACAAGTGTGTAAGTTACTGTAGTCACAGATTGCAAAATCATGTTATAAAAAAAAAAAATAAATTGCAGTTCAGTGTTTAACTTAACATAGTTTATAATAAGACCCGCCTGTTACACGCGGAGACCTCTTCTCATACAGAGAAGGCACACACCACGCTTGCTTAACACCTAACTATCAGCTGTGCTCAACACGGCTTGCAGATTTCAGCCTTATATTGAGTAAGTCCGAGTCGAGTGTTAGTTAAGTCTTATAAGTCCAAGTTTCCTGACGATGTTGTGCCTTCAGTAATGTCCAAAATAAACTCAGACGGTACATAAGATGAATTGAAAAGTCACATTGGTACTTGCCCGGATTTAAACCCAACCTCGTGTGAGAGGCGACCGGCAATCACGGCACGATATGACATAACAATATAAAAGGAACTCGAGCAATTACTTCGATCTTCTAAATGCTTAGACACACGACGAAACATCAAGCTATACATTTCCAGTTTTAGCAGACCTTGCATTGGCTTTTCGTACAATAGGAAGTCAGCCTAGCTTAGGTATACTGGAAATGAATAGGTTGATATGTCGCCGTGCGTACCTATGTCACAAAATTACTGAAAACTATCGAGTACTAGTTTGTCGAGTCTAAGATCAGCCCTAGTGATAATCATTGTGTAGTACATTATAGCGAGTACATCTAATCTAGTTGATAACGGAGCCCGTTCGTTAGCTCGCTGTCACTACAGAGAGCGATCGATAGATCTCTCACCGGTTCCACCAAGAATACAATTATAGTACTTTACTACCAACCAAGTAAAGTATACTACAACAAGTATAGTACAACAATAGTAAAGTACTATTTACTATCAACCTAATTATTGTCATACCGAACAAACCACTTAACAGCGCTATATGGCTTATTTATAAACAATGATTAATTAAAGTTCAGTGACGTTTAAACGTCAAAAATGTTTGATTAAACAGTCGCTAATCACTACTTAACTTTGAGCAACGTTTATGAATACAGTTAGGACGTATATGAATGATTGAGTCACCGTATCTATTACTAACATAACATAACATCACGCCTGTATTGACACAGGGTTGGGCAGAAGTGCACCTACATACACCCACATTTAATGGGGATGAGCCTGTTGCCATCAACCGGGCATGGGTCAAGACTCCGGGCTGCTACTGAGAAATTCCAGATGGAAAAACCCGACCCGCCCTGGGTTCCAGGGACACATGCACATCAGTACCACTACACCAACGATATGGGCATGACCATTAAAAGGGGAATATGTTCTATCAGTACGCAAAAGTAACTCCAGTACATCAGGCATGTCGTTCGATGGCTATTGACTAGCTCAATGAAACTACTTTATAGAGCTAGTCAATATAGGGTCGCAGGGACATCGATGTGCAACCTGTTACTACTGATCACCCTATATTTCATGGAATTAAATTTGTTTTTTGTGTATATTGTGTCCCACTGCTGGGCAAAAGTCATTTTTCCTTCCAAACCTCTCCATATCTTGTGGGATATCTGGCCGTGTTGGCCCTGCAAACATGCTCAGATCGTCACACCACCTTCGCCGTGGTCTACCTCGACAGCGATGTCCTCCCTCAGGCGTACAGTCAATGACGATCTTTGCCCATCTCGAGCGACGTGGCCAGCACACTCCCACTTACTGGCCCTTTTTTCTCTAAAAACTCTTAAAACTAATCTTCATTAATTAATTCATTAATTCTCTCAAGATTAAAAGGGACCTAAATGTGAGCGATTTATTCATACGATGCAAGCTTTTAAATAAATCGCTCACAATTTAGATCCCTTACAGATGTTATAATTTCACGCCCACTTTGCAGGACTGATTCGATAGAATGCCGTCTATCAACGACTGAATTATATTAGGTATACCGTATACCTAGAGCGAACATTTATATTAGAAATAAGTCATGGACTGTTAGCTAATTTATTGACGGAATGATTAACACTTCACGGTTAGCGCTAACGGTATTATACAAACACAGTCATAATACCTAAAAATCTGTAATAATAATAAAGCTGAAAAGTTTGTGATTTTGTTTGTTTGAACGCGCTAATCTCTGGAACTACCTCAGATTTGAAAAATCTTTTTGTATTTGTTAGCCCAATTGTCGAGGAAGGCTAGTCAGAAAGATCGCTACACGAAAACGAAGTGACATCGCGGGCAGCTGTTGCAATGCGATGGGGAGGGTCGGGAACAAGAAATTTCACGCGGACGAGCTAGTATTTATAACTTTCCTTAGTTTCCACAGACTAGAAATAATATTTAATTTATTTCGACGTTTATAGGTAGTTATGTTATGATAGGAAAACAAGCATGTTTGACTGAATGAACAAAATTATAACGATAATAGGTATCTTAAGAGGGCTGTATCTTTGGAAGTTGTGCAAGCCTTTTCTTCCTTTTGATATTTTACCTTTTTATTCATTTTGTCTATGCTTTTTCTACCTTTTGGTTTCTACTTCTGATTGACATTATACTTTTGTTTTACTACCAAGAACCAGCGCATTTCATTTGGGTGTGTCACGTTTGATATAGTAACAAAAGTTGTAACGATCATAAGACCTAATTTCGTTTAATATAATTTTTATTTAATATAACGATCAAATGATATAATGAATTATTGATATAACTTCATTTTACCTAATTTCATATGGTATAATGAACAGTTTTGCACATTTGAAATAATATTCACATAATATAATATTTAGTTGCTATAATATTCAAAATCTATAAGTAACGTTTAATATAATTTGGCAATGTCTACTTTTAACAAGCGAAGCGGGGCTCCGTCGACATAGGATGCAAGAGCGAGCGAAGGGCACCCCGAGGTTAGGTTGTGTTAGGTTACTTTAAACCCTTTACACAGAAATAGGGGCCCCGTCGACATAGGATGCAAGAGCGAGCGAAGGGCAACCCGAGGTTGGGTTATTTTAAACCCTTCACTCAGAAATAGAACACACACACATAGAACACAAGAGCGATTCTTTACATAGAAGGCAAAAGCGAGCGAAGGGCAGAAAATTAGTTAATATGAATGTTAGGTCATATGAACGTTATATAAAAAGAGCATTATACAATATGAAAATTATATGAAATGAATGTTATACTAAATGAAATTAGATAAAAAGAAAATTATATCAAATATAACATTAGATCATATGAAATTTGGTTAAATGTTTTTATAGCATATGAAAATTATATCATATTATGAGAGTTATGTCAAACGAAATTAGACTATCTGTTGTTATACCAAACATTACACACCCATTTTATTTATTGTAGTTAATAGAAGTAATAACTTTTCACAGAAATTAAGTTTCTAGTTTTTACGCCAATTTAACTAAAGTTTCTTAATTTAATTTATATAATCTTAATTTTTTTTTCTTAAATACCTATCAATGAACATAATCGCGTTTTACGTGACTGCGACGCTAATTCTCCTCAACTTGTTCTTGTTGTGTTTGGATGCTATATTTTATAATTGTTTATGCGTCACGTTTAGTGCAAACAATATTGTGTTTTCTTTCTTTTATTTTTAGGGTTCCGTACTGTAAGGGACCTAACTAAGGACTTGAATTCAAAGCAGTGGACTGTAGATTTAAAGATATAATCCAAATAGGTACAATATAAAAGTAATGTCGACGTTTGTGAAACGTATGGAGTGCGCGCGCGTGCCGTCGTCCGAGATCAGTAGCGAAGTGGTCCGACAGGCCGCGTCCTGCACGCCGCACCTCTCGCCGCCGCTCGCCGCCTTCCGTTGTCTCACGACAGCAGCCGAAGATTGCCGGAGGCGCCCGAACACGTAACCAAAATGGTAAAAACGGAACCCTTATGGTGAGACTAATTCTGTCTGTCCGTCTGTCACAGCCCGAT
This sequence comes from Oligia latruncula, assembly GCA_948474745.1. Classification (NCBI taxonomy): domain Eukaryota; kingdom Metazoa; phylum Arthropoda; class Insecta; order Lepidoptera; family Noctuidae; genus Oligia; species Oligia latruncula. Next base: position 313,442 of record OX419707.1, on the reverse strand, counting down.
ATCTCAAGAACTGCTAATAATGCTATCAACTTGAAATTTGGAATAGTTTTAGATGACGTTTGCCCAACTATTTTGCAAATAAGAAAGAAATAAAAATATATGTATATTTTTTGCAACAGGGACTGAAAAATTCGAAGTGGGGTTACTAGGGCATGTGAGGTATCATATGAAAGAGCTCAGTTTGCACATTCTCAAACATTTTTTCTATTTTTTTTAGGCCGCACAGTTTTCGACTTTTGATGAAAAATGAAAAAAAAAATACCGTCCCCCCCCACCCCTTATCTCCAAAGTTTGCAAAGAGAAAAATCTAAAATTATTATATGTGATAGAAGTTTATGTAAAGATTACAGGAAAAATAAAACGAAGTCTCTAAATAGCACACATTTTCAGAAATCATCAACAAAAGTTACATTAGTTTCAGTATCGGTCAAGAGATGGCGCTGACATAAAATTGCAATGTTCTACACCGCAGTGCAGTGTTAAAATTCTCTGATGAATATAGGCTTCGCCGATGAAAATTTAAAACCATGATGGTACGGAACCCTCGGTGCGCGAGACCGACTCGCTCTTGCCCGGTTTTTTCTTTGTAGTATCTCACTGGTATAGGAGCCTCTCCGTTTTTATCATCTCTCGAAATTCTGCTAAACGATATTAAAGGAACATGCGCTATAAAGTTAACCGGATTACTCCCCACACAGTCACACAGCAAGCGCCAAAGATTCGATGTAAGTATTTATTTATATGTAGCACTTCTGTGAAACTATCAATATATTAGAGTGCGGCGATTGTTTGCGGAAGCCGCGCCCGCGCTGCGCCCGCGCTGCGGCCAACATGTCGGCGGGATGACATAAATATGTAATAATGAGCCTCTCCAGACAATCCGTGACTCACTGCACACAGAGCAGGATATTACCGTCAACCAAGATGAAACCCATTGGTTAAAGATGTCAGGAACTGCATTTATCGGTAGGTACTTACCACCTATAGCTTTATTAAAAGTCAGACTAGTGTCCAGTTTCAGAAAATTGATTGATTCATATCTGCAAATAAATAAATTAACCGTAGATTGCATAACATCACGCCTTCGTTTCCCGAAGGGTTGGGCAAAGGTGTACCTACCTATAGTATACCCACATTTCCCCACTTATGTAACGTAAGTCCCACGTAAAAGGGTGCGAATTAATTGCCACCAGCCGGACGCAGATCGAATCTAGACTCCAGACTGCTACTGACAAATTCCAGATGGAAAATCCCAATAACACTTTGCCCGACCTGGGAATTGATCCCAGGAGCTCATGCTCAGCTAGCGCTTGCGACTAGACCAACGAGGCCGCTTTGATTAGTTGACCAAAATACGGATAACCAATTAAAACTTAACATTAGGTTTTCAGAAACCTCATTCATCGCTTACCACCAGGCGTGATCGTGATCGAGGCAAAGAGGAGGGGCTTACTCTTTGCCTCGAACACGCCTCAACCGTTCGGCAATTAAAAAGAACAAGTGAATCTTAATAGTAACTGTGATTTAATTATTGTTATTACTTACAAGTTTTTTCCGTCGTTTAATATAATCAATAATCATAGCTTCATATGTATTTATTTGAACGGGCACATTCCAAGTCTAGTTCATTCGTTTTTTTTTTCCAAAAATAACCTGTTGAGTCTACCTAATCTAACTACCTGCTTTGTAGGAATTTGCCATAAATCATAAAATATTTCTATATCATGAGCGTGAAAATTATGCGTGTTATTTACTTAACTCTTTTAATTAGCTCATTAGCATTTATCGGTTACAATAAAGCTAGGCATGATACTGATACCGCTACGATCCTTCTTCTATCTTGGGTATTGCCTGAGTCGTGTCATCACACACGTATTACACGAATGATTTTCAGACTACTTTCATCAATAATGGATTCTTGATCGCTGCTCAGGCACAATAATCAGCAAGCCTTTTGTCACGAGATCAAATACGAATAATATCAAGCAAGCGATCACTACACATAAGTACTGTCAGTTTTCTGATTTACTTAAAACCAAAAATATATTTTTTTACAACACATTCTATGCAAATAACATTTCCTATACTACTCTTAAAAACTCAGTGATTTTACCAATTAAGTAATTAATAAAATATTAGATAAACGTAATATTCATAAAGAGTATTCTATTCTATTCTAACCTTTAACATACAGAAACAGTTAAACATAATTCAACCGGTATTCACGCAACGGAATCTTGGCATCTCAAAATTATGACAGAATAAAGCAAAAATAATTATTATTAAAGACACAGATATCTTCATCCAAAAGCGGAAACGGGAAATTTATTGCAATCGTAATTGATTAATAATGTATTGATCAAAAGGTCATGTCCGTTACGTTACGTTACGGTCTACGAAAAGTTCCAAGATGGCGGACCACCCGTCGTTAACGACGCTGTGGGACGAACTTTATTTTATAATAATTAAAATATTACTTTATTAATAAGCTATTTAAATGACAACCTAACTGTGTAAGAATGACAGAGAGTCTATTTATAGTTTTGGGGTAATCTTAAATCTGATACTGCCAGAACAAAGCTGTATTTCTGTGGAATGTGGCTCAAGCTCAACTATAAATAAGTTTTTTCTTAAATCCTTCTTAATTAAAATCAAAAGTCATTAATTTTGTTACACTACGCTGATAATCAGCACTGTTTGAACGTCAAAATTACACAGAGGACAGTCCCCCAAACGCCCGCCCTTCGCAATGGTTACGTTACGTTTTTCCCAAAAGAAGTGGCGCATCAAACTCCCCAGCAACACAGCTGTCTGTACAGTTTGAAGAACTTGATTCTATACAGGACTATGCAAAGTAACATTACGAAACACAAAACATTCAACTAAATTAATTGCCATAATTATGTCCATTAGCACACGCTAATACATACAACACACAACACACGCAAAACATTGAGCTTATGGGTGCATGCACAACGGTATAGGGGTCGTGGGGGTATTTCAAGTTGTGTTATAACATTAAAAACTTGTTTTCGTATAAAAACGTCAGTAGGTATAAGTTTTAATTTTGACCTTCAATATCTCAGTAACCAGAAGGTTCCCAGGTATTGTCCAGTACAAACAAATGATCACCATGACGCGGACGGGGAGTCCAAGTAACTCTCGGTATCTTTTTACACCCGTTATTCTCCGTACCTACCAAAAGCTCGTATTATTTCCAATATTTCATTCTGTTGGTATACTGTAACCGAAGTTTCTTCTAATTGACAGTAAAACAGCGCCAATTTGGAACCGTGACCGAAGTCACCGAATAAAGAGTGGCTGCACTGTGGATTGTAGACGACTGCGGCGCTTTCAATTAATTGTATCATCATTAACTTTACGAGCAGCCGACACACTTGATTGGCTTTTAATGAAAGCTTATGGAGGTGTGTGGGTGTATGTGAACATGATAATTATATGTAGGTATTACAGAGAGGCACGGGTCGATCGAAGCTTGCTGCGGCCGGTTCGTGGATGGGTGACCATCCATTCTAAACAAAATATAATATTATTTTTTCACTTAAACCTACATGCGTATTTATAAAACGTCAGAAGCTAGGTGCACGGTACCAGTTGATAGTTTCCTATTGAGAAGAGCTGCCAGGAAACTCCACGTATTGGATTTTACAATGTTAGCAAATTACAATGGGAGGATATTACATATCCAACGGGTATGGGTAAATACCGTGACTCCTCCGTACCTCGGAAAGCTCGTTAAGCCGTTGGTCCCGGCTGTCACTCGTAGATCTTTGACAGTCCTTATAGGTATAGTGAGAAGCCGAAAAGTCTGACAGCCAGTCTTACCGAAGGGTATTGTGTCACCGAGTAACTGGATTGTAAGGGTTAGATGGGCAGTCGCTCCATGTAAAATAATAATATGAAGCTGCATCCGGTTAGACTGGAAGCCAACCCTAACATAGTTGGGAAAAGGCTAGGCAGATTGTTTCTTTTGTGTGCTAATTGGCCAATACACAATAGACACATTAGACAATAGTATCTATATCATCCAATGCAACCAATAGCAGTCCCTCCACGTGGCGTGGGCTCCGCGGCCCACCTCTCTGCCTACCTCCTAATACGCCGATATGATTGATGCTAATGTATCGGCGATGGCGCCCACTTCGCCATAAACATGACGATGTGCCTGTTACGGTGATGTTAATTAATTTACATTTAAATTATATCAATATGGACTGAACAGAATTGGGTTACAAGTTTATGATAGATGCTGAAGGATGCCAATTAGGAAAGTGAGCTAATGTCAAGAATATTTTGTGATATTTGGAATATGAAGGTTATATTTATTACTTAAGCCAATTTCGATATTAGTTATACCATTCAAAAGAATGTCCACCCCTCTCGTGTCGTGGGTGTCCACATGGAGGATACCCACTGCCTCACATCCACCCTACCTACAGACATAATTTGTTAACAGGTAACTTTTTACGACATTCGTCGAAAATAAAGGAATGTCCAAAATATTGGTAAACTTAAACATCGCGTTACTTGGGTAAACCAACAAAAAAGGAAGGAGAGAGAAGGAACCGACTGAACATTTGTTACTTACAGAGCTAGTTTCACTAAAAGTTTCAGTTTTCGCTTTTCAGTTTACTTTTTTGTTAAAGTTTATTTCCAATGGCTTGAATAGGTATTCGTTCTTTTCGCTTATACCAACATGTAACTATAAATTACCACGGTTTAATAAATGCTTCAAAACAGTTTTCTATTAGCTTATGTTAGTCAACATTTAACTGCACCTGGTCAGACTGGAAGATGACCTCAACACGTCTGGAAATCGTAGAATTATGACAAAGATGTAATAAAACTAAAAATGCCAACAATAATATAATAAGTCTTGCACAATAAAAATAATGATGCATATCTTAATGTGCAGGTTGTGCCGACATGATGCCGACATGATGCCGACAGTGCGGCACGCCGCGCGCCATGTCGGTAATGAGCGCCTAAAACTTTGGTAAAACGTGATTGTTATTCTGTGCTCATCTCCAAATTACGACATTTTGTGGTTACAGTTTATTTTAGGAAAACGTCAGAATGTGACTAGTCTTATCTTGAAGTATTAACTCATTATGTTTTGAGAAAAATATAAACTATGATAGCACATTTGGCGCACGCAGATGAATTGTTTTCCGAATATTGTTACTGGGGTAAGATATTGTTTAGTTCTTCATTTTCCATCAGGTAAGGTGATACCTACCTACTAAATATTTATTTTCATACAAATTTTGAGACCCACTAACATTATTACACTAAATTCGACTCCAGGATCAAACTCATTAAAACCAGACGAACAAGGCAGTCAACTTTTTAATCAGATTTCGTTTGGGCTAAGTAAATTGATTGAGAAAAATGAACCGAAAAACTATCAACAATCAAGCGTGAACTTGTGATCCGACTTAAGTCAGTGAATCAATCGATGATCTCCCAATATGCCCCAATAAGGCAGTGAGCATATAATCCGCATGACATGAGGCGCGGCTCATCGGGTGTAATCGGATTATTGTAATAAAATGATAGAATGGCGGATAATCTCCACTCATTGCCGAATACACGATTCGGTGAGCGAGCTTTAAAATAATTGTATCATCTGGGGGCACGGGAGTGCCCCCGCCAAGACGAGCCAAGCGAAGCGCAAGGGCACTACCTACCTTTTCTCGAAGCACTTCGTCGTATTTTTGAACCTTCATAACTTGGGTTTGGATTATACCAGATAAACAAAATTTTCGGGATATGATGTCAGTGGTGGACTTATTAAACCTATAAAGTTTCAATTGCATAGCTCTTATACTTTAGATTTTATTGATATCTAAAATACCCCGATTTCGTCACTGATTCACTTACTCACTGACTCACTGACTCACTGATGATCATCAATATTCTAAGGTACTTCCTGAAGTCCTAGAAAGCTGAAATTTGGTATGTAAGCTAGTAATAGTACACAAACAACAAAAAAACTCTAAAACTTGGAACTTTTACCCTCCAACCCCTTAAAATAGGGGATGGAAGTTTGTACGAGACTTCCGCAGATTTTGATGCTAGAGTTCTGAAAATTGATATAGGGACTTCTTGTTATAAATAATAAAATACGTATTTCAGGATTTTCAGTAAATAACCCCCCAAACCCCCAAAAAAATATTTTTTTATTTCATACGCATCAATATTCTAAGGTTCTTCCTGAAGTCCTAGAAAGCTGAAATTTGGTATGTAAGCTAGTAATAGTACACAAACAACAAAACAATTCTAAAACTTGGAACTTTTACCCTCCCACCCCTTAAACTAGGGGATGGAAGTTTGTACGAGACTTCCGCAAATTTTGATGCTAGAGTTCTGAAAATTTATATAGGGACTCCTTGTAATAAATAAAAAAATATGTATTTCAGGATTTTTAGTAAAGAACCACCCAAAAAAAAAAAAAAATTCATATGCAACTTTCAAAAAGATGTGAAATCCCACCAAAAACATTTTCATGTAAAATGTTGCCAAGACGAGACCACATATGGCTCGCACTGCCAAAAAGTTATCAGATCTCATGTAGAGCCAAGCTTCTAACTCTACACGCCCTAACTTCACAAACTCTACACCTTACTCAAAATATGTGGCTTGGCCGTTTCGCTACCATCACATGGGCGTAAGGTGAAAAATTGATTCACTGTTCATTACTTTTCTGTTATACAATTAACGAAACGGCCAAGCCTCGTATTTTGACTAAGGTGTAGAGTTTGTGAAGTTAGGGCGTGTAGAGTTAGAAGCTTGGCTCTACATGAGATCTGATAACTTTTTGGCAGTGCGAGCCATATGTGGTCTCGTCTTGGCAACATTTTACATGAAAATGTTTTTGGTGGGATTTATTATTCGTAACATTATTCATATTTTTATGATGAATCACAGAAAACAGATATAAACTCAAAGCATTTTTTTTACCAAATACACTTTTGAATTGTCAAAGGGTCGCGGTCAGTCAGAAATATGAAGCTAGTTCCATTCCTAAGCGTAGTAGGTTACTATGATGAAAAACAGGCAAGAAACTCCATGGACACTCTTTTAAAAATCCATCCATCCATAAAGTTTTTGATTGTCAGTGCTGTTTCGTTTTATTTTGGCGTACCTAACCCTTCTTCGCCTTAGCTCCCACGGGTGGTGAAACAGACCCAATCTTTACATCTTTTAGATAGGTATTATAATCGTTCACAGTAATTAGCACCTGCTGATCGGTTTCGTACCCACATTAAAGGGTCACGCGCCATTTCACAGCCGGCTCATTAACACGATACTACGCTCAGATTACGATATACACGCACCGCGCGAGTTCCGCGCTATCTCACGCACTCAGCTGAAAGGGCACGGGGAGGCAAAGAGTAGGTAGACAACAGAGCCCGAACTGTGCCATGGCGCATGGCGTGGTTATGTTCATGAGCTGCGTTTTCCGACGTTGCTGCAAATAGACTAACGGGTTGCAGATTAACACTAAATAGCCTTAAAAAAAAATATCACGCTTGCATTTACCGAAGGGTAGTCATTGCAACTGTGAGTTTAGCTGGATTTATTTTGTTGTTTTTGTAGAAATTGATCTACAAAAGTCGCTTCGCACTATTGCGTCGCGCTGTCGCTTCGCGCCTGTCTGCGGGAGCCTTAAATCACATGATTATAATTGAGGCCAGCATATTGGCATTAACCAGGCACAAATCCAGACCCTGAACTTACAAATTCCTAATGGAATAACCCAATAACACTGCGCGGTCTTGTGCCTAACCCAGGACCAGACTACGCTAAAGTAGCAGCGAATGAGCGGATAATGAAGCTTGGTCTCTGTGTTATATCTACTCTGTGACGCGAGCAGCTGAGCTTGCGGGACATAAATAGTAACTCTAGTGCTATCGATGTACACACAAGGTCAATGTCCCAGTTTCAGCAAATTAATTATTACGCTAGATAATGCGGTATTATTGCCTTAGAGACAAAAGCTATCTAAATTATTACTGGCCCATTAAACTTGGTATCTCTGCCGAGCCTTTTCCCAACATGTTGGGGTTGGCTTCCAGTCTAACCGGATACAGCTGAATACCAGTATTTTACATGGATCGACTGCCTATCTGACTTCTACAACCTAGTTACTGGGTAACGTGACACCCCTTGGTAAGACTGGTTGTCTTTCGGTCTTCTGACTATCCATAACGACTGTCAAAGATCTACGAGTGACAGCCGGAATCAACATCTTAACGTGCTTTCCGAGGCACGGAGTCTCGATATGTGATGGATAGTTACCCATCCACGAACTAACCGCAGCAAGCGTAGCTTAGCGTGTGGCTGTTATTAGGTACTTAGCCACGAGCCTCTATCTATCGGAGATATTTTAAACTAGTGTTGTGTAACAGGGGTCTGATCTAATGGCCCCGCTTTCACCTCATAGACACCTACTGTTGATGAGTTTGTGAATGAAGTGCGTGACGGATGCTATTAACTTAACGTAACTTGACTCGAGTCAAGCAATAACTCAAGTGCCTTGTTCTACTTGACTAATCGCTGGCCTAGTGCTCGCGAGCGCGGCTGCTGAGCATGGGGTGCTGGGTTTGATCCTTAGGTCGGGCAATGTGTCTATATACCCACATTATTTCTAAAATGTATACTGTATGTTGGCAATTTTTATTTTTTAATAAACATTTGTTATTATAGTAATTACGTTTTTCCATTATGAAATAGCTGGTAGCTAAATGATAACAGCCGCACGGGTCGATTAAAGGTTAAGCTACGCTTGCCGCGTTCGGTTCGTAGATGGGTGACCATCCATTACATATCGAAACCATTCTGCGCCTCGGAAGGACGTTAAGCCGTTGGTCACAGCTGTCATTCGTAGATCTTTGACAGCCGTTACGGGTTAGTCAGAAGCCCAAAAGTCTGACAACCAGTTTTACCAAGGAAGCCAATCCCAACATAGTTGGAAAAAGTCATAAATCTTGATCTCGTGGGAATATCGATATAAAAAGTATCCTATGACCTAATCCAGGCTTAATTTCATTCAAATCTGTTCAGCCGTTTTGGCGTGAAAACCAAGTAGGTATACAAAAATCTAATCTTTGCTGTTTATAATATTAGTTTAGATGTCTCAGTAGCCACCTGAATTTCTGCTCGCTTGATGACAACAGGCCTCTCTCACCTGCAACTGGAACAGGGAATATAAACATAATTGACAGACATTCCAAAATTGGGATTAGGGTCTAATATAATTATTTACAAAAAGATATATTGTATTAAAACCAACGACGTTCCGCTCAGAAGTCGTTATGCTGTCGGCTGGCATCGGATACGAGTTTCATATTTAATGGCTGCCATAAATGTTATTTTTTATAATGAAGTGAGCGGCGCGGGCGCAGCCGTAAATAATAATATGGAGCTGCGTCGTAAACAAATCATCGACGCGATACTCTGTCATAATCCAATCACATTCTGTAGGCCGGCTGGGCGGCTGCACACTCACGACTTTAGGTTCGCGCAGACTACAACCATTTCTATGAAAACTTCATGAAAATTGTTCATCCAGAATCGCGCCGCACCCTCGCGTCGTGCCTATCTGCTAGCCATGTAAATAAAATATGCACCATTCACTCAGTTTGCAAACTTTTGTAATATTTTCACATTAATTATGATCGATCATTCCCAGCCCTCATCCCACGTTTGGTTCACGTTTAACTCTATGATTTTAATTCAAAGCTGTTTAAAAGGGCTTCAACCATATTCTTCCCTAGTTCGAACTCGCCCGGTCCGTATATATCTACCTAGTTCGAACTCGCCCGGTCCGTATATATCTACCTAGTTCGAACTCGCCCGGTCCGTATATATCTACCTAGTTCGAACTCGCCCGGTCCGTATATATCTACCTAGTTCGAACTCGCCCGGTCCGTATATATCTACCTAGTTCGAACTCGCCCGGTCCGTATATATCTACCTAGTTCGAACTCGCCCGGTCCGTATATATCTACCTAGTTCGAACTCGCCCGGTCCGTATATATCTACCTAGTTCGAACTCGCCCGGTCCGTATATATCTACCTAGTTCGAACTCGCCCGGTCCGTATATATCTACCTAGTTCGAACTCGCCCGGTCCGTATATATCTACCTAGTTCGAACTCGCCCGGTCCGTATATATCTACCTAGTTCGAACTCGCCCGGTCCGTATATATCTACCTAGTTCGAACTCGCCCGGTCCGTATATATCTACCTAGTTCGAACTCGCCCGGTCCGTATATATCTACCTAGTTCGAACTCGCCCGGTCCGTATATATCTACCTAGTTCGAACTCGCCCGGTCCGTATATATCTACCTAGTTCGAACTCGCCCGGTCCGTATATATCTACCTAGTTCGAACTCGCCCGGTCCGTATATATCTACCTAAATGCATGTAGGCGCAAAACCACTGATGGTAAGAAAAGTTTTTATGATTTTTATTCAGTCAGTAATTGCTCTTTGATATATTTAATGCAAAAACAATAATCCGACTTCCATGTTCGCAATAGTCCACTAAAACGAAATATTGGAATTCTTCCGGAATAATCACATCAACGGCGATTAAAAATTTAAATTTTGTTTCTATGTTTACCTATGTAACGTGCACGGAATCTAAGTAAAGTAATTTTGCTAAAAAATATATTGAAAAAGATCAAGACTGCCATAGTAAAATTAATACGTGATAAGTACCTATTTATTTTCTACATCGTAGCACACTTTTCCGACAAATTGTAAGCATAAAAAAAAACAAGGCGAGTTCGAACTAGGGTTGAGTATGAACGAAGCCTTTAAAAGCTTGTTGCCTAGAAATGGCTATAGAGTTCTTTATCATCATCATCTCCCAGTCTTTATACCAATATTTAGGGTCGGCGCAACATGTCTTCTTTTTATAAGCATCTCTATTAGCCGCATTTCTAAAGCCTTGTCTAGCCATTGGGTCCTTTCTAGAATTGCGCCAGCTGTCACTGAGTTCTATTCATCATATTTTCAGCCCGGAATCACTCACTGCTGCTGGGCCTAATTTCTGTCCTATCATTCTTCACGGTTTTTTCGATGAAAATCGTACTCTATCGGCTTTCTCCAATTGGTATTCTGTATACAGGCTGATTGTTTTTACAAGCCATCATTTTTTTTTAATTGGCCTTTCCTTTAGAACTTGCCCATACCGGCTAGAAAGAAATCAACCTATATATCCCAAAATAAAATTAAACCCATGCATGTACAGGGCCGTAGCTCTTGTACATATTTTATATTAATATACAGTATAATATGTCGTGCTATCTCGGAACACAAATGTAGTCCAGCATCACACGACGAACTACATATTTGTAATGACTAGACGCGATTGCAACTAGAATTATTGGTCGCGTCGTGTAACGTTCAGAGATGTGACGATAATCCTAGCAGTGATGGAGGACGGAGCTGATGCTAATGAATGAGCTGCACCTATCATACTGAGTAGCTTCTACTGTTAAATGAACTGGAACTAACTGTACTCTAGATAACATAGATAATTAGCTACGGAATTAGGTAAAGCAAAAAGTAATACTTCGCACTACGGGGTGTTTTGACGTTTTCTTTATCCAATTTCTAAATGATAACATCACGAATAACATCAACCCGGTTTAGACAGACGTGTTCCCATAGCCCACATTTCAATAGGGGGCGAGTCTATTGCCTTCAACCGTGCACCAATCCAGACTTCGGGCTGCTACTGAGAAATTCCTGAAGGAAAATCCCAATAACACTTTGCCCGACCTGGGAATTGAATCCAGGCCATCATGCTAGCAGTAGCGCTTGCGACCACTACACCAGTGAAGCAGTCTTAATAATATATTTAAAAAAAATAAGATATCCAAACAACACATTAATAGAAGGGATACATCTAATTGACCCAACAGATAACAGATCAACAGTAACATCAATACAATCAATACGAATCGAATCAGTTTTTGTGTTAACGGTGACATTAACGGTAACACAAGCAGACGTATCCAATTTATTAACAAAATATAGGTACATATATTTATACAAAAAACATCCCACAAGTAACATGACATACATATCCCACCAAAAACATTTTCATGTAAAATGTTGCCAAGACGAGACCACATATGGCTCGCACTGCCAAAAAGTTATCAGATCTCATGTAGAGCCAAGCTTCTAACTCTACACGCCCTAACTTCACAAACTCTACACCTTAGTCAAAATACGAGGCTTGGCCGTTTCGTTAATTGTATAACAGAAAAGTAATGAACAGTGAATCAATTTTTCACCTTACGCCCATGTGATGGTAGCGAAACGGCCAAGCCACATATTTTGAGTAAGGTGTAGAGTTTGTGAAGTTAGGGCGTGTAGAGTTAGAAGCTTGGCTCTACATGAGATCTGATAACTTTTTGGCAGTGCGAGCCATATGTGGTCTCGTCTTGGCAACATTTTACATGAAAATGTTTTTGGTGGGATTTCACATCTTTTTGAAAGTTGCATATGAATTTTTTTTTTTTTTGGGTGGTTCTTTACTAAAAATCCTGAAATACATATTTTTTTATTTATTACAAGGAGTCCCTATATAAATTTTCAGAACTCTAGCATCAAAATTTGCGGAAGTCTCGTACAAACTTCCATCCCCTAGTTTAAGGGGTGGGAGGGTAAAAGTTCCAAGTTTTAGAATTGTTTTGTTGTTTGTGTACTATTACTAGCTTACATACCAAATTTCAGCTTTCTAGGACTTCAGGAAGAACCTTAGAATATTGATGCGTATGAAATAAAAAAATATTTTTTTGGGGGTTTGGGGGGTTATTTACTGAAAATCCTGAAATACGTATTTTATTATTTATAACAAGAAGTCCCTATATCAATTTTCAGAACTCTAGCATCAAAATCTGCGGAAGTCTCGTACAAACTTCCATCCCCTATTTTAAGGGGTTGGAGGGTAAAAGTTCCAAGTTTTAGAGTTTTTTTGTTGTTTGTGTACTATTACTAGCTTACATACCAAATTTCAGCTTTCTAGGACTTCAGGAAGTACCTTAGAATATTGATGATCATCAGTGAGTCAGTGAGTCAGTGAGTAAGTGAATCAGTGACGAAATCGGGGTATTTTAGATATCAATAAAATCTAAAGTATAAGAGCTATGCAATTGAAACTTTATAGGTTTAATAAGTCCACCACTGACATCATATCCCGAAAATTTTGTTTATCTGGTATAATCCAAACCCAAGTTATGAAGGTTCAAAAATACGACGAAGTGCTTCGAGAAAAGGTAGGTAGTGCCCTTGCGCTTCGCTTGGCTCGTCTTGGCGGGGGCACTCCCGTGCCCCCAGATCACATGTGAACATAGAATGTTGACATTTGGTAATTGAAGTGTGCGATGACAAATGTCAAACAAAATAATAACAAGATGTTTATGATTTGTCAATCACAGCTAGTTGGTTCAAGTTGGCAGGTTTATTAGAGAGTTCTCACGGTAACTAAGAGCAACAAGTGCATGATCTATTTATAATTGGGGAATTATAAAACGATCGAATAAAAAAAAGCTTAGCGACTGATGATGAGATACTGTTTTAATAACTTGAGCGGTATGAATTTGAGTAAGCGAAAAATTAACTAAACTAACGACGAATATTAATTAATATTAAAATCCAGAACGAGCTTGCAAAAAGTGGGTTGTAATTAATCCATTTCAGATATTAAAATTCTAGCCGTGCGACTAAATTACTAAGTGAGCGACTAGAAATACAGGGGTGTGTCACGTTTGATATAAAAACATACACATAGGATACAAGACACACACACACACACGACATAGGATGCAAGAGCGAGCGAAGGGCACCCCGAGGTTCGGTTGTGTTAGGTTACTTTAAACCCTTTACACAGAAATAGGGGCCCCGCGAAGCGGGGCTCCGTCGACATAGGATGCAAGAGCGAGCCAAGGGCACCCCGAGGTTCGGTTGTGTTAGATTACTTTAAACCTCTTCATTTTGTATTTTAAGTAACTCAAATTAATGTTTGTAAGTTGCTGTTCTGTTGATTTCTCGTCACTCGCAGTCAGTCGCCCACTTAGTAATATTATATCGTAAATTAATTATGTTTGTCACTTAAAACTTTAATTTACAGTCACTCGTTTAAATACTACCCTTTATAATTTCATATTTTAAGTGAACTATTTGTGTTCTTTATGAGAATAAATATATTTAAACCGAACATTGAAGGAACCAACACGGTAAAGAGTTAGCTGCTCTGCTAGAGGAGTCAGCAAACACGTATGAAGTCCATCCACATGTTACCAGTTATGTTCAAGTCCCATGTCAAAGGGGTCAAATGGGGCACTATTTATATCTACATCACGGTACATAACATCAAAATATTTATTTGTTAAAATGCAGGTATACAGTAAGGTCGTGAACATCACGCCTGTATGCTGCAAAGGATTAGGCAGACGTGTTCTTATAGTACACCCGCATTTCGCCAGTTAGTTATGTCCCATGTAATTGATTATTTTTTGTTATGTAGGTACTTTTGGGTGTACAATAAAGTATAAATAAATAACATATTAGCCAACCTGGGAATCGAACCCACGCTTGCGACCATTAGATCAACGAAGCAGTCTGTATCCTGTATAAGTATCTATACATATTACACAAAGATCAATTCCTATTCTCGATTCCACATTACGACCAATTAGAAACCAGTAAAATGTTGGAACTCCTCAAATTGGCGCCAACTTCATACATGAACTTATAAGACGTAACCTTCAAGAGTAGGTAAAATTAATGGCCTCTGTCGAAGTGCCAACCTGTCTTTAAAGCTATTCAAATGAAATGAATCTATTTTTACTGAAACAAAATCTTGCTTTTGTGAATTAATATTCCTTGTTTTATATTCAGATTAGCTTCTGCCCTCGCCTTCGTCCGCGTGGAATTCCTTGTTCCCCCGACCCGCCCTGTCGCATCGCATCGCCTGCCCACGCTATTACTTGTTCCCCCGACCCGCCCTGTCGCATCGCATCGCCTGCCCACGCTATTACTTCGTTTTCGTTTAGCGTCCTTTATTACTTTTGGCTCGGCTTCTAAAAGTCTCAGCGTGATGTTAAATAGCCTATAGCCTTCCTTAAAAATTGGGCTATCAAATGCAAAAAGATCTTTTCAAATTCGATATAATACTTTCGGAGATTAGCGCGTTCACGCAAACAAACAAACTCTTCAGCTTTATTATTAGTGCAGATTTCTGCAACTACAAGTCGTGTGAGCCCATGATTTTTCCGTAAGCAATAATTATCTGCTTTCATACAAACTTTCATCCCATATTAAACCACATTAAGTGATGAATTTTTAAAAATCCGTTCTTAGTGCTCAACTTCGTTACGACTTCTTGTAAGGACCTCTTGTCCAAAACGTTATTCTTCTAGAACTTTGTATAGGCTGTGCGTTATCTGCCGATTATTATTTTAATACAAGCCGTGTCTTTCGTTCGTCGTTTATATAAGCCTTTTTAACCCCATTAGGGGATGAATTTTCAAAAAATCTTTCCTTTTCTCATGCAAAAGTGAATTTAAGACTTTTATTAAATAAAAGATGTAGGTATTATATCTACCAAGAAATCTCATGAGTATATACATAAATATACAGAGTAATTTTTTATGAATTAATCATATTATATAATTATGAACTCCTTGTACGACCTTGTGAAGGCCGCAGGAACCCGTTGGATGCGAGAAGCACAGAACCGGTCGAAGTGGAAGTGCTTGGGGGAGGCCTATGTCCAGCAGTGGACGTCTTTTGGCCGAAATGATGATGATGATGATGATGAACTCCATGTACAAATAAAGACTGAATCCAGCAACTTATAATGATAGTGTGGCAGCCAAGTTCTCGCACATAAATTATTATTTATTAGTTTTTACGATGGCTCGTTTTAGTCGCTGTAGCCTCTGCCTGCTCGCTACTCGTCCATCAAACTTATATTAATTTAATAACTAACTAATTTGAACACCTGACAGAATCATAAAGTCTGTATATTTTTTCTAGGAACCATAACCACGTAATTACTATATTTTATTTGAATTCATCGAATGTGCTTCGAGTTCTGACAACTTTATTAGTGCTCGCTTACAATTGAGCAATGGAGTTGTAATTTATTTTATATCGTAGAAGAGTTATTAACTATTAGAAAAAACTTAATTGCGTATATTGAATTTCCTAAGTATATTCTTCTAACAATTAAATACGAATCTTTCTTTAGCGATGTCTTACTTTAACCGAGTCGAAAGGAGTATGTAAGAGTCGTAGCAGGTGGCTTTCTGTAGTTTCTGCCTACCGCCGGGGAACAAGGCTGAGGTTACGTTACTGATCCACCTACAACTACAACTATGTTCCTTCTCTATCTACTGCATTGTAGGTTATACGAATGTTGTACTGTGCCGCACCCTAATTGTGTAACACACTATCAATCACTATTTGAGTCATATTAGAGGATATTGTTAATGCATTGCTTCCTAAGTTCGAAAAATTAATCTGCTCAACAAAGTAAATAACCTAATGAATGTTGTTGAACTGTCAAATGAAAGTCATTCTTACTGTTAGTGTGTAATTAGGTAATCCTCTGGTTTCTACCTGCGGGATCGAAGCGTTCAACCATTACAAGTTACAAGGATTTCTCTAGAACACATAAAATATTTGTTATAAGTACAACTGGTAAATACCTATTATCATAAATAATATAGCACAATATTCCTAAAAATGTTGAAGTCCCTTTTCTCAATGAAATACTAAGAACATATTCTTAGAGTCATGCTCAGTCGTGAATATCAATTTAAAACTAGATTCCAGTTCAGATTAGCGTGAAATCTATGAGATATAAATAGAAATTCATAACTGAGCTTCGTTTTATACATAGACTAGTGTCGAGAATATTATTACGACACTAAAATCGTCCATTTCACAGACAATTTTGCTTTTTTTTGTTCCCACTGCTGGGACACAGGCTATGCTCCCTGAGACGGAGTGGGCCATAATCCACTACGCGGCTGATTGGCGGATGTCACATGTACGAGTATTTGAAGTTTTGGTTCTAGGACATGCCGGTTTCCTCACGATGTTTTCCTTGACTGTTTTGAGAGCAGCGGCGATGAAATAACGTTACGTACGTAAATCTTTAAGGACGAGAAAATTTAAACTCTGAGGTCGAGTTTTTTAGAGTATTTATTCAGATTTACGCTCTTTTTAATCGTACTGTTTAATGGGTTGTAAGCATCCATTGTTTAAATATTAGTTTTCATGGCACGCCACAGTGGTTAGAAAAACTTAAGGACCAAGAATACTGATTGTTTCCTAATCTGACGTATGTTACCGTTAGCAAGATGTGCAAAAAGTGGACACACATGGGACATCGGCTGTTCTCGAGTGAGTGCAGTCACCTGCGAGAGAGGAGATCAAGGTTCGTGCTCGAGGGAAACAAATCTATTGGAGTAAACTTATTGATTTAACAGTGGAAGATTAGTTTGTTTTTTTTTTCTAACGATTCATTTGCTGTTTAGTTTAACCCTCTGTGTGCGTAACCCTCTGTGTGAGGTGCCTACAGATTGACCCCATTACTCAATCTTACCCATATTACAACAGACCTCATGTTACAATCAACCCTATCCCTTCACAAATTAAAATATTTCAATTTCTACTGTTATATCTGTAATTCATACACATGGACAAGAGAGAAAAATTATTATCTTTTAGAGACGTCCTAATAAAATATCTACTGTACTTTATGTAGAAATACGCATGTGTGAACTATGCTTTATAATATAACATAGGCCTATTGCAAAATAGATATTACATACAAAGATGTGGTGGATGTATGAGTCTCATTGAAGTAACGGCTGTAATAAACAGTGTTAATATTAGGTTAATTAGTGGCGCTACGAGACTGTTACCATAATAAATTAGCGGCGAGATCATTATCTTAAACTTTGTAATTAACTTGTAGCTGCACCGCGCACCGGTACGCCATGTTGATTGTACCTGCTCTGTGATCGTCTCTTGTTTATCTACTCATCTCACTATTACAGCAATTAGGTAAACGAATGTCCCAGTTTGCAAACTGATAGAATTTCGCAAGACTGACGGTTACGATCGCGATCTCATCCCGTGATTTCGCAAGACTGACGGTTACGATCGCGATCTCATCCCGTGATTTCGTAAGACTGACGGTTACGATCGCGATCTCATCCCGTGATTTCGTAAGACTGACGGTTACGATCGCGATCTCATCCCGTGATTTCGTAAGACTGACGGTTACGATCGCGATCTCATCCCGTGATTTCGTAAGACTGACGGTTACGATCGCGATCTCATCCCGTGATTTCTGTACCTGATGTAATAACAGCTTCAGTTGACTCAAAAACTATTCGAGCATGCCCGAATATTGTTTGTGCATAAACTTAGTATTACACTATCTATATAAATATATACATAATCAGCCTATAATGTTCCCACTGCCGGGACATAGGCCTCCTCTCGGTGAGAGGGAGTGGGCCGTAATCCACCACACGGGTCTAGTGCGTTTTTCACGAGAATACAAGCTCCACCCCTATGTCACGTGTCTTCGTATTTTTGGTTCTAGGATATGTCGGTTTCCTCACGATGTTTTTCTTCAGCGTTTTGAGAGCAGTGGTGATGAAATAATTTACACAAAGTAAAGCGCCTGTCTGGGTTCGAACCTACGACCTACAACTCGTAAGTCGCGGCCATTACCACTTGGCCACCACTGCTCTGCACTGCTGATAGATAGATATATAAAAATATATGTAAATCTATATATACATTTACATATAGACATATAATAGCTTTCTTCAAGAATGGGCTATCATGTTCAAAAGTTTGCTTGTTTGAAAAAATATTTTTGCATTTGATAGCCCATTCTTGAAGAAACCTATTTAAAATCTAAGGAGCCGAGCAAAAATAAAAAAAGTCAGAAATAACGCTAAGCGAACACGAAGTAAAAGCGCGGGAGAGTGGTCCGGGGCCTCCGGGGGTACAAGAAATTTCACACGGACAAAGTCGCGGCAGAAGTTAGTAATATATATTTGGTATAATGCCGAATACTAATATTAATGCGATAAAAGATACAATGATGTTAAACTAACATAAATATTAAACTATTCTATTTTTTGAGCACCGAGTGTGTGACTGCCTCATACATTATGATATACATGATATATTATACATGCTCTCGATATAACCTGACATTTCACGTTTTTCTTCGAACTGCGATGGAACTGAAATAAATCATACAAACTGTCGCGTATCATGCACTACACTTTGTTTATAGAACTGGTATCTGTGCGCACGGTAGTGTAGGGCCAAGTTCGCGAATGACTTACTGTAATAGCATTACATCGCATCTGTATTCCTGGGAGGATTAGTCAGAGTGGTATGCTGTGTGGTGGTGGTACCTTTATACAGAAACCTTTATTTTGACAATTATGTTGAGGACCCATATAATGGGAAATGAGCCTTTTGCCGGGCACAGATCCAGACACCGGACTGTTACTGAGAAATTCTTAAAGGAAACACCGTTTAAAACTTTGCCTGAACTGGGAATCGTACCGGACCCTAGCTTCCGCAGTCACGCTTGCAATAGGAGCGTTATTTCGCTTACCAGTGGTTATAAAGCTCGAAGAAAGCTTTCAGATTTATTTGAACATAACACACAGACATACATAATTATGAGGTAGGTAGAAACTACAGAAATCTAGCTGCTACGATCCCTACATACTCCGTTTGCTACGTTTACGTCCTTACATCTGCGGGGTAATTGCGTAACACACTAACAGTAGCAATGGCTTTCATATTGACAGTTCAACAACACTCATTGCGTTATTTGCGTTGTTGAGCAGACACATTTTTCGAACATATGAAGCAATGAATATCCTTCAAAATGATTTAGATGATTAAATGTGTGCTACGCAATGAGGGTGGTAGTATTACACGCACGCCGGTTTCCAGTACTACCATAACATTTTCTTAAAAAATTTTGTTTTTCTAAGGACTTAGCCCTTCTCACTAATATGTCCAGTAGGACGGTCGCGTCCTGTCTCTCAGTTTTTGCGGCATGTAATAACTGCATGCGACAGTCGTTATTAATAGAGATATCTGTATAAGGCTCGAGGCTGTTTGCTGACCATTACTACATGGAGATGCTGCATACATTCAGAGTTAATGTCTTGTCGCCTAAAGCTGAGTATTCACTGGACGACAATAATAGTATTGTAGCGGCAATCACGTGGTATTGCTTGAGTCGAAAACAAAACACTAACGTCTGTAGACATTGTATGTACATTAAAGTTAATGCCATCAAAAACATACCTTGTAAAAAAAGCCAAGTCTCGCAACTCAGTTCTTCTACCGTAAAAAGTTGTGAGATCCATGAAATACCAAGTCGGTTAATTTATTCACTCCCTACTTAAGGGACCTTCTGTCTTAAGTTATTACATAATTAGCTAACCTAACAACATCTTGTAGTGACCATCAATGTTAGAAATCTTTTGTGTTTTAAATAAACAGATTGACTTGGCAATCGCACTGTGAGATACATTGTGTTTTCATGCGATGGCGATAGCCAAGTCAATTTATTTATTTAAAACATAGAAGATTTTTAATATTGATGGTCACTACAAGATGTTGTTAGGTTAGCTAATTATGTAATAACTTAAGACAGAAGGTTCCTTAAGTAGGGAGTGAATAAATTAACCGACTTGGTATTTCATGGATCTCACAACTTTTTACGGTAGAAGAACTGAGTTGCGAGACTTGGCTTTTTTTACAAGGTATGTTTTTGATGGCATCTCACTTCTTTTTGTAGATAGTCCTACTTTTTTTCCTTTCCGGTACCTTTTTAACTTTTTATTTTTAACATAATCCGTTGACCATTTTACAAGTTACCTTTGAACATAATTATATCTAGGTACCTATCTACACCTATTATTCCATTATATTATATACTAGCTTCCGCCCGCTTCTTCGCTCGATAAAAAAACTACCGCAAGTCCTTCCCCGGGATGCAATCTATCTCTCTGCCAAATTTTATCGAAATCCGTTCAGTGGTTTAGGCGTGAAAAGGTAACATACAGACAGACAGACAGAGTTACTTTCGAATTTATAACATTAATATGGATAATTGTTATTTTCCTCGCTAGAGAGCTCCGATAAACGCGTGCGAGCGCTGCTAATCTTAAAGTGCTAATAGGGCGAAGCGCGTTTTTGTTTTTTGACTATGGCATCTCGTAGTTGACCTTATTCTTCTTCTTAGCGTGTCGATAGCAATCTAAATGGACTTGGCCCAGAATTCGGCTACTTGTTTGGCGACTTCACCAGCGTCCATCAGTTCCTGTAACGTGCAGCTGACAGGACACGCAGGACACGATATTAAGTACCATCTTTGCATGGGCAGAACGGCTCCACACGGGACACGCGAATTCTCCCGCAGAAAAAGATAGCGCCAGTCCAGTAGTCTGCATAACTTCAGGCGAAGCACCCCATTTCGATGAGACCAGTTGACGAAGAAGACTGTTGCGAGTGTGCACCTTCTGCTTGATATTTTTGCAGTTTTTGCTGAATGTTAAAGACCTGTCCAGGGTAATACCAAGATATTTAGGGGAGTTGCTGAGCTCGAGGTACACCCCACCCCAAACGATGAGAGGTCGTGACTACTTAACCGTATTATCCTGTCGTTGCCTAAGGTAAACTCACCAGCGCAACCGCAATTTCCTTACTTTTTAAATCTGTAATATCTTCAAAAATATTCATTTAAATTACATGCTTCAAAGGGCCAAATTGATCTATAGTAAATGCACAATGTATTTAAGGTACCTAATTGGATATAGATTAATGCTGTATTGCTTAAAATCGCTTCGTAAACAAGCCACTATTTCTCGTAAAAAGTAAAGGATAAAAAATGGTTATTGTGGGTTATCCCTAACAGATAGACATATACCATCGCGGACTTTTTTGTAGACCTTTTTAAGGTGTGCAATACTGTAGTACATTATTTTGATCTATCTCGTAGGGTTCAGCTAGCTTTTGCAATATAAGCGCAAGAAAATCTGTTTATTTACGACATCACATTAGAAACCTCTAAAATTATCAGTGTTTCTCTACTATATTATGCATGTATTATACAAATAAACCTTCCTTTTGAATCATTCTATCTATTAAAAACTGCATCAAAATCCGTTGCGCAATCATCCATAGGGACAGACAGACAGCGGGAAGCGACTTTGTTCAGGTACACTGATTCATTAACTGCAAATGTAACTTTGTAATTCTATATATTTATATGGGATTACAAAGTTATTTATGCAGTTGGTGTATCTAGAAAAGTGGAACGAAATTGCAAAATATTTTAGTTTTTCCTTGATTTATACACTAAACGCTAATTGTGTTCTAAATTTGAAGCTTCTATGTCTGCTAGAAGTGCCTTAGAGTTTTGATGATCGGTCAGTCAGTCAGTGAGTGACAAAATTAAGAAACTTTGACTAGTTATAATTCTTAAACTACTGGTTCAAGTTGAATGAAATTTGAAATATACCGTGTTTATACAATACCTGCTTGATTACTGAAAATTCAGGTCTCTAGTTTTATCCACAACGAAGTTATAGGGGGTCGAAAATGGCCTGAACTGCTTCGAGAAAAGGATGGTACGGCCGTGCCGCTTTTTGCTCGAATTGGCGGGGGCACTGGCACTGCCGTGCCCCCAGATATCTAGGTACCTATCTACACCTATTATTCCATTAGATTGTACATAATTATACAGGTACACTGATTCATTAACTGCAAATGTAACTTTGTAATCCTATATATTTATATGGGATTACAAAGTTATTTGTGCAGTTTGTGTATCTAGAAAAGCGGACCGAAATTACTAAATATTTAGTTTTTCCTTGATTTATACACTAAACACTAATTGTATTCTAAATTTGAAGCTTCTATGTCTGCTAGAAGTGCCTTAGAATTTTGATGATCGGTCAGTCAGAACGTCCAAATCGTTGGCAAATAATATAGGTAATCCAAATTTACCTTTGAACATAATCCGTTGATTGACTATTTTACAAGTTACCTTTGAACATAATTATATCTAGGTACCTATCTACACCTATTATTCCATTAGATTGTACATAATTATACAGGTACACTGATTCATTAACTGCAAATATAACTTTGTAATCCTATATATTTATATGGGATTACAAAGTTATTTGTGCAGTTTGTGTATCTAGAAAAGCGGACCGAAATTGCAAAATATTTTAGTTTTTCCTTGATTTATACACTAAACACTAATTGTATTCTAAATTTGAAGCTTCTATGTCTGCTAGAAGTGCCTTAGAATTTTGATGATCGGTCAGTCAGTCAGTGAGTGACAAAATTAAGAAACTTTGACTAGTTATAATTCTTAAACTACTGGTTCAAATTGAATGAAATTTGAAATATACCGTGTTTATACAATACCTGCTTGATTACTGAAAATTCAGGTCTCTAGTTTTATCCACAACGAAGTTATAGGGGGTCGAAAATGGCTTGAACTGCTTCGAGAAAAGGATGGTACGGCCGTGCCGCTTTTTGCTCGACTTGGCGGGGGCACTGCCGTGCCCCCCGATGTGTAGAATGATTTTTCCAAAACAGTAGACTATCGGGACAATAATGATAGTGTGAAATAGTGGGCAGACTGTTGTTGCCATGTTACTTATTATAAATAGTAGGCAGACTGTTGTTGCAATGTTACTTATTATAAATAGTAGGCAGACTGTTGTTGCAATAATGTTACTTATTATAAATAGTAGGCAGACTGTTGTTGCAATGTTACTTATTATAAATAGTAGGCAGACTGTTGTTGCCATGTTACTTATTATAAATAGTAGGCAGACTGTTGTTGCCATGTTACTTATTATAAATAGTAGGCAGACTGTTGTTGCCATGTTACTTATTATAAATAGTAGGCAGACTGTTGTTGCCATGTTACTTATTATAAATAGTAGGCAGACTGTTGTTGCCATGTTACTTATTATAAATAGTAGGCAGACTGTTGTTGCCATGTTACTTATTATAAACTAAACCAGTGTGTTTAATGAAGTACCGTTGTATAAAGCAAAATTATCATAGACAGCAATAATAAGCAAAATTATCATAGGGCATCAAAAAATTCGTCCGCATCGCTGTCAACAGGAACAGTGCCCAAAAGGCTGGCAGCATTGCCACGTTGTATGGCAATGCTAATTCTTTCTTTCAAGATCACAAATTCAGAACTAGCGCATTGGAGATGGTGTTTTTGGTTTAGTGTGACCGCCTAAGCTTTTTCTGGATAAAATATTTGATAGTCGTCACAGTTATGAGCTACCATCCTTATTAAACTTAAGTCGCATAGTGAACACCCAGCTTTAATTACCCCCTTATCCTGTACGCGGACTTATCGTCGTCCCATTCACTGCGCGACATATTTATATTATTTATTCTTCAAGTCAATTCGCGCTTAATTACAAGCATCGTATGCCTTGTACAAAGTCAGCAGACATTAAGCGTTATGTATTCGACAAGCAGCCACTAACCGCGGAGTTATGGACCAAATAAATGATAACATTCGCCTGTAAACACTAATAAAATGTTCTATGTAAATAATGTGCGATAATCATAAATAGTTGGAACAGGCGACGTTATTAGCATGCCAAACTAATAATAATAAATTATGTAATTATTAAAATTGCATTATTATAATAGAAACATGCTTTCGAGTATATTTAATGCAATTAGCTGATTAGAGTGTGTGATGTCACTCAGTTTTGCATTAGGCGTTGGGCCACAAAAACAGCGGTCTGAGCGGATTAGCTGAATGTTGCTGTCAGGTCAGTTTTTATTTGATTTATGTTTGAGTCTAATATTGGATGGATTTAGAGTTAATTTAGTATCGGTGCAAGGTAAAAGCTTTTTGGTACATAGTGATTGATCTATTTGGTTTTTTTTCAATTCGTGCCGCAATTCATTCGATTCCCGTAAATACAACTAAGTGCACGTATGTATGTAAATAAGTACATCTGTTTTCATCTATCTAGAAACATCTTACCAATTGTATGAATTAGACTAACAAAAACCTTTATAATTTAATCTATGCATTCTCTTTTTCTCTGCGAACGTGTCAACATACTTCCGTGCATTTATACCAACTGCATACCAACTATTGATCAGCTTCAACTTTCTAACTAACTGAACGACTCTTCAACAATTCAAAAATACCTGTTAATTATTAAATTGAAATAAAATAAGGAAGTGTTTTGAGTCAGAAAGTGGTAAATAAGAAGGACAGATCTATGTCCGACCGCCGCTAGTGATCGCAAGCGCTACTGCTGAGCTTTAGCTCTGGATTCGATTCCCAGGCCGGGTAGTGTTATTGGGTTTTGTCATCAGGAATTTCTCAGTAGCAGGCCGGAGTCTGGATTAGTGACCAGTTGGTTACAATAGGTTCGTCCCCTATTACATGGGACTTAAACATACCTGGCGAACTGTGGACGTACATAGGTACAGCTCTGCGTGACCCTCCGGAGATTACAGGCGTGATGCTATGTTTGTGTTTATATCCGCTCTCCGTTCTTTACTTGCGCCGCACGTCGCTCAGTGATTACAGCGCACATAACTACACGCCGGCTGATTCAGACATCTCGCGTTACACTACCGAAGCGCCGCCGGCGATACCAACCTAATCATATAGGAAACTGAGCCAGTCTAGACTTTTGGAATAACCTAGACATGTGCAGGTGTTACCTGGGAGATAGACATAAATCATTTGGTGATTGTTATGACGCCAGATTTTGAAAGGTTAACGTTGAAATATAGGTGCTGTTAGCTACTTGTACAGATGAAGAACGATACAACGTGTTTAAATAAATCTTATTTAAAACATGCATCATTAAAATTCGTGCAGTAGTTTTTTGGAAAATTTACATTTCTATGGGGAAAATAGAGGATACTTATACAAAAATGCCCTCCACCACTTCCTAGTGCTCCAGCTGCGAGGAAGAAGTGGCGCACTAGCTTGCCAGCAGCACACTTGCTGTCCGTCAAGTTACTTATTCCTTTTCATTGAGAGAAGATGCTTGCCCTCCAATGGAATAATTTCAGCTAAATGATGTTTAATTAATATACAGAGCACGTTTCTGTCAGACCAATTGGTAGCAACTATTTTACACTATGTTTGTTGCACACCGCACGATAAATCGCTATAAAGCCCTATTTGTCAGTTCTCATGTATGGCGCCACTTTATATTCGAAGATGTAGACCAGCAAATCACAACCTGCTTGCGAGTTTCACACCAAACAATTAGATAGTATATATGTGGTCCTAGTGCTTCCATATGTTTGGACGCGTGTGGAACAAATAACCTAAGTTTTACTACTCTTCAGTAATTCCACTTCGAGAGACTTTACAACGCACTATCCTCAGATTTATGTGAGCCTGGTATTTTCATTTCGTCTCAGAATACAGTTCTGTCGCGATCCGATCGGCAATTTAGCGTTCAGTGTTGGGTAGTTACTGAAGGGATTATCTGTGATAGGTGTCGTGACTGTCACGGACGTGTCTGCTAATCAGGGTGATAGTGGAGGGTGAGTGGGGGGGGGGACACTTCGGCAGTTTAGGAACTTCGAGGGCCGTGGACATTGCTATGAGCCAATCGACCAAAATCATGCCCTAATGGTAGAAGGTCGAAGACTATGGTAAGCAAATAATTTAGTCAGGACTTTCAATTAACAGTCCTCGTTTGATGTTAAAAATACGTCAAGTAATTAATACAAGTGGTTCATCATCATCATCATCAGCCTATAATGTTCCCACTGCTGGGACACAGGCCTCTCTGTGAGAGGGAGTGGACCGTAATCCAACGTGCGGGCCCAGTGCGGCTTGGCAGATGTCACATGTCTTCGAATTTTTGGTTCTAGGACATGCCGGTTTCCTCACGATGTTTTCCTTCACCGTTTTGAGAGCAGTGGTGATGAAATAATTTAAAAAAGTAAAGCGCCTGACTGGGTTCGAACCTACGACCTACAATTCGTAAGTCGCGGCCGTTACCACTTGGCCACCACTGCTCTTCAACAATACAAGTGGTTGGTTTGAGTAATTAAGTCTTGATAAGTTTGTCAGAAAACTCGAACTATTTTCTCGGATTATCTTTAACAGTATGGCACCAAATAATCCCTTAACCATCACACAACATCTGTTAGGCATCGTAAAAACCCTGTTCTAACCTAATTCGGTCTCTAAATCTGACAGCTGCAACCGACTGTGAGACCAAAACGCGGACATAATAATTTTATCCGCATTTCGTCGCATACGGTCGGTTCGCAATAAACTCATTAGGTCAGCAGTCACGCACTAGTAGCGTTCACTTCAGAAGTAGCTAGTAGGAACCTACTATATCGACAGCTATATAAGACACGACGCCCACAATGCGACTGCGACAGTTCGGTTCGGCGACTAGACGCAATGACAGACGCAATGGCGTCGAGTTGCAGAGTCGCAACGACATACAGGCTAAGAGAGTCACGCGCGCTTGTTTCTTTTAGCAGCGACAAGAGTCAGATGCAAACGACAACTATGTTTCTTGTTTCACCGACAGTCGCAGCGACAAGACGCACAGTTGGCGCTGGCACTAAGTGTTGTACAGTGATAAATATAGACCGCGAGGAAAGTGACCACGTGGTGCAAGCGATTAAGAGCTTTGTAGTATTTACTGATTACCGTGAAAATATAGATAGATAGATAGATACATAATATGTACTGGGACGTCCAGCGCTAGAAGAATCTTTTGAAGCTAGATTGACATTCACACCGGGCGCTGTTGTTAAGTTATTGAAATTGCATTGGAAACACCAAATGGCGGCGTTAATTCCGATTTTTAAAAATACCCCACAAGATCCTTGCACAGCTATACATATGAAATATCGAGCTTTAGTAAGGGACTGACATATAAGAGTCTTTACAGAGATTGCAGAGGCGGCGGTCTGCAAAGTCGAACTTATTCTAAAACTTAATCTGCCAAATTTTTCAATTGGGTGCTGTAACCCTATATTCAAAATCATCAAAATGGGTTCAGCATATTTGCACATATACATATACGTGCCAACAGGCTGCACACAATAGAAACATGGACATACCTCAACGTCTTAAAGCAGGGTAATCGTAAAACACTGGAACATTGAGCACTCTGAACCACATCCGTATTATGTTCGCCAGCAGTATTCATGAAACTGTTCCTATGGTAATGTCCTGTTTGTTCCAACTTTCCCCTCTGTATCGCACGGACACGGGAACTGAGCTGCTGCTAATATTCTCTGTTGTAAAATATGGTAATTGGAGGCAAACATTCAGGCTGTTGGTTCTTTAGACGTAGTGAGTTCTGCTATATAAATTGTTGTTGTTGTTGTTCTGTTAATAGATTGAGTAGAGGTAAGTTGCTCTACATGACAAAATTATCTTCTACTTGATACAAATCTTAAATTCATTCATTGACTGACAGACAAAGCACAGCCTAAACTGCTGGGTCTAGATGGCATGACATTTTGCGCAAGTTTCTAAGGAAGGATTTTTGAAAATTCATCCGCGATGACAGCACACAAGGATGAAAGTTTGTATGGAAGTTTGTCATTTGGGCACATGGCTTGTAATAAAATAAGTGTTATAATAAATGTATAACAATATCACGGTTGTGCACAAACAAATACTTAAGTAAATAAATGTTATCAAGCTTAAGACTAAAATATGCGTAGTTAGCGAGAAGTCAATATGACCACTTTAGGGGACAAAATATGCGTAGTTAGCGAGAAGTCAATATGACCACTTTAAATACGTTTTTGTACATTCTTTAGATTTCTCTGGTAGAAAACCCTTTAGAATTTGTAACACTGTCAGTAAATAGAACAAAATTCTTGTCTTCTTCTATGTCTTTCTTAAAATCTTATACTATTTCAGCATGTTCCAAGATTCTTCTTTGTCCTAATGAAATACAGCGCATGCAGAACTCCGCTTCCAAAGTTATAAACAATATACAAACTATGGCACTTGTCCGTTCCCGGTTTACAACTTGTACATCACCGTATTGAATGTCACGGTGAATGACGATCGACACCCGAGTACTGGAGATGCGATCGAGCTGATTGATTTACGTCACGATAGCGATCACTTCCCGGTGGTAACCTCCAACAACCGACAGTAAACTGTAACACGCGGTAATGAACGAGCGGGAATTTACAATATCGCACACCTGAGGGCTTAGGGCATACACATATGGACAGTAGCTGCAGTCATATGGCAAATAATTTAATTTTATGTTTTGTAATGATAACAACTTTGCACTCTATTGTATAGAAATCAAAATTATTCAAACTGAACAGACAGCTGTTCTGCTGGAGAGTTTGTTGCGCCACTTCTTCTTCCCAGCGAAAGCACTAGAAACGTGATGAAGGGCGGGAGTCGTTCGGGGGACTGTCTCATGTAATGCTGAAGTTTAAAATGTGCTGATTTGATTCTCAGCCTAATTTGAACAAATGATTTTTGATTTAGGTCGGTTCTTGTTTGCAATAGAAGACAATAATAAAAATTACCAAATAAAAAGTAATTTAAAAAAATTAAACCGACTTCAAAAAGAAATGAACTCTAAATTATGAAATAACTTTAATTTCGGAAGTCGGTGTCTTGGGATCTGTATTTCAGTTTTAGTTTTTTTATGCCACCGACTTCCGAAATTCAAGTTATTTCATAATTTTGAGTTCATTTCTTTTTGAAGTCGGTTTAATTTTTTTAAATTACTTTTTATTTGGTAATTTTTAGTTGTTGCACTAGAATTTGACCAAGGTTTTGAGATGTTTTCGCTTTGACACTACACCCGTAGCTCGTATCTATAAGCCAGGCCGTCACACTTTCACGTCTTAGTCCATATCTTGAAAATTACTGAATCGATTTTGATGAAACTTGCACTGTTCCCTAAGTTGAAGTAAATGTAAGCCAATAAAAAGAGAATGGTCACGATCCGATTAATAGTTACGGAGATATGCGTGGACAAACATACATACATACATACATACGTCTATAAAATTTTGTATATTTGTTTGGAAGCCCTAATAGATTGTCATATATGAATATAATGCAATTCCAATAATATTACATACATACGTATCGAATTGATAACCTCCTTTTTTTTGAAGTCGGTAAAAAGGCGGCAATTAATTTTGTATGTATGTCAGTCACCGTATTCATCTTATTAAACTTAACATTGAGGATAATTATGGCAAGACATATCCTAAAATGTTAAGTTTTCATCATCCTGCACTTACCTCCTACCATTACTCCAATTTCTTTGGTTTTAGTGAATATATTCTTCTTGTAACACCTTCTTTCTAACCGCAACCATACCGCACATAATATATCCTATTCCCACTCCATCCACATTTATACCCAAAACTTTTCTCATGATACAAGCAATATAGTTCACTATTAAAGAATTTAGTGGAGTGCTTCATTTCCACAAAGTGTCCAATACTTTTGAACGTCAACAAACTACGAGTACTACAAACCTAGTAACGGACTAAAAGTCATCAGTGCACCATAGTTCTTAGAGTCAGTTATAAACTCTAACGAGCGACACATCTCACAGTATACGGCAATAAGTCAACGTGTCAGGTATAAATTGATCGCCCACTACACATCAACTGCGAGAACTATACTGTTATACCTGTAGCTACTGCCACTATAGTACCGCTTCGCGCTGGTGTGGGCTAGCGGTTGATGACTACATTATAGTGGGATCGATAATTGAGATAACAAATGACTGGCTAATAATGACATTATCGGTAATATATATACATTAAGTTCTGCTACGCGTTAATCCATCGAAAGGTTGACTTCAAAAGATCGCTTTTAGCGACAAGTCAGCCTTTGTAAAACTACATTTAAATCTGTAATTCATATCATGCTGTACTTAATAAAGAGTATTCTATTCTTGTTTGTTCCTCGTCACTTCATGCTCGATGGCGTATAATTGAAATAGAGATAAGTAAGAAAATTATTTCTGTACTCCTTGCTACTCTGTGAAATAATAAAATTGTCCTTAAAATTTAGAATCACTACAATTATTTCGAATCAAAAAATATTTTATCGAAAGAGGCTTTTTGAATGTCAAATTACTTAGACAGTCCCTCAAAACCCGTATTTTCTATTACCTAGTGTTTTAGCAGGGAAGAAGGATGGAGGGCGGAGTTGTGCAGAAATATACATGAATTTGTTGTTTGGCCCGCACTGGACTCGCGTGGTGGATTATGGCCCAGTCCCTCTCACAAAAAGAAGACCTGTGTCTCGGAATTGGGAATGTTGTAGGCTGATTAAGCTACTTATCCATGAATTTACAAGTGCATAACAATTTAAGTGTCACCTGGTTAACAAGCAGGTTTCCCAATAACATGACATATCTAATCCTAATCCCACTGGCGCCTGCTTATTCCAATAGCATCTACCTTTAACTCTAATCTCTAACTCTCTACAACAGCTAAATGAGCCACAGATTATCGCGCTGTGGTCACTTGTCCGCTTCAATAGTACTGTAAACAACTGGAAGTGATTCGTCAAGCGCCTCTGTCACAGTTCAGCGCAAGAGCGAAGAGTTCGATCGAGTTCAATAGTCCGATACTGACAACAATCGAACTGGGGAAACTAGAATAAGGCTACGGATTTACTTACTGCGGACTTTTAAAACATTGTGAAAATTATCTGTGGTTTTTTTGCCTCGATGATTAAGGGGTCCTGTGTTAGATCCCCAGGTCAAACAATGTTAATAATTATTTGTTTTGACAGTGTTATTAGTAGGGTACTGGATTTATGACCGGTTGATTGCAATAGGCTCATCGGCTATTAGGTGTATGGGAGTTAGACATAACTTGCGAAATGTCGCCGCACCACACACCTCAGTCGATCCCTACGGGGTAATAGGTACAAGCGTGATGTTATATTATTTCTTTATGTTACTAACAAAACAAACAATGCAACAAACTAACATATTTTCAACAAGTAAGAAGTTAATTTCATGGAACTATTGCAGACGCATCAATTCAGAGAGAGGTCAACGTGCGATGAGTCAGCGATACTGATCGGAAACTAATTCGCCTCGGAGACGTACATTATGTATCGATTATGTAGCTCGGCGGTCGGCGGCGTTCACCTGGATCTTTAGTAGTCGCTTCACCAATCCGTATGCCAAGACTTGCAATGGTGAAATTCATATTCATATTTTTATTCGCGTGCCAAAATGTTATCTTACAATGGCTTAAAGCTGGATGGCTAATTTACACACTTGACCATATTCTTGATAAAGTGTCTTTTATAAATACAACTCCGCAGAGATGGGCCAAAAATACATTCTAATCATTTAAATGAACTCTCCCATGTTGCTCCACAACACCTGGCATCCAATTTGTCCCAGCTCCCAGCCACCTTTTTACTTTTTTCGGGAGGGCGGGCGCCTTGAATTACGCTATTCGACTCGCGGTCTCTAGTACAAGATTCGTATGGTCCAACGGCCATCGTTCCTTCGACAAACATTGTTCAGGGAATATGAATATGTTGCTAACTCTGCAAACTCTGACGGTAACATCAATATTCTACGTACATTTTCAATTATTCGTGCACTTGCCACGGCCCGCGTATCTCGCAGACAATCTATCATTCATTCATCAGCTGAATGGGAGCAGACGGAAGAAGCCATTAATTGGTGGAAGCTAACGCCAGCCCAATGAGAGCCAGTTATAGCCACAATTGAGCCGCGGCTAATGCGCTAAGTGGTTAATCTCTTTGAGCGGTGAGCGCCGCAATTGTTCTGTGGATGAACAATCGGAGTTGCCAATGTTAGGGCCTGTTCACACTGGGACACGAAGCATTCGATCATACTGATAAGGTACCTGCGGTAATTAAGGGCCAGCGGCTATTAAGGACCATCAGAGAAATAACACACATTCAATAGTTTTATAGGTTGGATCTCTCGCATACATAAAAAGGACCAATAGTATTGCTATCTCACGCGCGCGCGTTGCCGTGCGCGCCGTCATTTTGTCAGTAGCTCCGAGTAACTCAATGTGGACGGTCGGCGTCACAGTTTAAAAAAAAAATGCTGATGCAAGAATATTCATTAAAAAGAAAATAGTGTATTTTACAATAAGTGAACACCTAATTACTGTAAAGTGGGCATTAGAGCTGTTGAATCAAGATAAGTTATTTTAATTTGTTGATATTTGCCAACTTTCAAATCAAGATTTGTAAAAAGTGGCGTCACTTTTTACAAATCTTGATTTGAAATCTTCCAGGTGGCCCTTATTAGCAATGGCGTCATTGCTAATAAGGGCCACCTGGAAGGAAGTAAATAAGGGCCGGCCCTTATTGGCCGTAAGGTTCAAGGTTGATTGGGAAAATCTGACAGTTTCGGGTAGGTTGACCTGCTGGCGTCTGTACATAATGTGGCAAGGCAACGATCTGATAGTTCGTCATCAGAGGACTCGGAGGATATTATCATTACTGAACCTTAAGCAGAATAAAAGTTTGTTACTATTTCATTATTTTAATAAGGGCCAGGGCATTTGCCGGGCAAAAAATAAGCATTTATTTTTTAATTTTTGTTAAACCTATATTTTTGGTTAAGAGTTTTTTATCTAAAAATAGTATAAATTTGTTGATTTTACTTAAATAACATCTTTTTGTTACAAAATAATTATTCCTTGAGTTTTATAAGGGCCAATGTATGTTTTTTTGTATGATTGATTGTAAAATGTTAAATATTTTGCCTGAAAATATTAATTATGTTGAGTTATAGCGGAAAACCATTTATTTTATGGTTTATCAGTTTAATTTCTTTTAATTTTGTCTCGGACCTTAATAGACTACCTGAGTTTATTAAGGTCCTTAGTAAAGGATTTTTTAAAGTTTATTTTTGTTCACAAAATGTTTAAAGCCTAGCCTTAAAGGCATTTTTTTTAGATCTCAATTAAATAATGTTCAATAATATTCTTGATTTTTATTTAAAATTTGCCTATTTTTCTCAATATTTAAGTTTTAATATAATATAATAAAGAGGTAGTGAGTTTGTATGCAGGGGCTACACCTCGGAACTCATGATCCGATTCCGAAAATTCTTTCACTAATGGGAAAGAAATTAAAACAAGATATTTAACGCGAACGAAGTCGCAGGCAAGTTTTTTGTGAGTTGAGGAGGGATGAAAAAACTTTTTTACAAAAAAAAAACAACTGACTTTCAAGTAAGTGATGAATATAAATGTTGATGGATGGATTGAGATGGATGTCATGAAAAGAGAAATGATAACGTGACTCACAGAATGGAAAAGAAAACATTTTACACGGATTGTCATACATAACGAGGGCAGGCAGAAGAAAACAAACTCTAGCGCTTTGTGCTCATAACTTCATCCTTAGGTTCTTTGTACTTATCTTTACAAACGAGCAAAACCGTCAATACAGACACTTTTGCATCGATTATAATTTATAAAAAAATACCCTCTCCTTACGCGAAAATTACTTTGTGAACCCTTTTCAGCAATGTTTTTGTTTTCAATATCATAAAATAGTTGTGTGCATAGTCCCTTAACATTTGCAGTTTGAGACAACATTGTCAGTGGTGTCATGTGTGGATTAAGATGTTATGAATGAATGAGAAACAGCGGCATGATTCAGACGTTCATATTCCCTATTTAGATCTAGGATGCACAATCATCAAGTGTACTGTAAATATGACTGACACTTTCAGCAAACAGCAGAGTAATTGCAGTAACAGTAGCAGTGGCTTTCATTTTAACAGTTCAACAACATTCACTGCGTTTTTTACGTTGGTAGCAGACAGCAGAGCAGACAAATTTTGCGAACATATGAAGTAATGTCATTTCAACATTTTTTTATTAGCAATGTCCTTCAAAATAATTCAGATTGTGATTGGTAGTGTGTTACGCAATTAGGTGCTGGTCTTTAATGTACTTAGGTAACCAAATCAGATTAACCAATAACTAAACCATTGTTACAAGCCATGATCAACAAAAGTTCATGTAGATCCAGTTTGTACCCCAGAGTGTTCGCACTCGGCCTTCATAGCTATGCAAATATTATCACACTTCACTTTCACAAGAATCGTTTACATAGGGAATCCAATGATTTGTCCTGTTAAACCTTAAAGACAATTAAATAATAATAGACTGACAATTATAGAGATTAGAATAGAATTATAGATATTAGAATAGAATAGAGTTATAAAGATAAGAATAGAATTATAGAGATTAGAATAGAATAGAATAGAATTATAAAGATAAGAATAGAATAGAACTATAAAGATTAGAATAGAATAGAATTATAGAGCAATGGTGGCCCAGTGGTAAAGAGTGCGACTTAGATACCTACGAATGATTGAGACTCAGTATTGTTAAGGAATGGACAGTAATTTCAATAAGGTGTGTAATACCTACGACTACAGTAAGACTTGTTGCAGAAACATCTGAGCTGATGGCTTTGTGCTTAGATCCATGCTCATTTATCTGATCAAGTATAATTATGTAAGTTAAGTCTTTTCACGAACATTCAATACTCGCCAGGAAATACAAATGTAATCAAGGTACACGTAAGAAACTAATTACTACTCAACCGAAACTTATAAACATTGTAATTCATTAGAAGAAAGAGCATGAAGGATTGAAGGTTAATCTGAGCATAATGAGTCGTAAAGAGCAATCAGAGACAGCACAACAAACTATCGTGGAGTGCGGTGTGTTGCGGATCACCCGGCGCGGGCGCACAGAGCGCGCAGGTTCAATATCATTACACACTCGTTTTCAGGGCTGCCACTAGTTTATCTATCGTAAGTATACTAGGATCATGTTCGAACGATCATCCGCAGCATGAGGCTAGACTTAGGTTTAGGATATTACTAAACACCAACCTCGAAAAATTTATGGTACCTAAATCTGAAGAGAAGGTCACTTTACTCCGCGTTCATTAATGCGGCGGCAAGACTTATGGTAGTCGTTGTAGTCATAAAGTCGTGCAAGAAGAACAATTAATATTTTGGTAAAGAAGAAAATTAAGTTTTTTTATTCTGCTCAAATAATACGAACATTATAAAATAAACATAAAATAATCTAAGGAGCTTCGTTTGCTATGGAATGCCTAATCTGGTCTTTTGTCAGCCCTGAGCATCGCTTCAGACCCAGCCGATCGGAATGAGTCGGTCGCCGTTCAACAAATATGTTTGTACGTAACGTGAGAGAGTGTTCACTGATTATGAGAACTATGTGACTCGTATAATTACTGAGAGCCTGTTTGTTTGTATTTGTACTATTTTGTAGAATACGTTAAGGAGAAGTTGCTTGGTTATGAAAATTGTTTGGCATGAACAACTTATAGTTATTTCCATTGTTTTGTAATATTATTTCCCTTTCAAATTTTTTTTAAAAATAGATTGACTATTTTTATTTATTGCTGATATTTTTATACTTAAATACTGAAATTCAATGCAATCAAACAATATCAGCATTAACATATATATTAATAATTAAGTACTATCTAGTATATCTATTACAATCAAATAGAAACTTACACTGACAACATACTTTTCGAACTCCACCAAATAACTTAGCATCCATACGAGTAGTTAGTGCGTGATTCAGCAGCGCTATCATAAACTGTACCGACCACCAGCACTTAATACTGAGCTCAGCTCAATATACTGCGCTCAGAGACACGCCGAGCTGGAGTTACGGCTGATAGTGGACATCTGTACCCGGACCTGAAGACCTGCCATGCGGCAGGACTTGGTTTACTTTCAATCCTGTATCTATACTTTCTCTCACTTAAATCAGATTCAATCCAATAATCTGTAACAAATGTAGAGCACCAATGATTATGACAGTTCTTGAGTGAAAAGGACACTGGGTTTAATTATATGGAAAGAATAGAATAGAATAGGATACTCTTTATTATGTACACCATATAAATTACAGACATAATTATAGAAACTGTACAAAGGGTGACACAATGGGCGGTCTTATCGCTAAAAGCGATCTTTTAAAGACAACCTTTGGATGGATTAAAAAAGGGGAAGGACAGACAAATACTGTAGGTAGTCTGTGGTGTACCATTTATATAATACAATAAATACATACATAAAGTATATTATACTAATCTAAATAAATATATACATACAATAATAAACATGAAACAGGAGCAAAGAAAATATAATGATGATGTTTAAGGAGAGAGGAAGTGCTTTTTAACCATAATTTTAAAAGTGGACAAAGATTGAGCACGCCTTACGGACACGGGCAAGGCATTCCAATTTATAGAGCAACTAGCATAAGCATAATGAGCCTGTAATGTTCCCACTGCTGGGACACAGGCCTCTCGGTGAGAGGGAGCCATAATTATGCCCGAAGGAATTTCCCATCGGCAAAAATTACGAACTTCAAACAAATTTTCAAAAATCCTTTCTAAGTAATCACCTTCGTTATATGAGGAACTTTTTCAAGTTTCTAGACCCAGCGGTTAACGACTGGGTCTAGGCTGTGCCTTTTCTGTCAGTGTCCGTGAATGAATGAATGAATTCAAGATTTTTATAAAGTAGATAGAGATGTGGTTGGTTAGTAAATTTTTTGTAGACGATCAAATACATACACACACATATATGTCGCATCAGCGGGTGGCCGAGATGCGATACATCGGGTCTTCTTCACGATCCGACATAGTTTAGATAGGTGTGGGCACTGCAGTGGGTACTCGAACGAAAAGATTATTTGAATTTACAGTAACTTTAATAAACTAGCTATTTACAACCGAAACGCACACGTGTGTCGGAAACAAACACGTGCGTTGGTATTGAGCGATTGCCGAGACTGTCCGAGCTCGACGGTCGACTGTAGACTGACTGTCGCAACACTCGGTCTCTCCACCAGTCCTCACGGCATCCCCTCCACCGACGATCGTGTCCAAGCGGTAGGGCTCGCTTGCGTTTCCGATCACATGATTCTTCGTTTGAAATGAAATGAAATGAAATGATGAAATGAAATGATTTTATTTTTTGTAAGTAGGTTTGTACAAACACTTTTACACGTCAATCATGTTTTTTTAAAACTAGATGAAGTCGGCGTTTCCTATCTGACTACTCTGAGAAGAAAGGCCGAAACAAACTCAGAGGTCACAGTCTCTTTTAAAGTCCAGACATAATCTTGGTCAGGTTATATGAATACCATGTAGATCGGTCTGAGGTGGTCTTTTGAGGAAAGAACCACACAGATTGAGAGGACCTGTCCAATCAGTGCACGCATTTGTCAAAAATCGTGCAGCTCAACTCAAGACTTAAGGAGCTCAACGATTCGACGAACAATACCAAAGAAAGGACATTTGGGTAGGCCGCATAAACTACTCAAACTGCCAGATCATGATTAAAACTAAGAAGGAAAAAAAGAAATGACCCACATAGTCCTCACATTCACAATAATTAAATAAAAAATAAATTACTTACAAAGTAAATATTCATGTCACTTGTCTAAATAGAATTAATTCATCAATGTCAATGTGTATATAAAAAAAAAAATCCGGACATGAACTTTGAGGACCATGTAGATTAGTGTCTGAAATGGTCTTTTGAGGAAAGAACCACACAGATTGAGCGGACCTGTCCAGTCAGTGCACGCATTTGTCAGTAACCGTTTACCAAACAAATCGTTAGATGGCGCTGTTCGCTATACTGTGTTGGCAGTTTTGGCTAGTCTCCTTTATAGTGAGTTTCGATAATTCGAAGATGGTGTTTTGTTTGATCTTAACGCTTCTTATGTTGATGTAAACTAACTTCGCCTTAAGGGGCTTACATGACCTAAAGCGCGGTCACTGTCGGACAGCATAGAAAAGAAAGAGAAGCGCGATGACACAACACTGGTAATTGTAAAATATGAAGAAATTATCTATTTACAAAAACTATTTATTAATAAATAATCCATCACTGAATGCAGTTTGGCATTAGAAATTTAATGACATATTTTAAATTATAATTAAAATTGTTAATGAAGGGATAAACTGCTTTTAAAGACAATCAAGAGGTGTATTTGAAGAGTTTTTTGATGTATTAATGTATGTTTAATTATGATTTGAGTTTCATCACTGTATTTTAAAATAAGACTTGAAAATATCATTTTTTTTGGTCAAAATTATTTACGGATTAATAGACCCACCAAAAACATTTTCATGTAAAATGTTGCCAAGACGAGACCACATATGGCTCGCACTGTCAAAAAGTTATCAGATCTCATGTAGAATGAAATAATTGGAGAATGATTATGTCTTTAGAATACGAACCGGTTTATCAACCAAAAATCACCAAAAAGAATCTTGAAAAAATAATAGGTATTTAATGAATATTTTATTCGATGCTCATGGTATTTATCTCGGGACTCGTAAACACCTCATTTGTTTCACCATCGATTTAATTTCCATCGTTAACGACTAGGCGACATTCTTGTAGTTTTAACTACACATCGCGTAGTCACCGACTGTCCCTGACTCCCTGACTACTGCGGCCCGCGGCGATGTCCGTACTTACATAATTAACCATGGCTTGATTCATGATTATGGCCCGCAGTGGAATTTCTTTAAGAATTCTAATGGTACGTTTGTTAATTTTTCTGAAATAACTTTTGGTTGAAACTATTTTTTATTTGACATCAAATTGTTTCGATGCCGTTGGGCTGGTGCTGTGTGTATTTTAAGTCAAATCAAGATTATTTGTATTTTTAGGTACTTACTGAAGGAATTGTCGCTGGTAGTTAATGTGAATATGTGACCCATAAAATACTGATCATATCGTATAGTTAATAAATAATCTTAAATTCATTGATAGACAATGCAACTGCAGCTGCAAGGCTCCCTGCAGACATCATCGCTCCATCAGCCTAGCATAGAAGAGTCGATCAGCAGAATGTAGTCAGAAAGTGGGAACTAGTTGCTCGTTCAAAAGCGTAGTATTATAATCCAAAGGTGTTTGAAGCAATTCATTCAAGACGAAAGTAATACAGGTTATCTGATTGATGGCTGATTACAAAGCCGTCATGGCGCGAGTAATCCTCGAATAGATGGCCCATCTCTACATAATAATGCTAATCAAGCCTCCCATGTCGCTGCACCTCTCTGACTTACTGGCCATGTCTCAGAGAGGTCAGCTGATAATCTTCACTCACACCTCTTTCTGATTAAATTATAAAGCAAGGTCTTTATAAGTAAATGAAGTAACAAATTAAATAAGTTTATAATATACGTGACAGCTCGTGATAGTGTTGGGTGCTGCCAGATAAACTATCGATACTTTTGTAATGTTGAAGATTTGCTCCAATATCGATGAGAACTGTTTTGTTATACTCAATTGAGTTGAGTAATACTATTTTTGGGCAACAGGTTTTGATACAATATTGATAGGAACGTATAAAACTGATACTTCATAATATCGCATCTTCTTTATCACAATAGAAGCTGACGACGCAGTTTCTCTTAGTACGCTGCTACATTCATACTCTAGTAATCAGTGGAATTACACAATTTGAGTTGAGAATATCAAGAGATCAATAATATCGATATTATAACAATGATGCCTCGAAAAACGTAGCGACCTACATAGCTGTGACCAAACAATCGGAAAAGGAAGAAGTAGGTATTTTGATACGAAAAAAATAAAGTTAGACAAAGACAAGATAATTTTTATCGATATCAAATCTGTCGACTGCTGTACAACAATAATCGAGTACGAAGTAGGTAGTGGAAAGGTTTGAAAGTGCAGTAAATATTGTATATGTGGTGGTTAATTGAAATCTCGCAGTTGGACAGATCCGCAAATATACGACACGAGGCTTCATGGAATATTGTTAACGTACGGATAACGCATATTTATGGACGTAAGAGTTTCTTAATAACACGAGTGCTTCCGAGAGGCGAAGGACGGTCATCGATCGAAAGGTTTTAATATTTATTTATTATTTTGACTGCCTTGTTGGTCTCGTAGTAGCGCAACTGCTGAGCATGAGGTTCTGGATTCGATTCCCAGGTCGGGCAAAGTGTTATTAGGTTTTTCTATCTAGAATTTCTCAGTAGCAGTCCGGAGTCTGGATTTGTGCCCGGTTGATGGCTATAGTCTCGCCCCCTATTACATGGGACTTAAACATAACTAGCGAAATGAGGGTGTACTATAGGTACACCTCTGCCCAACCCTTCGGGGAAAAACGGCGTGGCGTGGCGTGGAGTAGAGTGGCGTGGCGTGGCGTGGAGTCGAGAGACGTGGAGTGGAGTGGCGTGGCGTGGAGTAGAGTGGCGTGGCGTGGTGTGGCGTGGCGTGGCGTGGCGTAGCGTGCGCCGAACATATAGCGCCGTGGGCCGGTGGTTTTTATTGCACACATGATTTACATTCGTTGCTAGTTTTGTGAGAAAATTTGAATAGTTTTGGAGGGAAATGGATTTATGAGCAGTGGTGGCCAAGTGGTAACGGCCGCGACTTACGAGTTGTAGGTCGTAGGTTCGAACCCAGACAGGCGCTTTACTTTGTGTAAATTATTTCATCACCACTGCTCTCAAAACGGTGAAGGAAAACATCGTGAGGAAACCGGCATGTCCTAGAACCAAAAATTCGAAGACATGTGACATCTGCCAATCCGCACTGGGCCCGCGTGGTGGATTACGGCCCACTCCCTCTCACCGAGAGGAGGCCAGTGTCCCAGCAGTGGGGACATTAAAGGCTGATTATGGTTTATGGTGGATTTATGCAATTGTTGGATTATGACGGCTAATTATAGGTTACTAGCTGCGCCCCGCGGTTTCACCCGCGTAAATGTCGATCCCGTGGGAATATCGGGATAAAAAGTTATTATGTTAATTCAGGGTGTCAGCTACCTCTATACAAAAATTTATCAAAATTGGTCTAGCCGTTTGAGCGTGAAGAAGCAACAAACATATACACATCACACACAAACTTTCGCCATTATAATATTAGTGTGATAAAGCGAAAGGTTTTGAGTATAATGTGAATGGTAATTAGAGTGGGGGAAGACCAAAGAAACAATGGATGAATTGTTAGAAAGGAGATATGACTAGAGAGGAGGTGATCACTGAGGTGACGGCTAATAGAGATGTAACGAAGAAGAAGACATACTTACAACATAAAACCAGGAGCCCACGAACAACAGCCGCGCTGGCGACCACTAGACCAGCGAGCCAGCTAGACACTAGACCAGCGAGCCAGCTAGACACTAGACCAACGAGCCAGCTAGACACTAGACCAGCGAGCCAGCTAGACACTAGACCAGCGAGCCAGCTAGACACTAGACCAGCGAGCCAGCGAGCCAGCTAGACACTAGACCAGCGAGCCAGCTAGACACTAGACCAGCGAGCCAGCTAGACACTAGACCAGCGAGCCAGCTAGACACTAGACCAGCGAGCCAGCTAGACACTAGACCAGCGAGCCAGCTAGACACTAGACCAGCGAGCCAGCGAGCCAGCTAGACACTAGACCAGCGAGCCAGCTAGACACTAGACCAGCGAGCCAGCTAGACACTAGACCAGCGAGCCAGCTAGACACTAGACCAGCGAGCCAGCTAGACACTAGACCAGCGAGCCAGCTAGACACTAGACCAGCGAGCCAGCTAGACACTAGACCAGCGAGCCAGCGAGCCAGCTAGACACTAGACCAGCGAGCCAGCGAGCCAGCTAGACACTAGACCAGCGAGCCAGCGAGCCAGCTAGACACTAGACCAGCGAGCCAGCTAGACACTAGAATAGCGAGCCAGCTAGACACCGCGTACTTCATTAGCGGTGGCTGTCACTTCCGCAATCACTCGATTGAGTCGACTCGTAAAACAACAAGTTTTCACTCGGCAATTAAAACTAAAACTTGTTCGATTACTGCTACACTATTAAATTAACGATAAACTTTTATGGGGAAGACTTCATCAAAGTCCAATCGGTGTAAATCACTTGTTCTGGTGCCACCTTTATACGATCTGCTGTTGGCTTCGCACTTCATTTATAAACAGTTACTGCCAATGGTTGATCCTCAGGTACCCATTTATATTTTGTCTTGATGTTATTATACCTATCATTCATTCTCCTGCCCTTATCCCAATTTATTTGGGGTCGGTGCAACATGTATTTTTTTCCATACTTCTCTATTAGTCGTCATCTCGGTACTCACTCCCTTTCTAGATATATAATCTTCCACACAGTCCTTCGATGCCTTCTTTGGCCATTCCCTATTCTTATAGCCAGAACTGTTGTCTATGTGCAAAAATCCTGTAAGTAAACATTTTATTTTCATGCACTGTCGTATCATCAAACCATTGGTAGTTGTTTGCATGACCTTCCATAACAGAGGTATTATTTCAATAACACCACGGCAAACGTGATACTAGGCTTTCATAAAAGTATAGCAAACAAACTTTACGCATATAATTTACATACCCAGTACCTGTACGTAAACGCACGGTTGACATAAACCCGGCTTTCTTAATAGCATTCCCGTGTCGGGCGCGAGTAATGAGTAATAACGAATGCTGCAGTACCAGTGTACCAGGGGCGCAGGGCACGCGGGAGATGGTCGCTTTATGAAGGCAGGGTAGGTGGTCGCTCATAAATGAGGAATATCATTGGTTGTTGAATCACTGCGCATTGTTTGAAAGCCGTGTGTGGTCTGTAGATAAGGTTTAACTAGGCTTTTACCTTTGTTTAGTACTGAAATGAAATGATTTGAAGCAGAATCCTAAAGTGGGCTTTCTGCTCTTGGGGCCGCATTACGAAGTTTTCATACCATCATGCTTCCTGTGCGAAAAAGGGATGGTGCTATCGGTCATGTAGCTCCGTCTCTCTCTTATACTGGAATCATGATGGCATTCAACCGTCATAATACGGAACCTGATGATGGCAACAATCACCATATTGCTTCACCGACGAAAAAAGTTGCGTTGTCTTTACCTTTCTAGGTTTCATACAGCTAAACCCCGCTATCTTGTGAGGATCCCCGATGTATATACTTATATGAGTCGTAGTGAGAACAATAAACGAACAACGAGACGTTTTTAACGTGTCGTAGTTGTCGAGCATGAGACAGTAACGCCGCACTCACAGATAACAAGCACATCGGACACACCTCCCAGTCCCAGGCTCATATGCTCACATGCTCACATCTGTAAGTAATGTGATGGTTTACGACGAAATGGCTTGAACATTAATTATTTGCTAACACGAAATACTACTCTACGAGTATGTTCAGTAACAATAACAAAGCGCGGTAAAGAAAGTGCAAACGTTAACTTTATTTGCAGTATTGGCAGCCTTATTAACTAAACTAACTTTGACATTCGGCTCTAAATGTTGACAGATGTAACAATTGACTACGAAACCCTAAAGTCTACTTGACTCAGTGTTACCAACCCATAACAAAATTTGCCCCCAAGATTTTTTAAAAATCCCCCTAAAAAACCCTAA
The DNA here is from genome assembly GCA_948474745.1 of Oligia latruncula. NCBI lineage: Eukaryota > Metazoa > Arthropoda > Insecta > Lepidoptera > Noctuidae > Oligia > Oligia latruncula. Next base: position 268,814 of record OX419707.1, on the reverse strand, counting down.
GTATAGGTTCACATAAGGTAAATTTCTTTGATGCAGTGCCCAACTCCCTAAGTCGTTCGTAACTCACAAAATAAAACGCATAGGTACATAGTTTGTAAAAAAAAAAGACTAGGTATCTAAATACCTATTGTTAAACTACTAACTAAATTGTAATATTGTTGATCAGTTCCAGAACGGCATAATCATCATCGCCAGCGATGCTACTGTTCAAGGTCGATGTATTTTTGAAATCATACATTCGTACGCTAAAGGCTTTTAACATAGGTACATATTTGCCGTAGGTTCAAACTTAACGCAATACCCATATTCTCTGATCAGGTAAAATCTTATCATCATTATGCTCTGAAGCATATTCAGGGATAAACGATGTAACGGAACGTTACATGAATAATCATGTTTTGTTTACGGCACTAATGCTAAAAGACAAATTATTATAAATGAATGCTTTGTTCTTTGTTTGTGTACGACTTGGAACGCGCCGGGTAGGTACGTGTGCGGTGCGGGGCGAGTGTTCGCATGGAATGAATGATGTGAATGGGATCGCGCCCGCGCAGGAGACGCGAGACCGCGAATGAGTCCTCGCCAGTCGTTTCTAGGCTGATGTGAGAGTGCACGTATCGCTTTGTGTCCTGTCGAGCGCCCTAGCAGACACGACCGTTATTTAAATAATTATCTACACAGCGAGTTCAACAAGTGCCAATTAAGTTTTAAGTAAATAGTGAAAATCCCGATTTAGGGTTTCACCTTTACTCTTCACCACCGGTGTGCTGAGCAAGTCGGACAGCCGCCCTTTTATCTACCTGTGACGTCACCGTACAGCTCAGTACAGAACTTCGGCCAACTTCCACCTCCGGCCAGCGGGATTTCGTCCGCAACTACAGGGGAGTACCTATCCCTGCAGGAGTGACAACAGACATCCGTAACCCACGACCCACAAATCTTTGTGTGCCTCCGGCTTCACAAGCTTGGTATTTTTTTTGTAAATATATACTTTCAAAGGTACACACCCGTTTTTTATTCAGTCGCCAAATATCAGGTGGGAATCGAACGGGTGGAGGCTACACTGGCGCCCAACGTGGGGCCAGTGTAGCCTCCACCCGTTCGATTCCGAAAGAACAAAGCATTCATTTATAATAATTTGTCTTTTAGCATTAGTGCCGTAAACAAAACATGATTATTCATGTAACGTTCCGTTACAACGATTCCTAAGTATTTTTAAATAATGGCATAAATAGAAAAGGCACGCTCTACGGAGGCGTTGGATACGGGCAGCGTCAATAACGCCACAGCAAACTTTTAGCCCCTAAAAATAACCCCAAAAAAAACCTGTCCCTAAAAATACCCCTTTTAAGACTTCTTCCCCCTAAATTTAGGGGGAAAACCCCAAAGTTGGCAGCACTGACTTGACTATCATCACCATTCCCTTGACTTTATCCCAATTCATTTGGGGTCGGCGTATATGTCTAATAATTAATATTCCTTGCTTCTCTAAAAATCGACTAAGGAGGCACTAACAGGCCAGTAAAGCTCGGGGACTTCTCATTCTCAAGTGTAAATTGTAATGTAATTTTTAATTTTTCCTGTCCTAAGTGGTGGTTTTAAAGAATTTTCCTATGATACTTTTCTTCATAAATAAGTCTAGTGTATCTATCAATATATCTAAATTCTAAGCTAAGCTATAACTTAACTTTATCTCGTACTAAAGACTCTACTTTAGCGCGCCATCTAGAGTCACTCACGTCGAACTCGTGTCGTTCAGCAGCCCTGTCGGATATCGTGTAATAAACACTTATTAATGAGGATACGAAATTAATGAGCCGAGACCTCGCACACGTAATGCGAAAAATAAATTTGTAAAGGTTTTATATTATTTACGATAATATTCAATTCATGATTCAAATATTTACTATTAATAATTATGTATCCTGCATGATTGATGTAGCATATCCACTGTATATTGTAATAATATACAGTGGATATGCTGCATCAGTATTCAGCTGCTACTGTTTTACATAAATATAATATGTCAAATGTGGTAATTACTTCTAATATTAATGATACTGCAGAACTTGTGAACAAATGGTAATAATTAATCACCTTCACACTTATGCTGCAGAACGAAACTAAACCCTACTACATTCTAATGAGATTGAATTCTTAATGACAATGAACTGGCACAAATGCAATATAACAAATGTCGAATAGTAACGTAATGAGAGAATGATTGACGATCACAAGATCGTATCGACTTGTCATCGCACCATTTGTTACGAACTAATAGACGACAGGTAGATGTCCTGTCACAGGGACCACGTCGTGCGGTGCTCGGTGCTCGGCCGTAAGCTCGACAACCAAGCAAACAATAATAATTGTTCGATAGCTAACACAGAACTGACGAAGGAACAATCATATAATAATATCGTGAGTAGTTTGGCAGTGTTTTTCTAAAGATTACTCATTGCCACTGCCGGTAAAACTTACTACTAAACTGAAAACTAAGCCTGTAGTACCTACATGTAATATTATAAATATTCTGTGCTTGTAGTAAAAAAAAAGTTTAACTTTTGCCATTTTAAACGACACTTTTGGAAAAGACGTTTCACTTCTTTTCTTTCATGTGCCCTACTAATTACCTCCTAGAAGGTTTGGGCTTCAACTCGTTGGAGGTTGGACGAGGCTAGAAGACGATAGTCCCGAACTCCACGATGTTTTCTGTCGGCTATTTGTGCCCGACAAATACATCGGACATCGCCAAAGAAGCCGACACAATCTGTGCGCCGCCGCCGTCATCTTAAACTGTCGCCAGAGCTGAGTCCCCAGTGTGTCGTACTTTAAGGATGCTTGACGCCCTCCTGAGTCCTGACCACAAATCCTGATTGTGATCTGTTTGCCGACGAATGGATTATGCGTGTATGTCTGATGTTTTGTGAGAAGAAGTATGCTAGGGTGTCCTCTATTATATTAGTTAGTATTTGAAACATTTTTGCATACCATCCATATCCTTGTTTCAATCTCTATGTTAATATTAATGTAGTTACCGTTTTAATTAATAATAAACAACAATAACATATTGACACCTTAAAGTGACTAAGCCTACATTAGACAGACTAACTGGCAACTTCAAATTGAGATGGAAAACCCTTCTTACCTATCTACGTAGGTAGTGCAAATATTCACCATCTGCCTAGCGTTTCCCCAACTATGTTGGGGCCTGCTTCCAGTTTAACCGGATGCAGCTGAATGAGGACGCAATGAGCTGATTTTACATGGAGCGACCGCCATATTCTGACCTCCACAATCCAGTTACTGGATAACACCCCTTGGTAAGACTGGTTTTCGGACTTTAGGGCTTCTAACTATCCGTAGGTGACTGTCAAAGCACAAGATGACAGCCGCGACCAACAGCTTAACGTGCTTCCCGAAGCACGGAAAGTAGGAAGTGCCAACATTATTATATGTGTATTACAGTTTATTATACGCAGTCATTGTCAAGCACAAGTAAAGCATAGGAAATTACACATTAACGACTGTGAACATTATGTATTCGTCGTTGGTAATATTAATTATTGTGATTTATGTCTAAGACAAGTGATAACTTAGCACTAATGTTATGTATCTGTAGTGATCAGCATGTCGTGCCCTTGCGCAGGTGTGTGGGCGGGACAGGCGGCGGTATTGAAAATATTGTGATGTTTATTGTGAGAATACTAGGCTTTAGGCTTGTCAATGAATTCTTTACTTTATAACTAGCGCGAGCGCCGCCTCAGCTTCGCACGGTTGTTTCTTATAACTAGCGCGAGCGCCGCCTCAGCTTCGCACAGTTGTTTCTTATAACTAGCGCGAGCGCCGCCTCAGCTTCGCACGGTTGTTTCTTATAATTAACGCGAGCGCCGCCTCAGCTTCGCACGGTTGTTTCTTATAACTAGCGCGAGCGCCGCCTCAGCTTCGCACGGTTGTTTCTTATAACTAGCGCGAGCGCCGCCTCAGCTTCGCACGGTTGTTTCTTGGCAAAACATCGAGAACATTTTATTATAATTATGTCAGTTTAATGTTAATTTATTAATCATCCTCTAAATGATGGTGAAAACCGCATTTTCCGTAGTTTAGAAGAATAACGCGGTCCCACAGCAGACTCAAGGACCCACTTTCGTTATACGAAAGTAATATTATTTTCAAATAACACTATGCGTTTTGACTGTATTGGACTGACGGACGCAGAGCGACTAATCGTAAGATATGAAGGTCAACGGCCGGAGTGCGATCGATTTGAAAAAAAAATATCTTCCAAATACAATAGGGTCCTAGACGGACACTACTTGCGTGGTGCGACTTCGTCCACGAAAAGAGACTTCAATTTATAGTATGTAATAAAGATAATAGACATAGAAGTTTCATACACCTTAGAAACCTATAATACACTCACAGAAATGTTACTGGTGTATACAGATAAGAAATGGAACTGCTGGACGGTGACTGCTCCCGATGGCCATAACCTGGAAGTCTTCAAGCGTCGACCGAATAGCTTGCGTGCACCATCGACGGCCACATACTCATATCATCAGTATGTGACTTATACTTATTCCTATAGGATAGGGTAAGGGGTTGGACACCACGCGAACGATAGCGCCGGGCAGCTAGAAATAATTTATATGGCAAAACAACGTTTGCCGGGTCAGCTAGTATTGCAATAAAAAGTTGTTATAGAATGCTTTAAATTGATTATATCTTTTGATAGACTGAAGCGATTGCGATGAAACAAAGACTAATCACTACTCCGAGTTCTACACTATATTTGAGTATAAAAATGAACCATATTGGTTTGGTACTTTTTGCGTTGAACCTGTTCAAATAAAAAATCTGTCACATCCAAACAGACAAACAGGCAAACATTCCAAAAATTTATGAAATGACATCTGTTGGTTATCCTTTAACACCCCACCTATTTTTTTATTTTCAATGTACTACAGAAACGCCTCGTCTACAGATTTATTATAATGTATAGATAGATTATTATTAGACCTGCTAACAACTACCAATCTCCTTCGCCTAGCAGTGGAATGTTGCAAACTAACAATAACAGCTACTAAAATAATAATGGCTACTAAATTCTATCGCCTTATATGTATACTAAAAGCGTCCAGTTCCATGCGCGCATCTGGCTCGCATGTTCGCGTCTCGCCCGCGTGTGACGTACGACGGCGGCGGCCGGCGGTCGGGATAGTCAGTCCTACCGCGCGACCGGACGCTAACGCGGCTAGTCGTAAGTCGTAAACTGATGTGACGCTCTCGAGCTGGACCGTAACACAACATAATGGGACAGGAAGACCATCAGCTGAAGAAGACTGAACGTTTTATCGATCACTAACTTTGCTCAGGAGTGGCAGAGCACACGCTAACAAAACGAAACTCTAGCCTCGGCTTCGCCCGCGTGAATGTCGGGAATTATCACACGAAACGTATTACCGGGATAATAAAGTTTGAGTGTAAGCTCTAACCAAGGTCACGGTCTACCGCTGTGCCAAATTTCATCGAATTCGTTCAGCCGTTAAAGCATGAAAACGTAAAAGACAGAGTAAATTCTCGCATTTATAATATTAGTATGGATATGGATCGTCTTCAGTTTACAATCAAGAGAGGTCATTCAGAGGAGGGAAAGGCCAAACAAAATTGTGAAAATAAAATGACTAGAAAGGGGTGAAAACTGACATGGCAACTGATAGAAATGTATAGAAGAAGACTGCTGCGGCCATCCTGCTAAATTAGAATGAGGCCAGGAAGTCGATCGTGATGAAGTTACCGAAATCAGTCAAGAATTAAGCATACATAATCAGCATATAATGTTCATACTGCTGGGGTACGGTCTCCTCTCTGTGAGAGGGAGTGGGCCGTAATCCACCACGCGGGCCCAGTGCGGGTTGGTAGATATCACAAATGTCTTCGAATGTTTTGGTTTTCCTTCACCGTTTTGAGAGCAGTGGTGATGAAAATAATTTACACAAAGTAAAGCGCCTGTCTGGGTTCGAACCTATGAACTGCAACTCGTAAGTCGCGGCCGCTACCACTGGGTCACCACTGGGCCACCACTGGGCCACCACTGCTCCTAGAATTAACCATATATACGAACCCCACACTTCTTGGAAAATCTGTTTCAATGGACTCAAAGAGGTCAAGCAAAGAAACCAGCATCCGTTTAATAAAAAGGGAGTATTTAAACAGAACGTCCTCATATATCCCAAAACATGGTGGCACGCTACACGAATAGTTACACCGCTCCGGAGCGAATGTAACGCGTTCGGCGACGCTCCACATACTCCACAATACGCGAATATCGTCGTAACGCACTGTATGCAGCCACTGCAGCCAGCGGCCGATGCCAGACAATATAGTGAAGAGATGCAGTAGGACAACTCCTGAAAAATCAGGGACATGTCGTGAGGAAAGTTTAGGAATGGGAATACCAAAGAAACGATGAATAGATTATGTGTAAGAATTTGATATGGTTAGACAGGGAGTGACTACTGAGATGGCGACTAACAGAGGTATATGCAAGATGAAGACGTACCCACAAATATATTTGATATGGTTAGACAGGGAGTGACTACTGAGATGGCGACTAACAGAGGTGTATGCAAGATGAAGACGTACCCACAAATATATTTGATATGGTTAGACAGGGAGTGACTACTGAGATGGCGACTAACAGAGGTGTATGCAAGATGAAGACGTGCCCACAAATATATTTGATATGGTTAGACAGGGAGTGACTACTGAGATGGCGACTAACAGAGGTGTATGCAAGATGAAGACGTACCCACAAATATATTTGATATGGTTAGACAGGGAGTGACTACTGAGATGGTGACTAACAGAGGTGTATGCAAGATGAAGACGTACCCACAAATATATTAGGATATGGCCATGGGTGATGAGGATGATTCTTATTTTGATGTGCTTATGAAGCAGGCCTTCTGTCCGTACTGTACGTTGCACTCGGTAGCACGCGACTGAACACTGAATGCACAACATCGATGCTTCGACGTATGAACTGCTCGTGTGTCAGCGGTTACAGTAAAACGACTGACCTACATTATTCATAGAATTCAGTGTGGTCATCGGCTCATAAACCAATTATCGTTAAATCCATGTTATGCTGAATTCTTCGAACTTAATTTATTGCTGAATTCAAAGAATTTCCTTCATTGTCATGTATCATAAATATCGGGTATGACAACATAGGCCCTGCGTGAATGAGAATTTTGCAATTTCCCTGGGTTGTAAGTTTGAAAATGTTATAAGTATGACCGATGTAATATACTGTGTCGAAATGACGCGATTTCCGCCAAATACGTTGTTGAATTTGAATTGCGGTTACTCGTCCAAATCGAACCTTTTCGCCCCAGAGTCTTAGGATCTCTCTACTCAATAGACGTCAGCGCACAGCCTAAACCGCTCGGTCTAGAAACATGAAATATATCATAGCACATGATTTCCATATGTAACGAAGGAAGCGAAAGCTTTCGAAAATTCATCCTTTTTAGGGCATGTAAGTTTGGAATTTCACAAATTCTACAGATGCAAGTCTTGTATTGCTATATTCGGTATAAGGCTAAGCTACTAAGAACCTGAAGACCCACAATAACCATGATTGTGTTCTGTGAACGCAGGTTAAACTAATAAGAACCTGAAGACCCACAATTACCATGATTGTGTTCTGTGAACGCAGGTTAAACATCATTTGTCTCGTTAATTCCTCTGAAACAGTCGATTCAGTGAAATCAGTGACAACGAGAGTTGCGCAACCGCATGGCGGCGGTGCCCTGCTACGTGAAGCGCAAACGACGCACGGGCAGTCTGACGCGACACACTCACGAGTTACCCACACAGCTGATTCATTGCACTGACATTGAACACGGCAGTCATATACTCGTATTGGAGTAAGGTGTTTCCAGCACGAATAGTTCTGCAAACGTACAAATAAATACAAATGCAAAAAAAATAAGGTTGACAGCGAGGCTGCTATACCTACTGCCTTTTGTTGACAATGTTACTCACAGAGGTGCTGGTGTGCTGGTGTGCCCAGTTCTCTACAGCTGGTTAATTTTTGCACATTGCGTTATTTACATTTTTGAGCAGACAAATTTTTCGAAATTAAGAAGCAATGGATTAGCAGCATCCTAATGATTCAGATTGTGATTGGTAGTGTGTTACGCAATTAGGGTGCAATACAATCAAAAGCAGTAAGTTTAAGCTGACCGCTTATTCTATTAAAACTCCTAACTAGGCTAGGCCAGCAGAAGATGTTACCAGCGCGTCGTCATCCGGTCGACTGTACTAAAATCTCTTCTTGTAGATTCTGCTTCAACTATAGTAAGTAAGGTTCGTACTCCCGCCGCCCGCGCCGCGCGCCTCACGCTTTACGTAATTAATTAATTTGCTTGTTTGGCGCCGACTTAAAATTACTTAGGTAAGTATACATACATTAGTTTAAGAACTTAGTTATTAAGGTTAAATAAAAAAGGTTTATTATTTTTTGCTTTTCATTTTTTTTCGGCGGTTTATTTTTTTGTTAAAAAGTTTTTATTTCTCGCTTTTTAGTGGGTCTGTTTATAATTTATCTAAATTACAATGGCATAGTGTCAACTTGCTCATCGCCTTTTACAAAATATTGCTTTTCCCGATGCAGGGACGTTCATTGTTGAGGAGTTCTCCTGGTATTCCACCATCAGCTCCATTTCACCATTCGCATTGTGACGAGCATAAATTGCTTAGCAACTATATTAAAGTAATCGAATCGCAACCCGTGAAATATTTATTATTGAGTAGTTCCGATGGCCATCTGTGGTCTTCATCATCAGCTGCACTTTACCAAATGATGATTTCCAAGAGCAATTGCTCAAGTTACTTTAAAAATTACCCAAATCGCTATAAATTTGCCTATATAAGTTGAGGGTTTCCCTCGATTTCCATGCGATCCTCTCATCAGATTCCACTTTGATGACAATGGGACCTCGAGAGTACACCCTTTCAAACAAAAAAAAGAATTATCAAAATCGGACTACTCTGTAAAAAGTTATGCGTGGTCATACATAAAAAAAAAAATATTATATACGCGTCGACTTGAGAACCTCCTCAGTTTTTGTCGTCGGTTAAAAAGCCAATGCGAAAGTCTAAAAGAGTAACCGTAATACAAGATCCAACTTCACGAGGATCGTCGATGCGAGGGGCTAAGCCCTGCAGAGCTGCGTATCTTCACGGATGGATCCAAAACAGGTAGTGGCACAGGTGCTGGAATCTTCTCGGAGGATTTCAACATACATATAGCCACTCCACTGGGGGTTCACAACACAGTGTTCCAGGCCGAGTGCATGGGTATTACTCTGGCCGCTTCAGCCATTATGGCCAGGGAAGTGAAGGACCACTCAATCCGCATACTCTCAGACAGTATGGCTGTTCTGCAAGCGCTGAACAGTTACACAGTTGACTCTGGGCTAATATACGAGTGTCACCAGCGCCTCAATCAGGTGGGTAACCTCAATAAAGTAACCATTCAATGGATCAAGGGACACAGCGGCTCGCGGGGCAACGATGCAGCCGACGAGCTTGCCAGGAGAGGGTTGAGCATGGCACCGGTGGGACCTGAGCCCATCGCGCCACTCCCCTTCGGGTTTCTACGCACTCTGGTAAGGAAACGCACCAGAGACAAGCACGACAAACTTTGGACGGATCAAGGCGAATGCAGGCAGGCTAAGGAAGCACTTCCCGCATTGGATGCCCGCCTCACGAAACAGGTTCTCCGTCTAACCAAGCAAAAGCTGCGTATAGTTACTGCAGCTTTAACCGGCCACGGGTCATTTAATAAACACCTCTATGTCATAGGAGTAACAGACAGTCCGCTGTGCAGAGCCTGCATGGAGGATGACGAGACAGCGGCACATGTGCTGCTAAACTGCCCTGTAGTCGCTACGTACAGGGCAAAGTACTTCGGTAACCCAGGGTACCCTAAGTGAGACGGTCAGTAACATCAAGGCGTTGCTGGCCTTCCTTGAGGAGCTGGGGTGGATCGAATAATCGATTTTCCCACCCGTACGCAAAATACGCGCTTTGTCGTGGAGTTGCGGAAACCAGCCCGTATTACCTATTACCTAAGAGTAACCGTGGAGATTCTTGGCAGCTCTTCTCCATTGGAAAATACCAATTGGACCATGTTTACGTGAAAATGTATATTTGAATTTACCCTTTACCGTGCTGAGACAGTACCCTTTTGGCCTCGGACAGGAATTTCTGGTTTATTTTATATTTTTGTTTCTATTTTTATAGGATTGTGTTTAGTTTGTGATCTTCCTGTGCGATTCCCAATAAATACTTTTCTTCCTTCATTTGAAAAATAGCTGCACCCACATGAGACACCAGTGTGAACTAGCCTCTAGTTGGTTGTATCTGTGCATCTGCGGCCATCTGCTTGTTATGCAAGCCGCGCGCTCTATTGAGATCTGTGGGGAAACGACCGCGTCTAATGATACCGGGCACGTGACAGGCTGACCTGTGACGAAATATACGTTCAGAGGTTTCGTGTTAAGGAACAATATTCTCCAATAGTGTTGCTATAAATGCATTGTTGCAAAAAATTACATTATCATCTGCCTAGCCTTTTCCCAACTATGTTGGGGTCGGCTTCCAGTCTAACCGGATGCAGCTGAAAACCAGTATTTTACATGGAGCGACTGCCAATCTGACCTCTACCCACCCTCTACCGACCCCAGGTACTGGGTAATACGATACCCCTTGGTAAGACTGGTTGTCAGACTTTCGGGCTTCTAACTAGCCGTAATGACTGTCAAAGGGCCATGAATGACAGCCGGGACCAACGGCCGTGTTTTCCGAGGCACGGAGGGGTATCGGTGTGTCGGTTGCAAAAAATTACATGAATGAAAAATAAATAATTTGTCAAAATAATAAATATCTAGCAAATTGAAACGTCGGCGTAGTCGTTATCCCGCTGACAAAATACTTCACATAGGATACCTACTTACAAAATCAAGTTTTTCGAATCAAAATATTAAACTTTTTCATTTCATTAACCCCGTTTCATTTCAATATAAAAAAAAAATAGTGACATTAACAAAATCGTCGTGTTTAACCGTGTATACCTTCATTAACACCAATTTTATTTTTTCCAGATAAAATTGTGAAACCGGACGCTGACTGCACATTGCGCAAAATTCACAAATCAAAACAATGCAATGTAGACTCGACACAAAACTACTCAAAATAACAATGTGCCATTAAGTGTGGAGCCCACTGGTCGTAAACAAGGCGGGCCTGGGCAAAACAAGTGACAGTGAAAATGTGTTTAAAAAGATAAAAATGGCACAAATAATTAGGATGTGAAACATGTTGGAATGCGTGCGCGGCGCGAGCACTGTGGTACGCGCGCCGGCCGAACGTGGACTGACCTTGCTGAGCCAGAGACAGAACACTGCGCGGCGAGTTGTTCTACTGCTCGGATTGCTGCACTGTGCGAGGTGAGCTTAGATAGTAGCTACAATACTAATGTTGCTATCGCAGGCACGCTGGAATAGATTTCTTTACAAATTAGCATTACTTTTGTGCATATTTTTTGTTCTTTTCCTCTCGTCTGTTTATGTGTGTAAGTACAACATAAATGTTTGGGTAGTTTTTACTCGACTGCGCGACAGCAAAGACAGTTATGGCTTTTCACGCGTATTTAAGTATTTTTGTACAATTTATGGGATTATACCCTTGAAGCATCTTAGCGGCTGGATAGATTACATGAGGGGTGTCTATCGACTCCGTCTAGCTATAATCTGCGCGGAACTAGTTGGCCGCGCCTTAGGTATGTGAGCGGTGGGACGGAGGGGCGGGGGCGCTTTGTCATGACTCAGTACGTGTGTTGCGAACAATAGGCAACCCCACCGCCCACACCCCCGGCCCCACCCAAGGCGCGGCCAACTAGTTCCGCGCGGACTATAGCGTGATGGTTATAGCCTAGCTTTCATTAAAATCAAAATGGCGGATTTTAGAAATCAATAAGTAATGTCTTTAAAAAAAGAACATGACCTTGTGGGGTATAAAAATAAAGGGCTTGAAGAGAAGATTCCAAAAATATAACACACTAGAAGATCAAAAAAGCCGACTGCAACTAAAGAGTTCAGATTAAGCTCATTTTTCAAGCAGTCGGATGCAGTTGAAGGCACCAAGTCTGAGATTGAACTAAAATAACTGCGACATCAGACTGCTTGAAAAGTGAGCTTGTATCTATTGAAATTTTATGTTGTAGTCGGGTATTTAATTTTATTTCTTGTTCTTGTGTTGTTAAAAGATTCAGTAGATTTACCAAAACATGAATCTTATGCAATTTACATAGCAAATTACTACAGCTAATTTACTAACGAAAACTTTTAATAAATTATTATTAATTTTATCGCGTTTGAGTTTCTTTATTGACTCTGTGCACTTCTAAAAATAGCCAAACATTCAGGTTATAACGAATATTAATTATTAAAAAAATATTTTCTGCGAATTGTGGCAAATATGGCACCAAAGTTGTAAGTATTTAGGCGATAGTGCGATACACGTTGCAGCAAAGAGGAAATGCCTTGCATGCCATCTCCCGCTCGTTAAATGCGCTATATTCCCAGCTTTAGTGTTTACTACTGTAGTGAACTGTTTCAACGCATTTAGTTCAGTTAAAGAGTTACTTACCCAAAATGCACTCAAGCGCATGTGCATAACGTGTGTAAACAGTATACATTCTCGTAAGGATGTCCAAAAAAAATGTGTCTTTTATTAAAACTATTTGTGGTGATATATTTTATATATTGTAGGTTTATTCCGTTTTTTGGAAAAGGCGGTTCCGTCATATTACAAAATTAAGCTTTGATTTCCTAGGAAGGCGGTTCCATCATATTACAACGTTAAGCTTTGGTTTCCTAGGAAGGCGGTTCCATCATATTACAACGTTAAGCTTTAGTTTCTTATGAAGGCGGTTCCGTCATATTACAACGTTAAGCTTTAGTTTCTTATGAAGGCGGTTCCGTCATATTACAACGTTAAGCTTTGGTTTCCTAGGAAGGCGGTTCCGTCATATTACAACGTTAAGCTTTGGTTTCCTAGGAAGGCGGTTCCGTCATATTACAACGTTAAGCTTTGGTTTCCTAGGAAGGCGGTTCCGTCATATTACAACGTTAAGCTTTGGTTTCCTAGGAAGGCGGTTCCATCATATTACAACGTTAAGCTTTGGTTTCCTAGGAAGGCGGTTCCATCATATTACAACGTTAAGCTTTAGTTTCTTATGAAGGCGGTTCCGTCATATTACAACGTTAAGCTTTGGTTTCCTAGGAAGGCGGTTCTGTCATATTACAACGTTTAGCTTTGGTTTCCTAGGAAGGCGGTTCCGTCATATTACAACGTTAAGCTTTGGTTTCCTAGGAAGGCGGTTCCTTCATATTACAACGTTAAGCTTTGGTTTCCTAGGAAGGCGGTTCCGTCATATTACAACGTTAAGCTTTGGTTTCCTAGGAAGGCGGTTCCGTCATATTACAACGTTAAGCTTTGGTTTCCTAGGAAGGCGGTTCCGTCATATTACAACGGCCGTCATGAAAATCGGTCATTTTAACCAGCGGGGTAATTGCGTAGCATAGGTACTATCAATAGCAATAGCTTTTATTCTGACAGTTCAACCACATTCATTGCCTTATTTACGTTGTTGAGCCCACACATTTTGCGAACATATGAAGTAATGGATTAGCAATATCCCTCAAAATGATTCAAGTTGAGATGGATAGTATGTTACGCAATAAGCGTGCAGTACTTGACGTATCAAAACACGCTCTGTATTTGGACAGCCGTTATTGTGTGACCGTTCACCGCTTCCTTAGGAAACCAAAACATTAGATTAAAAACAGTTTTGAAGAACCAGAGCGTAAAAAATGATGTTGATGATGACAAATATCAATAATTAAACAATCTTCAGTCACTATTGAAACAAAATTACGATCACTACACAGGAATCATCCAAATAACGGCACATGCCTTAATTGCAGATTCTTTCCTTATTAAGTGTTAACCAGTTCGACCAGTTCCAAGCAAATAAAAACCGATGTCATCCAGTGGAACGGTTCCGTACATAAAGCGCAGTAGTATCGCGGACTTGTTCATTTGTTCGTAAGTTATGACACTACCACACTTATTGCGAATGTTATTAGCACCTTCGAGAGCTAAAAGGTTAAATTGTGAGTTTTATGAAACACTAGCTGCGCCCCGCGGTTTCACCCGCGTAAATGTCGATCCCGAGGGAATATCGGAATAAAAAGTAGTTTATCAAAATTGATCCAGCCGTTTGAGCGTGAAGAAGTAACAAACATATAAACACACACACACCCCCACACTCACAAACTTTCGCCTTTATAATATTAGTTTGATTTAAATGTTTTCGTATAAAAGTCGTTGTTACGCCCGAAGAATCCTGTTGATCCCGTATTTAAGCTGATTATATCCCTACACTGGCACATCAGCACATCAGCACACCAAACCTCTCGTGCAGGGCCACCTCACTCTCAACCTTTCCCCGCCATTGGTGGTGAATTGGTGACTGACAGATGACATCTGTGACAGTTGCCTCACTACTTGTGTGAGTGAGACTGTTGATATACGTATATAAATACATTTTCTGTAATTTCTATAATTTTTTTCAAAAAAAGAAAAATGAGTGTGACAGAAGTCTAATGCTTATTTTTTTAAATTAAGTTTTATTGTTCCTTTCGTATTTATTTCAAATCACGTTATTTTTTCCAATTATTGAATCAAGTAGGTACATTTTTATCTGACCTGTCCTGTGTTCCTTAAAAGTATTAGCAGTCGTTACACGGCAATTGAGCGGAATCAAATTATCAAAATAAACATATTCATCATTCAAATCGTATGCTAATGTATGCGGGCACTTATCAAAGTTATCAAAACAGTAGTTACGGCAAATTGCCGCTAATCTCACAGTGACTAACTGACGGTAAACACGTTACCTAATAACATCACTCATTCACGGCCATAAAAAGCCCCAAATTATTTCAACCATACATCAACTTTTAATAAGCCATCGTCAAGAGATTGATCGAAAAAATACAAAAGGATACGACTCAACAAAAGGTAGTACCAACAATACCACTGAACCCCGTAATTACAGATAATAAATCCGCAAAATTGTGGATCGAACCAATTTCAAGTTCACAAAAACTGACAAAAAAACAAACCTGATCAAATCTTTGTGAACATCAAACCTTTCAAGTCTGAACATTGACGTGAATAGTAATGTATTTGTCAACATACTGTTTTTTTAACCAAATTAACGTGAACGTGTGCGTTGGCCCAAAATTGTGGGCCGAGTCTCGAGAGCCAGGAGCGGCCAATTATGATGTTTTTGTTGTCTGTAATGGGTGCTTGTTAAAATTTTTTCGTCCTTGTACCTGCTGGCAGGGCTCCACTGCACTGTTATACTTATCATTCACATCGATCCTATCTAATTTCCATATTTTAATGTTAACTACCCTTCGGAAATTATATTCTTTGCCCACATCCTGCTAATCACACACTGCGATAGTATCATAAGTATTTGCATGTCTGTAAAATTGCAGCACAGCTCACCCAACAATTATGTCGAAAAGCTATCGATCTCAGGTATTCGCGTTTTATGAGCCATTACGAGACATTTTTGTTCAATTTGTTCTCTTCACAGAGAATGCTCGGAGAACTTTAACAGCTCCACAAAAGATCATTCTTGTGATGTAACTCGACGCTAGCGGTGAAACCCATCATTACTGCCAATCCTTTTTAACTAAACCATATAAGGGCAGTATGAAATACTTCCGTAAGTAAATAAAACTAGGCCCTACCCCGTTGGACTAGAATTTAAAATGCATTGTTGATAGACGTGATTATGACAGTCGATCATTTCCGATTTCGAATTTAACAGCCCCGCCCATTCGCCCACGAGTCCGTTTACGCCTTTTCGTTTAACGGTGGAGTTAACGTTCAGCTGTGTAGGCTTTAGCCGTAGTAGATGAGGACGACACAGAACTGCATCATAAAATAAATATCACAAAAGGTCATTCAACAATAAAATTACCTATAACTAGTAAATGCCACAGTGAATATAATATTGTTAGTCTTTTAGATTTCATTGTTAGAAATAATGGGCCTTCTGGATCTTCATTCTGTGGGTGCACAGTGGACTGGCATTATGTATGGTCTTGCGCAGACGTCGAACAGAGCCTCAGAAATGTGTTACGCAACCTTGTTAGCGTGTATTACTACAATACATTCACTATATTGGACTTTTTATAGCAACAACGGTAAATTATCTGAATCGAGTTTAAATTAGATGATGGCGCCGAGTGATTAGCTGCATTCCAATGCGAACAGTTCTCAGTAATATTTAAGCGAACAAATATTTTCCTCTATAATTTGTCTGGATCATCAATAGCTGTTATTAATTTGCTATGATTCCGAGAAATATGCTCATGGAGAAGAGGACAGACCCAGTTCTATAGAAATATATAAATATGCTCATGGAGAAGAGGACAGACCCAGTTCTATAGAAATATATAAATATGCTCATGGAGAAGACGACAGACCGAGTTCTATAGAAATATTTAAATAGAGTAGATATTACTTCATCATCATCAGCATTCTCCTACCCTTATCCCAATTTGTTTGGTGTCGGCGCAACATGTCGTTTTCTTCCATACCTCTCTATTAGTCCTCCACCGTTTCTTTGGCCTTCCTCTACTCTTATAGCCATTATACTTACGAAAATAAAAAGCGACGGAAAGCTATCGTCCAACCAAATGATTGATAATCTATATTCGAAATTCCCCAGAACGAACATAGTAACAGGACAAAACATAAAACTCCCGAACTCCCGCAAATTTCTATGAACAATAAAAAAATCGGCGTCGCGCGTCGCGTCGCGTCTGTCGGTCCAATGGCGAGAGATAACGATGCAGCGATGCTATTATCTCACTGTAGACGTCTATAAATCTGCTGCCCTTCCGAGAACACGACACTAAATCTAAAAGCCTTCGATTTTAACAAATTGCTAACTCGACATAAATTAACGTAAAATATGTTTGCCTACAACTTTATAAACATTTACTCATGATCACCATTCTCTTGCCCTTATCCCAATTTTATTGGATTCAGCGCAACATGTCTTACGTCCATACATTTCTATTAGTCGTCATTTCGGCAGTCACCCCCTTTCTGCCGTATTATCGATTGCGTCATATTATAGCCATATTATCTTTCACACAGTCCATCTATAATTTGTTTGGTCTTCCCCTACTCCTATAGCAATAGCCATCCACATTCATACTTAAAACTTTCGTCACGACATTTTCCTCATCCTTGTAGCTGTTTATAAACATTTTGTACTGTGCAGTCATTTAACTTTATGCAAATTTTTTGGTTGTATGTTTTTTGCTTTTTAAAATATACTGAGCAGTAAAAATAAGGATGCAATAAAAACACATTGCATCCGTAGTGACCACACCACCTTTGTCACCGTTATGACCACCACACACCACCACACACCACCACACACCACCGTGCACCGCCTCCACCGTGCACGGTGCGAACTGTTAAGATGCTATCACCACCGGAACACTGAGTTTATTGTTATATTAAATGGATATATTTTTTACCCATTATTGAATGCGTATAGAATAGGAAGACTTAATATCGACAGAGATACGATTAGGTACCTGCTGAGCTACAAATATATTAAATTGATAATGGAACAAGACGTGTTTGTAGTTGTTTCTTGTTAATCACAAGATATTTTAATCTAATAAGCCAATAGCATTCAACGATTTCATTACAAGGTGTAATTAAATTATTTGGAAATCTGAAAAGAGGTCAGTGCACTCATCATTATAAACTTTATTAGGGCCAATCATGAAATCGCGATAATAAAAAAATATCTACTACTCCATACATTTTATGTTCACTTAACTCGATAAAATGACGGGAATACACGATACTTTTCGCGATTTCATTTGAAAAGCCCCTTTCCAAGTTCAGTTATTTTAATAAAATATCAATCTTTGATTGGAGGATTGGAGGGATTTAAGGGAACTGAACACTGACATTGTTGTCCGTTATGTAACAGAAGGAAGAAGGCATATCATCTCCAAGTGTTGGTCGAAAATCTTCGCTATCAAACCATTTACATTTATTGATATTGGATACCGAGACTGAACTAAACTGAAACCCATTTAAATTGGACTGTTTTTAAGAACTCGACCATTAAACAAGATCACTTCAGAGTTTGAAACACAATAAGTAGGTAATATCGTTGAGCACATGTCACAGTCGCGGCATGTCGCTATGTACCGCGTGCTCGGCTGAACATCTCACAGTCTCACTGTTTACAACACCTCACCAGTTACAACCAAATTAACTGTCCTTAATAGCCGACAAGCCTTTGAGGTTAGGGCGACACTACACTTAAAGATAAGATACGCTTTATGAAGATCTATTAAAATATCAATTGGTTGGCCAATCGATTGAAAAAGGGAGAGATTATCTGTTTATGATTAAAGAATATCATCGACCCATAGTAAGCCAAAGACAGCTTAGAAATTGTACATGTTTATTTGATAAACTCAAACTTTTATTTTTATTTTTATTTTTATTCAAGCACTTGAATTATCAAAGGAGTCCGTCAGTTAGAAAGAGTTTATACACAGACGTCAAACTTATGAAACAACATTCTTTAACTGCGGCTGCGGAACTGTTACGATTGCTAGAACTTTAACTGCGGCTGCGGAACTGTTACGATTGCTAGAACTTTAACTGCGGCTGCGGAACTGTTACGATTGCTAGAACTCAAGTTATATCTATCTTTATCTATAAAATGTCACTGCTCTCGTTCACATGCTGTCAAGTCAAAAACAGATTAATTTATCAAGAAGAAAGCGTTTCATGTGAACTAAAACTTCTCGAAACTTCAGCTTCAGCTAGCCTGTTAGTAGCCTTTCTGAAACTCTACAGACCAATAAACGCTAACAAGCACAAATAGGAAGGTATAAATCATGTAAATGTTTACTGTGACATCGTTCTTGGACGGTATATAAATCATCAGTTACCTTCTGCCTTATTGCATTGTTCCCCATGCTACTTTCACCTCCATTACCTAGAACATAGATACCTAGATTTGTTGTTAAAACTATTTGGACCTGCCTGGATATGGGCTGGGAAGTCAGAATACGAAGTGGGTAATATTGCTACTGGATAATAATTGTGGAAACGACAGGAGGGGACCCCTTAGAAGGATATAATAAAGTGTCCTTAATGGCGTTCTACAGGAATGTAATGTGCGTAGTACCCACAGTCACCACCGTGCGTGTGTAGCCGGGTATATGAACGTAAACGAGGCAAAAGGAGTACGTAAGGATCATAGCAGGATGTTCTGAGTTTCTGCCTGCCCCTATGGCCATAGGAAGAACGTGTGAGTATATGTGTATATATGGATGACTCGATTGATTATTTTCTTGTGGAAATACATCTATTAGTTACATAGCCACACGGAGCACGATGACAAGACCATCGTGTTTGCCACTGCCGCCATGCAACACTTCTCTTGATAACCATGCTTTTTGTTTCTTGCACATTATGCACACAGTTGCAGGCTATGGTAGGCTAAACGTATGAGTACATGAGCCTGTTGGGGCGCAGAAAGCAGTAACATTTAACTTATAGTTATGTTATACATTAAAGATTGCATACTAAATAATATCATAATAATTTTAGGAACTTAAGTAATGTCTTACTAATATTTTATAATAGGGCGAACGTTTGGGACTGTCTTAAGTAATGTTGACGTTCAAAAAGTGCTGATTCTCAGCCTTGTTTGAATAAATGACTTTTGATTTTGAAAATAGCATAGCTCTCTGCTCGCTTCGCTCTCAGTGCAGCGTAGTCCTATCACGGTGTTAAATGTTAACGGAGCGGCGTGTAATGTAGTAATTTATTAAAGTTTAACGTTGTAATGTCGGTAATAATGTTCTAACAGCGTCGGTAATGGAGCCGGAGATAATTGACTAGCGCCTTATTAGTGCTAGTGGGCCATCGTGTACACGGCTCTGATGTGTGGCCAGTGTGGCCGCCGTCAGCTGGGATTATGTCTTCGCTCAGAATAGTCACTAGGACTTGGTATAAGTGACATAACGAGCTATTTATTAAAAGATTACTAGTTTGAACCCGCCTCTGCTGTAAACCTAAAATAAAATTACATAATGTTTAAACTTTTAATGCTCATTATCTCCCTGCCCTTGTCCCATGTTACTTGAGGTCGGCGCAACACGTTTTGTTCTTCCATTCTCTACTGTAACTGTCAACCGTCACGCTATCATTGTCCCATGTTACTTGAGGTCGGCGCAACACGTTTTGTTCTTCCATTCTCTACTGTAACTGTCAACCGTCACGCTATCATTGTCCCATGTTACTTGAGGTCGGCGCAACACGTTTTGTTCTTCCATTCTCTACTGTAACTGTCAACCGTCACGCTATCATTGTCCCATGTTACTTGAGGTCGGCGCAACACGTTTTGTTCTTCCATTCTCTACTGTAACTGTCAACCGTCACGCTATCATTCACTTCCTTTTTCTTTTATATCATTCCCTTACACAATTCAACCATATTTTCCTTGGCCTCTTGGGATCTCCACCCTGCAACATTTATATTCATGACTCTATTAGTCGCCTACCAGAGTAAAATTTGTTTTTTCTATGCACATACGGTTTCCTCCCTCCTGATAACATAAATCTCACTCAGGGCTGGTTTAACAAAGATGTCTTCTATCCGTAAACTAAAATTGTCGTCTGACAGTTAACTCAAAGTCAAAATTTATTCTCAGGATAAGACTTAACGTAACGTAAAGTTTACAGCTAGATGGACCGACGCACGACCCTATTAGTTATTCTGTGGCACGACCTAAAGAAGGTGGCTGGGACACACTGGCGGAGGACAGGGTGTTGTGGCGCAGCCTGGGAGAGGCCTGTGTCCAGCAGTGGACTGCGATTGGCTGAGTTTATAGGTATAGAAGTTTGGTGAAAGCACCCTTAAACTTTTAAATCTAACAATAAAATATTTACAAATCACAGATCAGTAAGGTAATCACAATCGCGGTTGATTTGCTGGCATTTATTGAAGACTGCCGTTGTCTTTCTCCGAAACTCATCATCAGATCTTTACGTTTAAATGGGACTATTTTGAAATAAACTTAACAAGAAAATAATTTTGTAAATATGTCTATATATGACGGAGTTATGCCCGAACATATATAAAAACGGAACGGTGAAGTAAAACATCGTGAGGAAACCGGCATGTCCTAGAACCAAAAATTCGAAGACATGTGACATCTGCCAATCCGCACTGGGCCCGCGTGGTGGATTACGGCCCACTCCCTCTCACCGAGATGAGGCCTGTGTCCCAGCAGTGGGAACATTATAGGCTGATTATGGTTATATATTAAAAAATTATACATATAAACATCCGAATTGGAAACCTTCTCCTTTTTGAAGGCGGTTAAAAATGATTTTTTTGGACAAACAGACAAATAGATAGAATGTTATATATAACGTCATCATTGATAGACAACACATCATACTTGTTTTATCGGAGAAGTGGGCAGAGATGTGTATAACGCCTGTATGTCCAGGAAGATAACGCAGAAGTGTTCAGCATCCCCATTGGGCCAGTAACGTGTCAGGTTTTAGTAAAGTGGGGAGCGAGCCTAATGTCAGCCACCTGCCACAGATGGCTGAGTGGGGGCACAATGGGTCTGTTATCTAAGAAAATCTCATTGGAAAGACCCAATAACACTATGCCGGACCTAGGGATCAAACTCTGGACTCCATGCTCAACAGTCAGCTTACGACCACTAGGCTAAGGTTCAAATTTTTCTATGTCTACTCTACACGAATTCAAAAGTAGTCTGTAAACTATTTTTGTAATATTGTAACCTCACAGCCTCCCTTCGCTACAACTAGAGCATGTCAGTAACTCAACACCGAGCCACAGCCGCAGATACTAATGTCACAGTGAACAGTAGCGCGTAACACAGATTCGGATATTATATTACATTAGATATTACGTTCCAACTGGTTATTAGTAGTACCACTTCGCTGCTCTGTGTCCCTGGTACAACATCTAAACTACTTGTAATGACACTAGGTACATTTTGTTCATGACAAGTGCATGTCAAGCAAATAGTAGTAAAGGTATAGCAACAGGGTGTAGCAACAGGGTGTATAGCAATCGGGGTGGGGTGGGCAGGTGGAGCTGTGGCGCCAACACCTAATATCCTGCCCTCTGTGCCTCAAAACATGCAGCCATAGCGACCTCTGCGCAGCCAGCCCTGGAATCCGGAAAATTCCTGGACGGGACAGATGCATGGCAGAGTAGGAAAATGTTCTGTCATTAAAAGTTACCGGTCCGGTACTCATTCATTACACGACCTTTGTGACCCATTCTACGAGACCTTTGTGTGAGCTGAACAGAAAGTTTAGATTGATTCCGTAAAGTCTGGGCCATACGTTAAAGAGGTCATAATGCTTTTGAATCAGTATTTTGTTTGTCTGAAAGAAAAAGTAAAAAAAACCGGGCAAGAGCGAGTCGGACTCGCGCACCGAGGGTTCCGTTCCGTACCATCAGGCAACGCCAACGGGTTGAAACTGTCACTTTTAAAATGTATCTAAGCATTTTAGACTGCGTGTTGAGTTTACAGTAATATAATAATAATAGTAATATAATAATTAATAATAACCCCACCGCTGTATCTCTACGTTGACGTCGTGGTGGGGCTTGCGCGCTCCGAACTCTAGGCCTGTGCCGGAAGAGTTTACTATGCTGAAACTGGTCTTAAGTGAGGAGCCAGACCAAGAGGGACACAGAAACCCGCAGGGCAGCATGTGGCGAGCTGTTGGGCAGTAGCGACCCCACGGACCCTATCTCCAGGGAGAAGTATTGTTCCTCACCTCTAGCTTGCCTTTATTGGCCGGCTGGAGTGAACAGTGACGAGGAACAGAGCTCCCACCTCATTCTTGCCTTTATTGGCCGGCTTGAGTGGAGATTCGCAAGAGCAAACGTGCTCGGAGTAAGGAAGTATTCCAGAAAGATGCTGGTAGGGATCTTGACCGTACTTCCGGGATTGTCCTGATAGCCGTGGAATACCTCTCCACTCCTCATAAGCACCTCAGGACATGTTGCCCCCTTGTCGCTACGACACTATGTGCTAGCGACCGTTATCGGGGGCCCATTATTGAGTGTGCAAGTCACCACCTGCCATTTTATCCGTGTATATATAAAACATTGATCAGGCAGGAGTCATAGTTCTTCCATAGTTCTTGGAAACCAGTCCTCTTTGGCCATCCAAACTTTTTATTTTTCCATATCCTGCAATAGTCCTACACCAACCGGGGGTTATCCTTGGGTGCACTTGCATAGTGCGTACAGGGATAATCGTCGGTTGTTGCCGCTTTTCATTACAATTTCCTAAGGAGCCTCTGCGAGATGGCTTCGGCCCCTCGTACGCCTTCCAAAACACCGGGACCCCATGGTCCCGAGATAATTATAAAATCAAAAAAGTTAATAATAATATTAATCAGCTGTATAATTTCAGGCAGGAGTTTCATGAAATATAAAGCCGTCGGCAAAAATGACGAAAATCCATACAAACTTTCGTCATCAGCTCATCATTTCGGCATCAGGTTTAGGTTGTGCGTTGACTATTAGTGAATTTAAGATTTTTTATAGAAGATTTCGTGATCAAATTGTTCAAACAAACTTGTGCAGAGGTATCCAAGCTGGTGCAACAATCCCGTGACTTCCTAATCATTAAAACCATTGACGAGCGCAGTTGCGTCCCGCGCGGCACTCACCTCAGTGTGGCCAGCGCTTAACTCAATCCAACACATCTCTTCTGCATTATGACCGTGTAATGCGATTACAATACCATCGTGTAAGTTATACAAAGCCGCATTCGCATCATTATGTTGACATTACGAGTGTTGTCTATAATCTGTGGTCACTCAGAAATAGCCGCGTCTTGTTGCGGTTACCGTAGCGACTCCATGTAAAGGCCACCACAGACAGGCGCGACGCGACTCTAGTGGAACAATTTTTATGAAAACTAAACATGAAAACTGTTCTACCGGAGTCGCGTCGCGCCTGTCTGCGGGAGCCTTAAACCAGTGGTTATTGTGTAAGCACCGCGTTACCAGTAAAGTATTATTTACGAGCATTACTTTAGTTTTCTCTAACTTACTTTAGGTTTAATATAATGAATGGTCTCATTAGAACTTTCTCCTGCTGCGTGCTGGGACTGCTGGGCAGGTGTAGGATTACGGTTTACATCGCTTAGTCAACGATTGCATAAATGGAGTTATTTATTAGGTTACTACTAATTACTGTGCTCTACCGTCACGATTCTAAACCATTTCCTAAATCGAGCCCCTGTGTAAACCTTTAAAAATAAAATGCTACGGAAAAATGATCCATGCATACATTTCCAAATAGCCACTGAAATATTGATCAATAACATGTAATGACAATCGCCATTTAGACACAGGTTCATCACAAAACGTTGGTTCTTTATTGGTAGCATCAGCATCAGTGAGTCATCAAAATGACATGTCAAACAACAGAATACAGTAACAATGTGTCGCAGACCGTAGCTCATTGTGAATGCTATGAATGAGCTTGTGATGCGCGCAGAGAGGACAAAAAAAATGTCACTTGAGTGTTAAAGTGATTTCAGAATTGACATAACTCTACGAGATATGAATCTTGTTTCCAAACCACTAGGCACTAGGCAGGCACTGTGACAAAGCCGTATTTTTATTTCAGCGATGATTAACGCTACATTATGCTAATCGAGTGTCAGCTCCAATATGATTTAGTCATAAGGTTCACAGCCATTGAGGTCACACTGACATATCCCATTCATAACGCACTTACAATTCAATCAAATTACGAAGAAACAATGGTCTTGTTAATGGGACGCACCTCTTGGTCGCATTGAGTGCGCTCAGCGACCGTGCCGCCGGTCGCGCCGGTCGCATGGTCGCCTGGTCGCGTGGTCGCGTGGTCGGCGTAATGTCATCATTGTCATGACACTTGGTGGACTACGCCCGACCGCTGACCGCAGCTTGATATCATTGTACAAAGCTATTAGATTGGAATGAATGTCATTGAAAATGTGTTTGGGTCGATCTCCAGAGGCATTTTTTTTCGTGTCGGGCTGGATAAACCCATTTTAAAATCGAAAAACGTTTTCAAAATATTTTTTTATAGACAGTTCGGTGTCTAATCTACGTGATACATGGCTAATATTATGAATAAATTTATTTTAAATATTTAAAAAAAATTCATAAACCCTAAAATCCTGATCGCTCTGGATTGACCCAACTCCCGATTGAATGAAAAAAATATTCTTTAACCTTTCAATGAGAAGGATCATATGAAACCACTTATTTAGATTACATAACAAATAGTTAATCTTCACAGGAATAAAATATTTTTAGTTATATTAACAATACTTTTGCCACAATTTGAATTTAAAATCGTGACCGGGTATTTTATCTCATCGCTCTGCGTTGAGGTAAAACATCGCGCTCATCCCTAGTTACGCGTTATAGATACTCTATTACCCTCCTGCGGGGCAACGCCAGGAGTGGTCTAACCGCCCAGGAGAATACCTGTGTGCCACGTTCCCGCGTTCCAACATTACGAAGGTAAGTTTGTGATTGCTCTGGATTTGGTTCTCGAATTTTATGATTGCTATGGCACGTTATTTAAATTCAATAGTAAGCTTATGAATGTGTTTGTTATGTGAATTAAGTGATCGTTATGATGTTTTTTATGAGACGTAATCACAACTTTCTACTGCTTTTAAATTCGGCTAAATTTATGATTTTGTGACTTTTTCTGATCGTTATGGCTCTGATTGCTCTGTCCAAAAAGACCAGAGCGATGATATTTTGCATTAATTGTACGTTATCCCTATTCGATGTTGAACCGACCTGTATGGTCCGGCGTCAAAAAAAACTATTTTAAGTACCAGTACCGGACTGTAACAATGACAAACGATGAAGCCTTTAATTTATAACTTTTCCTGGGTTTCTTCGGATAACCTAAACCCATAAA
Source organism: Oligia latruncula (assembly GCA_948474745.1). NCBI lineage: Eukaryota > Metazoa > Arthropoda > Insecta > Lepidoptera > Noctuidae > Oligia > Oligia latruncula. Next base: position 242,594 of record OX419707.1, on the reverse strand, counting down.
GAGATTTTGAAGTATTTTAAATTGATGATACCTTGCATTTATCTACCACAACTGTAACCCTTTCTTCTCTATTCTTGCAAATTGAAATCATGCCTCGAAATAAATTATCTATTGAAGAAAAACATCTTAGGAAGAAATTGGCTGAGGGTCGTAGAATGGCCAAGATAAATAAATTAATAGTTTAAAAAACACTAGAAAAACTCGCTTTTATAAATGCACGTAAAAATAAAAAACAAACACGACTATGATACGATATTCTATCATGGAATGCCAGTGCCTATCTTCCGGCTTCATCATCACACCTTGAAACCTAATCGTGGTCAAAGTTCATTACAAGACTTTTCTATGAAATCCAAAACAACTATGATACGATTTTTCATCATGAAGTTCCAGTTCATATCTTCCGGCTCCATCATCAGATCAGTTCGACAGTACCATATTATTGTATTGTCATCAGAACTACATACAGCTGCCAATTTTCATTACGCTACGACCCTTGGAAGATGGTTAAATTAGTTACCTTAGAGTCCATTACATAGTTAGTTACATACAGGTCGACTTATTAAAAGCGTGTTAATAATAAAAATGATCCAGATCTATACGCACAATGGCTTGTAAAGTCAAGGGAGAGTTACCAAAGGAAAAAAGCTCGGGGCACAGTAATAAATGAGTGATTTGACTCCAAGCCAGCAAAAAGTTCGTCGGAAGAAAAGTAGGCAGAGTTCTCGAAGATATTATTTAAAGAAAAAAGTGGATAACTTACCAGCAACTGATGAGCTTCCAATAAATAACTCCAAAGAAATTAAACTAAGCCAAAAGTTGATTTTTATAATTATGTTAATTAGTTATTTTAGCGATTATTTTATATAAAAGATTCCGTATTTTAAATATGACTGTATGACTGATAGGCCTTGACCTTTTTCTAAAATAATTTCATTTCTCTTACATATAATCTTGTACACGTACAGTACGTACTGTATATGACTGAAATCGGGTAAATAAATAATATTTTATCAATATATTTTTTTTTTGTTTCACTGATTTCACCATTTATGATCGCTCTGGCACCAATTATAATTGCTCTGGTCGCAAAATTTTTAGAACTTAAATATATCCTTAACTGTTTGTGTAAATTGAAGGCCAATAGTAAAAATATACCATTTGAATATCATTCTTTTTAATGAGATACATAATTACCATTAAATATCAATATCTGAAAAGCACCAGAGCGATCACACGAATACGCCCGGTTTGGAGATTAACCCGTTTGTTTGTTAGTTTTGTTCAATATCATTTCGTGGGTATAGTTCTTCTGTCATGTCATTCGGCGCGAGCAGTAGGTACCTACAATATAAACTCATGTCATGGTGTGCACATTTACAAGTTAGCAAGGTTCGAAGTGCTAAAGATGCGGACATTTATATTGCTTCCTAGAGTAATGTAGCTCGTGGGGGCTCGTGGCTAAATGATAACAGCCGCAAGGGTCGATCGAAGGTTACGCTACTCTTGCCGCGGTCGGTTTGTGGATGGGTAACCATGCATCAAACAACATGCATCACATATCGAGTGAATCACCCCTCCGTGCCTCGGAAAGCACGTGTAGCCGTTGGCCCCGGATACCATTCGCAGATCGTTGACGGTTGTTACGGGTAGTCAGAAACCCAAAAGTCTGACAAGCAGTTTTACCAAGGGGTGTCGGGTTACCCAGTAACTGGGTTATGAAAGTCAGATAGGCTCCATGTAAAATACTGGTATTTGACTGCTTGTGGTTAGACTGGAAGCCGACCCTAACTTAGTTGAGAAAATGCTAGGCAGATTCAATACTAAAAACAGTCATTTTGGGCCCACTTTTTCAACATTGTTCAACAGTGATGAAACCTATGTCATATGAAAGCTCTTAAAGTGTACTTTATTTCATTCTATGGCAGCTAAGTTCAAATCCAGCGCGAAAACGGTTTTTTAAACGTTTTTTAAATGCGTTATTTTGGGTTCATTTTTTCAACATTGTTCAACAGTGATGAGTTATATGTCATATGAAAGCACTTGGCGTGTACTTTTTTCATTCTATGGCAGCTAAGTTCAGAACCAGCGCGAAAACGGTTTTTTTATGCGTTTTTTAAAAATGTTCAACATTGTGCAACAGTGATGAAACCTATGTCATATGAAAGCTCTTATAGTGTACTTTATTTCATTCTATGGCAGCTAAGTTCAAATCCAGCGCGAAAACGGTTTTTTATGCGTCTTTTAAATGCGTCATTTTGGGTTCATTTTTTCAACATTGTTCAACAGTGATGAGTTATATGTCATATGAAAGCTCTTGGCGTGTACTTTATTTCATTCTATAACAGCTAAGTTCAAATCCAGCGCGAAAACGGTTTTTTTATGCGTTTTTTTTTAATTTTCAACATTGTGCAACAGTGATGAAACCTATGTCATATGACGTTTTTTAAAATCTGTTTTGTTTTGATATTAAATTATAATTAGCTGTCAGTCAGTAGCTAGGATTATAAATAGCTCTTGTTTGACTAAAAATACACTAAAAAGATCATCATAGGCCGTATATTGCCGTATTTATTAGGGCTGATTTGAACTTAGCTGCCATAGAATGAAATAAAGTACACTTCTAGAGCTTTCATATGACATATAATTCATCACTGTTGAACCATATGTTAAACATTTTTTTTAAACGCAAAAACAAACCGTTTTCGCGCTGGACTTGAACTTAGCTGCCATATAATGAAATAAAGTACACTTTAAGAGCTTTCTTATGACATAGGTTTCATCACTGTTGCACAATGTTGAACATTTAAAAAAAAACGCATAAAAAAACCATTTTCGCGCTGGATTTGAACTTAGCTGCCATAGAATGAAATAAAGTACACGCCAAGAGCTGTCATATGACATAGGTTTCATCACTGTTGCACAACTTTGAAAAGTGGGCCCAGTGTTCATTCAAAAATGCCCATGGTCCTTCGTCTTAGATAGCGCGAAATCTATTCTAAAGACATTGCAAAATGAAAGTCACAAAATGGCTTTCTAAGGGCTTCTGTTAAAAGGATGAGCAGTAGCTTCCTTATCAACATAAAATTACTATCACTGATCCTAGAGGACCACACAAACTATTCGCAATAAACTGTCAAATAAACCGAACGTTACACAGCTGGGTGCAGACACCTTGCGCGAGCAGCACTAATGTGACACCCTTGTGAATCAGCACAATCAATAAATATTCATAGACCACGAATCTATAATAAACACTATTATTTATCTCCGCCATTATCCCGACGACATGCGCCTGCGCGTCATTATAATAATATAATCGTCAGCGGAGGCGAGCGGACACAATAACACTTACTTAGAGAGGTTCATGTCGCGGTAACTGATGGTGATGTTAATTCGAGCTGATGGCTGGAGCTAAGGTAAGTTATGGTGAATCAATGTCGGGGGTATAAAGTGCGTGTATAATGTGACAATGTAGTGTGGGGAGCGCACAGAGTGGCGGACGCTAACGTTTATAATGTGACAATGTAGTGTGGGGAGCGGACAGAGTGGCGGACGCTAACGTTTATAATGTGACAATGTAGTGTGGGGAGCGTACAGAGTGGCGGACGCTAACGTTTATAATGTGACAATGTAGTGTGGGGAGCGCACAGAGTGGCGGACGCTAACGTTTATAATGTGACAATGTAGTGTGGGGAGCGTACAGAGTGGCGGACGCTAACGTTTATAATGTGACAATGTAGTGTGGGGAGCGCACAGAGTGGCGGACGCTAACGTTTATAATGTGACAATGTAGTGTGGGGAGCGTACAGAGTGGCGGACGCTAACGTTTATAATGTGACAATGTAGTGTGGGGAGCGCACAGAGTGGCGGACGCTAACGTTTATAATGTGACAATGTAGTGTGGGGAGCGCACAGAGTGGCGGACGCTAACGTTTATAATGTGACAATGTAGTGTGGAGAGCGCACAGAGTGGCGGACGCTAACGTTTATAATGTGACAATGTAGTGTGGGGAGCGCACAGAGTGGCGGACGCTAACGTTTATAATGTGACAATGTAGTGTGGGGAGCGTACAGAGTGGCGGACGCTAACGTTTATAATGTGACAATGTAGTGTGGGGAGCGCACAGAGTGGCGGACGCTAACGTTTATAATGTGACAATGTAGTGTGGGGAGCGCACAGAGTGGCGGACGCTAACGTTTATAATGTGACAATGTAGTGTGGGGAGCGGACAGAGTGGCGGACGCTAACGTTTATAATGTGACAATGTAGTGTGGGGAGCGCACAGAGTGGCGGACGCTAACGTTTATAATGTGACAATGTAGTGTGGGGAGCGCACAGAGTGGCGGACGCTAACGTTTATAATGTGACAATGTAGTGTGGGGAGCGTACAGAGTGGCGGACGCTAACGTTTATAATGTGACAATGTAGTGTGGGGAGCGCACAGAGTGGCGGACGCTAACGTTTATAATGTGACAATGTAGTGTGGGGAGCGCACAGAGTGGCGGACGCTAACGTTTATAATGTGACAATGTAGTGTGGGGAGCGCACAGAGTGGCGGACGCTAACGTTTATAATGTGACAATGTAGTGTGGGGAGCGCACAGAGTGGCGGACGCTAACGTTTATAATGTGACAATGTAGTGTGGGGAGCGCACAGAGTGGCGGACGCTAACGTTTATAATGTGACAATGTAGTGTGGGGAGCGCACAGAGTGGCGGACGCTAACGTTTATAATGTGACAATGTAGTGTGGGGAGCGGACATAGAGGCGGGCGCTAACGTTTCTGTTAGCTAAAATCAGCCGGTCTAGTTTGTAATAAAGATTTATTACAAACTAGACCGGCTGATTTTAGTCAAGTTTTCATGGTGAGATCACCATGGAAACTTGCCTCAAGTGAGCTGTCAATAGTGTCAATAACCCCTAGCTTCAGGTGGAATGACAGCTTACTTCACCTGTTTTTACAGTGAGATGTTTACAGAATAGACCGGCCTGGGATCCGGGAACAATTCCAGACTTCGGGCTGATAATGAAAAATTCCAGATGAAAAAATCCAATGACACTTTGCCCGGCCCGGGAATCGAAGCCGGAAGGACCCGATTCTCAACAGTAGCGCCTTCTTGTTATACATAATACCTACAAGTATCTTTCTAAAGCTCGATGAACCATATAAGCACCCCGGTATGAGGTCTGCTGCCGCGTCCGCCCGCCGCCGCGCCGCCGCGCCGCCGCGCCGCCGCCGTGTGCCCGCTACCCGTCAATACAGCGCGCTAATGCAATAATCGCATTAAACACATGATAATGACAGCTTTACGAACCGACCGCCATTACTTCTACATTATTGTACTGGCATCACTTTACATAAACGACGCGGAGGCTAAGGCTGAGGGCAGCCACGCTGTTATTACATTCACCTGCTATTGTCAATGTCGGATGGGCGAGGACGGACAACTAGGGGAAGCCAACCTTAACACTACCTGACCCCAGCCTTCTTCCCATAGAGATAGGCAGAGTCTACAGAACCTCTACACCCGACCGATATAGTATGTATAGTGCGCTGACATCTCGCCAGTAATAAGTAATTCAAGGTTACAGTAAAAAAAAATATCCTGATATCTTGTGAGGGATTTATGATTGATATCAGTTAAAAAGATTCCCAGTAGCCCATCGTCCTACTTGTAAGCGCCAAGCATCCCACCGATCTAGACCACTCGGAAGTGACCGAACACAACAAATGAATTGCTCGCCAGTGTAATATCAACGAGGTGCCTGCTCGCCAGTGTAGCACATCCGTCACGAGCACCTGCCGCTGAGCCACTATGTCTGGTACACAGAGTACGCGTTACACTTCATTCTCTTTAAGTGGACTATCAATATAGAGTTAATTAGGGATGGCAACACAATGTCTTATTGTTGTAAGATTTGTGTGATGGTGGCGCCCCCCTCAGAATATGGCAGAATGAAATCATTGCTTTTGGTGCCAACGGACTGCGATGGATCGAGTCAAATCAACTCATCGTTTTATTTGTGATCGGTTTACTGTATGTATCTCTATATATTCAGACATCTGAGTATTTGCTTTTTGCTATGTTCCTCACAACCTAACCATATCGTTTCGTTGGTTAAGGTGAACACCAAAATAAAATATTATGGGGTTTATTTTTATAAACGATGATTAAAGATTAACTTTAATCAATGTTTATAAAAATAAACCAAACACAAAAATGTATGGTGAAAGAGTCGCTAATCACTACTTTTAGCAAAGATTTATGAATAAAGGGGTATGTAGAAGGGTCATATTCAAAATAATTGTAAGTTACGGATAGGAAACAGATATGAATATTATTTGATTGTAACAGAAAAATAACAGAAAGGAATTATTAGGGCAAGTTTAAATAGCACACGTTTATAACAGGCTACGAGTGCGAAGTCGGTGTGGGTCGCTAGGTGGGTACATAATGAAATAACATTTTGGTGATCGTATTTTAGTTGGTATAATTGCCATAAATTCATCATCATCATTGCCATAATGCCTTATCTCCGAAACTACCGAGCCTAAAATTTTGATATTAATATTAAGGCAAAAGGATGCTAATGATTAGAATTATGTATAGCCATATTTGTTACGGTTGTGAATCATATTTTAATCAACATACAACTTTACACTGACCTGTAAATTGCAAAAAACCTGAGTCAATTTGAATTTCGCGGGCTACCTTGGCGCATCCCCCTTAACTGGTACTGAGACGGCCGACGAGAGGCTGGGTACGCCTCGGCGAGGCTGCGCGGTTAGTATAAAAGGCTCAAGCAGTGAGGACTGAGGATACGCAGTAAAACATGCACACACAGACAATACATGGCACAGCAATGCAATACATGGCACAATATACGCAAACTTTACATACTTCAAATAAATTTAAGTAAGTAAAAAAAAATGTTTTGGCTAACCTGCGGTGCACTAAGTACCTATTAATATTTTATTTTCATTAATTCATACATGAGACAATGTGAATAACGCCTAATCATTCATATCTGTTACGTAACGGAAAAAAGTGACAGATAAAATAACGTATATGAATTAATTGCACGTGTCTATCCTACAAATCTATTTATTTCCACACCAATTCACATGATTATACGAATATTTTATAGTTATAACAAATATCACAATACAGCCCTTTCCTAGTATGAGTAATAAAACAGTAAGTACTTACCGCTACTGTAAACGACTCACATTGAATATTTACTTTTAAAAGTCTAATTTTCTTCGACCACGAAACGAGCTGAAAAACTATATTGAACAAAATGGCAAAGCGTTTATTCTTACGCGTCGTGTAGTAACAGCTAGTGAACTAATTTTGCCAGTATTTCAAATTTCTTTATTGCCATGGAAATAATGTTAAAATAGCATAACAGAGAAGAATAACAGATATGTGCAAAATCAGGACACTCATTAAAAAATTAAATTTGGAGTACACTAAATAGTATTTTATATTTTGTTTAGTAAAGTGTTGAAAGTTTAAACAATATTCTCTGAATATATTTTTTTTTTTAACTTTTGTTGAATGGTTAATAATTAAATTATTTTTTTTAGTTTACCGTTAAAGACGTGGACATAGAATACTTGTATGAAACGGATCCTACGCAATGTCTGGTTTAATTTTTTTAAATGAATTGTTTAGGTTTACCAAATGTTTCGTTGTTTTTTATTAAGCTCAAATAAATATTTTATCTGTTTGTTTATGAAATTCTAGTCAGTTGCATCTCGTTATGAAAATAATTGGGTTGGACATTAAGACAGTAGTAAATATACAATTATTTTGAATATGACCCAGAAGTAGAAGTAGGCACAGCTGGAATGGAATTTTGTTATTCTTGTAGAAGATAATTAATATATATTATTGTATAAATTATTAGTTTACCATTGAGATTCCCCAATTAGCCGACAAAGGCTCCACAATCATACACTAATAATTCTTTAAATAATTACAGCACAGAAAGAACGCGCTACAAAAAACCCATAAAATGCCGAGCCCCGGTGGTAGCAGCCCTAATGATGAGTAACGCGTTATCATCTCGTAATGAATGTCTTCATACACTGTCAGGCGCGCTGTACCACGCTGTACACTCCGTGCTGTACACCGACTCTCACTGGAGAACAGTGAGCGTGCTGCGTGGCTGCCCAAGTAGCACACCGAGGCTGCTTATCAGCCGAATAACGGATTCCCATCATGCTTAAAGCTGAATAAAAAAGCTGCATAAGGGCTGTATACGGCCTTATACAGCTCTTATACCTCTTAATTGGGCACAAATTATTCAGCCTTAAGTTCACGTAGCTGCTTAGGAACTGTGTAGCAGCAATTTAATAGTGTTATAAAGGGTAACAACAGTACTATGCGCTGAATATCGACTGATAGGAGCTGTGTAGCAGAAATTTAACAGTGTTATAAAGGGTAACAACAGTACTATGCGCTGAATATCGACTGACTAAGAGATCACAAGTTGCTCTTTATTCGGTAAATATGTCACATCTACGCTCTTAATAGATGTTTTAAACCGGGAAAGGCTGCTTGCGGCCAGTGTAAAAGTGAACATTATTTATGTAGCAAATTTATAGAAGCAAATATTATAAACTCTACTTATGGCTGCCAATTGAACACTTGTTTCGTGGATAATATTCATATTTCCTGGTAAGTACATTGTTTTACATATTAATAAAAGAAAAATGATTGGGAATGTAATTTCACTGACATTATACATATATATTGTCTAAGTAAATTTTAGTGCGCCACGAAAATATTCAGTTTTTAATTAATTTTGTGATATAAATAAGCCGTGATGAAAATTTTAATAAACAATTTTTAGTGCTTTGAAAAGAATTCTAAGATAAAAAGTTATTATTATGTTATCAGGAAGTAAAAACTAATGCAATACATTCCTAATTCATACACAAAACATCATAAAAGTTGAAAAATGAATCAGTATATTTTATAGGTTAAACAATAAAATGTTAAACAGCGACGTGAATAATTAAAACTCTTATATGCTGCAGAAGGCTGTCTAATAGTTTACTAGTGTACTGTTAATCAGCAAAAAAGTGAATAAAATTACACATGTGAACTGTATGCAGCTATATGCTGTTTTCTTTACTGTTAATGGTTCACAAGCTCTACCGTTAGCTATAATGTGAACAATTAAACAGTTGTTATACAGACTCTTTAGGGATCCGTAGTATTATATCTAAAACCACCGCATGGATAACTTCTAGTTCAAAATTGTCAAAGTGATATAATTTAACACACCGTTTTACGCGAGCGCGAACCTTTCAAATTGGGTAGAAAGATATTAATATATTAATAGATATTTAATTTTTTCATTGTAAAATAAATTGTACAGCAACATAAACATAAATGCAATATATGATCCTCAACATATTTTAATTTTCTAGTTTTTACATACGCAAAGAAGGCTGTTACTCAAAACGTGACGTCACGCTTTATCGTTTAGTAAAACGATAACTGTCCTTGCGTTTGATTGTAATTGAATTTAGAACTTTGACGCTCATTTCTGACTTTTGTATTGTATTCATGAAATTGGCCCTTAGAGACGTGGAGTTGCGGAAACCAGCTCGTATTACCTACTTACCTAGTTCTGTTTTTTACCTCTATTCGCAATAATGTTTACGATTGACATAAACAAGCAGGTACCTACAAACTGTAAAAAGCTTATGCAAACAATACTACCTACCTACCCAGATGATACCTATGTACAAGTTATGTATTTATTACTTATAACTGATTTTTTATTTTCTTTATTACAGAATAATGCCTTTTAAGATCGTTAGTACTACAGAACCGAATGGTGAATTGGTGAGCGATTGAGCATTGTACCGTCACTTTGGGAGTTTAATGGAATATTAAGTTGGCCTCCAAAGAATAAAAACCATTTTGAAACTGATCAAGGAAGAACGTTCGAAGCCGAGTCCTGATTGGTCCAAAATTATAAGTGCTAAATGAATCAATAAATATGTATAAGTTCAATCATTTATTTTGTTTTATTTACAAAGTATGTAATAATGGAATAAATTAATAATGGCATTCTTTAAATGATAAATGATTTATTTTCTGTAAGTAGGTTTGTACAAAAACTTTTACACGTCAATCATATTTTTTTTAAACTAGATGAGGTCGGCGTTTTCTATTTGACTATTCTGAGAAGAAGGGCCGAAACAAACGTCTGAGTTTGTTTCGCACAAAAGTAAAACTCTTGGTCAGATCGTGTGAAGACCATGTAGATTGGTGTCTGAAATGGTGGAATAAATTCGTTGATAATTGCTGCCAGATCTTTTAAAGCAACATGGTTTATACTCTTTTCTACAGCCCACGTTCTAATTGTTTCCCTAAACAGTGAGTGCTTTACATCATCGCTATAGTTGCCGTCGTCATCATCTTCAGAACTCGATATTTTTTCTGAGTTATAATTGCGGGTGTTTAGAATTGAACAATTAATATTTTCACCCAGGTTACTGGAACAATAACTTGGACATACATAATTTGTTGAATGTGCAACATCTTCTGAGCTATTGCGACTAACATTCTGTACGGAACCATCCTGTTTCAAACTATTTGTCACGCTTTGCGTTACTTCCCGACTTGAAAATTTCATTTCTTCTGTCTTCATAATTGTTTGGTACTCTTTCGATAATTTTCTTCTAATGCCTGTTCTAACTTTCATTTTCCACGATTTAGTCGAATTCATACTTATAAAGCAATAAAATATATACGTCAGTATAATCGCCATCATCAACTAGTTACACTGACTGATTACAGTACCACATGTTACTTTTATTCAGATAAAGACTGATTAAAGGTACTTATGTGAACCACTTTAAAGTAGAAGCCGTTAATTCGATACACTAGTGAGTCTCGAAGCAGCTGCGAGGCATCTAGTGAATGTTTAAACAGCCGCTATGCAGACACTATCAATGGCAATATAAAGGCTGATTAGCGGTAGACATGTTCAGCAATAAGCTGTAATGTGGGCCACAACCCATCCATTATACAGCTATTAACGTCATAATAGTTCACATGTGCCCATTTAATAAGTCAGTGTAATAGGAGTTCACAAATACCTTCTTATACAGCATTTGGCGTAATTTCACCCATTAAACAGCCCTTACTACGGTTAAGGCATTAGAAAAGGTTAAAAGCTGAATAAAGTCGTTGAAAATATACCTTTATAGCACTCTTATCGTATTAATGGTAGTTTTGTCGGTCTTAATCAGCCTTAATGCAGCTCTTAATCAGCCTAAGCTGTTTAAATATCACTGACAGCTATTATGCAGCTGTAGGATCAGCAGTGTACTCTTAAAAGAGTCTTAATACGCATAGAGGTTCAAAGTGAGTAGTTATACAGCAAATCTGTGCTACTTGGGTGTGCGCTGCGGTGTCAAAAGGGATTCGTTTGTAACATCAATATAATTCAAAAGCTGGTCTAGTGGTCGCAAGCGCTACTGCTGAGGTCCTGGGTTCGATTCCCGGGTTGGGAAAAGTGTTATTGGGTTTTTCCATCAGGAATTTTTCAGTAGCAGCGCGAGGTCCCGATTCGTGCCCGGTTGATGGTAATAGGCTCGCCCCTTATCACATGAGACTTAAACATAACTGGCGAAATGTGAGTGTACTTTAGGTACACCTCTGCCTGAACCTTCGGGGAAACAAGGCGTGATGTTATAGTGTAGGTTAGTGTAACTGTGGCCTATAATAGATTGTAAACTGCAAAATATTACTTTCGTCAAATAAAAACAGTGACATCACAATGATATTCCTTCGCGTTACACCATAATGTACAACGATCCTAATACGCTTACTACATTACATTACGTGGGCGTACGTAATGTAATGTGAGACAGTGAGATGGTCCCGCTTATCGCATCGATATCGCTTCCGTATCGCATCGCACTCATTACAGTGCGTGTTATCATAACTAGCCCCTGTAACACTGCACTGAGCAAACTATCAATTAGATAAGTGCGTCATTTCTGTAGTAAGTAGTTAGGAGGAGCCGAGGCCGAGGCCGAGGCCGAGGCCGAGGTACTCTGTAATATGTAGCTTGGTGTATTATGGTTCAGATGCCTACTTACTATGTTTTAAGTTATAATGCACTTCATTATTTTTTTAATTACTCAGTATTGTTTTTGTTTTTTGTTTTATTGTTTTTTGGTTTTTTTTAAAAAAAAACGTTGCCGTAAACGTAAAGGAATTTCTCCTGTATTGTGGGTGCGTTTACAAACATTTAAAGTCACATACACAAACAGCCAGACCCGGAACAACTACTTGTAGGTCATACAAATATTTGTTCCTTGCGGGAATCGAACCCGCGACACGCAGCGCAGAGGTCAATCGCTAGTTATTTCAACAAGCGAATCTTTGTTGAAATATCTACATGAAATTAAGGCATTTTATTTACCTACTTTATGGATCCAATTCGGAACGACTCAAGAACATGTCTACCCCAGCGCCAGCGGTCACTTCGCTGGCGCTGGGGTAGACATGTTCTTGAGTGGAGACCGCGATCGGCAAACGTAAATAAAGTAGGACGCCCTCAGACTGGGTGGAGCGACAATACGAGCAGGGCGAGTGGTAGCAGCCACCACTCACCCTGCCGGATGAAAGTTGGCGAGAATTGAGCTGAATTGGGGTGCGATAGAGAGGTCTATGTTCAGTAACGAACTGCTGCAGGCTGGTGATGATGAAACACTTCTTTTAGTTAGGTAGGTACCCCAGGTACAGTACTTACGCCAAGGAATAATCCAATAATCAAAACATTTTTAAACGTTTTTTCCGGAATTGAGTTTAGTTCTCGCCGCGAATTCTCCTTTAGGTATGTATTTCTACCGAATGAAAACGGGTGACACGAAGTGGTGATTTGAGTTTAGGAAAATGAAAGAAGTCGGCTGGAGCCAAATCTGGTGAATAAGGTGGTTCCTCTATGGTATTTATTGAGTTTTTGGTCAAAAATTCGTTCACAATGGTAGCCTTGTGCGAAGGCGCATTATCGTGGTACAAAATCCAACAATTTTCTTTCCACAAATCTGGCCTTTTTCTTCGAACTTGCTCTCTTAAACGCCGCATAACGCTCAAACAATATACTTTATTTACCTTTTGACTTTCCGGTAAGAATTCCGAGTGCATAACACCGCGATAGTCAAAGAAAACAGTCAACATGACTTTGCCTTTTGATAGACTTTGGCGTGGTTTTTTGGGTTTCGGTTCAGTTGGAAGGCGCCCTCGTAAACCCACGTCTTATCACCAGTAACAATGCGTTTCATGAATGTTGGGTCGGAATTGACTCGTTAGTACCTATGTCTTCAGCGACTTTTATGCGATTGAGTTTGTGGAGAAAATTCAGGTCGAGCGGCAACATGTGTTACCACAAGTGATTATTTAAAATGATACGGATCGACTCGTCAGACACAGAAAGTTCAGCGGCTATCTCTCCCAAACTTGAATGAGGATTTTCAGTCACTATTTCCTTCACTTTTGCGATATTAACTTCAGTTGAAGACGTTGATGGCCTACCAGGGCGAGGCAAATCTTCCAGCATATCTCGACCGCTTTTCAACGCTACGTACATAAGCACGTGTTTTTAATGAAGTTGATTCACCGTAATCCTTCTGTAACATTTTCAGTGACTTCGAACACGCAATTCCATTGACGATGCAAAATTTAAAACTGTTTGATGTTTTTGTCCATTAAGAAATTCGCAATACACACTAGATATAATATAACTAAAATAAAAACAGCACTGCATTAAATTTAATCTAAATGACAGATGCAACTGACAAAGAGTTTTTGAGTTTTTTTTCCTCTTTTATTGTTTTAATAGCTTTCTGTCACTGATATTTACATAGCAAATAGTGATTTATAAATTTGTGTGGGGTAGGTACAACTAAAAAGAAAACAATACAAAAATAAGAACTTTTTTACAAAAAAAACTATCGACTTCCAAAAAAACACACTAAGTACAAAGTGAAAATAACTTTAATTTCGGAAGTCGGTGTCACAAAAACGAAATCGGAAGAATAATAATTTGTTAGGTTGTTCTTTAAAGTGTGTGATTTATTGTTAAACCATAACCTGTTCCTTCTTCAAATTACAATAAAGAAAGTCTATAATATTAATACCTAATACAATAACTCATATTGACCATTTCGTTTTACTACGCGAGCCTTCATCAAATTATGTAAATGTGATAACATCATTACATGCCCTTAATTCCGGACAGGCCCGACGACACCCGAGCTTACACGAAGCGACATTCTTACCACACTGCCACGCTAGCACGGAACTAATCACATGGATGTTAGCGTTTTTATGGAGAACAAATTATTGGATAAACATTAGTAAAAGTTAATGCACGTTTGAATACAGAAGTACCACTTAAGGTGCCACTAGTCGATATTTTTTCCATAAGTTAAACATGATATCGTTTTGACTTATTATTAATTTTGTCTGTACGGAAACAATATAGTAAAATAAAAAGCTAATAAAAAGTTATGAGCCAACAAAGATTCGTTTTTCTTGCTATTTTTAACGTAACTTTGGGTGGTTGGAATAAAAGAACTGTAAAATCTTCAAAACCAAGTCCGTACCGGCAAAGCTCAGTTATCGAAGAGTTCAATAATCTTTATTTGTAAGTGATTTATGCAGTGTTTTTTCATAAAACTCGATTTTCCGAAGCACTTTTCGAATTTTTTTACGCGCCTGTCAGTTCGGAACGGTTTTTCTGTGCGTGAGAACTAGACGTTTTTCGTGTAGAGTAGCGTATAACTGCTCATCACTGATACTCGCTCTGTCGGTTGCGAAGTCAGGTGAGACAGCGTGCTTTTTCGCCGTGACTACCAGGCAGTTCGAGCTCGCGACTAGTTTACTCTTAAGGATTGGTATTATACAATCTATACTCGACAATGAAAGACAATTAATGACAAAAAAAAACGGCCAAAGTCAAAGTTAAAAGTCAAAGTTTCTTTATTTGTAACGGTACAACAGAAGTGTACAGAGCAACAGCAACAGCAACTGGTAACAGCTTCTCTAAACGTCCTGAACCTAACGATACCGCTTTTTTGCTAAAGCTACCTAGAAGAGCACATAGCGGCCAGCGGCCAGTGACGGCCTCATGAAGGTGGTGGCACCGGAGTTTAACTTTACGGTGTCGAAAAACGCTTTCTAGGAAAACACACCAAATTACTTACAAAATATTTTTTTTATCTTTACTTTCATAAATAACATTTCAGTCTTCAGTGAGTAAATTGCAGACGCTATGTGGCGGCCGCCGTAGTCTTAGCAAAGCTCTAGTTTTACTAACAGAAACGTGATGGCTGACCGACGTTTTTTTTTTTTTTTTTGTAACATTTTTGTTCTCTAGGTCTTGGTCTCGAGGTCTTCATACTTGGTTAGACTCTCGACAGCGATAGCTAAAGTCACAGTAAAAACATGAACCGCCAGCTGTAATAAAGATACAGTCTGCAAATTCGGCAAAATATGTACAGACGCCAGCACATCAAGCTACCCAAAACTGACAAATTTTCCCAATCAACTTTGACTCTTATGCTTTGGCGATAAAGTTGAATATCTTTTAAAGAAATTTGACAGATTGTAGTAGCTTGATGTGCTGGCGTCTGTACTACACATCGACGCGCAACCATAAATATTCACCACATCATGATTCTAGACCCTCTAATAACCGACGAATTCAGAATCAAAGTCAAAGTCAAAGCATTTATTTCAAATAGGCACTTATAAGACACTTTTGAACGTCAAAAATCAGCCGACTTCCAAAAAACACTATAAAGTGAAAAATAACTTTAATTTCGGAAGTCGGTGTCTTTGGATTTGTATTTTTGTTCTTTGCCACCGACTTCCGAAATTAAAGTTATTTTTCACTTTATAGTGTTTTTTGGAAGTCGGTTGATTTTTTTGTAAAAAAGTTTTTATTTTTTACTTTTTAGTGGGTCAGTTTGTAATTTATCTAAGTTACAATAGCCTAATGTCAACTGCTGATCACCTTTTACAAAATATTGCTTTTCCCGATGCAGGGACGTTAATTGTTGAGGAGTTCTCCTAGTATTCCACTCTCCCAGCTGATAAACCTGGCTGCAGCATCAGGCCAGACTTATGTCCACATTGCATTGAACTTAAAATTATGTCCTGTTTAAAATGAGCCCAAACACGACCACGGTGCTGTAATTTCAAGGTTTGTAATTTTTCTGATGCTCCTGGTTTCAGCATCAGGTCTCTATGTACTTCGGTGTTCCTTATTAACAGTACGTTTATCCACACATCGAGCCTTTTTCAATGAGCCTAAACACGATATATCTGCTGTTAGTTGTCAAGGAGTTAGGTACTCTGTAGACTATCCTGACTGCAGCCTCAGGTCATGACTTGATGATCATGAGACCAAATGTGGCAAATGCCCTATCAAACATCAAAACAATTCACTAATACAGTCCTTGCCTGTTCGAGTAACTTCTTACTGTTAAGGAGTTGTACCTTTCATCATCAGCCCAGCTACCTGAGATGGTGACAACCATACGCAAATACACAAGATACTTCATAAAATATGCGAAAAACAATAAGTGAGCCTATAAAATTTGAGGGTTGCCCTCGATTTCTCTAAGATCCCATCATCAGATCCTAACTTGGTGACAGTGGGACCACCTCAGAAGTATCTACCTTCGAACAAAAAAAGAATTTTGAAAATCCGTCGACAATTGGCGGAGTAATCGATGAACAAACATACAAAAAAAAACATACAAACATCCGAACATAGTACCTCCTCTTTTTTGTGAAGTCGGTAAAAATTACGATAAAATAGAATTGATTCTAGTCGCCCATTCCAAAGGGTATTGTTTTCGTATGGAGAAGAACGGGCAAGAAACTCCACCGTTACTCTTTTAAAAAGTTTTACAATATTTTGCATCCATTAATTATATATTATTAATATGTGAAGACGATGCACCTAAAATAAAATTAATATACCACAATAGGTCTTAAACTATAGGTTGCGCGATGATGTCCTGCCAGCCTGTATATCTATTGAAGGTTGTAAAGTTTTGATTTTCTAAGAAAGCGGGAACGGTCACACAATAACGACTGTCCAAATCCAAGCTTAATAAAAAGTGATAGACGTCACATTCACAAAGAAATGCGACGATCTGTAGTGTTCCTGCTGGGTACCGTGGATGGTGACGATGTAACTTAGTATGTCGGCGACACAAAGAAATGTGACGATCTGTAGTGTTCCTGCTGGGTACCGTGGATGGTGACGATGTAACTTAGTATGTCGGCGACACAAAGAAATGTGACGATCTGTAGTGTTCCTGCTGGGTACCGTGGATGGTGACGATGTAACTTAGTATGTCGGCGACACAAAGAAATGCGACGATCTGTAGTGTTCCTGCTGGGTACCGTGGACGGTGACGATGTAACTTAGTATGTCGGCGACACAAAGAAATGTGACGATCTGTAGTGTTCCTGCTGGGTACCGTGGATGGTGACGATGTAACTTAGTATGTCGGCGACACAAAGAAATGCGACGATCTGTAGTGTTCCTGCTGGGTACCGTGGACGGTGACGATGTAACTTAGTATGTCGGCGACACAAAGAAATGCGACGATCTGTAGTGTTCCTGCTGGGTACCGTGGATGGTGACGATGTAACTGTAACTGTAAATGTAACACCTTAGTAAAATATGAGGCTTGGCCGTTTCGTTACTACAAAAACTATTGTATAACAGAAAACTTTTTAACAAAAAAAAAACCGACTTCCAAAAAAAACACTACAAACTGAAAAATAACTTTAATTTCGGAAGTCGGTGTCTTAGGGATCAGTATTTTAGTTTTTGCCACCGACTTCCGAAATTAAAGTTATTTTTCAGTTTGTAGTGTTTTTTTTGGAAGTCGGTTTTTTTTTGTTAAAAAGTTTTTATTTCTCGCTTTTTAGTGGGTCTATTTATAATTTATCTAAGTTACAATAGCCTAATGTCAACTTGCCCATCTCCTTTTTATAAAATATTCCTTTTCTCGATGCAGGGACGTTAATTGTTGAGGAGTTCTCCTTTTATTAGTTTTTAGATTAGATGCTGATAATCCTGGCTGCAGCATCAGGCCAGACTTATGTCAACATTGCATTGAACTTAAAATTAGTCCTGTTTAAAATGAGCCCAAACACGACTACGGTGCTGTAATTTAAAGGTTTGTACTTTTTCTGATGCTCCTGGCTTCAGCATCAGGTCTTCGGTGTTCCTCAGTAACAGTACGTTTATCCACACATCGAGCCCTTTTCAATGAGCCTAAACACGATATATCTGCTGTTAGTTGTCGAGGAGTTAGGTACTCTGCAGACTATCCTGACTGCAGCATCATGACTTGATGATCATGAGACCAAATGTGGCAAATGCCCTATCAAACATCAAAACAATTTACTAAAACAGTCCTTGCCTGTTCGAGTAACTTCTTACTGTTAAGGAGTTGTACCTTCCATATACAACCATACACAAATACACAAGATACTTCATAAAATATGCGAAAAACAATAAGTGAGCCTATAAAATTTGAGGGTTGCCCTCGATTTCTCTAAGATCCCATCATCAAATCCTAACTTGGTGACAATGGGACCACCTCAGAACTATCTACTTTCGAACAAAAAAAGAATTTTGAAAATCCGTCGACAATTGGCGGCGTATCCGATGAACAAACATACAAAAAAAAACATACAAACACCCGAACATAGTACCTACCTCCTCCTTTTTGTAAAGTCGGTAAAAAGTAATGAACAGTGAATAAATTTTTCACCTTACGCCCATGTGATGGTAGCGAAACGGCCAAGCCTCATATTTTGACTAAGGTGTAGAGTTTGTGAAGTTAGGGCGTGTAGAGTTAGAAGCTTGGCTCTACATGAGATCTGATAAATTTTTGGCAGTGCGAGCCATATGTGGTCTCGTCTTGGCAACATTTTACATGAAAATGTTTTTGGTGGGATTTCACATCTTTTTGAAAGTTGCTTATGAAATTTTATTTTTTTTGGGGGTTCTTTACTGAAAATCCTGAAATACGTATTTTATTATTTATAACAAGGAGCCCCTATATCAATTTTCAGAACTCTAGCATCAAAATCTGCGGAAGTCTCGTACAAACTTCCATCCCCTATTTTAAGGGGTTGGAGGGTAGGTAAAAGTTCCAAGTTTTAGAGTTTTTTTGTTGTTTGTGTACTATTACTAGCTTACATACCAAATTTCAGCTTTCTAGGACTTCAGGAAGAACCTTAGAATATTGATGCTTATGAAATAAAAAAATATTTTTTGGGGGGTTGGGGAGTTATTTACTGAAAATCCTGAAATACCTATTTTATTATTTATAACAAGGAGTCCCTTTATCAATTTTCAGAACTCTAGCATCAAAATCTGCGGAAATCTCGTACAAACTTCCATCCCCTATTTTAAGGGGTTGGAGGGTAAAAGTTCCAAGTTTTAGAGTTGTTTGTGTACTATTACTAGCTTACATACCAAATTTCAGCTTTCTAGGACTTCAGGAAGACCCTTAGAATATTTATGATCATCAGTGAGTCAGTGAGTCAGTAACGAAATCGGGGTATTTTAGATATCAATAAAATCTATAGTATAAGAGCTATGCAATTGAAACTCTATAGGTTTAATAAGTCAACCACTGACATCATATCCCGAAAATTTTGTTTATCTGGTATAATCCAAACCCAAGTTATGAAGGTTAAAAAATACGACGAAGTGCTTCGAGAAAAGGTAGGTAGTGCCCTTGCGCTTCGCTTGGCTCGTCTTGGCGGGGGCACTCCCGTGCCCCCAGACCCCAGATCTCGCTAGGTCCTAGTTCATTCACACTCTGAAGTTGACTAACAAGTAATGTTTAGAAGACTTGACCACAGTGTTGGTTAGAACTTTCATAATCGTCATCAGCCTGTAACAGTCCACTGCTGTACATCATCATCATTGACAGCCTTGTTCCACCCGCTGCTGAGTACAGGCCTCCTCCCTTGTGCGCCATGCTTCCCTGGTGCGTGCGACAGCTCAGCCTAGACATAGGTGTCCCCAATGGTGCACACCATTTTTAGCTCGACAGTCTCATCTAGATGCTAACAGCCACCCTGCAAACATCTTCACTCAACCTAACCTAAAGGCGTTGAATCTTTAATAGAGATGAATCGTTAGCTAAAGTCTTCGCCCGTATGCCACGGACGGTACTCTCACGTCGTTGGATTTACAACAAATGAACAACTATCTCCTGATAGTGACACAACTGGTCCCCATACACCTGTCCAGTGCATGCTATACGTGTAGAGGCACCTAGGTACCTCACATACATATTTACTACTGTAAGAACTTTTATGACTTGTGAATGTAGCTTGTCACAACTTTCCCGAATCCCGAAATACTAATTAGTAATTTACAAAGGTTTGCATTTTACTTCCAAATTAAGATCACAACAAATTACATTCAGAAATCCAAATTGGCATTGCCCGATGTGTCAACCTCCAATGCTCATTACCTCATTAGCCTATTTCCCATGGGATCAGCTCGAAACTAGGTATACTAAACATATAGAACGACAAAAATCTTTCGTCCTAGCACGTTTCAGCCATCATTATCTATCTGAAATCCAAACAGCCACAATCACTCCACAACTCCAAAGGCCAATCCATGTTATCTCCACCGCGTGGTGGCGCCGCCTATCGCGCGATGTAAACAACTGAGCTACAACTGGTACCGTTGTACAAGTTGTACTACGAGCGCTGGCGGTGACAAACGAGGCACGACTGCACAGCGCATAGCTCACCCACTGTCCGCAGAGTTACGTGGGAACTGGGCTGTGATAGCTATTCTATCCAACTTGAGTAGGTGTCGGGCACATGAAAAAATTATTAAGTCACTTGTTTCAGGAAAATCAGTTCAGTTCCGGCCAATAATAATGTCATATTGAAGTTTTATTCACACGGCGTGGATCAGAACGATCAGTAGAATGTTGACGTGTAATCACAACATTTTACTACCCTAAAATAACTCACAAAGAAGCGCTATGTGACCGACCTGTGACTTTTAGATAATTTTCAGTTTTGCAGAACGTCGTCGTTGCTTTTTACCTAAACTTGTGTGATAGTCTCATTCAAAAGCTTGATGTGCCTTATCCACAGCCTGCCTGGGTACTAAACTAAACGGTACGAAACGAACGCGACGTTGACATGATCAGCGGGATCATCATCATCTTCATTGCGTTATTTACGTTGTTATGGATACGAATTTTCAAATATATGAAGCAATCGATTAGAAATTTCCTACGAAGCCCTCGGATTGTGATTGAAAGTGTGTTACGCATTTAGGAAGCAGGTATCTAGATAATGATGATTAAAGTACGTACGGCAATGGATTGGTACTACTGCTGGCTCAATCTGAATATCTACCATTAATTCCAATGTCGGTATTTGTCATGAATGCTCTCTCTTTCAATACCCATAAACCAACGCTCGTGTAGATTTTCCTCTTGTTCATAGTTTCATAGGAAACGCTATAATGTATGAGCTGTCCGCGTCATGTCCGCGCGGTTGGCGGGTGATTATAAAGTGAAAACTAACAAAGGCGTGCGCTAACGAGCGCCGTGTACAACAGTACAACACAGTCCAGCCAGTCCAGCCCAGGTACACAACACACAAGTACACAGTACACAGGTGTGCCGGCACTCGATAATTGGCGAGCTTATGATCTAGTGGACAGAGAGGTAGGCGGAGAAATCGACTCTACATCTACAATGATGTTCAATTAACTAAATGTCCCTAGTCCCTCAGGCTGAGCGATGATGTTCGCAACGCAATGGATGGATGACGGTGATCAAGGATTGAACTAGCTTTATGTTGGACTGCTGTCTGGAGATTCTATAAGAGCATTTTAAGATATGTTATCTAATGGTGTCTATAAAGAAAATAAAATTTGAGAGGACATAGTATACAGCCCAGTGGAACACCCGATAACAAAATTTGTTGTTATCGATCGATAATGTACGATACAAACCGCTGGCTCCTGCACTAAGTGATCCCCAGCGAGTGTACAGCAGTGGTGGCGCGGTGCCGTGGAGCGAGGGTGAATGGGGCGGATAAAGCACTAATTAATTGGGCTGTTTCTATAGACTTTGGTCATTCATCGTTCTGTGGATGATACCTATGTGGAATAGTTGGGTAAAAACCCATAATCTGGGGGCACGGGAGTGCCCCCGCCAAGACGAGCCAAGCGAAGCGCAAGGGCACTACCTACCTTTTCTCGAAGCACTTCGTCGTATTTTTGAACCTTCATAACTTGGGTTTGGATTATACCAGATAAACAAAATTTTCGGGATATGATGTCAGTGGTTGACTTATTAAACCTATAAAGTTTCAATTGCATAGCTCTTATACTTTAGATTTTATTGATATCTAAAATACCCCGATTTCGTCACTGATTCACTTACTCACTGACTCACTTACTCACTGATGATCATCAATATTCTAAGGGTCTTCCTGAAGTCCTAGAAAGCTGAAATTTGGTATGTAAGCTAGTAATAGTACACAAACAACAAAAAAACTCTAAAACTTGGAACTTTTACCCTTCAACCCCTTAAAATAGGGGATGGAAGTTTGTACGAGACTTCCGCAGATTTTTATGCTAGAGTTCTGAAAATTGATATAGGGACTCCTTGTTATAAATAATAAAATACGTATTTCAGGATTTTCAGTAAATAACCCCCCAACCCCCCAAAAAATTTTTTTTATTTCATAAGCATCAAGATTCTAAGGTTCTTCCTGAAGTCCTAGAAAGCTGAAATTTGGTATGTAAGCTAGTAATAGTACACAAACAATTCTAAGACTTGGAACTTTTACCCTCCAACCCCTTAAACTAGGGGATGGGAGTTTGTATGAGACTTCCGCAAATTTTGATGCTAGAGTTCTGAAAATTGATGCAGGGACTCCTTGTTATAAATAATAAAATACGTATTTCAGGATTTTCAGTAAATAACCCCCCAACCCCCCAAAAAAATATTTTTTTATATCATAAGCATCAATATTCTAAGGTTCTTCCTGAAGTCCTAGAAAGCTGTAATTTGGTATGTAAGCTAGTAATAGTACACAAACAATTCTAAGACTTGGAACTTTTACCCACCCTCCAACCCCTTAAACTAGGGGATGGAAGTTTGTACAGGGACTCCTTGTTACAAATAATAAAATCTGGGGGCACGGGAGTGCCCCCGCCAATACGTATTTCAGGATTTTCAGTAAATAACCCCCCAACCCCCCAAAAAAATATTTTTTTATTTCATAAGCATCAATATTCTAAGGTTCTTCCTGAAGTCCTAGAAAGCTGTAATTTGGTATGTAAGCTAGTAATAGTACACAAACAATTCTAAGACTTGGAACTTTTACCCTCCAACCCCTTAAACTAGGGGATGGAAGTTTGTACAGGGACTCCTTGTTACAAATAATAAAATACGTATTTCAGGATTTTCAGTAAATAACCCCCCAACCCACCCAAATTTTTTTTTTTTATTTCATAAGCATCAATATTCTAAGGTTCTTCCTGAAGTCCTAGAAAGCTGAAATTTGGTATGTAAGCTAGTAATAGTACAAAAACAACAAAAAAACTCTAAAACTTGGAACTTTTACCCTCCAACCCCTTAAAATAGGGGATGGAAGTTTGTACGAGACTTCGGCAAATTTTGTTGCTAGAGTTCTGAAAATTGATATAGGGACTCCTTGTTATAAATAATAAAATACGTATTTCAGGATTTTCAGTAAATAACCCCCCAACTCCCCAAAAAAATATTTTTTTATTTCATAAGCATCAATATTCTAAGGTTCTTCCTGAAGTCCTAGAAAGCTGTAATTTGGTATGTAAGCTAGTAATAGTACACAAACAATTCTCAGATTTGGAACTTTTACCCTCCAACCCCTTAAACTAGGGGATGGAAGTTTGTAAGAGACTTCCGCAAATTTTGATGCTAGAGTTCTGAAAATTGATATAGGGACTCCTTGTAATAAATAATAAAATACATATTTCAGGACTTTCAAAAAGATGTGAAATCCCACCAAAAACATTTTCATGTAAAATGTTGCCAAGACGACACCACATATGGCTCAAAAAGTTATCAGATCTCATGTAGAGCCAAGCTTCTAACTCTACACGCCCTAACTTCACAAACTCTACACCTTAGTCAAAATATGTGGCTTGGCCGTTTCGCTACCATCACATGGGCGTAAGGTGAAAAATTTATTCACTGTTCATTACTTTTCTGTTATACAATAGTTTTTGTAGTAACGAAACGGCCAAGCCTCATATTTTGACTAAGGTGTAGAGTTTGTGAAGTTAGGGCGTGTAGAGTTAGAAGCTTGGCTCTACATGAGATCTGATAACTTTTTGAGCCATATGTGGTGTCGTCTTGGCAACATTTTACATGAAAATGTTTTTGGTGGGATTCTATTTTAATTGCCTTTTGCAGTCGTTGATCTCGACCATAAACTAGAAGACTGTTAGTTGATAATGCATCACTGGTGACCATGTCTACCAATAATAGACACATCCCGTTTTATACAAAGTGAGCTAACTTTAGTTAATTTTTTAGGTCATGCCACACGTGCTGAGCTAAAGGCTTCATCAGATCAGACTGTCTCCCACTAGTTGCGGTATGTTATTCTGCCGTCATCTTCTTGCCTTTATTCAAAATATAGAAAATTATTTTTCTGTCTCTATTACCGGTCATCTAAGTGTTCTCTAAGTGCTTCCTCGTTCATGTTGAATTGTTTTTAGTTAATCTGTCTTTAATTTCTGTACAGTCACTTGAGTGAGGTTATAAGTGTACTTCAGCTATGTTTATAGGAACGTTGCCATGTTCACCGAGATCCTTTACTGCATAAGATTTGATTTTTTACACATAACCTTGCGCCTGTGTTCGTCAAAGGGTAAGGCAGAAGTGCCCTTGTAGTACACCCACATTGTGCTAGCAAGTCCCACGTAACAGGGGGCGCGCCTTCTGCCATCAACCGGGAACAAATTTAGACTCCGGGCTGCTACTCAAAAACTTCAGATGACAAATCCCAATAACACTGTCCGACGATTCCCGGAATCAAACCCAGGATCTCAGGCTCACCAGTAGCGCTTGCGACCACTAGACCAATGAGTAGTTGACTCGTTTTATTGCAATACAAAACCAGAACATTATGAGTAGTATCATGACTACTGTCCGAGCGCCCGACTTGGGGCAGATTCGACGCCCGGCTCGTTTTCAATTTATGCCCAATACCAGTGGCAATCAATTAGCAGGCTCGGCGCTAATTACGAAGCTCACAGATAACTGTTATCAGTGCGTGGGAGAACCGCAACTGTGGCCGGAACACATTCCTGGGCCACTCGACAGCGGATGTAGAAGGATCGAGCACAATGGGAGAAAATGGTCCCTTAGTATAGTATAAGACAAAGGGCAGTACTAACATTACTTGTTCACATAAGGATCCTATAACGTGCCCCATGCTTGAAGTAGTCTCCTCTATGCCAGAGGGAGCAGATTCATTGCGAGTGGGTAGACGTCACATGTCTTCGAATTTTTAGCTTATTATTGTTATTGTTTTTCCACTACATTTTCAACACTTTGGAGCAATGGTGATGAAACAATTACACAAAACTACGAGGTTGTAGGGATTCGAGCCCACGTCTAACAACTAGCCATGACTGCTCGAAGGATTTAAAATAAAAGTCTAGACTCCTAAGCAGTTACACACTAAACAGTGCCTGAGTATGAATGTGGATGGCTATAAGAGCAGATCATATGGCTAGGAAGAGATGACGACTGATAGAGAAGTGAGGAAGAGAAAGACTTGTTGCGCCGACTACTAATAAATTGGCATACAGGCAAGAGAGTGATGAGTCTGGAAACCTAAGCAGCCAGCGCCTTCAACAACCTGCCGGTCTATTCTGTATATATCGTGCCGTGGAAATATAGGTGAAGTGAGCTATCATGTCACCGGGTACTAGGGATTGACACCATTGACAGATCACTTTACATAAGTTTTCACGGTGAGATTTTAAGGAATAGGTCGGCTGATCTTTGTGTGGACTGATCCTTCTGTCGCTCATGCTATATGCACCGGGTACAACCCAGGCTCGCGGAGCAGGCGCCTGCCGCACGTCAGACACCAAGCCCACCTGAGTTACAGCAACCGCGTTACCACTACAAACTTTAATTACCATACTACTGGAAACTATGGATTTATGAGCGTAAGTGACGCACATGATGTATAGTGTCGTTTCTGCAAGTGAGCAAATAGTCTTTACGTATGGAAGTGTCGGCAGCGCATGCGCCTCATCGTAACATCACACCACGCCTGTGTTCCCGAAGGGGTAGGAATATAGAATACCCACATTCGCTAGTTACGTTAAAGCCCCATCTAATAGATGGCGAGCCTATTGCCATGAACCGGCC
Source organism: Oligia latruncula (assembly GCA_948474745.1). Classification (NCBI taxonomy): domain Eukaryota; kingdom Metazoa; phylum Arthropoda; class Insecta; order Lepidoptera; family Noctuidae; genus Oligia; species Oligia latruncula. The sequence goes on along the minus strand of OX419707.1, from coordinate 216,076 downwards.
ACAAAGCCTCCGGATGCCACAAAAAATCGTAATGTAAAATCTCAATAACTCAGCCCGACCGTCCTGTAAATCTTACTACTTGATACACGAAATCCTTTTTTTTTCTATTTACTGTACGTAGAGCTTATACTTTTTTCCACGTAAGTACTTAATTTTGATACCGAAAAATCCTAGCGACACACTGCAGGCGCGTGGCGGCGCGCGGCGTGGGTAACACCGGTGCCGCGATTAATCGCGCGATTGTCGCAAGTTATGTCCCCTGTCCATTTGTCGAGCGATTTTTGTGTCGATGCCGAATTTGAGTAGTAGCTACAACTGGAGTCGTTTATCTTCATATCGATATGTCAGAAGCTGACTAATGTAGTGGCAAGGGCCGGGTTGTTGCGAACCGGAACATTACGAAACACTAGACTATAGCTCTGCTGTGTGAGGTAAAGGATCATAAATATGACAATTGAGACCCACTATCTTGACTACACATCAGCCATTAGTTAGATTCCTATTAGTTAAACGAAAAATTTAATAAATGGTCTAGCTTAGATCGTGGTTTTGATTCGCTAATATTTCCAAGATAAGCGACCGTTTAGTTCCATTTCGGAGCAGACATATTTTTTGAGCATAAGAAGCAATGGGTTAGCAATTACCTCGAGGAGGAGGTTATCGAAGATGATCATGATTAGGAAACATTCTTACACAATAATATTGCATCTTGTTGCTTTCAGGCAGAGGTGTGCTGTTTAACATAACTTGTCGTCACCCAATCCATTATAATAAGTCAGCTACTAGATCTACCGGCAACTAAAACCCTAACAAGGGAAGTGCCTGCGGCCGATAGAGTGGACTCGGATATCTATGGAGTGGACTAAGCAGTTTAATCGTTTATTAATGTGCGTCATAAATAACATAATACACTGAATACTTATTTATAGCAGGAATGAGATTAGAAAGTATTCCCTTGGCGCGGCGTACCGGTATCGATATAATTATGATATACGCGATCAGATGCGCCGGGTAAACAAAACATTACTCACAGGGCTGTGCCGTAGCTTTGTAGTTAGGGTTGTGACTTGTGAGCGTCAAAGTCAAAGTCAAATCATTTATTTCAAGTAGGCCATTAAAAGGCACCTTTAAATATCAAAATATACAATAAAATATAATTGATTCTAGGTGGCCCTTCCAAAAGGCCTTCATATGCCGCAGAATGGGCAAGAAACCTCTTCGTTCATCATCCACAGCCCGACTTCACCCGCTGCTGAGCATAGGGCTCTCGTTTCTTCTGCCAATCACGCTCCCGTGCCTCATCCCGGTTTACTCGCAATGGCAACAATATCGTCCGCCTATTCGCCGCCGGACGACCGACACTTCGTCTCCCAGACCTTGGACGCCACTCGGTCACTACCTTACTCCACCTGCTATCACTGCGCCTTGCCAGGTGTCCTGCCCAACTCCATTTGAGTTTCATAACACGAGTTCTGATATCGACGACATTCGTCCGTCTTCGCATCTCGACGTTTGGCACTCGGTCTATTAGCCTGATGCCAAGCATGAAACGCTCTTACTCTTAGCCTGTACACAGCCTCCTGCGTGAGCGTCCACGTTTCAGCACTGTACGTCATGGTGGGCAGAATACACTGGTTATAGAGGCGGGACTTCAGACATTATATATTGGCTGATCTCAGAAGATCTCGTTCAAATTTCTAAATGCGGCCCACCCGAGCTGTATTCTTCTCGATTTCTCTGGTTGTTGATGCTCTTTGCCAAAAAAAAGAATACGACCAAGATAGACATTATCAGTCAACCATCTCCAACACGTGATACTGAACATAATAATTACATTACACGACACGATCACTTAGCAGAACATGTTCATACAACCTGAAGATCCTCCCTTATAAGAAAAGAAAACGTGAACAAGACATTAATATTGTAATGCGAACCAGCCCTAATAATAGAGCGCACTGCACCTCCCACGACTTGTTGTATATGTAGCGCGTCGCGCGCCGTGCTCGTCGCGGACACCACTCATTAGACGACTCCAATCCGAGCCATGCTAATGAGTGGCTCGAATTCATATATGCAAATGAAACGGTTCGTAATTTTTACTTTATTGATGTAAAAGTCAATAAAATTCTGATGAAGTATGTTACTAATGAGGGATCGGATGATCATTTACCATTCTGTTAATGAATGCGAGTTGATATGGCTTTCATTTGTCGATACATTCCGAGGATGTTTACTGTTATATTATGTTGTGCGAGTGTGACATAACATACCATCACGCCTGTATTCGCCTAAGGGTTAGGCAGAGGAGTTGATATTACAGCAACATTTCGCCGGATAGGTTTAAGTCCCATGTACCTAATAGGGGCAGTACCTAATAGCAGCCTATTGAAACCAACCGGGTACAAATCCAGACTCCGGGCTGCTAATGAGCAATTTCAGATGGAGAAACCCAATAACACTTTGACCGACCCGGAAATCGAACCTAGGACAGTAGGACCTCACCAGTAGGTACTCAGCAATAGCGCTTGCGACCACTAGACCAACGAGACAGGTTGTGTTATAGTGACGTTGAATAACTGGATATGTCAGTGAATTGCTAATAATAATCAGTGTTAGGAAATTCTTTAAGTCTTGGAAAAGCATTAGTGATCGACAGCCGCTGCCGTGCGCACTATGCCCAGTAATACAGCAGTCTATTCGCCGCTGCCATGAGCACCATGCGCAGTAATACAGCAGTCTATTCGCCGCTGCCATGCGCACTATGCCCAGTAATACAGCAGTCTATTCGCCGCTGCCATGCGCACTATGCGCAGTAATACAGCAGTCTATTCGCCGCTGCCATGCGCACCATGAGCAGCAATACAGCAGTCTATTCACCGCTGCCATACGCACCATGCGCAGTAATACAGCAGTCTATTCGCCGCTGCCATGCGCACCATGCGCAGTAATACAGCAGTCTATTCGCCGCTGCCATGCGCACCATGCGCAGTAATACAGCAGTCTATTCGCCGCTGCCATGCGCACCATGCGCAGTAATACAGCAGTCTATTCGCATGCCAGTAATAAATCCATCAAATCGATTACTAAAACGAACTCCGCTCAATCTGTGAGCGCTAATTAAAATAGTTTTCTCCAGACATAAGTTCTAATTAGACCTAATAAGGAAAGCTAACCACAGTCAGTCAGACTCCGCAATTATATCGAACATACGTGGACAACTGCACGACCACAGTGTAACTACTTACCTGCAGCGGTTCATTTCCGCAGTTTGAAGCTCCTTTTCACATAAATTACAGAATCGCAAATGCTAATCAATTTAATTAATCTTATCCTAGTGTTAAACAACCACTTAAATCATTATTCATGTACTCATTTGTTTTTCATTAGCTCCACCCATTTCGATGTCACGCCCACGCTGCACGCTGGTCCACTGTATAAAGTTAGGCTGTGGCAGCACGACGCAGTGACGTTTCATTAGCTATCATTTATTTATTCTCGATTTCACTCACTGTCTGCCAATCAATGTTACTTTCCCACACCGACGCGCGACGGACGCCTCTCAGGAGTCTCAGGTCGTACACCACGTCTCCACATCGCTGATACTGATACACTAATGAACCACACACCCACACTATTCAAACCTCTATTTTGACGTGACAACGTCTTAAATTAGGTTGCGGCTGGGAGTCACTTATGAAAAAGTGTAACGCTCGGTAACGTTACGATGAGTCACCGAACGAGAGAGAGGCCCGCCGAATGCCTTGCGTCTCTCTCCCACTCAACTATTCTACCGAGAAAAAGACGTTGTCACGTAAAATCTTCGCCCGTAAAACCGACTTTACAGGCAACCATTTTTTTTATGTATTTATTTATTTGCATAAAACCTGGTATACAAAGGTGTTACATGAGTTAAGAATGATACATGTTTTGCTAAAGATTACACAACTTATGTTCAAAGTATTCCTTAATGCTATAAAAATTATTACCTATCATTTAGCCATTTAACCAAGTGAATTTTAAACAGTCTGCTATTAAGTAATTTAAGTTTACATGGTAATTTGTTATATATACGTACAGCCATAGCTAAACAGGTTTTACTATATATTTTGTTAATTGAGGGATTTCATCTAAAACAAGTCTAAAGTCACGCCGATTCCTAGAGCTTACGTCAGCTGCTGATCTGAATAGATCTTTGTGTTTCCGTACAAACATACATGTTTCGTATAGATATGGTGAGGCTAGTGGTAGCAGACCGAGATTTTTAAATATTGGTTGACAAGATACGTCCGGTGGAATGCCCTGAAAAGCTCGAACACATTTCTTTTGAGCGATAAATTTAATGCTTTGTTATGTTCGGTACTATTTCCCCATACAATTAGTCCATATCGCAGCGGTGCAGTTCTCGTGTGTTCCTCGTGTGGTTGTGTGGCAGGCTGGCAGGCTGGCAGGCTGGCAGGTCGTCTGTTTCATTAATACGTCGTCGGTAATACGCGGCGGCAATTATCGCGTTAGCGCGACATCGGGTGCTAATACCCGCGGCGCCCACGCGGTCTGCGACACCGCGCTGCGCCGCGCCAGTGCGAACAATGCCTTATTAATCACGCGCTCAAATACACTGCGCTGTGATAATTTGTGATGGCAATATGCGAGTATAGACGAACAGTTTGTTAGAAAACTTGTTAATTCCTGTGATTGCTCTGAAAGTGAAATGTTAGGGTGACGGCGACGGGAATTAACATCGAGTAGCTGTATTAATTATAATGATTAACGGTTACATGTGAATATTAGTCATAGTGAATGCTATATGTGTATGGCGCTAATTTGAGATACTATTTCGAGCTCAGGACTTATTAGGAGCTGGAAAATGTATTGAAATAACAGCAAATGCAACAACTGTTTCAATTAAATTACCTCTTCCTTACTATAATGTTAAGTTGCAGTAGTCTCTTTGGAACTATTCATATTAACGAAGTGAACTCGTATATCAGCACACTTAGGAATGAGGAAACGCAAACTCTTAATAGGACACCCTACGTTACTAAAAGAATTTTTAACAATACCTACTAATCTAACAAATTTTCAATCGGCTTTAAATAAAATTAACTGGAATGACATTTTTAATCAAAACTTGGACATAAACAAAACTTATAATAAATTTCATGACATTTTACAATCTACTTTGGTTAAAATCCAAAAAAAACGGATAAAAATAATGCAAAATAAAACAAATAATTATCTTACTAAGGGACTAAAAAAAATCATGCAAAAATAAAAGATTGACTAGAATTATCTCGAATCAACTTAATAGCGCCGTATTTAAAAAACACTACAAAGAATATTCGAAAATGTTAAAAAGATGCATTAAAATTTCAAAAAAACTTAATTACATAAAAGATAGGAATGCCTCAAAAAATAAAACGAAAACGATGTGGTCATTAATCAATAAAATTACTAAACCAAATACGACTAAACAAACCCCAAAGAATATTAACCTAAAATTAAATAACTTATTAGTAAAATCACCGCAAAAAGTTTGCGCTGCATTTAATGATTATTTCGTATCGGTAGGCGCAGATACCAACAAAAGTACGGGAGCTGCGGCGCCATCGCCACGGCGCGGCGCGGCGGCCGTGTGGGCCATCAGTATATTCGGTGATTACGCCCGCAATAAACTCCATGTACATTGAACCGGTAACCGAGCGAGAGGTTTTTAATATTATACGCGGAATGCAAAATAAACGTAGCTTTGGGGTGGACGATATCCCGCCGCTACTGGTTAAAAAATGCGTAAATGAGCTAACATCGCCTCTCACTAAACTAATAAATATTTCTTTCGACGAGAGACGATTCCCAGAAAAGCTTAAAATTGCGAAAGTACGCCCAATTGCGAAAAAAGGAGGAAATTCAGAAAATCCTAGTAATTATCGGCCTATTGCACTATTACCCACTATCTCAAAAATTTTCGAAAAAGCAATGGCGAATCGTGTTAACACATTTTTAGAAAAATTTGAGATTTTAGATAAAAACCAATTCGGTTTTAGGAAAAAATGCTCAACCACTTTAGCGGTATACAACTACGTACAGGAAATTTACAGTTGCATTAATGAACGAAAGTACGCTGTTGGACTATTCCTAGATATGACGAAGGCGTATGACAAGGTGTCACATAAAATTTTATTACAAAAACTTTATGGTTCGGGTATTAGAGGGCAAGCTTTTAATTGGTTCAAATCATATTTACAAGACAGAGTACAATTCGTAGAAGTAGAATATTTTGATAGCGTTAAGCAGGAAATATATACCATAAGATCAGACATGGCTACTATTAATAGTTCAATACCGCAAGGAAGTGTTTTAGGATGTACCTTATTTATAGTATACGTAAATGACCTGCCAAAAAAGATAAGTTCGTCGTGTATCTTGTTCGCTGACGATGTTTCTTTATTATTTAGCTATTTTTAATAAATTCACAGAAACTGAGCAGTGGTTAAACGAACACAACTTAGAAATAAACTTCTCCGAAACTAAAATATGCCAATTCAGAACTCACCAAAGAACCCCATTAAATCTAAATACATTAACGCAAAAAATAAAATTAGAAGAGGTAAACGAATTTACACTTTTAGGCCTAACATTAGACTCAAACCTAAATTGGAAGAAACATATTGAAAGTACAAGAGCAAAACTGTCGCGATTTATTTATGCGCTAAGCATATTGAAATGCAACACGGACTATAAAACCGCCTTATCAGCCTATTATGCGTACGCCTACTCCTGGCTAAGTTATGGTATCATTCTGTGGGGAGAAAGTACTGACTTTTTGGACCTCTTCATTCAGCAAAAGAAATGTATTAGAATATTAATGAACATAGATCAACGAGAGAGTTGTAGGCCACACTTTATAAAACAACAAATTCTTACACTACCAGCAATATATGTATATACATACTACAAAGTTGTATATTCGTTAGAAAACATAGGCATCTCTTCAAATCAAATATCGAGCTAAATGAAAACTATAACCGACGGAACAAGAATAGATTAATACTACCCATCACAAACTTAAAAGTTATCGGGAAAAGCCCATACTATAGACTAGCTAGATTATTTAACAAGCTACCGGAAAGTTTAAAGTCACTACCAAATGACTAAATTTTTTCGAAACAGTTGAAATCTCTGTTAATAAAGAAAGGTTACTATACCGTTAAAGAATTTAAAACTGACAAATTGTGAATCGATCGACAAAGTCAAAGTCAAAAGTCAAATCATTTATTTCAAATAGGCACATTAAAGGCACTTTTGAACGTCAAAAAAAAAAAACTAAATAGAAATGATTCTAGTCGCCCATTCGAAAAGGTAGTTTTCGTATGGAGAAGAATGGGCAAGAAACTCCACCGTTACTCTTTTAAAAATGTTTTACAAGGTCTTGTATACATAATAAAAATTATATGTGAACACGATGCACCCATAATAAAATTAGTCTACCACAAAAGGTAAAAAGAATTAAAAATTAAGCAATGACAGGTAAATCAAATAAGTGATAGATACATGGTGCTCACATATTTACAAGTTATTTAAAAAAAAAATGCAAAAGTAGTTGAACTTTAACAAGTGTGTGAGCCACTGTAGTCGCAGATTGTAAAAATGAATTAGAATAAGATGTCATAATTAAAAATATATATATAAATTAAATTAGGAACAAGTTTGATTTTGTCTAAACTTTTAGATTGTCCTATGGAGCAGGACCAGCATGTTTCCAAACATTCTTATCTTGGATATAATCCTCTAATTTGTAATATCCTTGTTTACAAAGTGTACTTTTAATATGAGTTTTAAATTTTCTTTCATTTAATTGCAATATGTCACAAGGTATTTTGTTGTAGCATTTAACACAGTACCCCATAAAAGATGTATGTACTTTAGATAATCTAAAAAAAGGTTGATCTAATTTATCTTTATTTCTAGTATTAAAATTATGCCGATCACTTATTTTATTAAAAAGATGTTGATTTTTTCTTACATACATAATATTTTCATAAATGAATTGGCAAGGTACCGTCATGATATTAACCTTTTTAAATAGTTCCCTAAGAGATTCGCGACGACGTAGATTGTAAATGGCTCTGACAGCTCTCTTTTGTAAAATAAAAATGGATTCAATGTCAGCAGCCCGACCCCATAGTAAAATGCCATATGACATAATACTGTGGAAGTAACTAAAATAGACCAAACGCGCGGTTTCTACATCTGTTAACTGTCTTATCTTTCTAACAGCATAAGCGGCGGAGCTTAGCCGCCCCGCAATAGATGTTATATGAGGTCCCCATTGTAATTTCTCGTCTAGCGTGATTCCTAGGAAAACTGTCTGATCAATAAATTCTAGTTTTTGGCCATTCAATATGATTTCACATTCGCTACTTCTAACATTCGGTAATTTAAATCTAATGCATTTGGTTTTTTTTTCATTAAGTACTAAATTATTTACCGTAAACCAATCTTGGACCTGAAGAATAGAGTTATTCACGTCGTCAAGATTTTGTGACCGTCGGTCTATTTTAAAGATTAACGATGTGTCATCTGCAAATAACACCATCTTCGGTTGATTTTGAAGTAATTGGGGTAAATCATTAATGTAAACTAAAAAGAGGAATGGACCCAATATCGAACCTTGAGGAACACCCATTGTCATTTCAGACCCTAATGAGTTTACGCCGTTTACTTGAACTTTAACCTTTCTATCTTTCAGGTATGATCTTAGCAAGTCAAGTGCTGCTTTTCTAATTCCATAGTGCTCCAGTTTCATCAGAAGTGTCTCGTGGTTTACGCAATCGAACGCCTTAGAGAGGTCGCAAAAGATTCCAATGGCATCTTGTGCTTCTTCCCAGGCGTTAAAAATGTTCTTTATTAGGGTAACACCGGCGTCAGTAGTGCAACGCCCTTTGGTGAAACCGTACTGGTGTTCATGAAAGATGGAATTTTTATTAAAGTGACGTAACATTTGATTGAGCATCAACTTTTCAAACACCTTACTGAGAACTGGTAGAATTGACACAGGTCTATAATTGTTAGGATCTTTACTATCACCGGATTTGAACAATGGTACTACTTTACTATGTTTCATAAGATCCGGAAAGACTCCTTGGTCAACACTGGTGTTAAATATGAAAGCTAAATAGGGCGCAATAGTTTCGATAAAAGATCTACATACTTTTACAGACATTCCCCAGAGATCTTCTGTTGATTTAATGTTAAGATCTCTAAAAGCTTTTATAACAGCCTGGGGGCTTGTATGCTGAAACCTAAACTCCAAAGGGCATGCCTTTACATTCTTTTTAAGTAAGGCAGCAGAAAGCGTGGGGGATGAATTTAAAGCTTCAGTAGTTTTAAGGGGAATATTAGAAAAAAAGTTTTCAAATTCCTGAGCTATTTCTACATCTGAGTTGATGGGGCCATGTGCAGTCTCTAAATTAAATTCAGACCTTGTATTAACATGCTTGACGTAAATGTAAAATATTAAATGACTATACTAATTTACCCGTATGACTAAAATGAATAAACGAATTGATAGTACTTACCTATGATTAATTTTAAAATATTTTTTGTATTATGTTTAATTTTTAATGTTTAGTATAATGTAAATTTTAATAATTAGAATCAATGTTATAAATAATATTATGTAATTTGATATATAAAATGACCATGGGCACTTTTGAATGAACACTGGGCCCACTTTTCAAAGTTGTGCAACAGTGATGAAACCTATGTCATATGACAGCTCTTGGCGTGTACTTTATTTCATTCTATGGCAGCTAAGTTCAAATCCAGCGCGAAAATGGTTTTTTTATGCGTTTTTTAAAAATGTTCAACATTGTGCAACAGTGATAAAACCTATGTCATATGACAGCTCTTGGCGTGTACTTTATTTTATTCTATGGCAGCTAAGTTTAAATCCAGCGCGAAAATGGTTTTTTTATGCGTTTTTAAAAAAATTTCATTGTGCAACAGTGATGAAACCTATGTCATATGACAGCTCTTGGCGTGTACTTTATTTTATTCTATGGCAGCCAAGTTCAAATCCAGCGCAAAAATGGTTTTTTAATGCGTTTTTTAAAAATGTTCAACATTGTGCAACAGTGATCAAACCTATGTCATACGAGAGCTCTTTGCGTGTACTTTATTTCATTCTATGGCAGCTAAGTTCAAATCCAGTGCGAAAATGGTTTTTTTTTGCGTTTTTTAAAAATGTTTCAACATTGCTCAACAGTGATGATTTACATGTCGTATGAAAGCTCTTGAAGTGTACTTTATTTCATTCTATGGCAGCTAAGTTCAAATCCAGCGCAAAAACGGTCTTATATGCGTTTTTTAAATGCGTCATTTTGGGTTCATTTTTTCAACATTGTTCAACAGTGATGAATTATATGTCATATGAAAGCCCTTAAAGTGTACTTTATTTCATTATATGGCAGCTAAGTTCAAATCCAGCGCAAAAATGTTTTTTTTTTGCGTTTTTAAAAAAATGTTCAACGTTGTTCAACTGTGATGAATTATATGTCATATGAAAGCTCTAGAAGTGTACTTTATTTCATTCTATGGCAGCTAAGTTCAAATCAGCCCTAATAAATACGGCAATATACGGCTTACGATGATCTTTTTAGTGTATTTTTAGTCAAACAAGAGCTATTTATAATCCTAGCTACTGACTGACAGCTAATTATAATTTAATATCAAAACAAAACAGATTTTAAAAAACGCATAAAAAAAAGTTTTTGCGCTGGATTTTAACTTAGCTGCCATATAATGAAATAAAGTACACTTTAGGAGCTTTCATATGACATATAACTCGTCACTGTTGAACAATGTTGAAAAAGTGAGCCCAAAATGACGCATTTAAAAAACGCATTTAAAACCGTTTTCGCGCTGGATTTGAACTTAGCTGCCATAGAATGAAATAAAGTACACGCCAAGAGCTTTCATATGACATAGGTTTCATAACTGTTGCACAATGTTGAACATTTTTAAAAAACGCATAAAAAAACCGTTTTCGCGCTGGATTTGAACTTAGCTGCCATAGAATGAAATAAAGTACACGCCAAGAGCTTTCATATGACATATAACTCATCACTGCTGAACAATGTTGAAAAAATGAACCCAAAATGACGCATTTAAAAAACGCATATAAGACCGTTTTCGCGCTGGATTTGAACTTAGCTGCCGTAGAATGAAATAAAGTACACTTTAAGAGCTTTCATATGACATAGGTTTCATTACTGTTGCACAATGTAGATCATTTTTAAAAAACGCATGAAAAAGCCGTTTTCGCGCTGGATTTGAACTTAGCTGCCATAGAATGAAATAACGTACACTTTATGAGCTTTCATATGACATATAATTTATCACTGTTGAACAATGTTGAAAAAGTGGGCCCAAAATGACGCATGGTCCTTTGCAGTGCCCTTACAGGGTACATGTCTTAATACTGTGACATGAAATTTGAATGCATGCCTACTAACCAGTGTTTTACATGTTAGCAAATAAATAAATAAAACAATACTGGTCGTGGGCCTCTCGACATTTACAAGGTTTACGGTCCACCTTGCTCTTATCGACAAATATGGACTGGATAAATAGAAACCGTTATAAGTGCTTCAACATCAAACCCATCATCATTACAACTATGCATACTTATGAGTGCTCGCAGTATATTGTGTCGCTAATGTCACGCTCACATTAACATTCCCTGTGTTTGATGGACAGGAAGCGTGTTTGTTTGTTCGCAATGCTGTGTAATTGCAGTGTCTGCGCGGAACCACGCTCCGGCGCCCGCGCGGCTACTGTGTGAGTGCGGCCTATAGTCCTCTCGGAAAGTATCTGATGAAAACTAAACAAATGGATCAGAAAACGTACCTGTGGATGCCAACTTGTAGTGCCACTTACACATTGAGTGCTTTGATTTGATTCTAATTATGTACCCGAGATTCTAATTTAAAATTACCTTAATAATGTTTTTCATTTAGCAATTTAGGTTAATTTTAAACCTCATTGTGTGCCGATGATTTTTCAATTATAATTGAAGAATGTTTTTCAAACAATAATATTGTAAAAAATGGTCAGATATAAAGTTGCAACCTTCTAAATACAGATTAATGTGTAACAACTTCGTTTACACTTTCATCAGATAGTTTTGGAACAGACCATACTCGTACAGTGACATTGTGTGACGGACCATGCACGCCGCTTGTAAGAGAGGTTAAAGTGCAGCGAATTAGTGAGGCCAGTCATGAAAGACAACCCTGGTTATGGTATTGTACACAATGATTTCTATTTTTAACAAAATAATGGAATCTTATACGAAATTCATAAAGTTTATTGATCTAATAACTTCACATTACACACAATACCAAAACAAATTAACATTACGCATAGTAAATGTACGATCGTGGCAGCGGCTTCTGGACAAAATTGTTGTATTTTTTATAGCTGTGAGTAATTATAGTTGAAACTGTTGACCAAACTAGGCAAGGAATGCTTGTATCTTGGGAGCTCTGTATAATTAAGTAGGTTGCTACTGATTGGAGCTTGATTTTCTACATAATTTATAAATGTACGGCAAACTTTCGTTGATATAATTATGGGATTACTTTTGCCATCCAGGGTGCTACTGATAATATCGTGATGTAACCCCCAAAGACACTTGGCCCGATGCTCATCAGCTGCGCTTGCAACTACCACTAGACCAACGACTCCATAATTTAACCTGTACCTCCTTCTCTATTCCAGACTAGCGGTGTGCGGCGGGTCGCTGGGCGCGGCCCTGGTGTGTGCGCGCGCGCCGGGTCTGACGGAGCGCCAGCGCGCCATGTGCCGCCAGTCGCCCGCCGCCGTCGCCGCCATCGGGGACGGACTCAGGTAACCACCACAGTCTTATACAACAGAAACAAGGTGACGTGGATCAGCACTTTCACACGGTTCTAAAGGTGCTTTACATGGTTATGGAGGATCAAATGTTTGTAGAGACAGCCCCAAAACGCCCGCTAGTTAAGCATTACGTCTATCTTTCATTGGTTGTGAGACCCGAAGAACTAATTAGACTCGCTTGTTACATAAGCATCTTCTGTAACCTTTCTAAAGCTTTTGATAATGTGAGTAAGAATGAATGCTAAATATTACAATTTAGTTTTAAGGAAATTTAGTGTTCGAAACGGACGAATTTATGAACACGAAGTCCTATAAATCAAGACAACATAAAATAAAGACCTTTATAACTTTGGGAAACCCTTATAAAAATTGGTGTGCCTCAGGGTTCAATATTTGGACCTTACCTGTGCATTCCTTGTAATATTGATAACTAGCAGCGCCCCGCGATTTCATCCACATAAGTTTCGATTCCGTAAGAATATCGGGATAAAAACTATCTTATATCCTTTCTTGGGACTAAAACTATCTCTATACCTTTCATCTAAATTGGTTCAGCGGTTTAAGCGTGACGAGGTAACAGACAGACAGATAGAGAGACTTTCGCATTTATAATATTAGTATGGATATATCTACACTGAATAAAAAATAGTACCACTGAAAGTTTGAGCGGAAACATACTGACATGAATAAAAGCTTAATAAGAAGAAGAGAACATTGCCACCTTGAAGCGAAAATCAATTTAAGCTAAGAATCCGTTTAAATAAAGTGGATGACAGAAATAAGCACCTACCAATAACCGTAGCGTGGCGTAAAGATTATACCTCTCGATAAACCGATTAGCGATTTATTGGCCACTTAAACTATTAATCGGAATTAATTCACGACCAGTAAATATTCTCTATAAAATCACGTGGTCGGTCTAGCCAATGCCCTCAGCATTGATTTAAAATCCATCCTATCTTTTGCTTTTTTTTTTGGAACATACGCGGTTTTGAATAATGTTAGTTACGCGGTATTGGACTATCAACGACGATATGTGGTCTCGTCTTGGCAACATTTTACATGAAAATGTTTTTGGTGGGATTTTCTCTTTACCCAATAAGGGCCAGAAGCTTGATCAATTAAAATACATCATTAATAAATATCCTTGAACGTTCAATGATCTTATACAAGAATGGTGTACTGAATATTTATAGTGCATCTCGGTTGGAACCCCGTTAATGTAGTCTCAACAGATCGTCATCTTATCGAGTCGTAACTGCACAACGTGACGTCACTAAAATCCTTCAAACTTCGGACCATGCCATATGGAGAGCGAAACAAGGTAGAGAAAAGGCAAAGCCATATTTAAACTACACATTACACTTTTGGCTTTGAGAATGCAATGAAAAGCGTTCACGCATGAACATTGTGATTCAATCAACAGCAACTATATTTGAATCAACAGCTTTGTTTCTTGTCTACACCGTCGTTCCGCATGCGCGTCGCCTTCGTCTCGCTGTGCGTACGGTTTGACAATAACTTCACAAATCCAACACAATAGAGCGGCTAATATTTATACAAACAACAATATTATTCGTTTGACGTGGCATTTTGTATTACAAGCTGAAAAACCCATATGTTTACAAGTTACAATCAAAGAAAACAGTCTGTTGAATTTTGAAATAGGTTAGTCTGACGGATACCCAAGCGTTTACTGTAACATTGGTGTTTTGTTTTGTAACATTGTTGTTTGCTGGTCAAGAATTTATCGATATACTTCTTTCAGCTAATAGCCCATAATGTACCTGACGTAACATCACGCTTGTATGCATTACAACATCATGCTTAACATTATGCTTGTATTTCGCCAGTTATGTTTACGTCCCATCTAGACTTCAGGCTGCTTCTGAGAAATTTCTAATGTAATCCTATGTTTATATGTTGTACTAGCTGTGCCCGCGACTTCGTTCGCGTGGATGTCAGAACACAATAATGTGTCGCTTAGGAAAGGTATAAAAGGAAAAATCTTCCGATCTTGTCTGGTAACGCTTTCCTTGCCTGGGGTTCTCAACCATAGCCCTTTCGACTGCACAGCAGTCACTTCGTCTTCAGGGTTCATAATGACAATGCGACGAAGTGTCACTTTGATTTTTGAGGATAAATAAAAATGAAAGCGCCTGCTCGAGGCTGATTGTCTGACCAAATAGCCATATTATGTCCATTTACCATAAGATACCTTGAGGGTCGATATGGTGCATTTCCGACGTTTGGCCCCCAAACTGGAACGTGTCGGGGCCGCCATGGGATCTGGAGGCGATAGTCCTCGCGCGCCTGTATGAGTGGCGCGCGGAGGCACTACGCCGGGGGGAAGATCCGCTTCCGCGGCAAATCGGTGCGGAGCGGACAATTCTCCGGCGCGATCTCATGGCGGCATGGAAAGAGCGACTGTCGCTACCCAGCGCAGGGCACGCCGCGATAGCGGCGATAAGACCCCTCTTTAAGGAGTGGCTAGAGAGGCGCCACGGCGCCCTCACCTACCGCCTGACGCAGGTCCTCACCGGACACGGAAGTTTCGGGAGGTTCCTGCACATCATCAGGCGGGAGGAAACGCCCGGGTGTCACCATTGCTAGGATCGCTCAGAGGACACGGTGGAGCACACGGTGGAGGTCTGCCCCGCTTGTGCGGAGCACCGCCGTGTCCTCGTAGAGGCGATTGGCAGCGGCGGCGACCTCTCGCGTCCGGCCCTGGTGCAAGCCATGGTCCGGGGCGAGAGGGAGTGGGAGGCAGTCACCTCCTTCTGCGAAGCAGTCATGCTAGCAAAGGAGGTGGCGGGATGGCTCATGGAGAGAGCCTCCCGTCCCAGCCACCGTGGGAGACGCTCCGGGCGTCGGGAGCCGCGTGACGACTCCCGGCCACCGTAGGCGCGGGCCTGCGGGCGGAGAGTAATGGGTAGCTGGGTTTTAGTCAGTAAGAGTCTGACACTCCCTTCCGCTCCACCCAGAGCGGGAGGGGTCATTTGATGAATCCGAAAAAAAAAAGGGTCGATATGGTTTTAACCAAGACAATGGCAAAAAATTTAGTTATTGTCTCGAAAACATAATTTACAATACCTTTTTACGACATGGCAGTGCTACTTGTATTGGGTGTGCACCTTGACGTATCGCTGCCGGCCGTAGTCGAGTCGACGGCAGCGAAGAGTCCTGGGACGCGGTGGTTTCCTTCTGCGAAACGGTCGTCTCGCAGAAGGAGGCTGTGGAAAGGGAGAGGGAGATCTCAGTCACTCACCCGGCCCGCAGTAGGCGCATCGGGCGTCGGCGGAGGGCGTACAACGCCCTCTTCCAGCCCCCCTAAACGGGTCCAGGGGCGACGAATTCGGGGACGTCTGTCACCGCCAACACATCAGGACTTGAGCTGGCGGCGCGTAGTGTTCCACACGCGCCCCTCTTTGACGTCACCAGTCGGGGGTTGCGGAAGGATCGTACGGTCCCGCAACCCCCGACGTAGGTGTGAGACGGAACACTGGGTTGATTTTTAGTCAGTAAGAGCCTGACAGACCTCGCCGCCCGTTCCAGGGCGGCGGACATCCATGAAGATTTTCCACCCCGGAAACAAAAAAAAAGGGTGTGCACCTGCCGAACCTATACTCAATAAATCAACAGCCCGTCTTGAGATGTGCGTTGAAGCGTTATCATGGTAAAGAAATTAAAAAAAAATCGAGAAAAAAGGCAAAAAAACTATGAAAGTATGATAATTATGATCTTAAAACCTTATGTCACTAAGAAAATGCTTCTCTGTTAACAATGTTAGAAAGGTTGCTTGCCCCTCGAAAGAGCTCCTACATAAAGGTGCCCGTGTGTGTGTTTGTTTCGGCCTTTCTTCTCAGATAGGAAACGACGACTTCATCTAGTTTAAAAAATAAAAACATGATTGACGTGTAAAAGTGTTTGTACAAACCTACTTACAAAAATAAATTCATTTATCATTGCAATCTTTATCACTCAGAACACCACATCACATAATATTATCTTACATTATCCTCACTTTTTATTTGAAATTCTTTTAGCGCCACTAATCAACCAACAATCGAAAGCGATTAACATTATATTATGTAATCATTACTTTTTCAAATAACACAGGCAGAAGTGACTGTGATAGTCATCTTATAGGTAAGCCTGCATGACGTGATTATTCACATAATAATGTTATAAACACAATAATTATGTTTTCGTTAGTACTATAAAGCGCCAATAGATGTCATTACGTGTATCCAACTTACGTAATGAAAGTTGTTGTAGAATACATTAATTTGATTATATCTTTTGATACAGTGAAGCGATTGCGATGAAACCAAAACTAACTACTACTCCGAGTTCTACACTATATTTGAGTATAAAAATTTACCATATTGGTTTGGTACTTTTTACGTTGAACGTGTTCAAATCAAATTTTGTCACATCCAAACAGACAAACAGACAAACCGACAAACAGACAAAAATTCTAAAAATTGATGAAATGGCATCTGTTGGTTATCCTATAACACCCCAACAATTTTTTTTTTTAATATTTTCAATGTACAGAAACGCCTCGTCTACAGATTTATTATATGTATAGATTTAGTTTTATTTTGATGTTTGTCGTGTTCACAGGATGGCGTACGCGGAGTGTCGACTACAGCTGGCGGGGCGCCGCTGGAACTGCTCCGGCGTCGGCGATGGACTTCACTTCGGACACGTCATGCCCATCGGTAAGATCATCATTGTCATTTAGCCGGAAGACGTCCTCTGCACATAGGCCTTCTGAAAGCTCTGAAATGGGGTCCTCAAAACGTTTGGCAAAATTAGAGAATATAAAAATATTTGGATGTAGACAAATCTGAAGATCAAGAAAATTATTAGTAATGCAAGACCACCCAAATACTTCCGTTAGATCGGAAGGTTTACGATTATTTGAAAGCAGACAGTAAAGCAAGGATCGAATCTAGGACAAACCAGTTCTGTTTATAGTAATAAGTAAATCGAACAGAAACAAAAGCTCGCGGTGATGTCATCGCGGCTATTTATCTCATTTGGAAGCACCCAAACACAAAGCCGATTAACTTCGGAGCTTAGCGTTACCAAGTATTATTACAGATCGTATATCTATATACAGCGATGATTGTTCAACAGATCATATTTTATTAATAATCGACAGAGAGGATGTAGGAAAGTGATAAATTAATTATATCTAATCCAAACTACGAGTACAAAGACATTATTAACCATAATATTGAACGACAAGATAGAATTTCATCATAAATATAGAAATTATTATCGGATTACAAAATCATAAACAAAATTTATCGTCAATATCATACAAATCAGTGGGCACCAGAGACAATAGATAACTTTAATCTTTGACCTATCGCGAGTATCCGTTGTATGTGCTATAATATAGTTACTGTCGTGCTATATCGTGTAGCGAGACAAATTAATGATCTGTTGGATACGGTAATATTGAACTATTAGATTAATGATCGCCGATCGACGCACGATTACATATTATTATACAAACGTATTAACCTATAATCTCAACCAGGACTTATTAGCTACAACTTGATTAATAGTTTCCTGTGAACTCACGTGAATAAATAAAGCTTCTAAATGTAATGATACAGATGCTGAGTTATGTGGATGCTAAGCTATTGTATCGATTAGTTATGTGGATGCTAAGCTGTTGTATCTTAGAGACGTACATGAAGGAAACAAAAATAGAAATGGACTGTCTTCGCTCTGAAAATATCAAAATTAAGGCAACTGTAGCTAAATTGTCAGAGGAGGTCGCTGAAACTAAATCATCTGCTCAATTTATCTCAGACCAATATGATGACTACCAAAAACAGTTTAATTGCTTGGAAGAACGGCTTTCGTATCAAAGTGCATTAAAGGCTCTCGAAGCTAAAATAGACTACCTGGAGCAGCAAGCCAGACAGTGTAACTTGGAGTTATCAAATATTCCGGAACGGCGGGAAGAGAACTTATTTTCTATACTAGCTGTGCCCGCGACTTCCTTCGCGTGGATGTCGGAACACAATAATGTGTCGCTTAGGAAAGGTGTAAAAGGAAAAATCTTCCGATCTTGTCTGGTAACGCTTTCCTTGCCTGGGGTTCTCAACCATAGCCCTTTCGACTGCACAGCAGTCACTGCGTCTTCAGGGTTCATAATGACAATGCGACGAAGTGTCACTTTGATTTTTGAGGATAAATAAAAATGAAAGCGCCTGCTCGAGGCTGATTGTCTGACCAAATAGCCATATTATGTCCATTTACCATAAGATACCTTGAGGGTCGATATGGTGCATTTCCGACGTTTGGCCCCCAAACTGGAACGTGTCGGGGCCGCCATGGGATCTGGAGGCGATAGTCCTCGCGCGCCTGTATGAGTGGCGCGCGGAGGCACTACGCCGGGGGGAAGATCCGCTTCCGCGGCAAATCGGTGCGGAGCGGACAGATCTCCGGCGCGATCTCATGGCGGCATGGAAAGAGCGACTGTCGCTACCCAGCGCAGGGCACGCCGCGATAGCGGCTATAAGACCCCTCTTTAAGGAGTGGCTAGAGAGGCGCCACGGCGCCCTCACCTACCGCCTGACGCAGGTCCTCACCGGACACGGAAGTTTCGGGAGGTTCCTGCACATCATCAGGCGGGAGGAAACGCCCGGGTGTCACCATTGCTAGGATCGCTCAGAGGACACGGTGGAGCACACGGTGGAGGTCTGCCCCGCTTGTGCGGAGCACCGCCGTGTCCTCGTAGAGGCGATTGGCAGCGGCGGCGACCTCTCGCGTCCGGCCCTGGTGCAAGCCATGGTCCGGGGCGAGAGAGAGTGGGAGGCAGTCACCTCCTTCTGCGAAGCAGTCATGCTAGCAAAGGAGGTGGCGGGATGGCTCATGGAGAGAGCCTCCCGTCCCAGCCACCGTGGGAGACGTTCCGGTCGTCGGGAGCCGCGTGACGACTCCCGGTCACCGTAGGCGCGGGCCTGCGGGCGGAGAGTAATGGGTAGCTGGGTTTTAGTCAGTAAGAGTCTGACACTCCCTTCCGCTCCACCCAGAGCGGGAGGGGTCATTTGATGATTTCCCATCCGAAAAAAAAAAGGGTCGATATGGTTTTAACCAAGACAATGGCTAAAAATTTAGTTATTGTCTCGAAAACATAATTTACAATACCTTTTTACGACATGGCAGTGCTACTTGTATTGGGTGTGCACCTTGACGTATCGCTGCCGGCCGTAGTCGAGTCGACGGCAGCGAAGAGTCCTGGGACGCGGTGGTTTCCTTCTGCGAAACGGTCGTCTCGCAGAAGGAGGCTGTGGAAAGGGAGAGGGAGATCTCATCCACTCACCCGGCCCGCAGTAGGCGCATCGGGCGTCGGCGGAGGGCATACAACGCCCTCTTCCAGCCCCCTAAACGGGTCTAGGGGCGACGAATTCGGGGACGTCTGTCACCGCCAACACATCAGGACTTGAGCTGGCGGCGCGTAGTGTTCCACGCGCGCCCCTCTTTGACGTCACCAGTCGGGGGTTGCGGAAGGATCGTACGGTCCCGCAACCCCCGACGTAGGTGTGAGACGGAACACTGGGTTGATTTTTAGTCAGTAAGAGCCTGACAGACCTCGCCGCCCGTTCCAGGGCGGCGGACATCCATGAAGATTTTCCACCCCGGAAACAAAAAAAAAGGGTGTGCACCTGCCGAACCTATACTCAATAAATCAACAGCCCGTCTTGAGGTGTGCGTTGAAGCGTTATCATGGTAAAGAAATTTAAAAAAAATCGAGAAAAAAGGCAAAAAAACTATGAAAGTATGATAATTATGATCTTAAAACTTTATGTCACTAAGAAAATGCTTCTCTGTTAACAATGTTAGAAAGGTTGCTTGCCCCTCGAAAGAGCTCCTATATAAAGTTGCCCGTGTGTGTGTTTGTTTCGGCCTTTCTTCTCAGAGTAGTCAGATAGGAAACGACGACTTCATCTAGTTTAAAAAATAAAAACATGATTGACGTGTAAAAGTGTTTGTACAAACCTACTTACAAAAATAAAATCATTTATCATTTATCATTGCAATCTTTATCACTCAGAACACCACATCACATAATATTATCTTACACTATCCTCAGTTTTTATTTGAAATTCTTTTAGCGCCACCAACATTATGTAATCATTATCATTACTTTTTCAAATAACACAGGCAGAAGTGACTGTGATAGTCATCTTATAGGTAAGCCTGCATGACGTGATTATTCACATAATAATGTTATAAACACAATAATTATGTTTTCGTTAGTACTATAAAGCGCCAATAGATGTCATTACGTGTATCCAACTTACGTAATGAAAGTTGTTGTAGAATACATTAAATTGATTATATCTTTTGATACAGTGAAGCGATTGCGATGAAACCAAAACTAACTACTACTCCGAGTTCTACACTATATTTGAGTATAAAAATTTACCATATTGGTTTGGTACTTTTTACGTTGAACGTGTTCAAATCAAATTTTGTCACATCCAAACAGACAAACAGACAAACCGACAAACCGACAAACAGACAAACAGACAAAAATTCTAAAAATTGATGAAATGGCATCTGTTGGTTATCCTATAACACCCCAACAATTTTTTTTTTTAATATTTTCAATGTACAGAAACGTCTCGTCTACAGATTTATTATATGTATAGATTAGAAGAAATCGGCAAAAAAATCGATTTAGCCATACCTCGTGATGAGATAACTGCCGTACATCGTGTCCCTCACGCGGCGTCCAACGATAGGCCGAAAAATATTATCGCTAAGTTCAAAACCCGTTTTCTAAGAGATAACATACTTAGCGCTTACCGACTCAAAAAAGGTCTCACTTCGACTGACTTAGGCATTTCTGGAGCATCTCGTGCTGTCTATGTTAATGAGCACTTGACTCTCCATAAAAAACAATTGCTACGAGAAACTCGCGAGGCGGCAAAGAAATATAACTATAAATTTGTTTGGGTAAAACACTCCACCATACTTGCTAAACGGTGCGAAACCTCCCCTACTATTGCCATAAAAAACATAAACGATTTATGTAAAATTACAACTAACAACAATAATTAACAATGTATTTAAAGATTTAATATTAATATTCAAGACAGATACAATGGCTTCTAATACAAGTGACTTTTGTATATACTATCAAAATAGTAGAGGTATACGCACAAAGCTGAACACGGTTTATATGAGTATTCTATCCAACTGTTTTGATGTCATTGTTTTGACAGAAACATGGTTAATCCCCACAATAAACAATAGCGAATTTATTGATAATCGCTATATTGTCTTTCGCTGTGATCGTAATAGAAATGCAACCAATAAGTCTGATGGGGGTGGTGTGTTGGTAGCTGTATTGCGAAAATACAACCCCGTTAGTGTCTCGCTTCAGTCGCAATTTGTAGATAAATATTTTGAACAAGTTGTCATAACGATACCTAGTAGTAACGCTGCCACACAAACTCTCATCAGTGCAGTATACATTCCTAATAATTCGCCGCTCGCTGTATATAACTTACATTTTGATTTATTAGATGATTTAATTAATTCAGTTAATATCGACAATTTACTGTTACTCGGAGATTATAACATACCGACGGCCAACTGGACGAGACCTCATCCTACTCTTGACTCCCTTACTTGCATGGGTAATTCTGCAATCTGTCACCGCCTAAGAAACTTTATGACTATTCACGATATTCAGCAATATAACCAATTAGCTAATTTTAACGGGCGAATTCTGGACCTCTTAATCTCCAATACTACTTGCCATGTATATAAACCTAATCAGGATCTGCTTCAAGCTGATAATCACCATCCTCCTTTTTACACTCTTCTTTCATTAAATCTTAAACTTACTCCCATACGTCCTCTTTGCACGCCTAAATATAATTTCCGTAGGGCCGACTACATCCTAATTAATAGAGATATTGACGAAATTGATTGGGACATGGAATTAAATAGTGAATCAGCCGAAAAAAACGTAGACGTTTTCTATGATCGCTTATACGGTATAATAAAAAACCGGGTCCCTCTTTCCAAACCGAAAAACTCTAATTTTCCTGTATGGTTTTCTAAAGCCCTTATACATATTTTTAATTATAAAAAGAAAGCTTGGACAAAATGGAAAAAATATAAAAACTTATCCGACTATGAAATCTTCTCCTTATATAGAGATCGTTTTAAAACAGAGTGTATCAAATGCTATCGTATCTATATTAATAGTGTTGAGGATAGTATTCCACAAAATGTCAAACACTTTTGGGCATACATCGCTCAACTTTTGTCAAGAGATTTTTTCACTTTCTTGGTCCGTTTCTATACAACAAAATAAACGAAGAGTGTCAAATCTACGGTTTACCGTACTACAAATGCAAAAAGGCTATACAATCGTACCTCCAAGATAAGTCTTATGACGAAACTGAAAGGATCTTAACATAAGGTGATGAACATTGACAAGCGCACACACACATACACACACCCCTGTTTGTACAGACACCCTTACGAGGACCTTGTTAGTCCTAGAACGAACCGAGGACCCTCCAAAAAACTGGTTTAAATACCTCGTTGGCCTTTTAGAATAAGATAGAAAGAGACAGGTGAGTAAATCTATAGTGATGAGCTTATTGGGATAATGCTATCTCAACATTTTTCTGTATGAATTTCGGCTATCATACTGAGGACCTGAAATACACAGCTAAATGTGACCAACGATGCACATACGAGGACTTTGTGTAAGCTAACCGAGGACCTCTTACGTAAGCCCTGCGACGTCCTTCCGAGGACGTATTTTTACACAATATTTCTTATAGCTTGTACAAAGTGCGGACGTTGTGTTAGACTTTATATCACTAAACCGAGGACAGTTTTTCGCGTAGTACTTGTATAAACCGAGGACCTGGAAAATACCTACCTACCTACCTACCTAAAAAATTTTACGTGTAAGATAATAAATCAATGTTCCGATTTATTTCTTACACACTTTTTCTAAAATGAAGTACCAAGCGAGGACGAGTCAATGTCTTTACGTTTGTCAGCGCTTCTCAAAGGATTATTTATCAAAGAGAGCCGACAGTAACGGCTTTATTTTGTTAAACACTCGTGATTGTTGCTTATAACGTAAACAAAAACCCAGAAATCGATCCTTATCAGCGACACTATCGAATGGTGTAATAAATACAGTGTTTTTTTTTTCAAAATCAACGGGTTCGATTCCTGGCTAGAAATATTGATTTTTCAAAAATCCAATGATGCAATTTTTGTTTTCACCAAAATCGAGAACGCGACTATTTTGAGTACTTTTCGCTATTCCTCATAGTTTCGGATTTGGCCATCCACGCTCACTTCGAAAATTATATAAAAGGAGAAACTGACTGACAGACTGACATATCAACGCACAGCCGCAACTACTGGGTCTAGGAATATGATTTTAGACGTTACGGACGCTTTTAACGTTCTACATTGTTCTCACATGCATAATTTTTAACATGAATGATCTAAACAAGATTTTGTAACCATATTATTTTGATTAAAAGAGTGTCCATGGAGTTTCTTGCCCGTTCTTCTCCATAGGTACCTGCGCTTTGGAATGGGCAACTAGCTTCATCTTTCTGACTGACCGAACCCTTTTTTTTTTTTTTTTGCGGATGGGAAATCATCAAATGACCCCTTCCGCTCTGGGTGGAGTGGAAGGGAGTGTCAGACTCTTACTGACTAAAACCCACCCGTGTTCCTTCCTTAGCCCTTTATGTTCCGGGCCAGCGGTAACCCTTTCGGACAATCCCGCTGACCCGGCAGGCTTCGGCCCTATGGGGTCCTCGATGCTGACATCTCTTTGAGGTGCGCGTGGAACACGTATGCGCCGTCCAGCACGGGCCTGGTCCTGATCGGATCGGACGGTGAGCTACCCATTACTCTCCGCCCGCAGGCCCGCGCTTACGGTGGCCGGGAGTCGTCGCGCGGCTCCCGACGCATGGAGCGTCTCCCGCGGCGGCTGGGACGGGAGGCTCTCTCCCTGAGCTGACCGACCCCTTGACAATTCAAAAGTGCCTGTTGAGTTTGAGTTTGTGAAATTTTGCACACGGCTTCCTTTTATAATGCAGGGGAGCACTAAGAAGGGGTTTTTGGAAATTTAACCTTTAAGGGGGTGAAAAGGGATCCCCCTTTTTACCCCCTTGTTTTTTGTTTGTATGAAAAATCTTATTCCTTGAGTTAAAAAACTTGGCACAAATACAAAAAATGCCAAACTTCATAATTTACTTAGATAATAAGTAAATTATGAAGTTTGGCATTTTTTGTTTTTCTAAACTACCCCCTAAAGGGGGATTGTGGGGTGTCAGAATTTGTATGGAAGATTTTTAACTCGCGGTCCGATTAGCTCGAAACTCAGTATTTATACTTAAGACCAAAAATAAAGAATACCGTGTATCAGGGTTTTTTGAAAATCTAGCCCTAGCGGGGTGAAAAGGGGTAGTTAATTATACAAGCGAGGATTTTACTGCGTGGCTTGAATAACTCGAAAATTGGTATAAATAAATCTTCGAGTGAAGTAATGAACATAATAATATAACAAACGATTTTTCGGAATTCCACCCCTGTGGGGGTGAAGACCAAGAATACAGTTTATATGAAAAATCTTATTCATATGGTTAATAAACTTGAAACTAAAGGGAGATTGGGGGTGTAAATTTTGTATGGAAGAATTTTAACGCGCGGTCCAATTAATTCTAAACTCAGTATGTAAGACCAAAATAAACAATAAAGTAAGTATATCAGGTTTTTTAGAAAATCTACCCCTAACGGGGTGAAGAGGGATAGTCAATTTCTTAGGGGAGTATTTTATTACGTGGGTTGATATGATAATTAGTCATAATATTTAAGTCAAGCTATAGAAACATCCCAGACGATTTTTCAAAACTACACCCCTATGGGGATAAAATATTTTTAATAGCCATGTTTATAATCACGTCTAAACTTGCTGTGGAGTATCTTAATTTGACAGGACTAAACTAATATTTTTATCTTCTGTCCTTTTAAATATAAAGAAAAAGATGCACTGAACTTTTTTTTTTATTAAGTTATTAAGTTTGCATGCTTCCCAAATTATTTTGATCTCGCTTGATAATATAGAATAGAATAGAATAGAATACTCTTTATTATGTACACCATATAAATTACAGCCCAATTTATGTCGATTTCTTTTAATTATGGTTTCTCTAAGTCTTTTTGTTTGAGTCGTTTTCTATTAACTGTTATGTAAGTTTTATAATCATGCTTCTCAAAGATGTTATTGCAACTTGATAATTATTTTTATAAGTAGATCGTTGGTAAAAGTTTGTTAAATAATTTGTTCCATTTTAAAATAAACCTACTTACTTTTATTTCAGTAAAGTTTATGACGTGGTTTCCTTTAGTATGTTCATGTTCTGTATTTCTTTGTACTTTATATTTGTTTCAAATCTTGCTGCAGACATTTCAGCTAGGAAGGCATTTATTTTCTTTATGAAAAGCACACGTATTTAGCTCCTATGACAATACAATATTTTATGGTGCAAATCATAATGTTGTATAATATAAACGGGCCTAGGTACTTAGCACATGCTGCAGAAAAAGCCTGATTATTCCTCGTCCACCTAGTAGCTACCAACGATTTGTTTAAGGATTCAGTCTACCTTCGATTTTCTCCTTCATAATTTTATTTGAATGATAGCATATAATTTGTCTTCTACACACAAGGAAAACTGTCGAAACGAGGACTAGAATACACACTGTTCGGAAAATCTAGCAAACCGAGGTCTTAAATACACATTGTCTGGAAAAGCTACCTAACCGAGGTCTTTTGTGTTAAAGTTAACACATAGGTCCTCGGATAATACAACAAACGTGAAATGAGTGTAAAGAGTCTGTGTATGAGGTGACAGTGGCACCATCTGGTGGATACACAATGTCTGTGTAAGATTGTGAATAATCTTGATCAAACCGAGGTTCAGACAACTTTTTCGTATTAAGTATATAGAAAGACTCAAAATCGCTTGCAGAATACGAATCTTTGGTCAAGTCAAACCGAGGACCCTCGAAAAGGTCCTCGCTTTGAAAAGGTCCTCGGTCGTGCCTTGTGTATTCATACGCACGTCCTCGGATGGTACTTAAAACAAACACACACACCCACACACCCCCACACACACACACCCATCCACACACACCACACACCCAATCACACACACACACACAACACATAAATATTTATATCAAATTATTTTATTGTAACCACAAACTTTTAATTTTTCTCAAACTCAATTCCTCTAAATTGTAATAACAGTAACATCAGAAGCACTATGGAAATTTTACGTCACTGTACTTTAGGGGACCGGACTGCTTCTCCTTAACACAGGTTTCCATAACCTAGCTAGGAGAGCAGTGCTCACCCACATGCTTGTAGAAATAGTACCATTTTGTAAAACTGTATTTTTTTTTTTGTGTTCTACAATCTTATGTATTGAGTAAATAAATAAATAAATAAATAAATAAATAAATAAAAATTGCTAATTGCAAAGGAAAATCCGGGATTCCTTCCAGGATGTATTATAAAGATGATACATCTAGTGACCCTAATACAATATGTAACCTCTTCTCAGCCTTTTTCCAGTCAGTTTACGAGCCATCTAGACTAACACCTGACTGGAGCCCTGCCCCTGAACAATCTAATGTCAACGACACATCTCCCTGTAGTTTACATTTTAGCCTTTCGTTAATTTGCAAACAATTAAATATGTTAGACGTAAATAAAGGGTCAGGTCCAGATGGGATACCTCCTTGCTTTTTAAAATGGTCGGCGAATACAAATGCAAACCATTATTTAGGATTTTCAATCAATGTATTAACAATGGCTCGTTCCCTGCCATCTGGAAAAAGGCTAATATAGTTCCTGTCTATAAAGGTGGCTCCAGACAAAATATTGAGAATTATCGGCCCATTTCTCTTCTCTCTACACTAGCTAAACTATTTGAAAAGCTTGTTCACCACGAGATATATCCATTTATTAAAAATTGTATAATCCCGGAGCAACATGGCTTTGTGAGACGAAAGTCTACTGTTACCAATTTCATGGTTTTTACTACCTACCTATTTAAAAATATGGACATCCGAGCCCAAAGTGACACAATTTATACGGACTTTAAAAAAGCCTTTGATAGAGTTGACCACATGATACTATTAAACAAAATTTCATATAATGGCATCAGGGGGAATTTATTGCGCTGGTTCCAGTCTTATATTAGTAATCGGAGTCATACTGTTGTAAGTAATGGGTACCATTCTAACACATTTTCGGCAACATCTGGAGTTCCACAGGGATCAATTTTGGGTCCATTGTTGTTTATTATTTATATTAATGATATCGGTAGTTGCTTTCAAAACAGTAATTTTTTGTTATACGCTGATGACCTTAAAATTTATAAGAAAATTTCATCGATTAACGATTGTTATCTTCTTCAAGACGATCTAAATAGATTGTCAAGTTACTGTACCAAAAATAATTTAAAATTAAGCACCGACAAATGTAAATACATTAACTTTACCAAAAACAAAAACATAATTAACTACAATTATTGTCTCTGCGACGAACTCCTTCTTAAAGAAACTGAAATTTGTGATCTGGGTGTACTTTTGGATTGCAAACTTCACCTTAATTTACACATTGAAAAGATAATAGCTAAAGCTTTCCAAATGTACAATTTTGTTATGAGATCGTCATCAGATTTCAAACGCCCAGTCACATATCTACATCTTTTCAACTTTTTATTACGACCGCAAGTAGAGTACGCGTGTATGATATGGGACCCCTACTATGCAAAATATGATCAGGCTTTAGAAAAAATTCAGCGTAAGTTCTTGAAAACAATGCAGTTTAAATGTCACTTGGAGCGTCTGCCGTATGAAGAGTCTTTGCAGAAATTTAACCTACTAACACTACACTCAAGGCGTCTGATACTCCAAACCATGATGCTCCGTGGACTGATACACAACAAGTTTGATTGCCCGGAACTTGTGAACAATATATTTTATATAGTACCCAGAACTGTAATAAGGCGAGAGGTGCGCGCTTATCAGCTCTTTGCTACGACCTCTAGTCGTACAAATGCGGGTGAACGGGCGCCTCTTCACAGATTACCCAAAATATATAACGAACATTTTGTTAAAATAGACATATTTACGTTAGCTCATAATGTAATTAAAAAAGAATTAGTTAATGCACTTAAAACCTAATAATTAAGTATAATATTAAAATAAACCCTAACTTTCTTCCATACTGTATGTAAGTAAATTAATACTTATAGTAATATGTGGAGACGTTGTTGATTGTATGTTAACCCACTTTATTGTATACATAGATGTAAGACAAAATGTATAATTGCTTGTTCTCCCTAATAAAAAAAAAATAAAAAAAAATCTATTAGTTATGTGGATGCTAAGCTGTTGTATCTATTAGTTATGTGGATGCTAAGCTGTTGTATCTATTAGTTATGTGGATGCTAAGCTGTTGTATCTATTAGTTATGTGGATGCTAAGCTGTTGTATCTATTAGTTATGTGGATGCTAAGCTGTTGTATCTATTAGTTATGTGGATGCTAAGCTGTTGTATCTATTAGTTATGTGGATGCTAAGCTGTTGTATCTATTAGTTATGTGGATGCTAAGCTGTTGTATCTATTAGTTATGTGGATGCTAAGCTGTTGTATCTATTAGTTATGTGGATGCTAAGCTGTTGTATCTATTAGTTATGTGGATGCTAAGCTGTTGTATCTATTAGTTATGTGGATGCTAAGCTGTTGTATCTATTAGTTTTATTCGTTTCGGTGATTTAGCTTTATCAGAAGCCGGATTATTTATTGTTGAATTTCAAATCAGGATTGAATTGAAAGTCATATAAAGTATACTTTAACGCAGACAAGAACACGTATCAAGCTCTAAAATCATTCTGCAAAAGACATCTATGGATATCTGGTAAAAACTATTATTAAACTAATTGTGAGCTTTTTAAGCAAACTATTTATTTTTATTAACCCCCGACGCAAAAACGACGGTGTGTTATAAGTTTGACGTGGCTGCGTGTGTGGGGGTGTGTGTGTGTGTGTGGCATCGTAGCTCCCGAACGGATGAACCGATTTTGATTTTGTTTTTTTTGTTTGAAAGGTGAATTAGTCGGGAGTGTTCTTAGCTAAGTTTGATGAAAATCGGTCCGAGATGGCCGCCGCCACAAAATGGCGGATTACATATTTTTTCACAACTCCCTCAATATGGGTGTCAAATGAAAGGACTTGAATAGTAGAATACTATACACTATGATAAATTTCAAATCCAAGATGGCCGCCACCACAAAGTGGCGAATTACATTTTTTTTCAAAACTCTCTCAATCTAAAATTTCAAATGAAAGGGCATAAATTCTTTATGTCGGGGGTTTTTTAATTATTTTATCCTTTTCCAATTACATTTAATTTTATTATTATTTTGTGTCGGGGGTTTTTTAATTTTTTTATTTAATTTTTTTATTTATGTAGGTAGGTAATCGTACGTGTGTTATATCATGTTAAAACAAACACGCTTGTCGATATCCGTGTGTCAGTGTGTCTGGCTGTGTGACCGCTTCGATCTCTAAGCTCCACAGTAGATTTTTATCTGGTTTTCTCCATCATTTAGAGCATTTTTCCGGAAGGCTTATTGTTAGTGATATAACTCAGGTCAGTACCTAGTTTCAGAAAATTTTCAGAAGTTTTGACATGTCATCATTATACCCACGCGAGCGAGCGAAGCAGGGGCGGGTCGCTAGTTTTACTTTGCTTATTAGCAAGCACAAGGTTCATAATAAACTAAATGTAGGAAGAACAAACCAAGCCTCGTGACGTCGCGCGTCGTGCGGGTCGCCGCCCACCTCCAGTGCATGCTCATCCTATCGTCGATGATTTATCTGCAACTGTTCGCGACTCTACAGGCCTAGCGTGTGCGGTGGACAATTGATGAAACATACTTACACGACTTACATAATATATTGATCGCAACTAGCAAAAATGATTTTGAAAAAATCTATCTGTGTAGCCTTTTCCCGACTATGTTGGGGTTGGCTTCCCGCCTAACCGGATGTAGCCGACTAACAGTATTTTACATGGAGCGGCTGCCTATCTGACCTCCACAACCCAGTTACGATACCCCGTGGTAAGACTGGTTATCAGACTTTCGGGCTTCTGACTACCCGTAACGACTCAAGGATCCACGTATTGATAGCCGGAAACATCGGCTTAACGTGCTTTCCGAGGCACGGAGGAGTCACGGTATTTAAAGATGGTCGCCCATCCATGGACCGACCGCGGCAAGCGTAGCGTAACCTAATCGATCGACCCGTGTGACTTTTATTACTTAGCCACGAGCCCCTTCTTTTTAAGGTTCTGTAGCCAAAGGGTAAAAACGGGACCCTATTACCAAGACTTCGCTGTCTGTCCGTCCGTCTGTCTGTCTGTCACCAGGCTGTATCTTAAGAACCGCGATAGCTGTCTAGCTATTAGCTATATGACAGTTGAAATTTTCACAAATTATGTATTTCTGTTGCCGCTATAACAAAAAATACTAAAAACAAAACAAAATAAAATAAATATTTAAGGGGGCCTCCAATACAACAAACGTGTTTTTTTCGGCGTTTTTGTCTTGTGGTACGGAACCCTTCGTGTGCGAGTCCGACTCGCACTAGGTCAGTTTTTTATTTTTATAAAACGTGAAAGTGTCCAAGTCAGAATTGGGTATTGTATGAACATACTTAGGGCTTTCAATCCGGAGTTCCGGAGTTTCGTAACTCCGGAGTTTCGGAGCGATTTTAAGCATTTTTCAAATCCGGAGTTGAAATACTCGTAGAACACCGGAGTTGAAACCGGTTTTCAAAAACCATGTTACCATGTATGTACATTATTTACAAAACGACGAAAAACGCTTCTTAATTCTTGAGCGTAACCGTAATGTACGACCGTAACGTTGTTTGATTCCTTCTGTCCTTAGCACAACACTTCGGTATTATTCGGTAGGTACCGAGCTAGGGCTTCAGCAGGAATTACAACTTGACTGTCGTACACGTTGGTCAACCATGTCTGATATGATTGGGGTATTTTTGAAGTTAAAAGAATCTTTTAACTTCAAAAATACCCCAAAGTTATGATTGACATAAAAAATGATGATGATCATGACAAGAAATTGACTCTCTCACAGAAATCCACCGCAGCTTAGAAGTTGTAAAAATTACCGTGAACGCACTTTGCCGACGTGAAGCCACACTTCTTACAGCTGACACTGCGGTGTGTTTCATGTTGAAAAAAATTGAAGAAAATACCGACTCTCTGAGCATGTTAGCGAACAATCTAAGAAAACGAATAAATAAATGAGAGAAGACTTGCAAAAATAATCGGAACTCTACACTACCTTCACGACAGCGAAGATTTTTTTTCATCAGAAGAAGATTATACTTTTAGAAAACCAAATAATGAACAGATATCTGAGAAAAAAAGTAGATTTTTAGGTACCTATAAGTTCATGATTATTATTTTATTGTAACTTGCCAAACAAATGTTTATTTTTTTATGATTGTTGATTGTTTTAATATTTTATAATGCTTATTAGTTGTCTATTAACGTAACGTCTGTCTGTCAGACGGTAAATTTTTAAACAAAAACACTGATTCCTTAACAAATAAAACTTCTATTGATTAAAATAAATGGCCTATTTATTAATTTCTAAAAAAGCTGTCAACTCCGGAGCCAACTCCGGAGTTCCGGATTTGATTGCTCAACATCGTAACTAGCTCCGGAGTTGATAACTATCCGAGTTTGAATGCCCTAGGACATACACTTTTCAAAAATAGATGCTTTGCTGCACACAATATTAATTTTGGTCTTCCTCTCCCTCTCCATTCATCAACATTCATCACTTTCTTAGTCACATGCGTTTCATGGCATTATGTATGATCCTAATAGCCCATATACCTACTAAGTTTGCTAAATGACTTATCGAAAATAAATTGTTCGGCGACTGTGGCCTCATAGTATTTGAGTGGTCGCAAAAAGCTACACTCACTATCAGTAATTCCAGTACAAAATCAAGAAAGCATGAGCAATGTGAACCAAACTACTATTTAGAAATCGTACCTGTGTCTTATAACGGCTGGCGTTTTGTCTGCGCCTCGTCGGGGCCGGCTGCGACGTCCGAAGGGAATATCTGCGCCTCGTCTGATCTGGCTGCGACGTCCGAGGGGAATATCTGCTCCTCGTCTGGTCTGGCTGCGACGTCCGAAGGGAATATCTGCGCCTCGTCTGGTCTGGCTGCGACGTCCGAGGGGAATATCTGCTCCTCGTCTGGTCTGGGTGCGACGTCCGAGGGGAATGTCTGCACCTCGTCTGGGCTGACTGCGTCGTCCGAGGGGAATGTCTGCACAACGTCTGGGCTGGCTGCGACGTCCGAGGGGAATGTCTGCACCTCGTCTGGGCTGGCTGCGACATCCGAGGGGAATGTCTGCACCTCGTCTGGGCTGGCTGCGAAGTCCGAGGGGAATGTCTGCACCTCGTCTGGGCTGGCTGCGACATCCGAGGGGAATGTCTGCACCTCGTCTGGGCTGGCTGCGACGTCCGAGGGGAATGTCTGCACCTCGTCTGGGCTGGCTGCGACCTGCGACGTCCGAGGGGAATGTCTGCACCTCGTCTGGGCTGGCTGCGACGTCCGAGGGGAATGTCTGCACCTCGTCTGGGCTGGCTGCGACGTCCGAGGGGAATGTCTGCACCTCGTCTGGGCTGGCTGCGACGTCCGAGGGGAATGTCTGCACCTCCTCTGGGCTGGCTGCGACATCCGAGGGGAATGTCTGCACCTCGTCTGGGCTGGCTGCGACGTCCGAGGGGAATGTCTGCACCTCGTCTGGGCTGGCTGCGACCTGCGACGTCCGAGGGGAATGTCTGCACCTCGTCTGGGCTGGCTGCGACGTCCGAGGGGAATGTCTGCACCTCGTCTGGGCTGGCTGCGACGTCCGAGGGGAATGTCTGCACCTCGTCTGGGCTGGCTGCGACGTCCGAGGGGAATGTCTGCACCTCCTCTGGGCTGGCTGCGACGTCCGAGGGGAATGTCTGTACCTCGTCTGGGCTGGCTGCGACGTCCGAGGGCAATGGCCGCCACATGAATATTATTGCAATAATTGGCCGCCACCAAACAATCATATTGATATCGAAAACGCTCGCGATCGATATCTTGAAATATTGGACACGTGAGACAAGCAATAAATATATTTAGAACGAACTATGCTAATGTCCAGGCTGGGGCCGCCCGCCGGGGAATTAATTGATTTTATTGCTTTACAATGTGTGGATTGTAAACTTTAACTACCGAAATATTTAAAATAAACAGACAGACGAATAATCTCATGTTTTTATTGCGGTAACAAGGATTAATTTGTAATACTCGTTATATAAATTTCAATACGTTGATAGGATATAATAAATTAGTTTGAAAAATAACGCACAAACATTGATGATATTCATAAGTTGTTTACGACGGACGCACCCAAATAATTGTATTGATATCACATTTAATATTAAAATATTATAAAATGCGAATGTTTAACTAATCAATCAGTGGAGGACAAGACAAGAATAAACTGCCTTTCACTGCAGCCACAGAACATATTGACTCATTAAATGAAATAACATCAAAATACTACGAAGGTACCTGTATAATCTTGCAAATTGGTTGATGTAGCATGTCGGACATTGACGTAAATGAAAAAAAAAAAAATGGTTGCCTGTAAAGTCGGTTTTACGGGCGAAGATTTTACGTGACAACGTCTTTTTCTCGGTAGAATATTTATTGATATGAATATAATTAAATTGCACAATAGGAACAAGGAATTGAATGATAGTTGAGTGGGAGAGAGACGCAAGGCATTCGGCGGGCCTCTCTCTCGTTCGGTGACTCATCGTAACGTTACCGAGCGTTACACTTTTTCATAAGTGACTCCCAGCCGCAACCTAATTTAAGACGTTGTCACGTCAAAAATGGTTGCCTGTAAAGTCGGTTTTACGGGCGAAGATTTTACGTGACAACGTCTTTTTCTCGGTAGAATATTTATTGATATGAATATAATTAAATTGCACAATAGGAACAAGGAATTGAATGAAAATAAGAATTGCACAAATTTTAACTATAGAAAACACTATCAACATTTATCAATATGACTCATCGTAACGTTACCGAGCGTTACACTTTTTCATAAGTGACTCCCAGCCGCAACCTAATTTAAGACGTTGTCACGTCAAAAAAAAATAGGTCATAATAGAAAAGCTACACCTACTTACCTCAAAACTGAAAAGAATTCTAACTTTGAAGAAGTCGGTTAAAAAGTCAAGCCTTTAAAGACAATGAAAGAACCGGACACGGCGGTATTAAAACTTTATAGAAGAGCGAGGAATATAGTACCGACAGTGTCGTTCATAAATAGTGTCCCCACAGCCATAGAGAAGATACAGAGTCATTCGACGTCTACAGTATTAACATTTCAAGTAACGGGTAAAATTAAACAGATAGTTATATCATTTATAGGATCATTCCACGTTTGGCAATAAATGAAACAAAAAAATGTATTTTCTCCAACCTGAGGATAAAAACTAATATTACATAAGTTTATTTTCTCTGCCACTAGACCAATCGGAAACCCATAAAAGTACAATATAGTTACTGAATTACCGAAAGTCAAATAAAAGTGTCAATTCACGCTCGGCCGGTACACAGGCCGCCCGGGCCCGGCCGGTATCACACCCACAGTGGCGCGTGATTTATGCCCCACGCGTAATTGGGCTACGCTCCACTGCCTAACGAGAGCCCGTTCACACCCCACGGGACGGCGGTCACACACACATCCGTCATGACATGTCATCGTGTCATGAAAGTATCATCAGTGATGAATAGAGTGCTTCAAGGATATTTTGGCGCCTGCCTGAATGACATTGACACTTTGAGGAGTTGTTGGTCAACATTTTTGAAATAGTTACAGAAATTGCGTTGAAAAAGCAAGATCTTGGGGGGTAGGGCACCACTAAATAACGATCAAAGTTGGAGACAGTCGCAGTCGCCGTGACATGTCGTGCGTTCGTCGTGCGACGCACGACGCACGACGCGACACGTGGGAGGAGCTTTACTGTCGTACAGTTTGGCACCAATTACAAAGATTTTAATAGCATCGTCATATTTTGTTACTTCAGCTAAATTGATGAAATTGATTGTGACAATACGCTTTTAAAATTACCGAATCCAGCAATAAACTTGGGTTCTAGGATGGTTCCAAATGTAGGGAAAAGCATAAAGTCTTAGAATTAATGTTGATGTTTTGAGAATGCATTGTGTTTATATAAACCATGGTTTCGAGAAATTGTCGGTAGAACTATCATATTTTATGGCTCAACTCTGACACATTCATGTGTCAGAGTTGAGCTAATTCCCACCATTAAAGCACCCATTAGGATTTAGGTGCACTCATCTACCCTAACACATCGTTTACGTTTGACTCAAAATAAACAGTTACTTAGCTTCTTGGTTAAGGGGGAAGCTCTAAGGTGGCCCGCGAAATTCAAATTTTCTTACGTTTTTTGCAATTTGCTGGTCAGTATTAAGTTGTACGTTGATTAAAATATGATTCGCGGTCGTAACAAATATGTATTTACAGAATTATAATCATTAAAGTCATGAACACAACTCTCTAAGACCATGTAATCCCCAAATGTCAAGATTTCATGAAATAGTCATTCTTGGGGATTACATGGTCTTAGAGAGTTGTGTTGATGACTTTAATAAATATAATCCTGTAAATACATCTTTGTTACGGCCGCGAATTATATTTTAATCAACGTAAAACTTAATACTGACCAGCAAAGTTTTTTGCAATTTGCTGGTCAGTATTAAGTTGTACGTTGATTAAAACTATGATTCGCGGCCGTAACAAATATGTATTTACAGAATTATAGTCAAGAATATAAGATAAATTCCCTTTTTGAGTAGTGGCTGAAGAGGCGCCACGGCGTCCTCACCCTCCGCCTGACGCAGGTCCTTACCGGACACGGTTCTTCGGGAGGTTCCTATTCCGGATAAGGCGGGAGGAAACGCCCGGGTGTTACCATTGTGTGGATCGCCTGAAAGACACGGTGGAGCATACGGTGGTCTGCCCGGCTTGGGCAAAGTACCAACGCGTCCTCACGGCGGCGGCGGCGGCGATCTCGAAAAGAAAGTCGTGTTAGTTACACTAAAGTCAAGAACGGCCGAACCGATTTGGCTGAAAATTGGTGGGGAGGTAGCTTAGAACCAGGAGACGGACATAGGATACTTTTATCCGTTTTTTTTCTATCCGGTTTTAGACGGACATAGTATTTAATACTTTTATTTACTTATAACTAGGAGTAGGGTAGGAGTAGTGTAGGAGTAGTATAGGAGTAGGGTAGGAGTAGTGTAGGAGTTGGGTAGGAGTAGTGTAGGAGTAGGGTAGGAGTAGTGTAGGAGTAGGGTAGGAGTAGGGTAGGGGTAGGGTAGGGTAAGGGGTAGGACACCCCACGCGAACGAAGTAGCACCGGGCAGCTAGAAATATGGCAAAATTATATGGCAAAACGTTTGCCTGGTCAACTAGTACAGAATTAGTTCAGATTTTTCTCTTTGCAAACTTCGGAGATAAGGGGAGGGAACGGTATTTTTTTAGAAAAAATATTTGAGAATGTGCAAACTGCGCTCTTTCATATGATACCCCACATGCCCTAATATTAGCCCCACTTCGAATTTTTCAGACCCCCTTTCAGTCTTTGTTGCAAAAAATATACATGTATTTTTATTTCTTTTTTAATTGCAAATTAGTTGGGCAAACGTCTTCTAAAACTATTTCAAATTTCATGTTGATAGCATTAGTAGTTCTTGAGATATCCAGCTGTGACAGACAGACAGACAGACAGACTTAGTCTCACCATAAGGGTTCCGTTTTTACCATTTTGGTACGGAACCCTAAAAAGTAGAACCATCATATCGCAGAAAGTTCACAGTCAGAATCGTCTTTTCGCAAACGTGAGTTGGTGCGAAAGGGTCACAGTTTTAACCTAACCATTTTTAGGGTTCCGCCCTGACGAGCGGCCCCTCCTCGGGTTCCTCTTCGCTTCACCGCGGGTGACCATGCCACGGCTACTGAGTCCCCCCGCCTCGACGATGCGGGAACCTACCGGGGGGGAAAGGAACCAAACCTAACTCAAGTCGGGGTGCCCCAAGTCCCGAGAGCGTTTATAATAGAAACCATTATTTTTATAGATACCACATAGGCATTTAAGTTTAAATAACAAGTATTAAAATAATAGGAGTATGTACAAGTATATAAAAAAGAGAGGAAATAATCAAAGGGCATCAAAAAATTCATCCGCATCGCTGTCAACAGGAAACGTGCCCAAAAGACTGGCAGCATTGCCACGTTGTATGGCAATGCTGATTCTTTGGTCAAAAAAAAGGCCAGCACTCTGGTCACGTAAAGAGTCGACCAACCGCTTGGCGATGTCTCGAAATACTAAGGCACTCGGGCCCCATGGCCCTAGAGTTTCAACCCCAAACGGCTCAAAACATATACGTTCCAAAGAGATTGGAGTATTTGCGCCGTTTGAGGTTTTCCGCACCTGCAGCAGCCGCCCCAGCACAGCTCACCGTGCTTGGAAGATGGGATGGCGCAAGGATGTCGACACACACACACCCACACCAAAGGCCTACCAACCTTCCAAGGCATTATGGTCATTCCGTCTGGTCTCTTCCCATCGTCGCGTGGCAGGCCATTGGGTTCTAAAACGGCTGGCACCCAAGCGGTGACAAGAGAGCCGGAAAGTGGAATCACCCAGCAAAGTGCCTATGTTGGGTGACGGTAGCGCCAAGCCAGAGGCCCGACTCCCACTCACCCACAGCCACGGCGGGCACGCTCAGCAGTATAGGTGGACGTACAGTTCACGCTCAGCAGTATAGTTCATTCAAATACCATGGAAAAATACACCGAACAAACAATATTCGTTAAAAAATAATTCTACTGTTATCTTCATAGTATGCCAAGTGAAATTATGCCAAATAAAACTCTGCCATCTTCATAGTATGCAAAGTGAAATTACGCCAAATAAAATCCTGCCATCTTAAAAGAAGGTCATTGTAAATTCGGACATATAAACATTCAGCCAAACAATAATTATATTAAATAACTAGCTGTGCCCGCGACTTCGTTCGCGTGGATGTCGGAACACAATAATGTGTCGCAATAATGTGTGTAAAAGGAAAAATCTTCCGATCTTGTCTGGTAACGCTTTCCTTGCCTGGGGTTCTCAACCATAGCCCTTTCGACTGCACAGCAGTCACTGCGTCTTCAGGGTTCATAATGACAATGCGACGAAGTGTCACTTTGATTTTTGAGGATAAATAAAAATGAAAGCGCCTGCTCGAGGCTGATTGTCTGACCAAATAGCCATATTATGTCCATTTACCATAAGATACCTTGAGGGTCGATATGGTGCATTTCCGACGTTTGGCCCCCAAACTGGAACGTGTCGGGGCCGCCATGGGATCTGGAGGCGATAGTCCTCTCGCGCCTGTATGAGTGGCGCGCGGAGGCACTACGCCGGGGGGAAGATCCGCTTCCGCGGCAAATCGGTGCGGAGCGGACAGATCTCCGGCGCGATCTCATGGCGGCATGGAAAGAGCGACTGTCGCTACCCAGCGCAGGGCACGCCGCGATAGCGGCGATAAGACCCCTCTTTAAGGAGTGGCTAGAGAGGCGCCACGGCGCCCTCACCTACCGCCTGACGCAGGTCCTCACCGGACACGGAAGTTTCGGGAGGTTCCTGCACATCATCAGGCGGGAGGAAACGCCCGGGTGTCACCATTGCTAGGATCGCTCAGAGGACACGGTGGAGCACACGGTGGAGGTCTGCCCCGCTTGTGCGGAGCACCGCCGTGTCCTCGTAGAGGCGATTGGCAGCGGCGGCGACCTCTCGCGTCCGGCCCTGGTGCAAGCCATGGTCCGGGGCGAGAGGGAGTGGGAGGCAGTCACCTCCTTCTGCGAAGCAGTCATGCTAGCAAAGGAGGTGGCGGGATGGCTCATGGAGAGCCTCCCGTCCCAGCCACCGTGGGAGACGCTCCGGGCGTCGGGAGCCGCGTGACGACTCCCGGCCACCGTAGGCGCGGGCCTGCGGGCGGAGAGTAATGGGTAGCTGGGTTTTAGTCAGTAAGAGTCTGACACTCCCTTCCGCTCCACCCAGAGCGGGAGGGGTCATTTGATGATTTCCCATCCGAAAAAAAAAAGGGTCGATATGGTTTTAACCAAGACAATGGCTAAAAATTTAATTATTGTCTCGAAAACATAATTTACAATACCTTTTTACGACATGGCAGTGCTACTTGTATTGGGTGTGCACCTTGACGTATCGCTGCCGGCCGTAGTCGAGTCGACGGCAGCGAAGAGTCCTGGGACGCGGTGGTTTCCTTCTGCGAAACCGTCGTCTCGCAGAAGGAGGCTGTGGAAAGGGAGAGGGAGATCTCATCCACTCACCCGGCCCGCAGTAGGCGCATCGGGCGTCGGCGGAGGGCGTACAACGCCCTCTTCCAGCCCCCCTAAACGGGTCCAGGGGCGACGAATTCGGGGACGTCTGTCACCGCCAACACATCAGGACTTGAGTTGGCGGCGCGTAGTGTTCCACGCGCGCCCCTCTTTGACGTCACCAGTCGGTTGCGGAAGGATCGTACGGTCCCGCAACCCCCGACGTAGGTGTGAGACGGAACACTGGGTTGATTTTTAGTCAGTAAGAGCCTGACAGACCTCGCCGCCCGTTCCAGGGCGGCGGACATCCATGAAGATTTTCCACCCCGGAAACAAAAAAAAAGGGTGAGCACCTGCCGAACCTATACTCAATAAATCAATAGCCCGTCTTGAGGTGTGCGTTGAAGCGTTATCATGGTAAAGAAATTTAAAAAAATTCGAGAAAAAAGGCAAAAAAACTATGAAAGTATGATAATTATGATCTTAAAACCTTATGTCACTAAGAAAATGCTTCTCTGTTAACAATGTTAGAAAGATTGCTTGCCCCCCGAAAGAGCTCTTAGATAAAGTTGCCCGTGTGTGTGTTTGTTTCGGCCTTTCTTCTCAGAGTAGTCAGATAGGAAACGACGACTTCATCTAGTCTAAAAAATAAAAACATGATTGACGTGTAAAAGTGTTTGTACAAACCTACTTACAAAAATAAATTCATTTATCATTGCAATCTTTATCACTCAGAACACCACATCACATAATATTATCTTACATTATCCTCACTTTTTATTTGAAATTCTTTTAGCGCCACTAATCAACCAACAATCGAAAGCGATTAACATTATATTATGTAATCATTATCATTACTTTTTCAAATAACACAGGCAGAAGTGACTGTGATAGTCATCTTATAGGTAAGCCTGCATGACGTGATTATTCACATAATAATGTTATAAACACAATAATTATGTTTTCGTTAGTACTATAAAGCGCCAATAGATGTCATTACGTGTATCCAACTTACGTAATAAAAGTTGTTGTAGAATACATTAAATTGATTATATCTTTTGATACAGTGAAGCGATTGCGATGAAACCAAAACTAACTACTACTCCGAGTTCTACACTATATTTGAGTATAAAAATTTACCATATTGGTTTGGTACTTTTTACGTTGAACGTGTTCAAATCAAATTTTGTCACATCCAAACAGACAAACAGACAAACCGACAAACCGACAAACAGACAAACAGACAAAAATTCTAAAAATTGATGAAATGGCATCTGTTGGTTATCCTATAACACCCCAACTATTTTTTTTTTTAATATTTTCAATGTACAGAAACGCCTCGTCTACAGATTTATTATATGTATAGATTTTTATGCCTCTATAATATTCGTCTAAAGAAGATTATGCCAAGTGTGTTATGCCAAATTTTCGGAGCATCAATATTCTGCCAGATAAAAGGAACCCCTCTCTGACTGCACCTAGGAAACCGTGGGAAAATGTCAAGATTTATAGAAGAAAGCCCAAGAAAGCTACATATCTATTATGCGCAATTAAGAGGAAACCATACCTTTAATTCTAATACAACCAACACTTAGAGACAGTTAAATACTCCGTCATTTCCCCGTTCTATCCATTGCTAACTGTGAAACTGAACATGTCTGGCACCTGTTGAGCATGTAAAGCTGCGTCCGGCTTGTAACATACCGCCCGAGCCGCCGCACCCCGCGCCCCCGCGCCGGGCTCGACACCGTGACAGGACAGAATAAAACACAGGACAAAAACAGCTTAAAATAATAATCAGGCGACATACTCCTTCCATAATTCTAGGTAACCAATCCACTGTAAACACCCAAACCCATAGCCCAATGTGTTTTGTTCCCATGTACATGGGAACAAAACACATTGGGACTCTTGCACCAAGCGGGGGTTTCCTTTGGATATTGAATAAAGGGATGCCATCAAAAACATAACTTGTAAAAAAAGCCAAGTCTCGCAACTCAGTTCTTCTACCGTAA
The DNA here is from genome assembly GCA_948474745.1 of Oligia latruncula. NCBI lineage: Eukaryota > Metazoa > Arthropoda > Insecta > Lepidoptera > Noctuidae > Oligia > Oligia latruncula. The sequence goes on along the minus strand of OX419707.1, from coordinate 173,512 downwards.
AAAGTTGTGAGATCCATGAAATACCAAGTCGGTTAATTTATTCACTCCCTACTTAAGGAACCTTCTGTCTTAAGTTATTACATAATTTAGCTAACCTAACAACATCTTGTAGTAACCATCAATATTAAAAATCTTCTATGTTTTAAATAAATAAATTGACTTGGCAATCGCACTGTGAGATACATTGTGTTTTCATGCGATGGCGATGGCCAAGCCAATTTATTTATTTAAAACATAGAAGATTTTTAATATTGATGGTTACTACAAGATGTTGTTAGGTTAGCTAAATTATGTAATAACTTAAGACAGAAGGTTCCTTAAGTAGGGAGTGAATAAATTAACCGACTTGGTATTTCATGGATCTCACAACTTTTTACGGTAGAAGAACTGAGTTGCGAGACTTGGCTTTTTTTACAAGTTATGTTTTTGATGGCATCTCACTTCTTTTTGTAGATAGTCCTACTTTTTTTCCTTTCCGGTACCTTTTTAACTTTTTATTTTTAACATAATCCGTTGACCATTTTACAAGTTACCTTTGAACATAATTATATCTAGGTACCTATCTACACCTATTATTCCATTATATTATATACTAGCTTCCGCCCGCTTCTTCGCTCGATAAAAAAACTACCGCAAGTCCTTCCCCGGGATGCAATCTATCTCTCTGACAAATTTTATCGAAATCCGTTCAGTGGTTTAGGCGTGAGGCGTGCAGACAGACAGACAGAGTTCCTTTCGAATTTATAACATTAATATGGATAATTGTTATTTTCCTCGCTAGAGAGCTCCGATAAACGCGTGCGATCGCTGCTAATCTTAAAGTGCTAATAGGGCGAAGCGCGTTTTTGTTTTTTGACTATGGCATCTCGTAGTTGACCTTATTCTTCTTCTTAGCGTGTCGATAGCAATCTAAATGGACTTGGCCCAGAATTCGGCTACTTGTTTGGCGCCTTCACCAGCGTCCATCAGTTCCTGTAACGTACAGCTGACAGGACACGCAGGACACGATATTAAGTGTCCCATCGTTCGTGGGACAGCACCACATTTACACTCCAAGGCGGAGTCGTCTATGAATCTCCGCCTGAACAGGTTTTCCTTGCTTCGGCCAACCTGGGTCCGGAGTCTGTTTAAAGACTTCCAGGTTACCCAAGGTAACTCATGTCTAGGTGGGAGGTCTTCAGCGGGTGGGACGAACGGTTTGGGTAAGGAAGCACTGTCTCGCCACAGCTTCAGTCTCTCTTGTGATGGTTCGCCAGTGAGTGGGACGACACACTTTAAAAAACTGTTTCGACTTTTCAGCCTTTGTGGCACAAGGATGTTGTCGTGTGTCGGAGACCTTTTGGCTCTTTCGCTGGAGCTTGCCACCGCTCTGCAAAGCACTGGTGGCGCTATTCCTGCTAGTGGATACAGCATTTGTACCGGGGTTGGTTTTAGGCAGCCAGTGATGATCCGGCACGTTTCATTCAAAGCTGTATCCACCAGCTTTGCATGGGCAGAACGGCTCCACACGGGACACGCGAATTCTCCCTCAGAAAAAGATAGCGCCAGTCCAGTAGTCCGCATAACTTCAGGCGAAGCACCCCATTTCGATGAGACCAGTCGACGAAGAAGACTGTTGCGAGTGTGCACCTTCTGCTTGATATTTTTGCAGTTTTTGCTGAATGTTAAAGACCTGTCCAGGGTAATACCAAGATATTTAGGGGAGTTGCTGAGCTCGAGGTACACCCCACCCCAAACGATGAGAGGTCGTGACTACTTAACCGTATTATCCTGTCGTTGCCTAAGGTAAACTCACCAGCGCAACCGCAATTTCCTTACTTTTTAAATCTGTAATATCTTTAAAAATATTCATTTAAATTACATGCTTCAAAGGGCCAAATTGATCTATAGTAAATGCACAATGTATTTAAGGTACCTAATTGGATATAGATTAATGCTGTATTGCTTAAAATCGCTTCGTAAACAAGCCACTATTTCTCGTAAAAAGTAAAGGATAAAAAATGGTTATTGTGGGTTATCCCTAACAGATAGACATATACCATCGCGGACTTTTTTGTAGACCTTTTTAAGATGTGCAATACTGTAGTACATTATTTTGATCTATCTCGTAGGGTTCAGCTAGCTTTTGCAATATAAGCGCAAGAAAATCTGTTTATTTACGACATCACATTAGAAACCTCTAAAATTATCAGTGTTTCTCTACTATATTATGCATGTATTATACAAATAAACCTTCCTTTTGAATCATTCTATCTATTAAAAAAAACTGCATCAAAATCCGTTGCGCAATCATCCATAGGGACAGACAGACAGCGGGAAGCGACTTTGTTCAGGTACACTGATTCATTAACTGCAAATGTAACTTTGTAATTCTATATATTTATATGGGATTACAAAGTTATTTATGCAGTTAGTGTATCTAGAAAAGTGGAACGAAATTGCAAAATATTTTAGTTTTTCCTTGATTTATACACTAAACGCTAATTGTGTTCTAAATTTGAAGCTTCTATGTCTGCTAGAAGTGCCTTAGAGTTTTGATGATCGGTCAGTCAGTCAGTGAGTGACAAAATTAAGAAACTTTGACTAGTTATAATTCTTAAACTACTGGTTCAAGTTGAATGAAATTTGAAATATACCGTGTTTATACAATACCTGCTTGATTACTGAAAATTCAGGTCTCTAGTTTTATCCACAACGAAGTTATAGGGGGTCGAAAATGGCCTGAACTGCTTCGAGAAAAGGATGGTACGGCCGTGCCGCTTTTTGCTCGAATTGGCGGGGGCACTGCCGTGCCCCCAGATATCTAGGTACCTATCTACACCTATTATTCCATTAGATTGTACATAATTATACAGGTACACTGATTCATTAACTGCAAATGTAACTTTGTAATCCTATATATTTATATGGGATTACAAAGTTATTTGTGCAGTTTGTGTATCTAGAAAAGCGGACCGAAATTGCAAAATATTTTAGTTTTTCCTTGATTTATACACTAAACACTAATTGTATTCTAAATTTGAAGCTTCTATGTCTGCTAGAAGTGCCTTAGAATTTTGATGATCGGTCAGTCAGAACGTCCAAATCGTTGGCAAATAATATAGGTAATCCAAACTTACCTTTGAATATAATCCGTTGATTGACTATTTTACAAGTTACCTTTGAACATAATTATATCTAGGTACCTATCTACACCTATTATTCCATTAGATTGTACATAATTATACAGGTACACTGATTCATTAACTGCAAATATAACTTTGTAATCCTATATATTTATATGGGATTACAAAGTTATTTGTGCAGTTTGTGTATCTAGAAAAGCGGACCGAAATTGCAAAATATTTTAGTTTTTCCTTGATTTATACACTAAACACTAATTGTATTCTAAATTTGAAGCTTCTATGTCTGCTAGAAGTGCCTTAGAATTTTGATGATCGGTCAGTCAGTCAGTGAGTGACAAAATTAAGAAACTTTGACTAGTTATAATTCTTAAACTACTGGTTCAAATTGAATGAAATTTGAAATATACCGTGTTTATACAATACCTGCTTGATTACTGAAAATTCAGGTCTTTAGTTTTATCCACAACGAAGTTATAGGGGGTCGAAAATGGCTTGAACTGCTTCGAGAAAAGGATGGTACGGCCGTGCCGCTTTTTGCTCGACTTGGCGGGGGCACTGTCGTGCCCCCCGATTGGCGGGGGCACTGTCGTGCCCCCCGATAATGTTAGAATAGAGAAAGTAGGTGCAAGTTACAATGTTAAGTTTAAAATGATCCTAAGCTAACTACCTTAACTAACTACTTATAATAATAAAGATTAATTATTATAATTATAATATTAACAATTCACTCAAATCAATGTAAGCCCCTCGTACGCCTTCCAAAGGACCGGGACCCGAGATGTAAACATAAACAAATAATTATTATTTATTTATCAGACTTTATCCAATTACAAAAATACCTACTTACAACTCTTAGATGTTAGTAAAAAATTTAACTTATATGCTATGTGACTACGCTACTTCCTATGTACTTCAATATTAGTGGCACTCAGCGATGTATTCAAAGGCCTCCTGACATACACTGACCATATCCCCCTCCGTACTTAGCGTAGCTCGCTCCCTGTACCGTTCCGTTGTCATGGAGGTTTTTCCGTTGTTTCACAAATTGGACACAGGTTGATAGTAAGCGTTACCCGACAATCAACAGGTTGATAGTAAGCGTTACGTACCCGACAATCAACAGGTTGATAGTAAGCGTTACGTACCCGACAATCAACACCGCACTCGATGTTCCTCCGATTGCTGCGCACTTGAACATTAATAGCTGTCGTCATAATGTTGAGCCTGATTTGGTTTCCTAGAAGAGCGGTCGCTGCCACATAGCATTTTCAATTTACTGGTATATGACGTCACTTAGGCACGTCCCAAACCCCGCTACCATCATGTTCATGACAGCCTTCACTGCAAGGGGAACTAATCCCTAGGAAATCATTTCCATGACAGCCGTCACTGCGGGGGGAAGAGATCCCTAGGAAATCATTTCCATGACAGCCGTCACTGCGGGGGGAAGAGATCCCTAGGAAATCATTTCCATGACAGCCGTCACTGCGGGGGGAAGAGATCCCTAGGAAATCATTTCCATGACAGCCGTCACTGCGGGGGGAAGAGATCCCTAGGAAATCATTTCCATGACAGCCGTCACTGCGGGGGGAAGAGATCCCTAGGAAATCATTTTTGATTGATGGATTAATTATTTATTGGCTGCAATACAGAATTAGAAATACAGAAGCACAATTAAATGATAAACACTAAAAGTACATTAATAAAAATTTAAACATGCACAATTGTTCGAGCCACAGCAATTATGTGACACCTACCAACATCCACTGTACGCACACTTTTAATTACGCACTTTATTATGTTTTAACGAAATATCCCCAAAGAGAAAAGTGTCTACACTTTCTTCTTAACTTTCTATATGACTGGCGCCGACATCTAATAAACTCCATGTTCCTGATCATTCCATCGCAGTTGATTATAATTTTACACATTTCAAACCTGATGTAACTAGGACCTCTTCCTATATTCAATTAATACGTGTTATCTAACACGTATTCCTACTAATTGACTGCTAGGCGCGTCGTGAGCTGTTGTCAGTAGATATAGCGTGATGCCGAAGCGTGTTGCGCGTGTAAGACGCTGATAACCGGTGATAAGTGACTCGCTCAGAACCACATCTATGACCACATGCTCCAAGTCTTCAACGTATTGCTGCGATAGCGAGGAACGATTTCTATGTTGAGGAAATATAGACGTCAGTGTAAGAAACATTGTGTCAATACAAATAACTGATAAACAAAACGTCCAAATAATGTATGTAACAGTTGAGTCATACTTGGGGACTTTCATTTACAGAGTAAGTACTTATACGGGAAGAATGGCAACATTTTGATCCTTCAAGTTGAAATCGATCAAGCACTAAACTGCCTTTAGCAATTGGTTGTTATTTCAAAACACAGACAGATGGAATGATTTATTTGTGTGTGTCAGTGAATGAAACGTGTTCACTCAGCCAGTTCCAACACAGAGTAATTATCTCCCACGGCAACACTGAGGCGAAGCCCACGTGTCTTATGTAGCCACATCCGCAAGTAAGTAGTCTTTATAACGTTTGCAAGAGCCGAGTTTCCTATGCATTCCTAGTACTTCTTCAATATTGCACGCTCGACAAAATAATCAGCATCAACATAATTATCATCATCTCAGGTACGAGTGGGTCCAGTTGACCAAAGACTCTAAAGGCGCGTACGCACGTACGAACAAAAACATGGTGAACACGAACATCGAACACTTTGTTCGCACGTGCGTACCACTAACGAACATAACCTGTGTTCGTCAAAAATGTTCGTGGCGATCCATTATGTTCGTGTTCACCATGTTTTGTTCGTACGTGCGTACGCGGCTTTAAAGACGTCGCGTCGTCCAGTGCTCGACAAAGATCCAAGCATCGCAACACCTTAGTCCGGCGCTGACGTAACATTGTTCGACAAAGATCCAAGCATCGCAACACCTTTATCCGGCGCTGACGTAACATTGTTCGACAAAGATCCAAGCATCGCAACACCTTTGTCCGGCGCTGACGTAACATTGTTCGACAAAGATCCAAGCATCGCAACACCTTTGTATGGCGCTGACGTAACATTGTTCGACAAAGATCCAAGCATCGCAACACCATCATACAATCATCAACACGATCATAATATTTCCATGTTTATTTATATTACTTATTTGATTTATTTTCTATAGTATGAATCATTTGATCTGATTTGGTTTCCGTACCGACGTCCTTTTCGGACAACCTCTGAAGGTCAGCGCTGTGCTGTGGGTCCCCTAGCACAGCATCACACTGAGTGTCTTGCCCCAGTCAAGACGTGCAGCCGTCGACTATTTCTTGCCCCAGTCAAGACGTGCAGCCATCGACTATTTCTTGCCCCAGTCAAGACGTGCAGCCGTCGACTATTTCCGTTTTGTGTTCGTGATTATAGATAATTATATTTTGTTTTATTTTTCTTTATTATTACAATTAATTATCTTACCTGTAATGATGTGTGTAGTGGTAGGGAGATTTTAATAAAGAAATAAATAAATCTTTTTGTATGCACGTGTTTCTGTGACAAATAAACCCATTTTTCTTTCTTTCTATATTTGAAACCACTGACTCTGTCCGTTAGTGCACTCAGAATTAACGTGAAATAATATCATGTTCTTTGGCTAGGTTTCAGTCCACCCGAAGGAAATCGTGGGTACAGTCATGAATTTATTGGTAGGTACTTTGAGTTAATATAAGTCAGATTAAGTCATTCACCGAAAGCTTTCTGACGAGTAGTATTGTCAAGCTATCAAGCCGTCAACCCGTCATTCCCGGCTATCAAGCCTGTCGGTCAGTAAACGAAGGCGTCTGTTCGTCAGCCGGTAACTTATTCTGAAGTGTGACACGTAGCAAATGCACTGATATCTAACTATTGCATACTAATCGAATGTTTTAGCGCAACCAATTACAACAGGCGCGTTATACAAGCCTTTAAAGCGTTCATTGCTGTTGGAAACAGAAATTACAAATTATCCCTTATTGAGAGCAAAAACTATTAGGGATGAAGCAACTTGAAGAGTTAGTACTCTTCAAGTTGCTTCATCCCTAATAGTTTCAAGTAGCTAATTTCTTCTTGGTCTCCTAGTGGAGACCAAGAAGAAATTAGCTACTTGAAAAGCTGACGATATTGCAAATGAGAGCAACGTGGAAACTAGATAAACCCATATTTAGAGTATTTAATCTGGGCGAAGCAACTGGGTTCTTATTCCCTAGCAAGTGTTAGTGTACTTGCTCCCTAGTTGTTGTACCCCTATGCCTATACAGTAGAAGGCATTAGTGTCGTGCTAATGACGCGATTTCATTGCAAAAGAAAATGAGATTGTGGAAATGAGAATTTTATTATTCATAACAAATACTTTTTGCGAGAACTGCGGATATTACAGTAATTTCGGGAGTGACGATAGGACAGCGATCGAGAGCCGGTTACACAAATTCGTCATTATAATGTCCGAACAATGTTACGTCAGCGCCGGACAAAGGTGTTGCGATGCTTGGATCTTTGTCGAACAATGTTACGTCAGCGCCGGACAAAGGTGTTGCGATGCTTGGATCTTTGTCGAACAATGTTACGTCAGCGCCGGACAAAGGTGTTGCGATGCTTGGATCTTTGTCGAACAATGTTACGTCAGTGTCGGACAAAGGTGTTGCGATGCTTGGATCTTTGTCGAACAATGTTACGTCAGTGTCGGACAAAGGTGTTGCGATGCTTGGATCTTTGTCGAACAATGTTACGTCAGCGCCGGACAAAGGTGTTGCGATGCTTGGATCTTTGTCGAACAATGTTACGTCAGCGCCGTACAAAGGTGTTGCGATGCTTGGATCTTTGTCGAACAATGTTACGTCAGCGCCGGACAAAGGTGTTGCGATGCTTGGATCTTTGTCGAACAATGTTATGTCAGCGCCGGACAAAGGTGTTGCGATGCTTGGATCTTTGTCGAACAATGTTACGTCAGCGCCGGACAAAGGTGTTGCGATGCTTGGATCTTTGTCGAACAATGTTACGTCAGCGCCATACAAAGGTGTTGCGATGCTTGGATCTTTGTCGAACAATGTTACGTCAGCGCCGGACAAAGGTGTTGCGATGCTTGGATCTTTGTCGAACAATGTTACGTCAGCGCCGGATAAAGGTGTTGCGATGCTTGGATCTTTGTCGAACAATGTTACGTCAGCGCCGGACTAAGGTGTTGCGATGCTTGGATCTTTGTCGAGCACTGGACGACGCGAAGTCTTTAAAGCCGCGTACGCACGTACGAACAAAACATCGTGAACACGAACATAATGGATCGCCACGAACATTTTTGACGAACAAAAACATGGTGAACACGAACATCGAACACTTTGTTCGCACGTGCGTACCACTAACGAACATAACCTGTGTTCGTCAAAAATGTTCGTGGCGATCCATTATGTTCGTGTTCACCATGTTTTGTTCGTACGTGCGTACGCGGCTTTAAAGACGTCGCGTCGTCCAGTGCTCGACAAAGATCCAAGCATCGCAACACCTTAGTCCGGCGCTGACGTAACATTGTTCGACAAAGATCCAAGCATCGCAACACCTTTATCCGGCGCTGACGTAACATTGTTCGACAAAGATCCAAGCATCGCAACACCTTTGTCCGGCGCTGACGTAACATTGTTCGACAAAGATCCAAGCATCGCAACACCTTTGTATGGCGCTGACGTAACATTGTTCGACAAAGATCCAAGCATCGCAACACCTTTGTCCGGCGCTGACGTAACATTGTTCGACAAAGATCCAAGCATCGCAACACCTTTGTCCGGCGCTGACATAACATTGTTCGACAAAGATCCAAGCATCGCAACACCTTTGTCCGGCGCTGACGTAACATTGTTCGACAAAGATCCAAGCATCGCAACACCTTTGTACGGCGCTGACGTAACATTGTTCGACAAAGATCCAAGCATCGCAACACCTTTGTCCGGCGCTGACGTAACATTGTTCGACAAAGATCCAAGCATCGCAACACCTTTGTCCGACACTGACGTAACATTGTTCGACAAAGATCCAAGCATCGCAACACCTTTGTCCGACACTGACGTAACATTGTTCGACAAAGATCCAAGCATCGCAACACCTTTGTCCGGCGCTGACGTAACATTGTTCGACAAAGATCCAAGCATCGCAACACCTTTGTCCGGCGCTGACGTAACATTGTTCGACAAAGATCCAAGCATCGCAACACCTTTGTCCGGCGCTGACGTAACATTGTTCGGACATTATAATGACGAATTTGTGTAACCGGCTCTCGATCGCTGTCCTATCGTCACTCCCGAAATTACTGTAATATCCGCAGTTCTCGCAAAAAGTATTTGTTATGAATAATAAAATTCTCATTTCCACAATCTCATTTTCTTTTGCAATGAAATCGCGTCATTAGCACGACACTAATGCCTTCTACTGTATAGGCATAGGGGTACAACAACTAGGGAGCAAGTACACTAACACTTGCTAGGGAATAAGAACCCAGTTGCTTCGCCCAGATTAAATACTCTAAATATGGGTTTATCTAGTTTCCACGTTGCTCTCATTTGCAATATCGTCAGCTTTTCAAGTAGCTAATTTCTTCTTGGTCTCCACTAGGAGACCAAGAAGAAATTAGCTACTTGAAACTATTAGGGATGAAGCAACTTGAAGAGTACTAACTCTTCAAGTTGCTTCATCCCTAATAGTTTTTGCTCTCAATAAGGGATAATTTGTAATTTCTGTTTCCAACAGCAATGAACGCTTTAAAGGCTTGTATAACGCGCCTGTTGTAATTGGTTGCGCTAAAACATTCGATTAGTATGCAATAGTTAGATATCAGTGCATTTGCTACGTGTCACACTTCAGAATAAGTTACCGGCTGACGAACAGACGCCTTCGTTTACTGACCGACAGGCTTGATAGCCGGGAATGACGGGTTGACGGCTTGATAGCTTGACAATACTACTCGTCAGAAAGCTTTCGGTGAATGACTTAATCTGACTTATATTAACTCAAAGTACCTACCAATAAATTCATGACTGTACCCACGATTTCCTTCGGGTGGACTGAAACCTAGCCAAAGAACATGATATTATTTCACGTTAATTCTGAGTGCACTAACGGACAGAGTCAGTGGTTTCAAATATAGAAAGAAAGAAAAATGGGTTTATTTGTCACAGAAACACGTGCATACAAAAAGATTTATTTATTTCTTTATTAAAATCTCCCTACCACTACACACATCATTACAGGTAAGATAATTAATTGTAATAATAAAGAAAAATAAAACAAAATATAATTATCTATAATCACGAACACAAAACGGAAATAGTCGACGGCTGCACGTCTTGACTGGGGCAAGAAATAGTCGATGGCTGCACGTCTTGACTGGGGCAAGAAATAGTCGACGGCTGCACGTCTTGACTGGGGCAAGACACTCAGTGTGATGCTGTGCTAGGGGACCCACAGCACAGCGCTGACCTTCAGAGGTTGTCCGAAAAGGACGTCGGTACGGAAACCAAATCAGATCAAATGATTCATACTATAGAAAATAAATCAAATAAGTAATATAAATAAACATGGAAATATTATGATCGGTTTTCGTAGGCATCTGCTAACCCATATTAATTATCATTCAATTATCACATCTATGAACTCACACGTTAAATAATGTCAACTTCTAATCAAACACCATTTATGCAAACACTCAGTGGTTCCTGACCCTCCACTAAATCCCGTCGGCGCGGCGCGTCACACTGTCGTCACCTGTCGTGTCACTAACACTCGTCGCTAATGTTATGCATGCGTGCAGCGCGGCAGTGTGCAGTGTGGTGGCAGCGTGCAGCGGTGGTAACATTTGAGGCTCGATATGGTCATATCGTAACGCCTGTAGCTCAGCACTCGACACATTTGCTCATTCGATAGACGCGCAATTGATGGTCGAGAGGCAATGTATTTTGTCGAGTGTCATGCCAGGGCCGCACTCGAAGTTTACACGTTGCATTATTATTCTGTGCCGTAATTTTAGTTTGGTTTTGTTAGAACATGGAAAATTGAAAATATTACTTTTTTGTCACGAAAAGTATGACTAACACACTGTATACATTTTCCATACTAATAACGTGACGTGCCGTGCTACGATAAATTATACAAACACTAGCAGCACCCCGCGGTTTTACCCGCATAAGTGTCGATCCCGAAAGAATATCGGGATAAAAACTATCCTATGTCCTTTCCCGGAACTCAAACTATCTCTATGTCGTCGACCGTAGGTTCTATTGAGGTAAGGGACAAAATACGATTTTTCAGGAGAGGCCGACAAAGTTTTTTTTCGGACTAAATCGCCTATAACTTTTTTTGTTATTAACCTTTTTCGGATCTGATTTCACACTTAATCTTGTATTTTAGTGCTCTATCTACCTGTGTAACATTTATTTAAATAAGTTAGCTATTTAAGAAAATAGACGTCCCTTACACCAACGTATTTTGTTAGTAATGTCCCTTACTGACCAAGTATCTTGTAGTCCTGTCCCTTACATTAAATTGATCTCTACGTTGGATCCAATCTATAATGAAAAAATAGTGTAAAGGTCTTGTTGAAAAAATGTGTGAAGAATAATTCGTTGATTGGGAAGACCCTTACCTTATGTGAAGTGGATTGGCGGCGGTAATTACACCATTTCAAGCTGCTATATTGCATAGTTTTTCAGATACATTGTTATTATGGGGCTGATTCGAAATTTGAATCCAAAAATCAGTAGGGTAAGGGACATTTTTTTAAGCTAGAATTTTTTCATATACACCATTCGAAAGAGCGCAAAATTCTGAACAAAACTGTATACTCAACTCATTTTGGGTATTTTGTCCCTTACCTCAATTGAACCTACGGTCGACGATGTACCAAAGAACAATGCTCAAAATGTCCCCACCCTTGTAGCACTTTATAACCTACCTATGTTAATTGACTGGCCACTACAGCCAGCTTATCATTTATTTATAACCTACCTATGTTAATTGACGGGCCACTACAGCCAGCTTATCATTTATTTATAACCTACCTATGTTAATTGACGGGCCACTACAGCCAGCTTATCATTTATTTATAACCTACCTATGTTAATTGACGGGCCACTACAGCCAGCTTATCATTTATAACCTACCTATGTTAATTGACTGGCCACTACAGCCAGCTTATCATTTATTTATAACCTACCTATGTTAATTGACGGGCCACTACAGCCAGCTTATCATTTATAACCTACCTATGTTAATTGACGGGCCACTACAGCCAGCTTATCATTTATAACCTACCTATGTTAATTGACGGGCCACTACAGCCAGCTTATCATTTATAACCTACCTATGTTAATTGACGGGCCACTACAGCCAGCTTATCATTTATAACCTACCTATGTTAATTGACGGGCCACTACAGCCAGCTTATCATTTATAACCTACCTATTGCAGTATTACTAATTACTGCATATTATGTTTTCAACATTCCATCCTTCTTTAAAATTTTAGGCAACCTTTTTTGGTCATTTTTCTGATTAAAAAAATCAAACTTTTGAATTTTGAACTGATGCTGTCAAGTGAAATTTTCTCTTGAAGTTTGGCAGAGGTTTTTTGGTGTTCATTGCTGAAGGTTGCAATTATTTTTTTCTTTACTTATAATCGTAAAGTTATTATGAATAATACGTCCTTAATCATCTAAATTGGATTTATGTGAAGTCTTCGACATATAGTTATATGTAGATCTTTTGATCTTATCAGGATACGCCTGAAAATATAAGACGTAACAAGCCGAGTTTTCGGTCTTACCCTACCCCTATGCACTAATCTGTTCCCGGATTTTGAACGAGTTGAGGAGTGGAGATCTATTCGAGGGAGCAGTTTCAAAACCATACCGACCAGACGTGAAATGGAATACAAGATATAATCCAGAGAGAAATAATCCAGGATTTTACAGATATTTTTTATTTATTGATTTTTACTGATATTACTGTCGTTTATAAATAATTGTTTCGTGTAACTTTAATTGCAGAATACAACAGGTTTTTATATCGTTCGTTCACGATTGGTGCTACGCGATCGTAGGCAAAATTACGGTTGCAACTGCAGTTTAACTCGACGCGTAGGTAATCTAGCTAAATTTTGAAACATAATTCAATGAACAAAAAAAAACCTCAAGTATTAATTTCTTTTTTCTTTAAGTTTTTGTAATTTTTGTAAGTTCGGTTATTTTTATTAAATCAAATTATACGTTTTTAAGTGGCGATGAAGTGTTTCCTTAATATATCGCTACAAAATGGCGCCCGAAGTAAAAGTAAGTAATTTTATTGATTCTGATTACTGAAATAACATTTTTTCTGTTTCTGTGAGGATGGTTGCTCATCCGAGCAAATTTTAATGTTTTATTTCTATATGTTTCAGGAATTCAGAAATTTATTTCTCATTCTGTCAAACAAGATCGTTGCTATGGTTACCAGAGTTATGCTGTGATCTATGAAAAGGTACTCTGTGGCTGTGATTGACAACTTCTGTTAACCCTTCTATTGCTGATGGTGTTCGTTATTATAATGTGCTATGTTATGATGCAATATAAATGATAACTTTGTAGAACCTTAAAACATATAAAACGCTTTTATTTCTTCCCGTTAAATACATCTTTATCCTGGGTTTTATTCCACTCCTTAGTTAGAAGTAGTTAACATCCTGTAGTGTATGATTGGTGTGCGAATGATTTAGACTTCGTGGCTAAGGTAAGCGTTGATTTTGCACGGTTGTCTGCTAGATTCTATTTGATTTTTTTTGTGATTCTAGCCCACCTGTACCTACGCTGTTTGTTTTTTGGTGCAGATGGTTTACTAGTTTCTATTTGTTTCTCTTTGAATTCTTAGCCCAACCGTTCCTGTGATGTCACGTCGTCTTACCATTCCTCTACCAGTCATATATTGCTGGTTACCTAACACTTTCGTGCTACGTGGAACCCCTTATATTTGTTGGTTTTGTCTTTACTATGGCAGTTGAGGGTTATTTTTTTGTTGTTTCCTGACTGCCTTAGTTAGCTTTTGATTTTTTTTCAGCGTTGTGATTCGTTTAGTGTTAGTTTGTTAGGGACTGATGCTTTTATTTTGCCATTCAGTTTCCCATCAGACTGATCACTGCATTTCTAGCTTTTTCTAAGTACATTCATATTATCACATTTGCCTATTTAACTTTGTTTTGTCCTTTTTGCATCCTAACATAGCAGACGAAGGTTATTCCTATCTCTATATTAAAAACTTTTTAGATAAAATATTGATTTTAGAGAATTCGTCTTCGGACATTTTTTCAATTTACTAATTTCTTTCCAACTCTAAAAACCTTGGACTTATTGACTTAATTCCAACGGGATTATTGGTTTTAAACGTAATCCTCTCATATGGCACTATAATTACGTGAATATTCCTTTAAACAAAAAACCTCTTTTTCAAGTTACGTAATTATTTCATCATTTTTCTTAATACATTAAAATTTTCAAAGTTTCTACTTTAATTGTTCCTAACTGATTCTAATACGAAAGACTTATAAGATCGTTCGTACTTTGAGTCTGGTCCCTTTTTTAACCGACTTCAAAGAAGGAGGTTCTATTTTTTTAATTTACGATTTCCTTAAACTAGCTAATACACCTGTCAATGTGAGCTTCATCATCGTCATCAGAGTATGGTGTAATTCTTTCTTTCATTTTGAAATCCAGGTCTATTGAGAACTCAGCAGTTTTTCCCTGCAGTAGTTCTATTCTCTATGTATGGTATCATGATAGGGAAGGCCTTATGCGTTCTACCCGTGCATATGGTCAGACTCTAAGCGTCTATGTAGCTGAAAGTCGGGCTCAAACACGCGTGGAATAATTCTTCCCTTATCAAGTTTTTTTTATTTTGCCTGCACTAGTTCTATTCTCTATATATGATAGGGAAGGTCTTATGCGTTCTACCCGTGCATATGGTCAGACTCTAAGCGTCTATGTAGCTGAAAGTCGGGCTCAAACACGCGTAGAATAATTCTTCCCTTATCAAGTTTTTTTTTTGCCTGCACTAGTTCTATTCTCTATATATGATAGGGAAGGTCTTATGCGTTCTACCCGTGCATATGGTCAGACTCTAAGCGTCTATGTAGCTGAAAGTCGGGCTCAAACACGCGTAGAATCATCCCTCCCCTTTCAAGTTTTATGAGAATATTGCATTAAGTTTTCATGGTTCCTACTCGTACTAATAGTCAGACTCAAGGCGTAAATTTAGCTGAAAGTCGGACTCAGTACGCATCGAACTTATCATCCTTAGCAGAAGTTTATGCGAAAGTCGCCGATAATCTTTCTATGGCTTTTCTCCGTAATTCGCGAGCTTATAATTCGCATCGTTCAGCCGTCACGTTGAATGTTGGTGACATTGTATGGAGAAAGAATTTTTCCAGATCTTCTGGTGATGATTATTTTTCCGGGAAGTTAGCTCCTCGTTTTATTAAATGCCGTGTGACTAGAGTTATTTCCAGGACCACTTATGAACTTGATGACTTTGATTCCTCCCATTCTGGAAGATATCATATCAAAGATATTCTTAAATAATGTGTGTAGTTTCTTAACCCGTAATCTCATTAACATTTTCCATTCGGAATGTTATTTTTAGATTTTATTTCATCCCTTTTAATTGAAATTCCCTTAATAATTATTTAAATAAATAATCTCATTCATAATTAATATCTAATTCGATAATTAAAATAGTAAAAACATTAATTGCGACATCTAGTTGTGCCTAATTGAAACAATTTGTTTAAAACTTTTTCTTAACTATCAATGCTTATAGTTCTGGCTTTCGCCCACAGATGTCGTTATGACTGTCATTCCCTCAATGACATAATGACAGCTCTTAGTGTTGGGAAACGGATGATTAACACGTATCGATAATTTAGTTTAGGGTCGAGACATAGTCGACATACTCTTATCTATAGATCACAATGATATAAGGTTTTAATTTTTATTTTTTTTATCCTTTGTGTTCATCATTACAATTATTGATTACCTTTTTTCCTTTGTATAAAAAGCAAGCATTAGCTTCGTATTTCACCGAAGTTCTATCTTTGACTAACAGTCCTTCGTTTGGCTTTAGTTCTCTATTAGATTTAATGTTCTTTTTTACTTATGTCTTTTGTTTGACGTAAGTTCTTTGGTTGTTTTAGGTCGTTTCTTTCATTAGTCGTTTCTTTCATCGGGTTTCTCCTTTTTTTTCTTGGAAAGGGGGTACTGCAGTATTACTAATTACTGCATATTATGTTTTCAACATTCCATCCTTCTTTAAAATTTTAGGCAACCTTTTTTGGTCATTTTTCTGATTAAAAAAATCAAACTTTTGAATTTTGAACTGATGCTGTCAAGTGAAATTTTCTCTTGAAGTTTGGCAGAGGTTTTTTGGTGTTCATTGCTGAAGGTTGCAATTATTTTTTTCTTTACTTATAATCGTAAAGTTATTATGAATAATACGTCCTTAATCATCTAAATTGGATTTATGTGAAGTCTTCGACATATAGTTATATGTAGATCTTTTGATCTTATCAGGATACGCCTGAAAATATAAGACGTAACAAGCCGAGTTTTCGGTCTTACCCTACCCCTATGCACTAATCTGTTCCCGGATTTTGAACGAGTTGAGGAGTGGAGATCTATTCGAGGGAGCAGTTTCAAAACCATACCGACCAGACGTGAAATGGAATACAAGATATAATCCAGAGAGAAATAATCCAGGATTTTACAGATATTTTTTATTTATTGATTTTTACTGATATTACTGTCGTTTATAAATAATTGTTTCGTGTAACTTTAATTGCAGAATACAACAGGTTTTTATATCGTTCGTTCACGATTGGTGCTACGCGATCGTAGGCAAAATTACGGTTGCAACTGCAGTTTAACTCGACGCGTAGGTAATCTAGCTAAATTTTGAAACATAATTCAATGAACAAAAAAAAACCTCAAGTATTAATTTCTTTTTTCTTTAAGTTTTTGTAATTTTTGTAAGTTCGGTTATTTTTATTAAATCAAATTATACGTTTTTAAGTGGCGATGAAGTGTTTCCTTAATATATCGCTACACTATGTTAATTGACGGGCCACTACAGCCAGCTTATCATTTATTTGTATGACAGCGAAACTGAAACGTCCATCCGAAAAAAGTAATATCGACATGAAACCGGAATCAGTCACAACTATTATGTTGCCGCTTAATGGTCTTTGTTATTAAAAATATGCTGCACAGGTCGATAGACCAGGTTAAGCTAAGCTTGCCGCGGTTGATCCGTGGATGGGTGACCATCTTTACATACCAAGAACTCTCCGTGGCTCGGAAAGCACGTTAAGCCATTGATCCCGGCTGTCGTTCGTTAATCTTTGACAGTCGTTACGGGTAGTCAGAAGCCAGTCTTACCAAGGGGTATCGTATTACCTAGTAACGGGGTTGTGGAGGTCAGATAGGCAGTCGCTCCATGTAAAATACAGTTATTCAGCTGCATCCGGTTAGACTGGAAGCCGACCCCAAGATAGTTGGGAAAAGGCTAGGCAGATGATGATATAACCTTCATAATCTGAGAGTCTGTTATGTGCTGCACAAAAGGAATGGCTGCAATAAGTTTTTAAACTTGTGCAGGCTCTTATTATAATTAATTCTTTGGACCGTGAACGTGTTTTGAATTAAAAAATCTTACCAAAATCTGACGTCATTATAATTTTATTGTAGTAGGTGTTTTAGATTTCATCATGGCAACAAAGAACATTAAACGGCAAGATAATTGTGACTGATTCCGTTTTCTGCATGTCGATATAACTTTTTTCGGATGGACATTTCAGTTTCGCTGTCATACAATAAAATGAAGATGGCTGTGGCCCTTCGATTTACTTAGGGTTTAAAGTGCTACAAGGGTGGGGACGGTGCCCATACATTTTTTAGCATTGTTCTTTCATCTAAATTGGTTCAGCAGTTTAAGGATGAAAAGGTAACAGACACATCGACAAACACACTTTCGCATTTATAATATTAGTATGGATAAGGATAAAAAAAATTCAACTTAATTGAGAACCTCCTCCTTTTTTTGAAGTCGGTTAAAAAGCGCCAATAATGAACTACATAGTTACGGATACTTTCACACAGTCTATACATCGTTTCTGTGCTCTCCCACTACTCTTATAGCCATCCACATTCATGCTCAAAACTTTCTTCACAACATTTTCCTCATACGTCACATTCCCATACTACAATACCATGACAACCTATTTCCACACAACTTTTCAGCCAGCAGTTCCGCTTTCCGACTTCCTCTTATATAGGTACTCTCCGCTTCTCTTAGGCCTCGGTCTCGAAGTCAGCGATTGTGGGGTTGTGGCGCGGGGAGCGGCGCGGCAATGCAGGCGGTCTCGAAGTCAGCGGGCAGGTCGCGCGGCGCTAGAGCAGCGTAGTGTACGGTAGTGTTGTGTAATTAATGAGAAATTAAGTGCCTTTGTTCGCTAACGAAATACCTAACCAGCGACGACAACATCTTTTTGATGCAACATTTTGAAACCTCATCGGTCGTTAAAAAACAAAAAAATAAAATGCACATGACAACACGACGTCAATGCAGACGCGCGGGCACCGTTACTCTACTCTTTGCGCTAGACTGGTGCGCACCGCTTGTAGGCCCGCGCCGCTCCCCACGCCCGCGGCCGCCGCTACCTTCGAAGCCAGTTCCATATAAATCTAACGTGTCGCTCCCTGTGCCGCCGCCGCCGCCACCGCCCCGCGCCCGCTGACTTCATGTCCGTAGCCTTATACCCACTTAGTAACTATTTATACAAATAATAACGTTTGTTTTTGCTTCAGCGACGAAGGAGGCGGCGTTCACATACGCGATCACGTCGGCCGGCGTGACGCATGCGCTGAGCGCGGCGTGCGCGCGCGGCGACCTGCCGGCATGTCAGTGCACCACCAACCGGTATGTTCTGGTTAAAACGAAACCGCCAAGTTACCCCGCGAAATTCAGATTGTCTTAATTCAATCAAATATGTACTTATATTCAGAATTATAATTATATAAATCAAAATTTGAATCGCGCATCTCCCCCATATCTACCTACGTCGAAGAAACTGGGACTTCGCCAGCTTCCCTATCAAGCAGCGCACGTTCATTCAGATCCATATCGCACTGCTAGTAAATGTTTGATGTAATTGCTATATCTCAATATTTGCCAAGCAAATCTTTGATCTCTATGACTTGTCCTCAGCACTTGTTTCTTATTCTGAGGAATCTCGCGCACTAGTCCAAACCAAAACCATTAGCCGCTAGACATGCTACATCGTGAACAAACTAGACGGACTAAGCGACCTAGTACGCGACTAGCGGCCAAGGGTCTTGGACTACGACTACTAGCGCGCGAGATCCCTGAGAAATGACCAGTCGATAACTGTGGCCCAAGAACTCATGTAGGTATCTAATCCTAACATAACCCATTCTCAGCCGCCGTGGCACGTCGACAGCCGACCAGTTCGAGTGGGGCGGGTGCGGCGAGGGCGCATACGGCGCGCGGCTGGCGAGGCGCTTCCTAGACGCGCGCGAGCTCGAGCGCGACGCGCGCGCGCTCATGAACCTGCACAACAACCGCGTGGGCCGGAAGGTGAGCGAGGTACTCACCCTTGTACCGCCTGCTTCAGCTGCCACCGGCGAGCACTGTAGAATAGCCGGGTGTTAACATGACAAATCGAGCTTGTGGCCGTCCGCGACGCGACGGATGATCCGCACGCGGTGTACATGCGTATACATAATCAGCCTATAATGTTCCCACTGCTGGGACACAGGCCTCCTCTCGGTGAGAGGGAGTGGGCCGTAATCCACCACGCGGGCCCAGTGCGGGTTGGCAGATGTCACATGTCTTCGAATTTTTGGTTCTAGGACATGCCGGTTTCCTCACGATGTTTTCCTTCACCGTTTTGAGAGCAGTGGTGATGAAATAATTTACACAAAGTAAAGCGCCTGTCTGGGTTCGAACCTACGACCTACAACTCGTAAGTCGCGGCCGTTACCACTTGGCCACCACTGCTCTATCATGTGTACATGCGTATCGTCCGTCATTTCTGGATAGCTGAAAGAGTATACAGAAATGACGGACGCCAGCTGACGGCCTTAGAATGAGACTCTCACATAGTCATGAGTGACAAAGTTGACGCTCTACAAATTCGAACTTTTTCGAAAACTCGATGTGTCATATTTATGGCCGTAACCGAATGCTAATGCATGTGCTTTTCTGCTTGCAGTAGAATTTTAGAACATTTGTATCCGACATGTATGAATTATTGCTTTATTTTTGAAGTGAAAACTTCTTTAGCGGCGTTGTACACTTTTTTTGTAATGGGTAAAAAATGTTAAACTTGCGTCAGGACACGTGACCTGATCGAAAATTCGTAAGACGGATGGAGAGTAGACAGCTGGCGTGGCGTAGGAGAGGGAGTATCCCCCTCTCTTTCTACGGCGCGGCGCGGCGAAAATGTATGCCTGCGCCGGCTGTTTCGTTTAGGCGGCGCAGGGCGCTTGCGCGAATGTTCGTGTGTGTTTATGTTACAGCGTGCCACGCGCATCCATGGATGGTGACAGCTGATGGCTCGACCGTCTGTGTAGTGGCCACACTGTTGTTTATTCGTGAAATTCGTGTATATAAAGTTTTTAGTACTTTTATTCTGATAATTAAAGCAATTCGTGCAAAATTATTCTATAACCATTCCAAAATATCCAAAACGCACAAAGTTAACTTCTGCCGGCACTCCCGGAGTGCAACCCGTCGTTTTTTTTTTATCAAATCTTATCAACACATTTTATAATGTCACATGGGCACTTATGAAACGTCAGAAACTAAGTGCACTTTTCCAATTGGTCGTTTCCTATGGAAGAGCCGCCAAGAAACTCCACGAGAAATAATATCAAAAGAGGATTGTATTAAATTGTTCAGTGTAAGGAGATCTCTCATTCCCGATTTCCGAATAGCTTCAATAATAGGTTTTAATCCGGTTCGTGTATGTTGACGAAGTTGTTATCATTACTTATTGCCAAAGTATAGTCAAAAACTTTAAACAAAAAAAAACAACTACCGAATATAAAAAGGACTACAAAGTGAAAAATAATGTTAGTTTCGGAAGTGGCCGGTGGCTGGCAAATTGGCGATATACAAAAAACAAACAATATGAAAGACAACTATATTCACTTCGTTTCATCGCTTTTTTATTTTGTTTATGTAAAACTAAATAATAAATAAGTCAATGCGTAAGACGTTTTCTCTGTATAACTTATACGTGTGCAACTTGGCAAGACGTCAAGTTGCACACTTAGGCCCTTTACACAGTATGCCGTGGCAGCCGCCGCCGCGGTATCGCTGTATTGGTTGCCCTTGGATGAACCCCTACACACGGCGCCGTGTGCCATGTGTTGGTGACTGATGCAGCGGCGCCGCGGCGACGATGCCGGTGCAGCTGCGGCATAATGTGTAAACACGTAACAGTAATAATATTAGGTGGACTGTGATTGTGGCAGGCGCAAGCCAGGGCCGGACTAATGATGTCGTTAACTAACAAGCTCCAGGAATGTGAAAGTGCACGTCACTATAAACATAATAATGATTGCGAGCGGTCGCGCGGCCACTCCTGCGCAACTGTGAAAAATTCAGCAGTGGCCGAGCGCCGCCCACAGCATGTACTGACATTAACTTGAGTACTTAAGAACAGCGGACATGTTCCTTATTTATTATACTAGTATTTAGACGTGGCTTTACTTTGTCTTCGCTTGTAGGTGTGTCTGAAAATAAAAGCAAAAACTTATTTTAATATAGTAAGTGCAGACGAAACATGCTGCGTAGATAAACGTGCGAGTAATATAGCAGAACATGGATACCAGTCAGCTGAGTCGGCTAAGTATCTAGTATCGAATGCAAGCTCACATTATTACAAGCAAAACAGTCAGTTTATCTGTCCATCTAATGATCGGCAAAAGAAGAAATCGTTCCGGTTCGGGCAGCCGGCGGCGACCGGCACGACACCGGTCATTAGAGTATCTGTAGATCGGCTAATACACGAGTGTGCACAATTATGTATTGTGCGAAATGACCGGGTGCCGCGCACCGCCGGCTGCACAGCACGCCCGACACACGCACTCATTTACGTTAAACTGTGAATTTGTAACAGTTGTACAAATTACTAGTACTTACCGTAAATGCTTTTCTATTTCTGAATTCCATTGGTCATTTCAGAACGGATATTTTTTTGCAAGTAGTGATTGTTTTAAAGGGTATCTACTTAGCATATTTCGTTTTACTTTGACGTATTAATCAAAATTAAGTATAATTTGTACGAGGGGACCGTGGCTAAATAATAACAGCCGCACAGGTCGATCGATCAGGTTATGCTACGCTCGCCGCGGTTGGTCTTTGGATGGGTGACCATCTATACATACCGTGACCCCTCCGTGCCTCGGAAAGCACGTTAAGCCGTTGGTCCCGGCTGTCTTTCGTGTCTGACAACCAGTCTTACCAAGGGGTATCGTATTTCCCAGTAACTGGGTTGTGGAGGTCAGATAAGCAGTCGCTCCATGTAAAATACCGGTATTCAGCTGCATCCGGTTAGACTGGAAGCCGACCCCAACATAGTTGGGAAAAGGCTAGGCAGATAATGAAGTCTAATGTGTACCCAAAAGCAAATAAATAAAACTAAATGCACAGCACACTACTCGGCATTATGTTATGCTGATGAGTCATGTCAGTAACGTGCGAGATATTATTTCATAATATGCAAATCATCCTTACTGATATTATTTTAATGCTTTTCGCTGATTGCGCCCATTTATCCCGCCATCGCCAGTTAAAACATAATGACACGCATAACAATACCTTCCAGGCGACCGGCGAGCCTTCCCACAGAACTTATAATTGTATCGTATGAACGTTCTGACCACGTCTCATTACGAGCCGTACAATCACACAACTATTACCATGTTTACGAGCAACTCTGCGGAATCACCGGCGAGCGCGTTTTGTTTCTCTTTTGGTAAAACCTGACGCGGTCGAGAGTAATCTCAATAATGTGCACCCGCCGCGCCGCCGCGCCGTCCGCAGGCGCTATTACAATAATGCGTGTTCTCAGTTTATGATTATTGATTTCGTGTAAATAACTTTGCTAATCTGCAAGTACCGTGTCTAGTAAGTCATAAAAGTAAACTATGGGGAACGTTCTGACAAGTCTGACAACCCACCCTTAGACCATGTTATGTGAATAATGTACTTATTTACTTTTTTGTCGTCGATTAAGTACTGATAGGGTCTGAATGGTCTTGTGCTTCTGGTAATTCAAACGCAATAATTTGTTTAGATTATATTAAAACCCTTTTGTATTGTCAACATAAGCTATAATTTGTGTAAAGTGAGTTTTGTGAGATGTCTCTTTGTATTCGCTATTCGATAATGATCACAACACGTTAAAACGTTACATCTGACATCGCCATCACATGTTTATTGTCATACATATTTTGTTCGAGGCGTCGTAAATCGTGTCCGTTAGGTTTCGTAAACTATGTAAAGTAATACGTGAGATATTATCAGGAAGCTCATTAACCTGAGATGTCGCTTTTATCGAACGTTTTTGGCACAAATTACGTAACAACACAATACAAGATACAGCGAGGCGAGTCCGGCCCTGTACTCTCGTGTAGAGTAGGTATCGGTATAATATTATTATGTTGAGTAAATGCCAATACCCACTATTGCAAATTATTTTATACATAACTAGCTTCTGCCCGCGACTTCGTCCGCGTGAAATTTCACCCTCTTAGGGGTGGAATTTCGAAAAACCCTTTCTTAGTGGATACCTACTCTTCACAAAGAACACACCCTCCAAATTTCATGTCTCTAGGAGCAGCGGTTTAGACTGTGCGTTGATATATACACAATCAGTCAGTTTATCATTTTATATATATAGATAATGCCCGCGGCTTCGCCCGCGTGGATGTCGAAAATTACCCAACGGGAACGTAACTACCGGGATTAAAAGTAAGCTATAGGTTAATCTAGGTTATAGACTGTCTGTGTGCCAAATATCATCCAAATCCGTTCAGCCGTTTTTATGCAAACCGGACCATACATGGAAACAAACTGGCCAAAATTCTAATAATAACTATATTTTCGGCATCAGACTCGAATATTCAATGTAAGGTTTGACTTCGTTTCTATTTTATTTTACTTCGTTCGCGTAGAGTATAAACTCTTTTTTTTTCTAGATATTAATGAATTATTATAACAATATAGAGTAATTAATAGTTCATGGTTAATTGTCCTCCACTACGTATGATATTTAAGGAATACTGTAAAGAACCGGAACTGTAATGAACCGGTATCTACTTAAATACCGTCCTTCAAAGTATTTCTTTATAAACAATGTTTTTTACTAATTCGGAAGCGGGCACTAAAACAACCAGGCTAGTTGGAGAGCTTACACGTGAGCAAGCCACATAAAACTGTCCATGGGAGAAACAGTCTTGCCGCAAATCGACTCCAGCAAATTTCAGAGTTTGTCCCTGTGACTTATTAATAGTCATCGCGAAACAAACCTTGATTGGGAACTGCAATCTTTTAAATTCAAACGGAAGGTCATTTGGTATCAATGGTATACGCGGCACGAAGACTGTTTCTCCTCTGGCAGATCCAGTTAGTATTTTGGCCTCAATTACATTGCGGCGGAGAGCTGTTACTTGGAGTCTAGTTCCATTGCACAATTTTGGAGGCCGTATATTTCGAAGCAACATGACAGGAGCACCTACACGCAACATAAGTCTGTGACATGGAAGACCCGGCGGATTAAGAGAGTTTAAAAATTCTACAGGATAATTAACCGACTCGTCCTTATCGACCATGGTGTCAACAGAATTATAAATCATATCTTCACCTTCGAATGTATTAATCAGCATTTCGTTGATCGCAGCGGCTTGGTCGTTTTTGGGAGTCAAAATGGCTCTCTCGCATAACCACTCCATCGGTTTGTTTTTAATATTTTTAACATCAGGATAAATTTTATCTATAAGTCCCTCAACTGTTGATACCACAGTACATAATTCATTTGTTATTTGTATCAACCCATCTATTTGTGGGAAGTTACCGTTTCCGATTTGAAGAAGAAGATCTGAAAATCGGCCGGCAGAAACTTCATTTCCGAGATGTACTCTCATGTTTCGAGTAAGTTTTAGTACTTTAATTGAAGGCCATAAGAAAGATCTTTTGATGCATGCTTTGATCTCATCTGCACGCGTTCCTTTGGGCACTACTGGTAAAGTCTGGCGAAAATCTCCTGCCAGCAACACCATCATACCACCCATTATGTTCTTATTATTTCGTATGTCCTGCAAACTCCTATTCAAGGCTTCAACTCCTCTTTTGTGCGCCATCGTTATTTCGTCCCATACTATTAGTTTAGTATTTTTAAGCACTTCAGCAAGATTGCTTTGCTTTGGTATATTGCATAAGGGTGTCTCTACATTTGTAAGGTTTAGAGGCAGTTTTAAGGCAGCGTGTGCAGTTCTACCTCCTTCTAATAATGTAGCAGCAATCCCGGATGACGCTACAGCTAAAGCTATGTTTCGAGTGCTTCTTACTTTTGCCAAGAGCAAGTTTATAAGATAAGTCTTACCTGTGCCACCAGGGGCGTCCAGAAAGAAAATTTTTCCTTCACTTACTTCTACACTTTTCATGACTTGGTCATATACAGACTTTTGCTCTGCGGTCAACGATTGCGTATTATTATTTACATAACTTTCCAAAGCTACTGTATCAAAATTAGTTTCTCTCATGTACTCTCTATTACCGGCAACTTGTGGCTTGGTTGGCTTTGGCAAACCGTACATATCTATAGATTTTCCACCTAAAGTTAGCACTGCTTCTTCAATTTCAGACAGACATTCATTTAAAATTTGGTCTTTGAAATTCTCTACATTGTCTCCGACCTCTTTTTGCAGCCTGTGCTTAAAATCTTCAGACAAATAGTCTTTGAAGTCTTCCCAAAGAACTATTGGGTCTGATATTTGACAAAAGACTAACATAATTGTGAACAGTTCTCGTATTTTTGCTGGTGACTGACAAAGCGCTGCCTCTTCCAACGTCGCATGCCAGTGTAGGTCATCTTCAAGTAAACCTAACATTTTGCAAGCAGCTTGGAAAGTAGGCTGCAACACCCCATTCACAGTTTTTAGTGCTTCAAATGAAGTTGGGCCCCGCACTTCATGTAGCAGTAAACGCAGATGATAGCAATCCGTATTGTTCGGGTGAACAGTATAGACTCTACCTAAGGCGTGTTCCTTCATCACACCAGGCCAACCATCAACTGTTACTCCTCTTTTTCGTCTTACGAAATTACTCTTATTCCATATGTAATATGCGGGTACCTCAGAGTAAAGTAGAATTTTAGCAAAGTTATCTGATTGACATAGTTCAAAAAAAGCTAAAAGCGTCGTTTTTGGTGGATTAGCTATTTTGTCAGCGAGATTATTCGAGTTGAAGTAAACTCTCTGACCGTTTTCCAAATGAATAGCTAAATGGACAACTGTGGGGAAACGCTCATGTATGGAAAACCCAAGAATTCGCCACACTGCTTCTGAGCTACTTATATACCTTCCGCTCTCATATATTTTTACCTCATCTTTTTCGTTTTCTATTGCAAATGTAGCCTGGTCGGATCCTTTATTAACATACTTGCATACATATTTTATTGATTTCACAGAGTTGCAATACTCAACGTTTATATGTGCGTTAAAAGTTTTTAATAGTACAGGGTTAAAAGGAACTACCCAACGGTTGTCCAGATCCACACCATGAATATTAACGGTAAAACCGCCATCGCTAGGGGATCGTCTCCGATACTGTGGATAGCCATCATCTCCTGTTTGTGTTTCCCTCAATAGAGGTCGGGGATATCTTTTAGTGCAGCTGTTGTCCTTCATACAAGGGGATTTATGATTAAAGCTTCCACAAGGGCCGTGAATCATGTTTGACTTTACTATTTCGTGAAGTTTTAGGTCAAGTGCAGGGTCAGGTATTTCAGCGCAGATTACTTTGTCGATAGAGTCTGGCGTTATGCTACTTTTCAGCCATAGAAGAATGTGGACATGTGGAAGACCACGTTTTTGCCACTCAATCGAATACATATAGCAACGAATTGCTCCGAATATTTGTCCTTTAATCAATATATTAATCAATTTTTTTACTTTTATATGAAACACTCGAGCAATTATATCGTGACGATCACAAGACTTTTGTCCAGGAAGTAAAACTTTGGTGATGTCCTCCCAGCGAGGGTTACATGTAAACGTCACAAAGAGATCAGGGCGACCGTAGTTGCGTACATATGTCATCGCATCCTGGGTACGCTCGTGCATGTACCTCGGACCACCAGTGAAAGAGGACGGTAGTACTACCATTTGCCCCAATTGATTGGCATCAGCATCTTGTCGTCTAACTGCATCCTTAAGATGTATGTAATTATCTGCACGTAACTTTGCCTGATTATGTCGTATATAATTGAGTCTCTCGGTTTCTATTTTAGCGTATTGATCCACTAAATACTGACTAAAAAGAGCGATAAAACGCAGGAGAATGTTATCTTCAGCGTCTCTTATCATTATACGGAAGGAATAGAAACTGGCTGCCGAAACCATTTTTTTTAGAGGCAATTTTGTTATGGGATCGTGTTGAGGCAAGTTGACAGAATAACCATCGTCGCCATAACAAAATATTATGGGATATTGCAAGGCATCGTATGACCGATGCAGTTCACTTATCCGACGTAAAAAAGTACTACGGCTTTCCAATATAATGTCCCGTTTCTCAAATTGCTGATCAACTATCACCAAAGCAACTTCGTTGGTCGTTGGGGCGTTAAAACGTCCTCTATGACCTTCAAGTGGTTTCTTGTCGGCATGAATGACTACTTTAAATGATTCACAGGCGGGGGGAATTTTATCAATGGTGCTTTTGAGGTCTTTAATGTAAGGGTTAACATCATGAAGCATTTTTTGTATCTGTTTAACCAAACTTGGTTTCAATCCTTGATAATTTGAGCACCTTAGACTTACTTCTCTATCGTCTTCTCCAACGAAATAAATCTGCAAGAATTTAGCTTTCTCACCTGGTTCCGGTAAAATGCTTCCAACTAAATGATAGACCTCCTTCCATTTGAGTGCATTGCACCACTGACACTTATTATTCATATTGCCTATAATGACCATACTATCGTTGTCGTAAGCCATTCCTGGATTGTAAGACATACCTGAAAGGTACTTTGTAATCCATGGACTTGCAGTTGCCTGTGTGTTGTATTGTGACTGAGCCGCTCTATGTACTTCAGGATTTGCCTGCTGGTAGTGAGCAGCAGCCCGCCTGTGCACTTCAGGTTGTGCCTGCTGGTAATGAGCAGCAGCTCGCCTGTGCACTTCAGGATGTGCCTGCTGGTAATTAGCAGCATCTTGCCTGTGCACTTCTGAGTTTTTTTTTATATATTTAGATGCCGCTTTCCGATAAGGTGTACGGTTACTTTTTGAATACTTTTTTTGGGCCTGTTTTATTTGATTTTTTCTCGTTGCTGCTGTGTATCTAGCTCTACGCTTCTTATTTTTCTTTGGAGGTATCGAGCAAGTCGACTGAGAAATAGATACATCAACTGGCTGTTTGGAAGAAAAGTCCATAGATAAATCTGAATCTGTTGATGACACAGGTATAATATCAACTACTTCAACACGTCTAGAAGTAATTTTCTTAGCCTTTACAGAGATTGGATTGAGTATAGAATTTATTTCTACTTCAGAAAATTGTTCCTCATCTGAAACATAAGCTTCAAAATGACCACCAGATAGATCGCCTGAAAAGCGAAGGCGCTTAACCGGACAACCTTCAGCACCAACCTTTACATATAACTTGCAATTGCGGTATACCTCAAAAACAAAATTATATATTCTGCCTGCTGCGGTCAACTCATTTATTGTGCCGTAAGTTGAAGACAGAATCATATCAGCATAGTATTCGTCTGATGTATTGTAGTTATCACCACATCCATTTTCAGAAAACCCAGAAAACTCATCCCAGTTTTGCTTTACGTGAGCAACAATTTGTTCACGTACTTCGAATGCCATTTCTTCATTTCCGTGCATCAAAAAAGAAAGAGACCTAAAAAGGCAAGCTCCGTCTCCTATGATCGGTACGACGAACTGTGGTATCATCTGCCCATCAATATTTATAATTTCAACAACCATATTAATTATTATCTTCTTCGTAATCTTACTTATCTATACATATAATAAATCTGTAGACGAGGCGTTTCTGTACATTGAAAATATTAAAAAAAAAAATAGTTGGGGTGTTATAGGATAACCAACAGATGCCATTTCATCAATTTTTAGAATTTTTGTCTGTTTGTCGGTTTGTCTGTTTGTCTGTTTGGATGTGACAAAATTTGATTTGAACACGTTCAACGTAAAAAGTACCAAACCAATATGGTAAATTTTTATACTCAAATATAGTGTAGAACTCGGAGTAGTAGTTAGTTTTGGTTTCATCGCAATCGCTTCACTGTATCAAAAGATATAATCAATTTAATGTATTCTACAACAACTTTCATTACGTAAGTTGGATACACGTAATGACATCTATTGGCGCTTTATAGTACTAACGAAAACATAATTATTGTGTTTATAACATTATTATGTGAATAATCACGTCATGCAGGCTTTACCTATAAGATGACTATCACAGTCACTTCTGCCTGTGTTATTTGAAAAAGTAATGATTATATAATATAATGTTAATCGCTTTCGATTGTTGGTTGATTAGTGGCGCTAAAAGAATTTCAAATAAAAAGTGAGGATAATGTAAGATAATATTATGTGATGTGGTGTTCTGAGTGATAAAGATTGCAATGATAAATGAATTTATTTTTGTAAGTAGGTTTGTACAAACACTTTTACACGTCAATCATGTTTTTATTTTTTAAACTAGATGAAGTCGTCGTTTCCTATCTGACTACTCTGAGAAGAAAGGCCGAAACAAATACACACACGGGCAACTTTATGTAGGAGCTCTTTCGAGGGGCAAGCAACCTTTCTAACATTGTTAACAGAGAAGCATTTTCTTAGTGACATAAGGTTTTAAGATCATAATTATCATACTTTCATAGTTTTTTTGCCTTTTTTCTCGATTTTTTTTAAATTTCTTTACCATGATAACGCTTCAACGCACACCTCAAGACGGGCTGTTGATTTATTGAGTATAGGTTCAGCAGGTGCACACCCTTTTTTTTTTGTTTCCGGGGTGGAAAATCTTCATGGATGTCCGCCGCCCTGGAACTGGCGGCGAGGTCTGTCAGGCTCTTACTGACTAAAAATCAACCCAGTGTTCCGTCTCACACCTACGTCGGGGGTTGCGGGACCGTACGATCCTTCCGCAACCCCCGACTGGTGACGTCAAAGAGGGGCGCGCGTGGAACACTACGCGCCGCCAGCTCAAGTCCTGATGTGTTGGCGGTGACAGACGTCCCCGAATTCGTCGCCCCTGGACCCGTTTAGGGGGGCTGGAAGAGGGCGTTGTACGCCCTCCGCCGACGCCCGATGCGCCTACTGCGGGCCGGGTGAGTGGATGAGATCTCCCTCTCCCTTTCCACAGCCTCCTTCTGCGAGACGACCGTTTCGCAGAAGGAAACCACCACGTCCCAGGACTCTTCGCTGCCGTCGACTCGACTACGGCCGGCAGCGATACGTCAAGGTGCACACCCAATACAAGTAGCACTGCCATGTCGTAAAAAGGTATTGTAAATTATGTTTTCGAGACATTAACTAAATTTTTAGCCATTGTCTTGGTTAAAACCACATCGACCCTTTTTTTTTTCGGATGGGAAATCATCAAATGACCCCTCCCGCTCTGGGTGGAGCGGAAGCGAGTGTCAGACTCTTACTGACTAAAACCCAGCTACCCATTACTCTCCGCCCGCAGGCCCGCGCCTACGGTGGCCGGGAGTCGTCACGCGGCTCCCGACGCCCGGAGCGTCTCCCACTGTGGCTGGGACGGGAGGCTCTCTCCATGAGCCATCCCGCCACCTCCTTTGCTAGCATGACTGCTTCGCAGAAGGAGGTGACTGCCTCCCACTCCCTCTCGCCCCGGACCATGGCTTGCACCAGGGCCGGACGCGAGAGGTCGCCGCCGCTGCCAATCGCCTCTACGAGACAAGCGGGGCAGACCTCCACCGTGTGCTCCACCGTGTCCTCTGAGCGATCCTAGCAATGGTGACACCCGGGCGTTTCCTCCCGCCTGATGATGTGCAGGAACCTCCCGAAACTTCCGTGTCCGGTGAGGACCTGCGTCAGGCGGTAGGTGAGGGCGCCGTGGCGCCTCTCTAGCCACTCCTTAAAGAGGGGTCTTATCGCCGCTATCGCGGCGTGCCCTGCGCTGGGTAGCGACAGTCGCTCTTTCCATGCCGCCATGAGATCGCGCCGGAGATCTGTCCGCTCCGCACCGATTTGCCGCGGAAGCGGATCTTCCCCCCGGCGTAGTGCCTCCGCGCGCCACTCATACAGGCGCGCGAGGACTATCGCCTCCAGATCCCATGGCGGCCCCGACACGTTCCAGTTTGGGGGCCAAACGTCGGAAATGCACCATATCGACCCTCAAGGTATCTTATGGTAAATGGACATAATATGGCTATTTGGTCAGACAATCAGCCTCGAGCAGGCGCTTTCATTTTTATTTATCCTCAAAAATCAAAGTGACACTTCGTCGCATTGTCATTATGAACCCTGAAGACGCAGTGACTGCTGTGCAGTCGAAAGGGCTATGGTTGAGAACCCCAGGCAAGGAAAGCGTTACCAGACAAGATCGGAAGATTTTTCCTTTTACACCTTTCCTAAGCGACACATTATTGTGTTCCGACATCCACGCGAACGAAGTCGCGGGCACAGCTAGTCCGGAATAAAATCGTACCGGTAGGTACGGAGCACTGGGGTACTTATACAACGCGCGGTAACGAAACCATAGCGACTTCTATTTTTTCCACTACCGCCATCTATCGAGCTTCCGGGCAACTTTCTTTCTGTCTGTTGGTCTGAAAGTATGACGCAAAAACTACCGAATAGATTTTGTTTAAATTTTGCATAGATATTTTTCCTATAAGTGTAGTCAATCTGTAGGGTACAAATTATCACGCTATTTGCTATGAGGGATGAGCAGTATCGCATTCTGTTCGTATTCTAACTATCCTAATCTATATCGATTCTACACGGGTTGTTAAGATATCACGTAAAAAGTACGAAACCAATCATCATCATCATCTGCCTAGCCTTTTCCCAACGATGTTGGGGTCGGCTTACAGTCTAACCGGATGCAGCTGAATAAAAAAATCTAAAAAATTAAAAGTAAAAAGTACGAAACCAATATGGTTAACATTTAGACCGCGGACACGAAGTCAGCGGGCGGTGGGGCGGCGGCGGCGGCGCGGGAAGCGGCGCGTTTCAATGCATAAATTTATATGGAACTGGCCTCGACGGCAGCGGCGGGCGTACGTATGAGCGATGCGCACCAGTCTAGCCCGGTGTGTTACCGCGCCGCCGCCGCCGCCGCCGCTGCCGCCCTCTGACTTCGTGTCCGAGATCTTATATTTAAATAAATATTGTGTATAAGTTGTAGTAACATTTAGTTTTTGTTTCATCGCAATCGCTTCATTCTACGAAAAGTTAGAAAGGGTACACGTGTACTTACTTATATTATATTTAATTGAATACAAAATTTTACGAATGAAGAACTTCAATACAAAACTTCATCCCCCTTTCCACCCTCTTGCGGCCTGGGTTGAAATTAAAAAAAAAACCAACGATTTACGTTGTGTTAGTTTCCAACCTTATGCCGAAATATTTGTGATTTGATTGAATTTTAATTAAAAACATAATTTCATCCCCTAATGGATTGAAATTCTAACAACACCGTTGCGTTAGCTTCCAACCTTAAGCCTAGATAATAAATTTAGTGATTTTCAATTCAAAAATTAAGGACTTTCCATACACGACTTCATCCCCCTTTTTAACCCTTCGGGGGTGGAATTATCAAAAACGCTGAGACACGTACAAATTAATTTTCAATCGTCAGCCTAAACACAAAATTTGAAGATCCTAACTTCAAAACTGACGGACTTTCATATAAACTTCCATCCCCTATTTTACCCTTTTAGGAGTGGAATTCCCAAAAATCCTCTCTTAGTGGATACTTACTCTTTACAAAGAACACACCCGTCAAGCGAAATATTAGTAATTCTAACTTAAAAAATTAAGAACTTTAATTAAAAACAACATTTCATCCCCCTTTTCACCCCCTGACGGGTTGAAATTCTAACAACCCCGTTGCGTTAGCTTCCTATCATAAGCCTAGATAATAAATTTAGTGATTTTTACTTCGAAAATTAATGACTTTCTATACACAACTTCATCCCCCTTTTTAACCCTTCGGGGGTGGAATTATCAAAAACGCTGAGACACGTGTAAATTAATTTTTAATCTACAGCCTAAACACAAAATTTGAAGATCCTAACTTCAAAACTGACGGACTTTCATATAAACTTTCATCCCCTATTTCACCCCTTTAGGGGTGGAATTCCCAAAAATCCTTTCTTAGTGGAAACTTACTCTTCACAAAGAACACACCCTCCAAGTTTCATGTCTCTAGGACCAGCGGTTTGGGCTGTGTGTTGATATATCAACAATCAGTCAGTCAGTTTACCATTTTATATATATAAATATACATAATATAAGTTTTGAAATGATTATTTTATTAAATAAAATTTGCATCGTGTGCGTATGCTAAGTTGCTCCCCTGACCGCCCGGGCGCCCTTTAAGGCTAGGTTCAGATGTCGCAACTTACACTTGGCCTCACTCTGTAACATAATTAGTATGTGATTACATTCGTGTGATTACATTCAGTTCAACAGACATTAACGATCCGTCAGTTTAAACGCGCGTTTGCTCGCTTCTGTCAGTGGATGGTTGAATGATCATTTAGTAATCAGTGTTCAATTACATAATACAGTTACATTACCTTGATAATAACATCTTGAAATGATTAGGTATAATCAGGTGTGAAGTCCTAGATATGAATAGACAGATGTTTTGCTGGGTAGTTTGTTGCGCCACTTCTTCTTCTCAGCTCAAGCACTAGAAAGTGGTGAAGGGCGGGCGTGCCGGAGGACTTTCATAAGTCATTTTGACGTTCAAAAACTGCTGATTCTCCTAATTTCATTAGGTACATGACTTTTGATGTCTGATGCTTTGCCACATACGATGACGTGCACAAATAAAAGTAGTAGACTATTTAATTGTTGAAATGTTTTCATTGTTATAGACAGTGAAGGACCTGGTCCGGCGCGAGTGCAAGTGCCACGGCGTGTCGGGCTCGTGTGCCGTGCGCACGTGCTGGCGCGCGCTGCCGCCCTTCCGCGCCGCCGCAGCCGCGCTGCGCGACCGCTACGACCGCGCCAAGCTGGTGGCGCCGCACCCGCAGCGCCACGCGCGCGACCGGGCGCTGCGCCAGGCGCATCTTGTGCTTGTTCGGAGGTAAGGAAGGTGTTTGTGTCCCCTAAGGCCCCGTCCACGGCATCGACTGATACGACTTGCGTCACGCGCGCGCATCTCCTGTTTCCGTCCTTTGCTCCACAAGTCGCGTCACAGTGACTCGTGGCATGCTCTAAACAACTTCTTTTATTTGTACCGCAGTCGCCGTCGCAAGACGCTTGTCGCTTGAGCGTTTAGCTCGTGGCCACGAGGTGACGCTGCGTTCATGTTTATGACATTTCTACAGGGCGCACAGCGTGCCGTGACAAATACACGTGGCAAAATACGAATTTCACAACGCGATCGAAAAATGTCATTGCGAGGCTTCACGCGGCCTGATGATACACAGACAATGTCGCGATTGCCGAATACACTAAGCATAGCCAGCACTGTGGCATTCTCACGGAGTATTGTTCGTTAAAATGTCACAAAATGTGAACGCAGCTTCATAATTTCTTTTGTCAATATAAAATGAAAACTACACATTTACCACTCATTTTGGATGCAGACTTCATCCTAAGATAAACTTACCTACTGACTGATTACCATCAGTAACGTTTGCTGTTATGTACAGACAGAAGCAGAACCCGAGCGTGGTGCGAGTGCCGCGCAAGTCGGACCTGGTGTTCCTGGAGCCCTCACCGTCCTACTGCGAGCGCGACGACGCCGCCGGCTCGTTCGGCACGCATGCGCGGACCTGCAACAGGACTTCCAGAGGTAATGTATCCCATGACGGTACCATCGGCAGCACTTACTCCACTCCGTAACTTTATCAATTCAATACCTACATCTTATGGTTGGGCTAGTTGGCATACCTTTTGACAAGTTTTTGTGCCAGCTCCCACTGCTGCACTCACGACTCAATTCACGCCTGTATTCTTTCAAGGAGTTGGGGCAGGGGTGCATACTGTCACGAGGCGGCGCACTACGCGCTCCTATAGGTCGTCGCGGGGAAGTTTTACACCTCACTCCCCCGTGGACTTGAGGTGGCACCAGCCGGGGATCGTGGAAGGCGTACAAGTTCCCATAATCCCCGGTCCAAGTGTGGGAAGGGAACACCGGGGTGGTTTTTAGTTAGTAAGACTCTGACAGACCTTGCCGCCCGCCCCAGGGCGGCGGACATCCATGAGGAAATAAAGGGGTGCATTCTGTGAATAGTAGGTAACCTACACCACAAACAGATTGGAAGTTTATAGTCCAATTAGGCATCAATAGCTGTCAATAGTTATTGTTGTAGTTTTTTTTATTGGAACTACCTTTTTTAAAGTATAAGTGCTATGCAATTGAAACTTTATAGGTTTAATAAGTCAACCACTGACATCATATCCGGAAAATTTTGTTCACCTGGTATAATCCAAACTCAAGTTAAGAACGTTCAAAAATACGACGAAGTGCTTCGAGAAAAGGTAGGTAGTGCCCTTGCGCTTCGCTTGGCTCGTCTTGGCGGGGGCACTCCCGTGCCCCCAGATTTGCCTACTCTAAGTGCTGTATCGAGGAGGGGACCCAAAGTGTAATATTGTTATTGATACGAGTTGTAACGGAAAGCTATGTGAAAGCCATAAACCGTGTGACATTTTAGTATGTATTGTTGTTGTATTGTTTGTTGTCCAGGCGAGGACGGCTGCTCGTCGCTGTGCTGCGGGCGAGGGTACAGCACGGAGCGGCGCGCGCTGGAGAGGCAGTGCCGCTGTCGCTTCCACTGGTGCTGCCGCGTGTCCTGCGACACCTGCGTCGCGCGCACCGAGACGCACGTCTGCAACTGACCGCACATGGAGCCAGTGATGACGTCTTCTGTAATGAGTGTCTGTCCATGCTGTTACGCAATTATCGTATTATATCCATAGACAGGTAGCTGCACAAGTGGTTACCTTTCTTGAACCGTATTAGCGCTCTATCGCTAAGCTGTCAGGACTCAAGTAATATTCTCCGAAGATAAGGAGTTTGATTATTACGCATGTGTGTGTCTTACTATATTTTTGTGAATGGACTTGAACATAGTGTTAATAATAAATTAAGTAATTTATAGAACAGTGACGAGATTGTGAATATTTGTGATAAAAGCATAATAATAATATTGTTTAATCATCCAAGTGCAAGGTTCTTGTGTGAATGAAGTATGTCGTCTGAGACGGAGACGTTGTTTCACAATTTCTAACATGTTTGGAAAGTGTGTTTTGTCGTAACTTGCCTTTGTACTTCTTAATGTTAATAAAAATAAACTATTATATGCATCAGATCATTAAATATTTCATGTGACAGTTATTTATAACCACCGATACATTCTCACATTCCTATCACATAACTACTGTATAATAACTGAAAAAAATTGTGTACACAACAAGCACTTCAAGCAGCTGTGTGCGTATAGTACGGTTAACTGCACGTCAGTAGTAACACTCGAGCGACGACAACACTCCAACTTGTACGAAATAAAAGCGGAGTCGACGTCAAACTGCTACCATACACGTGCGGTTGATTGTACTTGCAGAACAAACAAAACCACTGCAGCGTATACACTTGTAAAGGATTGACTCACTGTAAGTACTTACCGAATACTAACTCCAGTCGCTTTAATACTGCATTGTAAATATATTAATATCAAGTGAATGTACTACCTGTGTACAATTTTGTTTCCCAAAAGGCGATAGTATGGTCAGTGGGTCGTCTTAGGGGTATTTAACCTTTTGAACGCCAGAGCATAAACGCACGCGCGTACCCTCCACGCCAAGCCACAATTTTAAATATTTATGGTATACAAATAAAAACACACAAAAGTAATGATTTAATTGTTTATTTCGTGATAAAGTGCACCGCATTTTTTGTCACATATTTGTGTCGCTGCCGTACAGGGCACGCGCTTGCTTGTCACGTAGGTATATGTGACAATGGCGTTCAAAAGGTTAAATAATATTGTCGTCAATGCGCCATTTATTGGCATGTGATTGTCGGACAAACTCATGTTAACATAATTAATATTATGCTGCGTCTACATTGAATTGTGAGATTGTGACGGCCATCATAAATACGCGTGGCAAAACTAATGTCACTCTGCGACCCAACCCGAGGTCCCATACAGAATGCCACGACTCCCGTCCAAATTATGCGTGACCTTGGACATAGAGAATGAACTGAGCGTTAGTCCGTCGATTACTAATTCGTAAAAAAGTAACTACAAAAAAAAAGCCTCACAAAAGTAACCACTCTGGAAAGAGCAAAAGCGGCTGTGCGGAGATCACCTGCAGGCTGCAGTACTACTTAACTAAAGAGACAACTACTGGCCGCAGTGGCCGCACATTCGCTCCGTCTCCTCGTACTTGTCGGCCTGTATTCACTGCACAACTGGTTAAGGAACGCTCAGTACATTCTCTATATGTCTATGAGCGTGTCTGTTGCATGGTCTGTTGCATGGACGTAATATACACACATCAAAAGTGTCTAGGGATCAACATATATTTTTGCAATAACTTTTCTCCTGATTGATATTAATTAAAATTTTCTTTAAGGATTCATCAAATAAAGTGTTTTCGTGTGTCACAGTAACGATAAACCAAGTCACCTTTGCATTAATAAAGAAATTTGCCATTTTCCTAATAAAGGGATTTTTGACATTTGAACCACTAACACAAAAGTTCGAAAAAAAGACTGAAATAACAGTTTTCTTTAAAATTTTATTGGGTAACTTAAACAATTAATAATCCGTGTTTCTACCGCGAACACTAACAACACAAGAACATCGGTTTGGCATACTCAAAATGAGTTCATCCAAATCACGCTGTGGAATGGCCGCCCATGTTCGTTGCAACAACAAAAAAAGGTCTTCTTGCGACTGGATACCCTCCATATTCGGCAGAGCTCTTCTCTGTAGCATATCCCATGCATGCTCAATCGGGTTCAAGTCTGGCGACTGAGCAGGCCAGGGCAGGACATTGATGTTAGCTGCGGCGAGAGTCTGTCTTACAACTCTTGCGGTGTGCGGTCGTGCATTATCATGCATTAACTGAAATAAGGGACCGATTTGCACTTGTAGAGGAACGATGACGTCTGATACAATCGTCTCAGCATAAATTTGAGCGTTGAGGTTGCCTCTGATCCAAATCAACTCAGTTCTTCCGCCGATCCAAATACCCGCCCATACCATGATGGTTCCACCACTATAAGGATGGACTTCCTGGCAGGATTTTAATCGCTGTTGGCGTCCAGGGGTTCTCCAGTGTCGTATACGTCTTGTATCCGGTCTCATACCAAAACGAGACTCATCAGAAAAGCACACGAAACGCCATTGTTCTTCTGCCCAATTTCTGTGTTCAAGAGCCCATTGATATCGAATCCTACGATTGTGCATTGCTATAGGTGGTACCCGTAGCGGTCTTCGGGAATGAAGGTTCACTTCATGCAAGCGGTTTCTCACTGTTTGGTCGCTAATTAAGTTCCCTGAAGAGTGATGAAGCCTCACGGCTAACATCATGGCGGTTATTGTTGGAGCTCTTCGAGTTAAGATTTGAATGTATCGGTCTTGTCTCCGTGTGGTGCAGCGATACCGTCCTCCATGGCGCTCAGCCACGGTACCAGTGCTTCGGTAACGTGTCCAAAGTCGACTGATAACACTCTGACTTGTATTCAGAGCTAAAGCCACAGTACGTTGCCGGGAACTAGCTTCTATCATTCCCACGGCTCTGAGCATTTCTTCCCTGCTTAAATGACGTCGCCGCTCCAAAATAACGTTGGTTTTAATCAGTAGTAGGGAAACAGTAGCACTAATAATGTCTTCAATGCGTTGTATGTTTTTATAGGGAAAATATTGACAGCTGATTTTCATCTTTTACTCGAATTTGATTCACAGTTCCTGATTCAAATTATGAAATGCACCAAAAAGGATCCATATAAATTTATAAAATCATAAATTTATTACAAAGCCACATCTCAATCTCAAGAAATCCGCATAAAAATGCTTGATCCCTAGACACTTTTGATGTGTGTATATTACGTCCATGGTCTGTTGCCGTCGCCACAGAGTGCACAGAGTGCCGTCGCGTCGGCGTCGGTTTGTACGGAGTATTGTTCGTTGAAATGTCACAAAATAATGTGTTCGCAGCATTGACTTATACAAGGTGGGCCAAAAGAAGTCATCCGATGTTGTTTGGCTCTCTTTTTTTTATAAATGAAAAACTTCGATTCTGTTTTTTGATTATGTTTATTTGAACCTTTAAAATTTTATTGGTCAAGTCGAGAAGATTATATCGGCCAAATGGGCGCCGTCACAATTGATTGCCATACGGGCTCGTTTTATGGCATTTTTCATCACTTCGGCGAGAACTTCGGGCGACAGATTCTCGCACTCGTGTCGAATGTTGTCCTTGAGGACTTCCAGAGTCTCGGGCTTGTTCACGTAAACACGGGACTTCAAAAAACCCCACAAAAAATCTGGAATGCTTAAATCGGGCGATCTTGCGGGCCA
Source organism: Oligia latruncula (assembly GCA_948474745.1). NCBI lineage: Eukaryota > Metazoa > Arthropoda > Insecta > Lepidoptera > Noctuidae > Oligia > Oligia latruncula. The sequence continues at coordinate 133,269 of OX419707.1, read as the reverse complement.
GTGCAAATCACCAAAACGAGAGATGAGGCGACCCGGGAACGCTGCCTTCAGAATATCGGTTGTGGCTCGCGCAGTGTGTGCCGTTGCTCCGTCCTGTTGGAACCACATGTCCCTCAATCCTAATTCGTACAATTGCGGCAGAAAAACTCGGTTAACATAGCCCTATAGCGCGCGGTCGATGTTTCCGGCGACAGCTCGACATCCTCGGCAACAGCGGCGATATTCTCGGCAGAACGGGTGCTCCGGGGGCGGCCACTCTTGGCAACGTCTCGTGTGGTCCCATACTCTTCAAGGTTGGTGGCCAAACGGCGCAGTGTTTGCGCAGTCGGTGTCGGACGGCCGCGCGGGGAATCGGCGACGGAATTCGCGTTGCGTCAACACCACAGACGAATTGTTACGCAAAAAATTAAACACGATTATTCCGCGTTCTTGGGGAGTGTATCGCCCCATGGCTTGTTCACTTGTATTCTGCATCTGTCTAGTCCACAAATGTCAAAACAGATTTGACATTGGCGGCCATTTTAAAAAATGAGAGCATCTTCCAATAGGGTGATTTCTTTTGCCCCACCCAGTATATTACTAGCTGTTCGCAGCCTTACAGTTTTCATATTTGTGAAATTCTATTGATTGTCGTAATGTATGGTTGTCAGCGCGAGGTTTGATGTGCATTTATTGTAAGTACCGACGGCTTTAATACGTGTTAGCTGTAAGTATTGTTTGTGTAGACGTAAGAGAGAACATTCCGATAGACGTAACTTAACTTATTCACGCACCGGCGACTCGGCGAATAAACGTTTTACCACCAAACATGGCCTATTATTGTATCACTGAGTCCTACATAACCTACCTAGCCAGCTAGCTTTTATACCAGAACACATTCAGGAAGGGACCTACCTCACTATATTATTGTATCACTGAGTCCTACATAACATAACCTACCTAGCCAGTTAGCCTTTATACCAGAACACATTAAGGAAGGGACCTACCTCACTATATTATTGTATCACTGAGTCCTACATAACCTACCTAGCCAGCTAGCCTTTATACCAGAACACATTAAGGTAGGGACCTACTTCACTATATTGTTGTATCACTGAGTCCTACATAACCTACCTAGCCAGCTAGCCTTTATACCAGAACACATTCAGGAAGGGACCTACCTCACTATATTATTGTATCACTGAGACCTACATAACCTACCTAGCCAGCTAGCCTTTATACCAGAACATATTAAGGAAGGGACCTACCTCACTATATTATTGTATCACTGAGTCCTACATACCCTACCTAGCCAGCTAGCCTGTATACCAGAACATATTAAGGAAGGGACCTACCTCACTATATTATTGTATCACTGAGTCCTACATAACCTACCTAGCCAGCTAGCCTTTATACCAGAACACATTAAGGAAGGGACCTACCTCACTATATTATTGTATCACTGAGTCCTACATACCCTACCTAGCCAGCTAGCCTTTATACCAGAACACATTAAGGAACGGACCTACCTCACTATATTATTGTATCACTGAGTCCTACATAGCCTACCTAGCCAGCTAGCCTTTATACCAGAACACATTAAGGAACGGACCTACCTCACTATATTATTGTATGACTGAGTCCTACATACCCTACCTAGCCAGCTGGCCTTTATACCAGAACACATTATGGAACGGACCTACCTCACTATATTATTGTATCACTGAGTCCTACATACCCTACCTAGCCAGCTAGCCTTTATACCAGAACACATTAAGGAACGGACCTACCACACTATATTATTGTATCACTGAGTCCTACATACCCTACCTAGACAGCTAGCCTTTATACCGGAACACATTAAGGAAGGGACCTACCTCACTATATTATTGTATCAATGAGTCCTACATACCCTACCTAGCCAGCTAGCCTTTATATCGGAACACATTAAGGAAGGGACCTACCTCACTATATTACCTATTGTAATACTGAGTCCTACATACTCTACCTAGCCAGCTAGCCTTTATACCGGAACACATTAAGGAAGGGACCTACCTCACTATATTAAAGAGGACGAATTGGTGATTGCATTATCTACATTTCTAGGTACTGGAAAATACTCAAGAAAAGAAAAATGAATGTTATTTTCTCTCGCCTCTCATGCACGAGGTTGTGGGTTCAAACCCGGGCAAGTACCAATGTTATATACATAGGTAAGTACATAAAATACTTCATCAACCTATAATGTTTCCACTGCTGGAAGACAGGCATCCTCTATAGAAGGAGTGGGCCGCAATCCGCCACGTGGCCGCGTGGGCCCGGTGCGGGTTGGTAGATGTCTTCGAATATAAGTCGGTCTTCTCACGATGTTTTCCATCACCGCACCGTTTTGAAATCAGTGGTGATGAAATAAATTAGAATACACAAACACACACGTCTACTTCCTTAACGTTGGACGTAAGTCCGGGCCGCTACCACTGCACTGGGCCGTAACTGCTTCAATACCAATATGATTGTTTCAACTCATATGAGTAAGGAAGGTATGGGTGAGGAAGTACATTATGTAGGTACTTCCTGAGTTTATCTTGGACATTACTGACAGTATCAATGTGATTGTTTCAACTCATATGAGTAAGGAGGGTATGGGTGAGGAAGTACATTATGTAGGTACTTCCTGAGTTTATCTTGGACATTACTGACAGTATCAATGTGATTGTTTCAACTCATATGAGTAAGGAGGGTATGGGTAAGGAAGTACATTATGTAGGTACTTCCTGAGTTCATCTTGGACATTACTGACAGTATCAATGTGATTGTTTCAACTCATATGAGTAAGGAGGGTATGGGTGAGGAAGTACATTATGTAGGTACTTCCTGAGTTTATCTTGGACATTACTGACAGTATCAATGTGATTGTTTCAACTCATATGAGTAAGGAGGGTATGGGTAAGGAAGTACATTATGTAGGTACTTCCTGAGTTCATCTTGGACATTACTGACAGTATCAATGTGATTGTTTCAACTCATATGAGTAAGGAGGGTATGGGTAAGGAAGTACATAATATGTACTTCCTGAGTTTATCTTGGACATTACTGACAGTATCAATGTGATTGTTTCAACTCATATGAGTAAGGAGGGTATGGGTGAGGAAGTACATAATATGTACTTCCTGAGTTTATTTGGACATTACTGACAGTATCAATGTGATTGTTTCAACTCATATGAGTAAGGAGGGTATGGGTGAGGAAGTACATAATATGTACTTCCTGAGTTTATCTTGGACATTACTGACATCGGCGAAGTAAAACATCACCACAAGAAAGCTGGACTTATAGTTAATATAAAACCTGAAATCGCCTCCGTCTCCGTCTTGAGCAAGCGTGGTGAGCAAGCGTGGTGAGCAAGCGTGGTGATCACTGCTCGTGTCTTCTCTGTACGACAAGAGGCCTCTGCCCTGTCGAGGCACAGTATTATTATTATTATTTTCTTTTAGTTGCCGACTATCAACATGAAATAGACCTTTAAATGGCAAGACAAAGTGACGCCGGCATTCGAGTCAGGACCACGTCAGGAGCTGTCGGTGCAGCGTGCAGCGGTGGTCAGGCGAGCGTAGTACACGACGACGACGCGCGACGGTACGAGAGACTGGATGTCCAACGTTACGGAAGATAACGAGTGGTTACAATAAAGTATAATAATGGAACGAACACGTTTAATAGTCCTGCACCTAGATATCAGGCTAAGTTAGTGTTTTATTTGCTAGAAATAACTATTATCATTAAACACATGATCATCGAGTTCTCCCACTGGAGGTTTCGTTGGTCTAGTCTATATGTATAGTGGTCGAAAGCGTGACTGACTACTGTGCGTGGGGTCCTGGGTTTGACCCCAGGGTCAATCAACTCAGCCTATCGTAGTTCACTGCTGGACATAGGCCTCTCTCATGCTTCACCACAACACCCTGCCCTACGCATCCAGCCTGTCCCAGCTACCTTTTGAGGACGTCTGTCCATCAATCAGCTGGTGGTACCGTCCCCAGAGTAGCACAGTGTAATGTGAATAGGGTTTTCCATCTGGAATTTCTCTCTATTACATGGGATCTATTTAATTCATTCATTCACTCAGAGACAACGCACATCCTAAATCCTGGGTCTAGCTAGAACAAAGAGAATATAACCACGGTTATATCGTCGTTGAGCTAGAACAAAGAGAATATAACCACGGTTATATCGTCGTTGAGCTAGAACAAAGAGAATATAACCACGGTTATATCGTCGTTGAGCTAGAACAAAGAGAATATAACCACGGTTATATCGTCGTTGAGCTAGAACAAAGAGAATATAACCACGGTTATATCGTCGTTGAGCTAGAACAAAGATAATATAACCACGGTTATATCGTCGTTGAGCTAGAACAAAGAGAATATAACCATGGTTATATCGTCGTTGAGCTAGAACAAAGAGAATATAACCACGGTTATATCGTCGTTGAGCTAGAACAAAGAGAATATAACCACGGTTATATCGTCGTTGAGCTAGAACAAAGAGAATATAACCACGGTTATATCGTCGTTGAGCTAGAACAAAGAGAATATAACCACGGTTATATCGTCGTTGAGCTAGAACAAAGAGAATATAACCACGGTTATATCGTCGTTGAGCTAGAAGCATGACATTTTGCACAAGAGTTCCTTATAAAAGTGAGCCTAGAAAAGGATTTATGAAAATTCATCCCTTGAAGGGGTTAAATAGGAGATGAAAGTTTCTATAGAAATTCGTTCTTTTTGCCGTTATGATATATCATCGGACACAGGGCTTTTGTACGTACCATAACTGGTGAAATGTACGCGAACTATAAACCTCTGCTTACCCGTTTGTTACGTTCCGTCGTGGTTTTATGGTTAGGTTATTATAATTCTCCCGCAGGAATGTTCACAACACGTATGCAAATACAATAGATAGGTATGCACCTAAAGTTGCGAAGTATGCTCGTTAAAAGTTGTCCACGCGTTGTCAATGTCCTCAGCGGTGCGCCCGCGGTGGCCGCGGTGGCGGAACACTATGTTGCGACGACACTGTCGACTGTCGAATAGCGCAGTGTCAGTGTATTGTTGAAACTTATAACAAACTCATTACGAAGTTTCGAGTATTGTGGAATACTTACTTGGAAATTCTACGAGCTTAGTTAGGAGGCCGCCGCGCGCCGGGCGCGTTTGTAAAGCAAACTAGTGTGTATTTATTCCGATTGGATTACAGAATACTAGGTTCCCAAATATTTTGATATTTTGAATGGACACTGATTTAAAGACGAGTTATGAGAAAAATAAGTTTTCTATAGAATTTTGAAATTCCTCATATCTCGTCTTTATCTGGTCCTTTTAAAATAATCGGAATAAATACACAATATGTTTGATTTACAAATTATTTTGGTAAGTATTACGTTTGTATGAACTACGCATGCTACGAATAATTTTTACCGACTTCAAAAAAAAGGAGGTTAATTCGACACGTATGTATGTAATATTATTGGAATTGCATTATATTCACTTGTGACAATGTATAGGACCAAACGAATATGACAAAAATTTTATAGACGTATGTTTGTATAACGGTGAAGGAAAACATCTTGAGGAAACCGGCATCTCCTAGAACCAAAAATTCGAAGACATGTGACATCTACCAACCCGCACTGGGCCCGCGTGGTGGATTACGGCCCACTCCCTCTCACCGAGAGGAGGCCTGTGTCCCAGCAGTGGGAACATTATAGGCTGATTGTGATGATGATGATGTGTGTATGTTTGTCCAAGCATTTCTCCGCAACTATTAATCGGATCGTGACCATTTTTTTATTGGCTTACAATTAGGTACTTCAACTTAGGGAACAGTGCAAGTTTCATCAATATCGATTCAGTCATTTTCAAGATAAGGACTAATACGTGTAAGTGTGCCTGGGTTATTGATACGAGCTACGGGTGTAGTGTCAAAGGGAAAACATCTCAAAACCTTGGTCAAATTCTAGTGCAAAAACTAAAAATTACGAAAATAAAGTACTTAATTAAAAAAAATAAACCGAGTTCAAAAAGAAATTAACTCTAAATTATGAAATAACTTTAATTTTGGAAGTCGGTGTCTTTGGAATCTGTATTTTTTTATAGTTTTAGTTTTTTAACACCGACTTCCTACGCATGCTACGCTACGCCCGTTTGTCTACTCATGTGGCTACGCCGCGCCGACCCCTTAATATTACATCTATTTGCCACCGACTTCCTACGCATGCTACGCTACGCCCGTTTGTCTACTCATGTGACTACGCCGCGCCGACCCCTTAATATTACATCTATTTGCCACCGACTTCCTACGCATGCTACGCTACGCCCGTTTGTCTACTCATGTGGCTACTCCGCGCCGACTCCTTATTTTTTTTTTTTTTTTTTTATAAAATACGTTGCCCCACACTAGGAATTTCTCCTGTATTGTGGGTGCGTTTACAAACATTTAAACTCACATACACAAACAACAATATTACATCTATTTGAGAATAATCCAAACATTTATTTATTTATTATTTATTAAACATACACACACTATCATTACAGGATGATCCCAATACGATAGTACAAGTACAACATACAAGTTTTATTGCAGTAGCAACATTTTTAATTTTAGTAGGTACTTAAATACTAGTTTTTATAGACTGGCAACACTGTAAAGAAATGTTCTCTGTGCGCCATGAACGTTTTTGCTCTTGTATTAAAATTAAAACCCATTCTGGAAATAGGTACACAATGCTAAAAAAGGTATTAAAAAAAAAAAAACCCGACTGCGGTAAAAAACTTAAGTTAAAAGAACTGAAAAGCTAAAAACAAGCCCATTTTAAATTAAATAAAAGTTGGAAGCAGGCGGGACCCATACCATTTTTATTATATTTTCAAATTCAAATGGGTCCCGCCTGCTTCCAACTTTTATTTAACTTGTACGTACTCGATATGTAGTATATGTACAGACGCCAGCACATCAAGTTACTACAATCTGTCAGATTTCTTTAATAGATTTTCGACTTTATTGCTAAAGCATAAGGTTCAAGGTTGATTGGGAAAATCTGACAGTTTCGGGTAGGTTGACCTGCTGGCGTCTGTACATATGTAGGTACTCGATAGGTTTTGAGAAAAAAATTGTTTTTTTGAAGACACGTTTGGCATTGCGCCAAAAATCGGCCATTTTTTTTTTTTTTAATTTTGATATACCCTGTGTTACTCGCACAATTAAGACGAATCTAACGGCACCTCTCAAGTTGAAATCGATCAAGCCGTTTAGGCTACAGATCGTGCCAAAGAGATATACATACATAGTAGTCGCCATATTGAATTTTCACTAACGTCATGTCTTTAGTGACACTCGCCGGACTAAGAGGAATCGATTGACGTGTGAATCATAATAAAAATCGGCCCAGGCGTTTGGTCTGTATAGTGCTTCAAAGGAACATACAAACATACATATGATAAACACATTACCACTCCTTTGCGTCGCGCAGTCGGGTAAAAATCAATCAGCATTTTATTGCTACAACATCCTTACTCCATACACCATCCAAAGATTTTATTTAAATGCAAATGTTTTCATTCTGATTCTGAATGCATGTACCTACCTAGCTCTCGTTCACACACACGCCACGGGACGACCCGGACGACTACATTAATACTGTTAACTAATGTCTGTTGAGTATAATATTAGAACTTAGTAGAGTAGAGTAAGGGCCATCGCAACAATGAGTCACTTTGTGAGCTCTCTCAGTTATGAGAATAAAATTATAGGCGCACGTGCAGACAGGTAAATCACTGAAAATGCGTGTTTCGTACAAAAGCTGTGCAAAGACTTTGTTTCAGTTGAATTCAGCAACTCTCGTCGTGGCTATAAATTAGCGTGGCACATCGCAAACGCTGCGGGTTGGCGACGGCGCGGCGGCGACGTGTCGTGAGCATGCCGCGAGCGTGAAGCGTGCGTACCGCGTGCGTGCCGGCGTGTGGAGCCGCCAGATAGCGCGCATAACTCATGTCACGCGCCTCGTGCAAACTACTCATAATATCAGAAAATTACACTACACTGGAGACACAGAAGGATGCCTGCCTACACTCAAAATGAATCAGGATTTTTCAGAAGTTTAATAGGCTATGGATTTTTGTGTGGAAGACAGTTTGACGACGCGATCGCCTTTAAAAGGTAATGTTTCTGGCAATAAGATAGATTTTATAGTTACAATCTATGACTTGGTTACACACAATTGATAAAACCTATACGGTTAACACCTAACTGCAAATGCATAGGTAGGTCATACGTACTTACTAACACAAAATACAGATAATACAGAAGACAATCTACATACAAAGTGCGCTCGAGCAACGCACACACGTTATCTCGGAGTGGTTGGGAAAAGTGCGAGCGCGGGTGCCATCCGCTTGAGATTACATATATATATTGTGTTATTTTTAGTGCCATTTGATAGGTTTAGGTCTAAAACGGATAGGGCAAAATAAATTGTGTAAATAGTACCTAAAATCAGTCAATAGTATCAACCTAGTGCATCAAAATATTCAAGGATTTATGAACAAAGAATTAGAAGTAGAATTATTTATGAATTTTAATAGTATTGACATACTTTGTATAACAGAACATTGGCTGAAAAGCCGCCAGTTCTTGTTCAATTTTAATAATCACCAGGTTGGTAGTTCGTTTAGCAGAACAAATGCTATACATGGTGGCTCATTAATTTTAGTAAGTAACCAGCTCAAATTTAAAGATCGTATAGATATTGTGAGCCTATCAGTTGAGCGTACGGTTGAAATTGCCTGTGTAGAATTGGAGCACTCTATTGTATTAAGTGTGTATCTAGACCCCCTTCAGGATTGTATGATTGCTTTGAAAAGGTAATGGATGAAGTGTTACACAGGATTTGTAACTCAAACAAGTCCGTTATCATTTGCGGTGATTTTAATGTCAATTTATTAGAAAACTCAGGTTCTTGTAGTAAAATTTTAAGTCTGTTTCAGTCCTACAATCTTCTAAACCTATTTTTGGAGCCCACAAGAATAACCCCTACTAGTGCCACATGCCTAGATAATATATATACAGATATTATACCAAGCCACAAACAAATTATAACTTTACTAGATTCTGATCATTGCGGGCAAAGGATTACTATTCAAAATCAAAACAAAAAAGTGGCTAAAAAGGATATCACTGTTAACCCCAAAACTGCAAGTCGCTTGGAGGCTTTTAAAGTTAAACTCATTGATAAATTACCAGTTTTGTCTATTCATGCTGATCCTAATCATCTTTATGATAATTTTTTTAATGTATACTGTAAACAATTTGATTCCACCTTTATTCCCAAGACTATTTCGGTTAATAGTAATGCATCGTTTAGTGATTGGGCTACCATTGGTATTCATAAAAGTAGAACACGGCTTTATGAACTGTACAATGAAAGGACTTATATTAACACTGATGAATTTAATTTGTATGTTAGAAATTATTCAAAATTATTTAAAAAAGTTTGTTATATGGCCAAGTCACGTTATTTGGGTTCAAAGATTAAAAACAGCAGTAATGTAATTAAAACGACTTGGAATATTATTAATAGTGAAACGGGAAGATCTAGTAACCGAAATACTGACTACAGCCTGTCTATTAATGACAACATAATAAAATCAGACGCACAAGTCGCCGAGGCATTTGAAAATTTCTTTTCAGATATTCCCGTTTCAACTACTAAATCACTAAACTCATCACCTTCTGTTGCTGAGTCTTTGCTTAAAGAAAATGTTAATGGTTGCGATTCGGAATTTCATTTTGAATATATTACCTGTAGAGATATAATTAAAACCTTTCACACTTTAAATGTAAAAAAGACTGCAGATCTGTGGGGTAATTCTGTAGAAGTAGCCAAGTCTATTATTGACATTGTAGCGCCTACTCTAGCTATTATCTTTAATAGTTGTATTGACAATGGGGAGTTTCCTGACCTTATGAAAAATAGTAAAATAATACCTTTGTTTAAATCAGGTAGTACATCAGACCCCACAAATTATAGACCTATTTCTGTACTACCTACCTTTAGTAAAATTTTTGAGAAATTAATTTTAGACCAAATGCAAAGATTTTTTAATAAACATAAATTATTACATAGCAAACAGTTTGGTTTTACAAGGGGTCGTTCAACTACTGATGGCCGGCGTTGAACTATTAGGACATATTTATAATGCATGGGAAGATAAATGCTATGCCTTGGGCATCTTTTGTGATGTGTCCAAGGCATTCGATTGCGTTCTTCACGAAACGTTAATCAGGAAACTCCGCCACTACGGAATCCGAAACACTGCTCTGGATCTTCTTATTTCATACTTGAGTAAAAGGATTCAGAGCGTTGACGTTAATGGAAAAAGATCACCCGGATCTATAGTAACAATGGGAGTCCCACAGGGCTCAATTCTTGGTCCTTTCTTGTTTCTCATTTATATTAATGACTTGCCGTACCTCATAAAGGATCATCATGATATAGTGTTGTTTGCAGATGACACTTCTCTTTTGTTTAAACTTAAACGTCAGCAGTTGGTTACTGACGATGTAAATAGCGCGATCTCGAAAGTAGTCCACTGGTTCAATGTTAATAATTTGCTTCTAAACGAGAAGAAAACCAAATGCATTAAGTTTACGCTACCCCACGTAAGGCAGGTGAAAACTAATGTGTTGATAAATGGCGAGGAATTGAATCCTGAAGACAACACAGTATTCGTGGGCATAACTTTGGATGCTAAGCTTCAGTGGGGTCCACATATAGATAAATTGTCAAAAAAGCTAAGTTCTGCAGCATACGCTGTTAGAAAAATTCGAAATTTAACTGATATAGAGACTGCTCGTTTAGTGTACTTTAGCTATTTTCATAGTGTAATGTCGTACGGTATTCTATTGTGGGGAAATGCCGCCGATATTCAGACTATCTTTGTTTTGCAGAAGCGAGCTGTTCGATCAATTTATAAATTAAGTCCGAGACACTCTCTCAGAGACAAATTTAAAGAGATTAATGTAATGACTGTGCCTTCTCAGTACATTTATGAAAATCTTTTATATGCCCATAAAAATATAAAATTGTAAAAAATACAGTGATATCTATATCTATACATATAATAAATCTGTAGACGAGGCATTTCTGTACATTGAAAATATAAAAAAAAAACATAGTTGGGGTGTTATAGGATAACCAACAGATGCCATTTCATCAATTTTTAGAATTTTTGTCTGTTTGTCTGTTTGGATGTGACAAAATTTGATTTGAACAGGTTCAACGTAAAAAGTACCAAACCAATATGGTTAATTTTTATACTCAAATATAGTGTAGAACTCGGAGTAGTGATTAGTTTTGGTTTCATCGCAATCGCTTCACTGTATCAAAAGATATAATCAATTTAATGTATTCTACAACAACTTTCATTACCAAATCAAATCACTTTTATTTGTTAACACAGGTAAAGAAATATAGATCTTGAGTTTGTTGAACAGAACGCTGTGTTATGCCAGGAGGCGTACAAATATGGTGTGCATCTAGCTCAATATTACGAATTTAAAACGATGTTTGAAAATCATGCATAATTAAAATTTCAAAATAAATTAACAATTATATAATATTATTTAAAAAACAAACATAAATTGAGTGATGTCAGATTTAAATGAGGAATTATTTAGTTATAAATGTCAAAAAAATAAAATTAAAATCTAAGTAAGTCTGATTAATTGAAAATGTCAAAAATAATTAAGTGAGTAAGTTGGATACACGTAATGACATCTATTGGCGCTTTATAGTACTAACGAAAACATAATTATTGTGTTTATAACATTATTATGTGAATAATCACGTCATGCAGGCTTACCTATAAGATGATTATCACAGTCACTTCTGCCTGTGTTATTTGAAAAAGTAATGATAATGATTACATAATATAATGTTAATCGCTTTCGATTGTTGGTTGATTAGTGGCGCTAAAAGAATTTCAAATAAAAAGTGAGGATAATGTAAGATAATATTATGTAATGTGGTGTTCTGAGTGATAAAGATTGCAATGATAAATGATTTTATTTTTGTAAGTAGGTTTGTACAAACACTTTTACACGTCAATCATGTTTTTATTTTTTAAACTAGATGATGTCGGCGTTTCCTATCTGACTGCTCTGAGAAGAAAGGCCGAAACAAACACACACACGGGCAACTTTATGTAGGAGCTCTTTCGAGGGGCAAGCAACCTTTCTAACATTGTTAACAGAGAAGCATTTTCTTAGTGACATAAGGTTTTAAGATCATAATTATCATACTTTCATAGTTTTTTGCTTTTTTTCCCGATTTTTTTTAAATTTCTTTACCATGATAACGCTTCAACGCACACCTCAAGACGGGCTGTTGATTTATTGAGTATAGGTTCGGCAAGTGCACACCCTTTTTTTTTGTTTCCGGGGTGGAAAATCTTCATGGATGTCCGCCGCCCTGGGACGGACGGCGAGGTCTGTCAGGCTCTTACTGACTAAAAATCACCCCAGTGTTCTGTCTCACACCTACGCCGGGGGTTGCGGGACCGTACGATCCTTCCGCAACCCCCGACTGGTGACGTCAAAGAGGGGCGCGCGTGGAATACTACGCGCCGCCAGCTCAAGTCCTGATGTGTTGGCGATGACAGACGTACCCGAATTCGTCGCCCCTGGACCCATTTAGGGGGGGCTGGAAGAGGGCGTTGTACGCCCTCCGCCGACGCCCGATGCGCCTACTGCGGGCCGGGTGAGTGGATGAGATCTCCCTCTCCCTTTCCACAGCCTCCTTCTGCGAGACGACCGTTTCGCAGAAGGAAACCACCGCGTCTCAGGACTCTTCGCTGCCGTCGACTCGACTACGGCTGGCAGCGATACGTCAAGGTGCACACCCAATACAAGTAGCACTGCCATGTCGTAAAAAGGTATTGTAAATTATGTCTTCGAGACAATAACAAAATTTTTAGCCATTGTCTTGGTTAAAACCATATCGACCCTTTTTTTTCGGATGGGAAATCATCAAATGATCCCTCCCGCTCTGGGTGGAGCGGAAGGGAGTGTCAGACTCTTACTGACTAAAACCCAGCTACCCATTACTCTCCGCCCGCAGGCCCGCGCCTACGGTGGCCGGGAGTCGTCACGCGGCTCCCGACGCCCGGAGCGTCTCCCACGGTGGCTGGGACGGGAGGCTCTCTCCCTAAGCCATCCCGCCACCTCCTTTGCTAGCATGACTGCTTCGCAGAAGGAGGTGACTGCCTCCCTCCCTCTCGCCCCGGACCATGCTTGCATGGCCGGACGCGAGAGGTCGCCGCCGCTGCCGATCGCCTCTACGAGGACACGGCGGTGCTCCGCACAAGCGGGGCAGACCTCCACCGTGTGCTCCACCGTGTCCTCTGGGCGATCCTAGCAATGGTGACACCCGGGCGTTTCCTCCCGCCTGATGATGTGCAGGAACCTCCCGAAACTTCCGTGTCCGGTGAGGACCTGCGTCAGGCGGCAGGTGAGGGCGCCGTGGCGCCTCTCTAGCCACTCCTTAAAGAGGGGTCTTATCGCCGCTATCGCGGCGTGCCCTGCGCTGGGTAGCGACAGTCGCTCTTTCTATGCCGCCATGAGATCGCGCCGGAGATCTGTCCGCCGATTTGCCGCGGAAGCGGATCTTCCCCCCGGCGTAGTGCCTCCGCGCGCCACTCATACAGGCGCGCGAGGACTATCGCCTCCAGATCCCATGGCGGCCCCGGCCCGTTCCAGTTTGGGGGCCAAACGTCGGAAATGCACCATATCGACCCTCAAGGTATCTTATGGCTATCCACCAAGAGAGAGTTAGCAAATGTGGGCACAGGTTTACAGAATAAGTTAAGAAAGACTTCAAACTACTTTTCAGATAAACTTCAGTAGGTACGATTTAAGAGTAACACCATTGATGTATTCTTCCTTTTATCTTCTAGATTATATCGACGCTATGATAAAGTCTTAATATTGGTATGCAAGATATCTACAATACCAAGTTAAGAATTTCTAAATTTATCGCAGAGCAGCAGAGAAGAAGACAAGACTTATAAAAACTAACTTCAAACTTCACCTACTAATCTCAGATATACTTTAGATAAAATGGTGGTATGATTTTACGATTTATTCCGGTCTAACTTAGTATTCTAAAACAAATGGACATAATATGGCTATTTGGTCAGACAATCAGCCTCGAACAGGCGCTTTCATTTTTATTTATCCTCAAAAATCAAAGTGACACTTCGTCGCATTGTCATTACGAACCCTGAAGATGCAGTGACTGCTGTGCAGTCGAAAGGGCTATGGTTGAGAACCTCAGGCAAGGGAAAGGTTACCAGACAAGATCGAAAGATTTTTCCTTTTACACCTTTCCTAAGCGACACATTATTGTGTTCTGACATCCACGCGAACGAAGTCGCGGACACAGCTAGTCCATAATATAAATACTAGAAACAAACACAAATATGTTGTACCTACAACCAGGCTCAAGAAAATAGGTGGCTCGTTCAGATGCCAATGTATACGCTTTTACAATAAACTACCAAGCCACGTTCAAGATCTAAGCCTTAATAAATTCAAATCTTTCATTAAACGTAAGTTGTGCCAGAAAGCCTTTTATACCGTTAAAGATTAAATATTGAGGACAAAAAGGCTTGGGATTGAGCTGCTTCCAATTTCTGCATTTTGAATGATTTTTTTCTTTTTTATATACACATTGACATTGATGAATATTTTTTTTTTTAAATAATGACATTTGCTTACTTTGTAAAGTATTATATTATTTTTTCATTGTGAATGTGAAGACGATGTGGGTCATTTTACATACTTATATATATTTTTTTATTATTCTCTCTGTTCTGTTTTTTTTTTTTCATGGTCTGGCAGTTTGAGTAATTTATGTGGCCTACCCAAATGTCCTTTCTTTGGTATTGTTCGTCGAATCGTTGAGCTCCTTAAGTCTTGAGTTGAGCTGCACGATTTTTGACAAATGCGTGCACTGACTGGACAGGTCCTCTCAATCTGTGTGGTTCTTTCCTCAAAAGACCACCTCAGACATCGATCTACATGGTCTTCATATAACCTGACCAAGATTATGTCTGGACTTTAAAAGAGACTGTGACCTCTGAGTTTGTTTCGGCCTTTCTTCTCAGAGTAGTCAGATAGGAAACGCCGACTTCATCTAGTTTTAAAAAAAAACATGATTGACGTGTAAAAGTGTTTGTACAAACCTACTTACAAAAAATAAAATCATTTCATCATTTCATTTCATTTCATAATCCGTTTTGAAGTTATTAGGGATTTTCGATAGTGAAAATTGACAAATGTAAAATTTTATATGTTTTTGTTCTGTAAGTAATTTTTTTGTATTGTAAACTATGTTTATTGTTTTGTTTTAATATTGTAGAATAAGCTCAACAATAAATCAAACAACTAGACCCACCAAAATCATTTTCATGTAAAATGTTGCCAAGACGAGACCACATATGGCTCGCACTGCCAAAAAGTTATCAGATCTCATGTAGAGCCAAACTTCTAACTCTACACGGCCTAACTTCACAAACTCTACACCTTAGTCAAAATATGAGGCTTGGCCGTTTCGTTACTACAAAAAATATTGTATAACAGAAAAGTAATCAACAGTGAATAAATTTTTCACCATACGCCCATGTGATGGTAGCGAAACGGCCAAGCCACATATTTTGACTAAGGTGTAGAGTTTGTGAAGTTAGGGCGTGTAGAGTTAGAAGCTTGCCTCTACATGAGATCTGATTACTTTTTGGCAGTGCGAGCCATATGTGGTCTCGTCTTGGCAACATTTTACATGAAAATGTTTTTGGTGGGATTTCACATCTTTTTGAAAGTTGCTTATGAAATTTTTTTTTTTTTTTGAGGTTCTTTACTAAAAATCCTGAAATATGTAATTTATTATTTATTACAAGGAGTCCCTATATCAATTTTCAGAACTCTAGCATCAAAATTTGCGGAAGTCTTGTACAAACTTCCATCCCCTAGTATAAGGGGTTGGAGGGTAAAAGTTCCAAGTTTTAGAATTGTTTTGTTGTTTGTGTACTATTACTAGCTTACATACAAAATTTCAGCTTTCTAGGACTTCAGTAAGAACCTTAGAATATTGATGATCATCAATGAGTCAGTGACGAAATCGGGGTATTTTAGACTCACTCGACTAGAATCATTTCTATTTAGTTTTTTTTTGACGTTCAAAAGTGCCTTTAATGTGCCTATTTGAAATAAATGATTTGACTTTGACTTTGACTTAGATATCAATAAAATCTAAAGTATAAGAGCTATGCAATTGAAACTTTATAGGTTTAATAAGTCAACCACTGACATCATATCCCGAAAATTTTGTTTATCTGGTATAATCCAAACCCAAGTTATGAAGGTTCAAAAATACGACGAAGTGCTTCGAGAAAAGATAGGTAGTGCCCTTGCGCTTCGCTTGGCTCGTCTTGGCGGGGGCACTCCCGTGCCCCCAGATACGAGTGCCACTACCGCGATAGTTTTTTGTGCATAAGCCAAAGTTTACCTTTTCACACCTAAACCACTGAACGGATTTAGATAAAATTTGGCGAGGAGATAGATGGCATCCCCTAGCGCGACCGCCGGGCGTAGCTATGAAAAGTGAAGTACATAAGTACATGTGATTGCCTTCTGTACTATCTGTATTTTGTGCTACCAATAAGAACAGATTTTCAGGAAACAAAGACTAGACTTTGGTCGGCTTCGGTGCAGCAGTCGCAAGCGCTACTGCTGAAAACTAAGAAAGAAAGTATTTAATACTCGAAAGACTCGCACAGGAAGATCACAAACTACCTATATAACGATCATAGGAACAAAAAGAAATAAAAAACTTTTTAACAAAAAAAAACCGACTTCCAAAAATAACAATACAAAGTGAAAACCGACTTCAAAAAAAAACAAATTAAGTAACTCAAAATTATGAAATAACTAATTTCGGAAGTCGGTGTCTTTGGGATCTCTATTTTATTAACCCCCGACGCAAAAACGACGGGGTGTTATAAGTTTGTAGTTTTAGTTTTTTGCCACCGACTTCCGAAATTAAAGTTATTTCATAATTTTGAGTTAATTTCTTTTTTTTTAAGTCGGTTTAATTTTTTTAAATTAAGTACTTTTTTTTCGTAATTTTTAGTTTTTAACCCCCGACGCAAAAACGACGGGGTGTTATAAGTTTGACGTGTCTGTGTGTGTTGGGGTGTGTGTGTGTGTGTGTGTGTGGGGGTGTGTGTGTGTGTGTGTGTGGGGGTGTGTGTGTGTGTGTGTGTGTGTCTGTCTGTGGCATCGTAGCTCCCGAACGGATGAACCGATTTTGATTTAGTTTTTTTTGTTTGAAAGGTGTATTAGTCGGGAGTGTTCTTAGCTATGTTTGATGAAAATCGGTCCAAGATGGCCGCCGCTACAAAATGGCGGATAACATATTTTTTCACAATTCCCTCAATATGGGTATCAAATGAAAGGGCTTCAATAGTAAAATACTATACACTATAAGAAATTTCAAATCCAAGATGGCCGCCACAAAAAAGTGGTGAATTAAATTTTTTTTTCTCAACTCCCTCAATATGGGTATCAAATGAAAGGGCTTGACTAGTAGAATACTATACACTATTAAAATTTTGAAATCCAAGATGGCCGCCACCACAAAATGGCGAATTACATTTTTTTTCACAAATCCTTCAATATAGGTATCAAATGCAAGGGCTTGACAAGCAGAATAATTTACACTATATTGAAAGGGAATGAGGAATATTAACTACATAACGAAATGAAAACTTGAAAAATATAATAAAACAAAAAAATCTGTTTGACGGGTAAAAAACCTGATTAAACATCAAATCTTAAAACGGAAGAAAATAAAAGAAATGAAATACAAAAATTAAGGAGTCCCTACAAAAAGCATGAAATAAAAAATTAAATTAAAAATTTAAAAAACCCCCGACATAAATAAAATTAAGGAATTCCTACAAAAAGCATGAAATAAATTTGAAAAAATGTTATGGAAGTCGGGGGACCTCAGAATAGAAGGTGTTCCACAGAACGGTCCCCCGACTTCCATAAGATTTTTTCAAATTTATTTTTTTATTTCATGCTTTTTGTAGGAATTCCTTAATTTTATTTATGTCGGGAGTTTTTTAAATTTTTAATTGCACTAGAATTTGACCAAGGTTTTGAGATGACACTACACCCGTAGCTCGTAGGTATCAATAAGCCAGGCCGTCACACTTACACGTCGTTCCATATCTTGAAAATTACTGAATCGATTTTGATGAAACTTGCACTGTTCCCTAAGTTGAAGTAGGTAAATGTAAGCCAATAAAAAAAATAGTCACGATCCGATTAATAGTTGCGGAAATGCGTGGACAAACATACATACATACATACTTACCTACATACATACCTACGTCTATAAAATTTTGTATATTTTTGTTGTAAGCCCTAATAGATTGTCATAATATGACCATCTATTAGGGCTTCCAAACAAATATTGTGAATATAATGCAATTCCAATAATATTACATAGGTACATACGTGTCGAATTGATAACCTCCTTTTTTTGAAGTCGGTAAAATTAGCTTCAATTTCAGAAGTCGGTCGGTGTTTTTTGCCACCGACTTCCGAAATTAAAGTTATTTTTCACTTCGTAGTTTTTTTTGGAAGTCAGTTTTTTTATTTGTTTTTTTTTTTCTCTCTTTTGTGGGTCTGTCTATAATGTATCTAAGTTACAATAGCCTAATGTCAACTTGCTTATCGCCTTTTACAAATTATTGCTTTTCCCGGTGCAGGGACGTTAATTGTTGAGGAGTTCTCCTTGTATTCCACCATCAGCTCCATTTCACCATTCTCATCGCAACCCGTGAAATACTTATTATTGAGTAGTTCCAGTGGCCATTTGTGGTCTTCATCATCAGTTCCACTTCACCAAATGATGCTTTCCGAAAGCAAATGCACGAGTTACTATAAAAAATATCCAAATCGTATAAAGGTATGCACTATAATATTTGAAGAGTTCCTTCGATTTTTCCGGGATCCCATCATCAGATCCTGACCTGATAACAATGGGACCACCTGGAAAGTAGGTATACCCTTTCAAATAAAGAATTTTTGAAATCGGTCTAGCCGTTTTCGAGTAATCGGGGAACATACATAAAAAAAAAGATTAAGACGAACTGAGAACCTCCTCCTTTTTTTGAAGTCGGTTAAAAAACCAAAAGTACGAAGAGTGCGAAGTGAATGTATCATCGTTTCATTTATTTATTAATAACCAACTTAGATTAGCAGTTTGCAACACACTGTATACAAGTTTTTTTACCGACTTCAAAAAAAAGGAGGTTATCAATTCGATACGTATGTATGTAATATTATTGGAATTGCATTATATTCACATATGATGATCTATTAGGGCTTCCAAACAAATATACAAAATTTCATAGACGTATGTATGTATGTATGTATGCATGTATGTATGTATGTATGTATGTATGTATGTATGTATGTTTGTCCACGCATATCTCCGGAACTATTAATCGGATCGTGACCATTTTTTTTTTATTGGCTTACATTTTCTTCAACTTAGGGAACAGTGCAAGTTTCATCAAGATCGATCCAGTAATTTTCAAGATATGGACTAATACGTGTAAGTGTGACGGCCTGGCTTATTGATAAGAGCTACGGGTGTAGTGTCAAAGGGAAAACATCTCAAAACCTTGGTCAAATACTAGTGCAAAAACTAAAAATTACGAAATAAAAAGTAATTTAAAAAAATTAAACCGACTTCAAAAAGAAATTAACTCAAAATTATGAAATAACTTTAATTTCGGAAGTCGGTGGCATAAAACTAAAATACAGATCCCAAGACACCGACTTCCGAAATTAAAGTTATTTCATAATTTTGAGTTAATTTCTTTTTGAAGTCGGTTTAATTTTTTTAAATTACTTTTTTTTTCATCACTGTTTCTACGCCTTGCAAAGAGTTCGTAGATTTCCCATCAGGAATTTTATTTCTCAATGTCCCTGTCCCGTAGACTATTGGGCAATGGGCATGTGATGCGGAGAAATGAGGAAATTGTCGTAAGCACAGAGCACTTTTATAATAATGGTCCTATGGAAAGTTTTGGGTCTTACTGCAGGCTATTGCGCTGTCACAAAGATACATGTGTCGTAGTGCGGTTGGGTTAAAGTTAAAATGGATAAATTAATCGGAAATTGGAATAAAGCAGATACAATAGTAAAATACAGGGTGTTTGGAAGCTGAGTGCAAAGCTTTAAGGGAGTGAATTGTTACTCAGACATGCCACTGTTGAATTGTACCTTACGTATAGGTACCTACCTAATATTAACACTGGTATGAAGATTAGTCTCATCAGTCTACTCAAAGTGCGATAGCAAACTCGCGCAGTCTCTGTGTGAGCTGACTATCGCACATTGAGAAGAGTAAACCTTCTGCACCATCTAGATATCGTACTGCGGCCGCTCCGCGCTCTGGTCAGCCACAATGCCCACAATCTGTCGTAGCTAGCTTCCGGAATACTAAACAGATCCAATGACCCATTAGCAGCACAAGCGCCAAACTGAAACATTATACCATTATACCACCCCTGGCACACTCATCATTTTATCCAGGATTTAATCATTATTAAAGTTGTAGGTGAATATCCTGACCTACTTGAATGTTTCATGAAATAAAAAAAATTAAACTTTAACTTTTAACTTTAATTTTTAACTTTTTTTAATTTAAACTTTTATTTAATTTAAAATGTTTTTTTTTTTACTTTTCAGTTTTTTTAACTTAAAGTTTTCACCGCAGTCGGGTTTTTTATTTTTTTTTTATAACTTTTTTTTATTTCCAGCTTTTTAGTTAAAAAATGTGAAAGATTTCGCAGACGATTTCGTTCTTGGTACGTGTTTGTAGGGTTCCGTAGCCAAATGGCAAAAACGGAACCCTTATGGATTCGTCATGTCTGTCTGTCCGTCCGTATGTCACAGCCACTTTTTTCCGAAACTATAAGAACTACACTGTTGAAACTTGGTAAGTAGATGTATTCTGTGAACCGCATTAAGATTTTCACAAAAAAATAGAAAAAAACAATAAATTATGGGGGTTCCCCATACTTAGAACTGAAACTCAACATTTTTTTTTCATCAAACCCATACGTTTGGGGTATCTATGGATAGGTCTTCAAAAATTATAGATATTGACGTTTCTAATATCATTTTTTTCTAAACTGAATAGTTTGCGCGAGAGACACTTCCAAAGTGGTAAAATGTGTGTGTGTAACTTCTAAAATAAGAAAATGATAAAACTAAAAAAAATATATGATGTACATTATCATGTAAACTTCCACCGAAAATTGGTTTGAACGAGATCTAGTAAGTAGCTCGCCGCCGGTGAAAATTCTCGTACATACACTCGAAAAATATAACGCTCCTTCTGGCGCAGTCGGGTAAAAACCCGTTCAATGTAAAAATGTGACAATTTAATTATAATTTTCAAGTCTATAGAATGCTCACTGTGGCTAAGTTATAACAGCCGCACGGGTCGATCGATCAGGTTAAGCTACGCTTGCCGCGGTTGGTCCGCGGATGGGTATCTTTACATACCATAGACCCCTCTGTGCCTCGGAAAGCACGTTGGTCCCAGCTGTCATTCGTGGATCTTTGACAGTCGTTACGGGTCGTCAGAAGTCCGAAAGTCTGACAACCAGTCTTACCAAGGCGTTTCGTATTACCCAGTAAATGGGTTGTGGAGGCCAGCAGTCGCTCCATGTACAATACTGGTACTCAGCTGCATCTGGTTAGACTGGAAGCCGACCCCAACATAATTGGGAAAAGGCTAAGCAGCCGGTCGATCCAGTAAAAATCTCACCATGAAAACTTAGGTGAAGTGAGTTTGTTTTTGATAGGAATTGACACTATTGACAGTCACTCCACGTTCACTTCACCCAAATTTCACGGTGAGATTTTTACAGAATAGCACCGCTGCGCTGTTGATGAGAATGCAAACATTTTTTTCTTTTTTTCTTGATCGTCTGTTTAATAAACAAAACTAAAAGATAAAACGAGACAAATGAAGTATGTACCTACTATGGAAGGATCGTAGCAGGTAGCGTTCTGTAGTTTCTGCCTACCCCTATGGGAAGAAGCCGAAGAAGCCGTGCGTTTATATAAGAAAGAAAAATACATCCCCGTAGCGCCATCTCATACATATTTGTAATAATTTTTACTATCACTACTCGATAACAGATGGCGCCAGCTACAAAGTACGTTCAGATTTAAAATATATTGACATAATTAAATAAAAAACTGGCCAAGTGCGAGTCGGACTCGCACACGAAAGGTTCCGTACCACAAGGCAAAAACGCCGAAAAAAACACGTTTGTTGTATGGGAGCGCCCCCCTTAAATATTTATTTTATTCTGTTTTTAGTACTTATTTGTTGATAAAGCGGCAAGAGAAATACATCATCTGTGAACATTTCAACTGTCACGGTCCATGAGATACAGCCTGGTGACAGACGGACAGACGGACAGTGGAGTCTTAGTAATAGGGTCCCGTTTTTGCAATTTGGGTACGGAACCCTAAAAATTAGTATACAAACTAAAACCCGACTACTGAAAAGGATGAAACAAGAAAATACTTTAACATGGTCGCG
Organism: Oligia latruncula; assembly: GCA_948474745.1. NCBI lineage: Eukaryota > Metazoa > Arthropoda > Insecta > Lepidoptera > Noctuidae > Oligia > Oligia latruncula. The sequence continues at coordinate 110,531 of OX419707.1, read as the reverse complement.
TGCCGCTGTACCTACTAACATTACTTCAATGCTATGGTAGCACGCGACCACTGCACGGGAAGGTACTTTCTTGTTTTATCTTCGGTAGTCGGGTTTTAGTTTTTAAACATATACGACTCGACTCGACTTCGACTTGGCGGGTAGTGGGAGAAGAACCGACTCTCCTATTCGTTACGCCATGTCGCCTGGGCTCTTGCTGTATTTCATGCTTCGTAGTGCCCTGTGGACTTCCCAACCTGTAAATGGTAGAATGTAATGATCAGTGGCCTTAGTGTGAGTTTTTTCGACTCACGTTCGATTGCGAGCGCGTTAGAATTTTGTTGGGAAATTAGGTTTCTCCTAGTGACCACCAGGTGGCGCTGTAACTTTTTTCCCTACAAAATTCTAACGCGCTCGCAATCGAACGTGAGTGAAAAAACTCGCACTAAGCCCTCAGAGCACGAAAACATTGTTGCGTTAGGTTGGAGGGTCGGCTTCTCACTGTAAAGACTTTTATAAAATTCGGTGCAAATGTTTAAAATTTTACTTCTATCGTTCTGCCTCGCACCTAAACAATCCCATATTTATACAGGCAATGGTAGGTCGTCCTTTGCTTAAAATTCCTTGTTTTGTTTTGCTTATTATTTCAAAGATGTATTTTCTTCCAAAAACAATCTTGATGAAATGTGTATTGCGGGTTCTTAAATCTTTACGGATACTACGCTTTACAAGTATATCTGCAGCTGTGTATGCTGTTGTGTACATTTATATTGGCAGAATAAGAGTACAAATCAATAAAATTTTGTACATTTTACCAACCTTCGGGCAGTGAAACTTCCATACATATTGACTTCTAATAAAATATTCATAGATAGTGCTGCCACCTGAGTGCGTGGGGACAGAAACTTTGGCCACAGTTTTACATTTTAAGCTGATAGATAGAGCTACTTTACAACAGTACCAACAAAAGTAAAAATAATTTGCATATTCCTCATCATTAGGTGACCCACCGCAAGAAAAAGTGCCCGTGGTTCACCCAGGTGAACTATAAAGCAGGTGGACCACGCCCGAATCCCGGTTCGTTGTGCTCGCTCCGCTCTGGTGATAGTGGTGATCTGTTTTGTTATTTTACGACTTAGGACTGTGCTTGTTTTCTTGATATCTGCTATAAACGTTTGACCCTGCTTCTCCCTTGGACCCTGTGATAAGATACGTAAACGATTGACCCAACAACGTGTATACGTATGTACTGGACCTCGACTTTGCGAAAATAAATTAAAAAAAAAACTAATTTTTATTTCATTTTTGAATCTACCATTTTATTCAGTTTCATTTATTGATAATGTCTCTTGATGATGTAATTTTTAGTTTATGATTTTGAAGAATGACTTTCTTTTTAAGAAATAATGAAGAATGTACAGACGCCAGCACCTCAAGTTACTACAATCTGTCAGATTTCTTTAATAGATTTTCGACTTTATTGCTAAAGCATAAGGTTCAAGGTTGATTGGGAAAATCTGACAGTTTCGGGTAGGTTGACCTGCTGGCGTCTGTACCTAGTTATTTATTTTGTGAAATAAGTAAATTCTTATGTGTATGTTTCAAATTCTACATTTCCTTTAAGACAAGAACTAGAATATGATTTTGTCATCATAGTCTTGTTTTACCTATAAACATAACAAGTAAATTTATTCCACACAAATAAATATTATAGGTAATCATTCTTCATTTTAATACTAGAAACAAAAACTCGTAAAAGCGCCATCTAACGTAAGCGAAGGGGACATTGGGACATGCAGCGCTATCTCTCGGCCAGGGTACTTGACATTTTATAAAACGAAAACCTCAATGGCCCATTTTTTGTACATTTGGTATGTTTATCTATGGTACCTTATTTATGCAAATAAATGACTTTTGACATGCTTTTGACTTTGACATCGATACTATTTTGTGTCTCTCTTCGATCCGTAGACAGAGTAAACTATAGACTGCTGCATATCTTCTTTTTCATTCGCACAAGAAAAAGAGAAATATACTATCGTCACTAGCAAAGAAAAGAGACAGAGTTTCTGTCCCATAATGCGTGTCGGCTAAGCACATCAATGTGCACAACAAGTTTGACGTTTATGAATTAAATAATAAAAATTATGAATGAACTAATAAAAACTACGACGCGATTAAACGGAAAATAATATCTTTTTCGTGCATAATTCAATAATAGTACATTTGCGCAACTGAGGTGTAGTGTAATAAGCTGTAAAAATGATAGTATGATGAAGATTGCCGGAATTTGTTGTCCCTTTCGGTGACACGGATACCATGAGTCTATAGATTACTCTGTCTACGCTTCGATCAGTTGTTTCGTTTACATAACATAAATTAATAACTTTACAAAAATAACTTTTGATGCACGTATTCTATGTAAAACGTACCGCAGCTGTTACTTGCTGTCAATCTGTCAGTGTCAATGTCACGTTAGCGTCTGGCGTCACACTCAGTGTTGCCAGATGACCGTCTCGCGTTCTCCCCAAACCTTCCCCGAAATCCCCCCAAAATTCGGGTTTTGAAAAAAAAAACCCCCTCAAATGACAAACATTTTTTTTTTTATCAATTTAAACAATTGATTTAAAAAAATTATTTAATTCATTTTTTTTTAATTAAAATTTATTTTCTTTCCTTAGGATTAATGAAAGATACAATTTTATACTATTTTAGCAATAGTTTCCATCACGGAATAGATAACTATTCCGTGGTTTCCATTACCGAATTAGCCTCTTCACCCGCGTCGTTTGCAGTTCCGTATATTTTTTCTGAATTAAATCTGTTTAGCATCTTTGAACTAGGTTTAAAATGAGCAAATTCTTCTAGCAATGTATATCCCTCAAGATTGATTCGGCAGTGTGAAAGGCCAATCTGTTTCGAAGTTTGTCTTTAATAATAGCTACTTGAGAGAAGGCTCTTTCCACAAATGCGTTAGAAAAAGGCAACGCCAAAATTCCTAATGCCAATTCGCTAACATGTCCGCAAGTTCTATCACCGACTGCATTTTTTTGTGTGCTTTCACAGATTAGTTAGTGGTTTGATCGCGTTGATTCGATTGATGCATTCTGATAATATATTTTTTTATCATCACTGCTAGCCGCGGCTTTGCCCAGACTAGTTATGGTAATAAAAAAATGGTTGCCTGTAAAGTCGGTTTTACGGGCGAAGATTTTACGTGACAACGTCTTTTTCTCGGTAATTAAATTAAAAGGTTCGGTGACTCATCGTAACGTTACCGAGCGTTACACTTTTTCATAAGTGACTCCCAGCCGCAACCTAATTTAAGACGTTGTCACGTCAAAAAACCCCCTAATCCCCCCACACTTAGTTTTCTCCCTCCAAATATCCCCCAAAAATATTGTCCCCCAATTGTCCCCCCATAACTATAAAAAACCCCCAAATTTGGGGGATTCCCCCCAATCTGGCATCACTGGTCACACTCACACTTTAGTATTTTATCTATGCTCACACTGTCCGTAGTATTATAGACTACTATTAAATAGTCTAGCACAGTCGCACAGAGTACATTGTATTGTAATAGTAGTCTATGGTACATTGTCTAGTAACTAGTTCTAAGTAGTCTCTGCACTGTCCTTTCTGTCTGTTTGTGTTTTGGTTTCAGGCACTGTTTGGTTATTTGGTATGATTGTAAATTTATTAAAAATAACTTATTGCTTGATAGACAAACACCACAATGCCGAAACCGTCATGTGTGCAATGTAGCAGCAACGACTCTTTACTGTGGCGCACTGCAGAAAACGGACAGATTTGCAACGAGTGTCATCTTTCAAACGCAGCCAGTAAAGAGGCAAAAAGTGACGCCAACATTAAAGCAGACCCTGACGACAAGAAAGATGATAAGGACGACACAGACAGCAAGAACGGGAGGAGCGAGGGAGAAACTACACCCGCTAAAGCGACGGGGAAGGGCACGAGGAAGAGTACCCGTTCAACTAGATATAAAGCAAAAACCCCTGCCCCAGCGCCTTCGAAGGGCCCAGCAGCGCGCGGTCGAGGCCGGCGCAGCATTTTCAAGCGCCAGCCGCTAAAGGCCCCGACAGCTACAGCGACGGTAGTGACGAGTGACTCCATCTTCTACAAAGGCAACTACATGCAGGTGGGCGACATCGTTTCGATGACGGACATCGACGGTGGCACCTTCTACGCGCAGATCCGCGGCTTCATGACCGATCAGTACTGTGAAAAGAGTGCCGTGCTCACCTGGCTGCTACCCACCAAGGCCAGTCCGCCCCCCGAGCAGTGCTTTGATCCTGCTACTTACATCATAGGTAATATTATGCTCTTATTTTGTAATCTTAAAATTTCCACAATTACAGTACAATTACAGTGCAAAATCAAACATTTAGTTGTGCTAAAGCTTGCATATCATGGCAACAACATGGAATCAAACTTTATCAGTTGAAGGAATATTATGGTATGAAAAATTACTTGCTGCGAGTTTTAATAAGTATCTTTTTGGGATGATGTACAGTCACGAGCACCAATATGTCAACACTTGGCAACTTTAAATTGCGATTTTTTCACGAAATAACGAATGCAACGTTGAAATACGACACTTTACATATACCTATGGGTTCGAAAATACTATGTTCCTACTAATATAAAATTTCATTCAAAAATAAAGGAGAAAATCGACTTTGAATAAAGCTAAGTGTAAGTGTATACATACTTTTGCTCGTGGCTGTACTTATAACAAATACTTATTAATTAATTTACTGAATATTGAATTATATTCCAGGTCCTGAAGAAGAGCTACCTCGTAAACTGGATGTGATGGAGTTTGTGATGCATGCACCGTCCGACTACTACAAAGCCAGCAACAGTCCTTACCCGCTCACAGACAATGAGCTCAACAACTACAGCGGCTACATCTGGACCAGTCTCGAGCCCAAGGAGAAGACATAGACTTGCTAGGTGTTAGTGTGTATTGTTTAGTAATAAAGATATTTTTAAGTACCTAAGTATTTCTTGTTGGATTTATTGATATCTTATCATTAGCATAGGTAGCATAATTTCATCCTTGACTCCGGTCTTCTGTCTGTGAGAGCTCTCGTCATTAGAGGTTTCATTAATAGTACATAAGTAAGTACTTATTCCATGGGTTTCATAAACTCGAACAAGCTCATTTAAAACACTAAAATTACTTGAATTTGTTATTCAGAGCCATGGCTATCATAGCTTTTCGTGTAAGTACGTTTAGTTAGTTTCTCTAGGAAAGTTGCCAACGAACGAAATGATACACGGTGAATGGGACATCGTTTCGAAAGTTCTACTTTACCAATAGTATGAATAAATTTCGGAAATAATAGTCTCATGTAATTTTTACGTACTTTTTATTTAATTACACACCAACACAAAGAAAATTAATACTTTTTTGGCGATACAATCCCTTAATACAAAAAACTAAACGAACTACTGTATACTGTCTAAAAAACTGACGTTTTGACTGTGACAGCTGTCACTGTCAACGTTGTTCAACATCAATTTGTTCAATCAAGTTCAATGAATGTTTTTTTGTGGCGGGTACGACGCGACGGGAATCGGTGATTAAATTACACTGTGTTCTGTGATTAGTGATTACACTACTCGTTGTCAATAATTATTATCAATTAAAATATTTTCCACCTATTATATCATCACAATGAGTCGCAAAGAAGCCCTGTCGTCATTCATCCAGCAGATACATGGGCGCCCCGTCGTCGTCAAACTGAACAGCGGTGTCGACTACAGAGGTTACTATACAATCATTTGTTTATTTACTTCAGTACGTTACCTTGAGCTCCCGCGCTCTTCAACATGACATCAAATACACGCAGTTACCTTTATTTGTCCTCCACAGACATAAGGAAGCTATGTGGAATGAGATAATCGTGAAAACAATGTTTGTTTGTGAGACATAGCTTTATAGGTTAGGTTTAGTATTATTGACGATGATGCAAACAACACTTGTGGGCTGTGGCATGTAGCGTCTTATAAATATTCGTATGTGGGTCTATTTATTTATTAGGGACAAAAAACAGTTACATGATACAAAATACCTACGCTTTGTCGTGGAGTTGCGGAAACCAGCCCGTATTACCTATTACAAAATACAGAAAAATACTAAAATAAGATTAACAAACATGTAACCCACACCATTGACCACGTTTTAACTAAAGGTTAGAAGTGCTAAAGATATAATAAAAAACCGGCCAAGTGCGTGTCGGGCCACACACAATGTAGGGTTTCATAGTAGCCCCGTTGTATAGTACGGTTCTGTTGTTCTTTATTCTGAATATACTTAATGAATATAATTATGTAATGGTAAAGTAGATATTAGGAGTTAATGGTTATAATAACAATATATGCAAGGGTGTCCAGAGTAAAACAAAACTTTAACACATAACATAACCACGGAGGTCATACCTTGCAAGAAAATCTTAACACCGCGATCTACAAAAGTGACGTCACGGCACAACGCTATCTGTTATCGAATAGCGATACTAAACACAACAAAATATTGATTTTCGAAGATAATTATTTAAACAGATTAGACATTAACTAATGAGAACCACTTTCTTCCTTGTAAAGCTAAAAAATAAGAGTATGATTGCTGCCAAGTTATTATTTCAATTCACAAAATTGTAATTCCATCATTCCATCTAGCGGCAGTATTGTGAAACTTATGATAATTTATTATGGTTTTTTTATTTCATATTTTGTTTTTTAATGCAAGTCTTTACCCGTCATAAACAAGTAACTACTTCGTCTTAGTCACTTTATACGATTAATACTAAGGATTTTGTATTTGGTACAAAATTATCCAACACTGAAGTTCAACGACTATTACTGCTAAACTAATAAAGTTATCTTAATTCCTATATTTTCCTTTAAAGTTTATGAAATGCACTATCATCTTGAATTTTTCCAGATATTTCAAGCCAACAGTTTAGCTTTTAGAGCGGGGGGGAGGGGGGAAAGCCCTACTGGAACAAAAATTTTCACTTTAAAGTTTAATATTTCGTAAATGGAGCATTAAATCGAAAAATATCTTTAGCAACCCTCAAGTCATTTTAGAAGACCTATTCAACGATACCCCACACGATGGGGTAGACGACGAAAAAAATATTCATTCCCACTTCACATGTAGGGGAGCTACCCTAAAAAAAATATTTTCCAAAATTTTATTTTACCACTTTGTCGGCGTAATTTATATACACACTCCTGCAAAATTACAGCTTTCTAGTACTAACGGTCTCTTAGCAAAACCTCGGACAGACAGACGGACATGACGAAACTATGAGGGTTCCTTGTAGGTACTACGGAACCCTAAAAAGAGAAAAGTAAAACAATAGTCGCTGCCACAATAATATAGCTGCGTTACTTAGCTTAGCTTAGTCTAACTTAAAGTAGTAACAAAAATATCCAGAGCCATTTTCATAAATGATTGCTTAGATAGACAAAATATATCCAATTCCATAAAATGCGTGTTGTAAGAATCATCAAGGCGCCGAAGAGGTGCACGTTCCCCGGCATTAGTCCTGCATATGTCTGTATGGAATAGTTGAGGCAGGCCTCCGTCACTCCATGTACTTGCGCGCTATAAGTGCCTACCGCCCAGCCGAGCGGTCTCGGTCCGCCGGCGGATCAAATTCAGTGCGGTTTTCGCAAGCGAAGCGCGAGCACGCCGTTCAATTTTAATAGTGCTGTTCGTTCGTACGCGTATTACGATGCCGTGTGGTGCCTTATGTGCTGTAGATGGGTGTAAATCAAGCAAAAGAAGGGATAAACATCTAACATTTTTCCATTTACATGTCAATGAAGATGTCATGTCATGTTTTAGATGTATTGCACAGTCGGCACCAATTTATAAAAAACATATTTTATAAAAGATACCATTTTAAACTACCACCTATAGTCACAACATATTCACAGTTCTCAATAAAATAGACACAAATAGTTATGTTAATTTAATTTTAATGAAGAGGCAGCCCTGCGATTGCTGTGGGATCGCGCGGTGCGAAGCAATCACAACTGTACGCTTGAGCATTTAGGCACATTTTAGCATGCAGCGGTTGCTGACGCGACGGAGTAGGCTATTATAGCTGTAGGTATTGGAAATTTTCTACTGAGTGAAGTATCTGTTACGTAGTAACTATTTAGTAATCTGTGGTTGAAGGACTCGCACCCCCCTTCGAATAACACTTCTGGGTACCTTGTAACACAATTTGTCTGTTAGGTCAATACAATCAAATTTGTTACTGCATATGCCGTGCAATGTCATGACATCCCAAATCCAGTACGCCATACCGTTTCAATAGCTGCACGTAAGGAACCTTTGATTGGAAGCACTTATAATTCATAGATCGTAAGAACTTCTTCTGTACCCTTTCAATTCTAGTACAGTATTTGTCATACAAAGGGTTCCAGACCGGGACGGCATATTCTAACTGGGATCGTACCAAAGTCCTATAAAGCAGTAAGAACGTAGAGGGCCGCACAAAGTCACGTGACGATCTCATAACGAAACCATACATCTGATATGCCTTGTTCACTATATTGTCAACGTGTTTGTCGAAGTGCAAATTGGCATCCAGTGTGACACCTAAGTCACGAACAAAACTAACTACATTTAAGAGTGCGTTATTAATTGAATAATTAAAATTTATTTTAAATCTCTTTTTGGTAAATGAGATGGCATGACATTTGGGTAGACTGAGGAAGGGCTTGTTGTTGTTACAGTATGTAGGTATATAATCTATCTAGGTCCATTTGAAGAAGTAGACAGTCTTGTATATTCTTGCAAGATCTGTAAATTTTTATATCATCCGCGTACATTAAAAACTTTGAGTTGACATGTGTTTAATGTCTTTAATAAATATAATGAAGAGAAGAGGGCCTAAAATGGATCCCTGTGGTACGCCAGATGTAACAACTATAGAGTCTGACTCGTAACCATTAACAACAATTCTTTGGGACCTGTTATAAATATATAACACAAACCATCTCAGCAAATTCCCACGTATTCCGTTGAAAGCTATTTTTTCTAAAAGCAGTGTATGATCCACCTTGTCGAAAGCCTTCTGAAAGTCCGTGTACACAGCGTCAACTTGAACTTTTTGATCCAATTTTTCAAATAAGTAGTTCGTAAATACTAACAGATTAGTTGCGGTTGAACGACGTTTGACGAAACCGTGTTGCTCAGGTACGACGTCATGCACAAGACTCAAAAACCTTGGAAAAAGTAGAGAGGATAGAGATGGGGCGATAATTCTCTACATTGTTCTTGTCACGTCTTATAGACGGGGGTTATAAACGCACGTTTCCAAATTGCGGGAAAAACACCCTCACGTAAACATTTATTAAAAATCATATGTAATGCAGTACACAAGCTGTCACGTGTTTCTATGAAAAAGCTAGGCGGTAAGCCGTCAGGTCCAGCCCCTTTAGAGGAATCTAAAGATTTTAAGGCAGCGCGTACAATTTCCCTGGATAAACATATATCGGCAATGTAAGACGAGCCATTTGCATAGTGACCAAGTGGTTGCCATGTAACAGGGTCCAAAGTAGAGGGTTCGTAGACAGAAGAAAAGAAAGATGAAAATAGATTGCAAATTTGTATGGGGTCATCTGAAGAAATATTTCTGAAATACATACTAGCCGGATAGTTAGCTTTTCCTTTTCTAGATGAGATGTAGGACCAGAAATGCTTTATGTTCTTAGGAATGCTGTCTTCGACCGAATCAATGTACTTCCGATAACATTTAAATGACTCTCCGTGGAAAAGTTTGCGATAGTTAGAAAATTTAAAGTAGATTGATTATTGTACTTCTTCCATCTTATCGAAGCCCGCTCTTTAGTTTTAAAAATTCTTATGAGAGAGGTTGTAAACCAGACAGGAAAACTTTAGTTTCTTATTCTAGTAAGCGGAACATGTGACTTGATAATACCGTATAATGGGACGTCTTAGGTTTGTGACCATTTGAATTAATATTTTACCATTTGGCAAACTATTTATAAATTCAAATGTTGGATAAAATAGTTAAATTGCCTTTGTTAAACTTATACTTTTCGTGGTTCCAGGTGTATTGGCGTGCCTAGACGGCTACATGAACATAGCTCTCGAACAGACTGAAGAGTATGTGAACGGACAGCTTAAGAACAAATATGGAGATGCGTTCATCCGAGGGAACAATGTGCTCTACATCAGTACACAAAAGAGACGGATATAGGTAACTCAATAAGTATTGTGATAAGTTAGGGTTAAGAGTGGAATAAATATTTTGTAATATCTCTAAAATTTTAGTATTTTTATTTCAGAACATTTTATACTAAGTTTAAGATTTACATGTACTTAGTAATTCTAAAAGATAAATATGTATTGGCTCATAAAAACACCATTGAGACAACTTTGTACAGTAAACAATAAAGTGTTGACTGCCAAGTTGACTTCTTACGTATAGTACAATTTCACCTCTCCATACATCTGAGGAAACAGAAAACAAAATCAATGCAATATTACTACTCAAAATGCTACTACTAATCAAAATGTATATTAACTTCTCATTAATTAATGAACAACTGCTTTAGACAACTGCATATAGTTTCTAATAGCAATCTTGATGTATATGCGTGCATTAAGGTAAGGAGTCATGAAAAACCTGCCCCTAGTCATACAACACAGTATGAATGTTTCATTGTACTGTGTTGCTTAGCTAGTATCTGCTAATAGCTTACCTGGACATCTCTGGGCACATCTGCTGGACCTTTTCCATTGCCCAGATCCGCAATAAGCCTCTCTCCTCTATACCCATAGTTTTTAGTATACTGTTCACGTCCACTCTTGGCATGCTCCGGATGAAAGGTAGCATCTATGCGATAGTTGAGTATGCGTCTGTCAAACAGCGGTGCCCAGAAACTTGAGTAGATGGTCACACTGTCACAACACGAGAATATTGCCAGCAGAGCCAGCAGAACTGTCAACTGTGTGGCACACATGCTTAGTGAGCGCCTCTACCTAATACACTGAAGGGAACTCATCAATAGAGTAGAGTATACTTATATGTGCATGCAAACAGTAGTGTTTGATGAGCTAACGCGCTCAAGGATGTTCAAGTTGAGAGTTCTGTTTGATTATATGTTATGGAGATGATAATGTATGTTGTGACTGACACCTGTACTCGAATAGGGAAATAACATGAATCAAACTCAACAACTGTCTCATAGCAGTCGCGCTTCCTATCACTAATAACTTTACTTAGTACATAGTTACAATCATTTAAATTACTAGTTAATTTTATAATATTTAATCCCACCAAAAACATTTTCATGTAAAATGTTGCCAAGACGACACCACATATGGCTCAAAAAGTTATCAGATCTCATGTAGAGCCAAGCTTCTAACTCTACACGCCCTAACTTCACAAACTCTACACCTTAGTCAAAATATGAGGCTTGGCCGTTTCGTTACTACAAAAACTATTGTATAACAGAAAAGTAATGAACAGTGAATAAATTTTTCACCTTACGCCCATGTGATGGTAGCGAAACGGCCAAGCCACATATTTTGACTAAGGTGTAGAGTTTGTGAAGTTAGGGCGTGTAGAGTTAGAAGCTTGGCTCTACATGAGATCTGATAACTTTTTGAGCCATATGTGGTGTCGTCTTGGCAACATTTTACATGAAAATGTTTTTGGTGGGATTTCACATCTTTTTGAAAGTCCTGAAATATGTATTTTATTATTTATTACAAGGAGTCCCTATATCAATTTTCAGAACTCTAGCATCAAAATTTGCGGAAGTCTCTTACAAACTTCCATCCCCTAGTTTAAGGGGTTGGAGGGTAAAAGTTCCAAATCTGAGAATTGTTTGTGTACTATTACTAGCTTACATACCAAATTACAGCTTTCTAGGACTTCAGGAAGAACCTTAGAATATTGATGCTTATGAAATAAAAAAATATTTTTTTGGGGAGTTGGGGGGTTATTTACTGAAAATCCTGAAATACGTATTTTATTATTTATAACAAGGAGTCCCTATATCAATTTTCAGAACTCTAGCAACAAAATTTGCCGAAGTCTCGTACAAACTTCCATCCCCTATTTTAAGGGGTTGGAGGGTAAAAGTTCCAAGTTTTAGAGTTTTTTTGTTGTTTTTGTACTATTACTAGCTTACATACCAAATTTCAGCTTTCTAGGACTTCAGGAAGAACCTTAGAATATTGATGCTTATGAAATAAAAAAAAAAAATTTGGGTGGGTTGGGGGGTTATTTACTGAAAATCCTGAAATACGTATTTTATTATTTGTAACAAGGAGTCCCTGTACAAACTTCCATCCCCTAGTTTAAGGGGTTGGAGGGTAAAAGTTCCAAGTCTTAGAATTGTTTGTGTACTATTACTAGCTTACATACCAAATTACAGCTTTCTAGGACTTCAGGAAGAACCTTAGAATATTGATGCTTATGAAATAAAAAAATATTTTTTTGGGGGGTTGGGGGGTTATTTACTGAAAATCCTGAAATACGTATTGGCGGGGGCACTCCCGTGCCCCCAGATTTTATTATTTGTAACAAGGAGTCCCTGTACAAACTTCCATCCCCTAGTTTAAGGGGTTGGAGGGTGGGTAAAAGTTCCAAGTCTTAGAATTGTTTGTGTACTATTACTAGCTTACATACCAAATTACAGCTTTCTAGGACTTCAGGAAGAACCTTAGAATATTGATGCTTATGATATAAAAAAATATTTTTTTGGGGGGTTGGGGGGTTATTTACTGAAAATCCTGAAATACGTATTTTATTATTTATAACAAGGAGTCCCTGCATCAATTTTCAGAACTCTAGCATCAAAATTTGCGGAAGTCTCATACAAACTCCCATCCCCTAGTTTAAGGGGTTGGAGGGTAAAAGTTCCAAGTCTTAGAATTGTTTGTGTACTATTACTAGCTTACATACCAAATTTCAGCTTTCTAGGACTTCAGGAAGAACCTTAGAATCTTGATGCTTATGAAATAAAAAAAATTTTTTGGGGGGTTGGGGGGTTATTTACTGAAAATCCTGAAATACGTATTTTATTATTTATAACAAGGAGTCCCTATATCAATTTTCAGAACTCTAGCATAAAAATCTGCGGAAGTCTCGTACAAACTTCCATCCCCTATTTTAAGGGGTTGAAGGGTAAAAGTTCCAAGTTTTAGAGTTTTTTTGTTGTTTGTGTACTATTACTAGCTTACATACCAAATTTCAGCTTTCTAGGACTTCAGGAAGACCCTTAGAATATTGATGATCATCAGTGAGTAAGTGAGTCAGTGAGTAAGTGAATCAGTGACGAAATCGGGGTATTTTAGATATCAATAAAATCTAAAGTATAAGAGCTATGCAATTGAAACTTTATAGGTTTAATAAGTCAACCACTGACATCATATCCCGAAAATTTTGTTTATCTGGTATAATCCAAACCCAAGTTATGAAGGTTCAAAAATACGACGAAGTGCTTCGAGAAAAGGTAGGTAGTGCCCTTGCGCTTCGCTTGGCTCGTCTTGGCGGGGGCACTCCCGTGCCCCCAGATTGTAGGTACTCCTGTTTTTTATCCCGAAATAAATAAATAAATTTTGAAAACTTAAGGGTGTGTCCTTTACCCAAACTGGATCTTAACTCTTAGGCCATTCAAAATAGTCTTATTTATTTATTTTGATTAATATTATTATTAAACTATTGTCTACTGTCTAGTACCCAGTAATTGTTTTGTAGATGTTGTTTAAAATAGCACATATTATTTATAGTGCTTCATAAATCACCAAGGTTAAGCACTTACAATCAAATACAAGTTATACGTCTTAACTATTTTATAATACAAACAATTTATACAAATATATAGCATTTAACTAATTCAACAAATATAATTATGCACATCTCAGGCAGCCACCCTGTAGGTATGTAGGTATTGTTATGGATATACCTACAGTGTTGCTGTAGAACTAATATTGTTGGTAGCTTGTAGGCTAGCTGTAAGCTGGCTAGTAGATGCCCTCGAGCGGCGAGTAGGACTTGTACTGGTAGAGCTCGGGCCCGCCGTAGCCGTACAGCAGCTTGCCCTTGCCGTTCTCGTCGTAGTACGGGTAGCGGTAGTTCGGCCTGCAACATAAAACGGACTCTGTTAGAGTATCAACTTGAGAGATACCTGGACCCAGGCAGGTAGCATCCTGAATTTGTGCTTCAACAAGTGGGTGTATGCTACACACCATGTCCCTTTGGATTACGTCGTACACCCATAGTTCCTGAAAGTTAAAGAAAGATGTCTGTACCTACATGACCCATGAGGGGTGATCTAAAATACATACCTATTTGCGTACCGACACTAAGCGTGAAGATGTTATAACACTAGGTTTTCCATATTAAATTAATTGAAGGTGTATTCAATTTATTACCTCTCAAAGTACTGGAAGTTGGGTGCTCGCGGCTGCGGGATAGTGCCGTCCGCGGCCATCAGCGTGGACAGCACCACCGCCATCTGCAAACATTTACATATTCATAAGTTCTCTTGCTGCCCTACACTTCTTATTTAATGTGTTTTTTTTTTTCAAATAATCCTGTGCATCTAAACTAATATTATAAACTAGCTGACCCGGCAAACGTTGTTTTGCCATATAGATATAAATTATTTCTAGCTGCCCGGCGCTACTTCGTTCGAGTGGTGTCCTAACACGACTTTCTTTTATATTTATAGATTACTAGCTGCGCCCCGCGGTTTCACCCGCATAAGTTTCGATCCCGTGGGAATATCGGGATAAAAAGTAGCCTATATGTTAATACAGGGTGTCAGCTACCTCCATACCAAATTTTATCAAAATTGGTCCAGCCGTTTGACCGTGAAGAAGTAACAAACATATAAACACACCCCCACACTCACAAACTTTCGCCTTTATAATATTAATAATAGTAGGTTAAATACACGGAATAGAAAAAACAGTGGAAGTGCCACGCAGCTATCGCGCGTGTCACAATTATGCGGAGCTCCGCAACACCGGCTCTGAGGCGGCTCAGTCGCGATTAGCTACTTGCTGTGATGGACGTCTTGAACGTAACGAAAAATATTACAAACATGCCTTATTGTGCAATTTTTACATGCAAAAACGATAGCAGGACAAAAAATTTATCTTGCGGAGGTGTATCGTATCACCGGTAAGTACCTATAAAACTATGATTTATATTTCAATATACTTGTTTTTATTGACAAAACCATATTTATTACTTTGTTGCGAACTAAAAACTACCTTATGTCCATTGTTCAGTCTCAAAATCAACTTGCTCGCTGTCTTGAAAATATCATCGTATACATTCTAGAAAATTCGACGCTACTCGAGTAGGGATGGGACACATTCAAATATTTCGGTATCGATAAAACAAATGTGTATTTATATAGTGAATCGTTATACGTTACCATGGCATATTATGTACTCGTTGTCGTTCTTTTCGATTAATTGAATTATATGGTTTGAGTTTGAGTATTTATATTCTGACAAATAAACCAAAATCATTCATTCATAGCTGGACGTAGGCCTCAAAAAGAACTAATACTAATAAACAGTGATAGGAATAGGTAGTGCCTATTTGCCTAAACTTCGAAGAACATAGACGAAAGTCTGAGACTTCCTTACGACTGAAATATTTTTTCGGGACTAATGTCGGGGTTTCGGGAGATCACCTAAGTACATTTAATATTAATGTTATTAAGTTTTTACTATTTTTAACTAATTTCCCTATAAGTCTTATTTCGTTCCGTAAAGGTTCAAAAAACAGGCCCTCAATCCAGATGCACCTGAGCTTAGGGAGGTAATAACGTCACGTGTTAACCGCGCTTATGACTGACAGAGCAGCGAGACACAGATGCTAATTTTTAGTTATTGAACTTTGTCACATTATTTAATTCTGAGGCGGTACGAAGTTCGCCAGGTCAGCTAGTCAATAATAATTAATTATCATCGCAGTCGAAACAGTTCCGCCATCTAGTGAGCGGTAGTTGTAACTAACATGTTGTGCATTGAGAGGAAAAGTAAAACAATGTCAATGACCCACACGGTCTACAGATTGAGGTGAGCGGGTCACGTCACCGTCACCCCGATCCCCTACTTAGGAGCATTTTAAATTGTTGTCATTTCAGATTTAACTATCTGATTTGATAACTTATCTTATATTTCACCTCAATAGGTACCTAATAATATGACAAAGCGTATTATTTACCACATATGTATTACTACCTACCGCACAGTGAACTCCACGTGACCACGTCCACAGTAACAATAAACTTTGATAGCACCCAGTAGCGGATGTTTTCTTAGTTCAAGTGTTAACTACTATTGGGTTGTCTAGGAACCTACTGGGGTGCAGTTTGCCATACAATAGGTAGGTATTATTAAAAACTTAGTAATTGTATAATTATGTCACCAAACACCTTACAAAGGATCATCCTTGTGTCATGGGTTACAAATGTTACGTAGGCACATTACACAGTTTCACAACACACAAACTTACACAACACATATTCTATCAACCATTACTGAAGTACTAACCATCGCCAGAATATACTTGAAGCACTGCATGTCCCCGCGACACTGCTTACCACGATAAAGTTCGTCTTCCCGCCTGAACGCGAACTATTTTCGAAAAGGTTTTATTCGGAATGCGTTGTGTACGTGCGTTGTCTGCTATCTAATGTTACAACACTAATGTCTGCTGGAACGGTCGGCCGTGGAGTGGAAGCGAAAGCACGACTTGAATGTTAATGATGACCACTCCCCGCCACCTCTCTGCCTCCGTGCCGGCGACCACTTATCAAAAAGATTTGTGAGCCTTGCAGATAGGCGTGAAACCTTTAAAATAAGGTAAGATGTAGGTAGGTAGTATTGAGTGTTTCCATTCATTTGCCACATAAGTCTCATTATCATTCATATTAAGAGTGTCTTCCAGTAGCCGGCACCACCGGCACGGCCGCGGAGCGTCACAAGTGAAAGTGCTAGTACTGCGACCACCGTTACTTCGATGCGTGCTTCCGAACCATCTCGAATTTCAAGTTTTTCTTCACACAAAAGACTGACAGAAGGTTGGCTCCATACGACAACAGACGGGCGCACACAGACGCTCAGCCTACGTCCTGCGATTTCAAACGAATACACATGCAGACAGACTAATGAATGGTAGGTAGGATATTATGTGGTGCCAGTCGGCTTGCATTCTTAGTTTACGTACACGCTCGTCTGTGTGCCTGCGTTATCGCTCGTTGTATGGTACTGATCTTTTGTATCTATCTCTTCTTTGGAAATTATGATAAATAAAATGAAAATAAAAAAGTTTTTAAAAACAAGCTTTTATTTAAGTATAATTAAAAACGTAACCCAAAAAGAAAGAATAACGCGAACTAAAAAGAAAAAAAATAATTTAAGTGACACTGTCATTTTAAAATATATATAAGTACATATTTTTAAAGCTTGAGGCACTGATGATGTAGGTACGGCATCCGTTACACAGGTGTACCTACTACACAATAACAGTGCCTCAAGCGTTTAAAATTTATATATATGTATTTTAAAATGACAGTCACTTAAATTTTTTTTTTTTCTTTTTAGTTCGCGTTATTCTTTCTTTTTTGGGTTACGTTTTTATTTAAATAAATGCTTGTTTTTAAAAACTTTTTTTTTTTTTCATTTTATTTTTTACGTTTTAGTCTTAAAGATTTATTACTAACATTTTTTTTTACTATTATTTATTACATTACCTATTGATTTAAAATAAAAATTATTTAAAAAATTATAGACTTCCTTGTTGGGACGAATCCTGAGAGTTTCTATTACCTACAGTTTATTAGTTCAATACAAACCTTTCCGAAGTGAAACCGAGTTACTTGAGGGATTCAGTACTGCAAGAGAAGCTTTCCTAGCTAGTGAAGATGGAATACCTACTTGAGTGCGAAAGCCGTATCATCGAATTTTGTTTCTTCGAAAACCTTTTAACGACATCTCTATACTGCGACGCCTTGTTAAATCGACGCCTTGTTACTGCGATATTTCGTTACATCGAAAAACTGTACTGCGAACGATTTTACTTCGTAAATATCATACTGCGAAGCCTTGTTCAATCGATGTCACGTTACTGTGATGTCACTTAGGAAAACTTACTTCGGACGACCTTACGGCGATAACCAAGAACATCGATTTTCTTTTCCAAATTAATACCTACATTTTTCACATTTCTTTAAAAGCAGAGAGCGCCATCTGTCATGAACATCAGTGTAAAAGTAAAGATTGTAGATCATTGCAAAGTTAAATTTAGGTATTCATATAAAGGAATAAAAAAAATATATAATCCGCCATCTTGGAGCGGTGGCCATATTGAATTTAGTGTAATTATTTTACTAACTTTATCGTTTTCTACTCTTCACGTCCTTTCATTTGATACCCATATTAAGGGGATGATAAAAAATATGTAATCCGCCATCTTGGAGCGGCGGCCATATTGAAATTATTACAATATTGAGTATTGCACATTGTATTGTTATTAGGCAAACAGCTCAATCGGATACCAACAAATGGTCGAAAAATGGTTTGCAAATTTTGACGGACAACTTACATACATACATATGAACAGTGCAAGCTAAATAAAAGCTTGTAAAAAGCACTTCCTCTCCTTAAACATCATCATCGGGGGGCACGACAGTGCCCCCGCCAAGTCGAGCAAAAAGCGGCACGGCCGTACCATCCTTTTCTCGAAGCAGTTCAAGCCATTTTCGACCCCCTATAACTTCGTTGTGGATAAAACTAAAGACCTGAATTTTCAGTAATCAAGCAGGTATTGTATAAACACGGTATATTTCAAATTTCATTCAATTTGAACCAGTAGTTTAAGAATTATAACTAGTCAAAGTTTCTTAATTTTGTCACTCACTGACTGACTGACCGATCATCAAAATTCTAAGGCACTTCTAGCAGACATAGAAGCTTCAAATTTAGAATACAATTAGTGTTTAGTGTATAAATCAAGGAAAAACTAAAATATTTTGCAATTTCGGTCCGCTTTTCTAGATACACAAACTGCACAAATAACTTTGTAATCCCATATAAATATATAGGATTACAAAGTTATATTTGCAGTTAATGAATCAGTGTACCTGTATAATTATGTACAATCTAATGGAATAATAGGTGTAGATAGGTACCTAGATATAATTATGTTCAAAGGTAACTTGTAAAATAGTCAATCAACGGATTATATTCAAAGGTAAGTTTGGATTACCTATATTATTTGCCAACGATTTGGACGTTCTGACTGACCGATCATCAAAATTCTAAGGCACTTCTAGCAGACATAGAAGCTTCAAATTTAGAATACAATTAGTGTTTAGTGTATAAATCAAGGAAAAACTAAAATATTTTGCAATTTCGGTCCGCTTTTCTAGATACACAAACTGCACAAATAACTTTGTAATCCCATATAAATATATAGGATTACAAAGTTACATTTGCAGTTAATGAATCAGTGTACCTGTATAATTATGTACAATCTAATGGAATAATAGGTGTAGATAGGTACCTAGATATCTGGGGGCACGGCAGTGCCCCCGCCAATTCGAGCAAAAAGCGGCACGGCCGTACCATCCTTTTCTCGAAGCAGTTCAGGCCATTTTCGACCCCCTATAACTTCGTTGTGGATAAAACTAGAGACCTGAATTTTCAGTAATCAAGCAGGTATTGTATAAACACGGTATATTTCAAATTTCATTCAACTTGAACCAGTAGTTTAAGAATTATAACTAGTCAAAGTTTCTTAATTTTGTCACTCACTGACTGACTGACCGATCATCAAAACTCTAAGGCACTTCTAGCAGACATAGAAGCTTCAAATTTAGAACACAATTAGCGTTTAGTGTATAAATCAAGGAAAAACTAAAATATTTTGCAATTTCGTTCCACTTTTCTAGATACACTAACTGCATAAATAACTTTGTAATCCCATATAAATATATAGAATTACAAAGTTACATTTGCAGTTAATGAATCAGTGTACCTGAACAAAGTCGCTTCCCGCTGTCTGTCTGTCCCTATGGATGATTGCGCAACGGATTTTGATGCAGTTTTTTTTAATAGATAGAATGATTCAAAAGGAAGGTTTATTTGTATAATACATGCATAATATAGTAGAGAAACACTGATAATTTTAGAGGTTTCTAATGTGATGTCGTAAATAAACAGATTTTCTTGCGCTTATATTGCAAAAGCTAGCTGAACCCTACGAGATAGATCAAAATAATGTACTACAGTATTGCACATCTTAAAAAGGTCTACAAAAAAGTCCGCGATGGTATATGTCTATCTGTTAGGGATAACCCACAATAACCATTTTTTATCCTTTACTTTTTACGAGAAATAGTGGCTTGTTTACGAAGCGATTTTAAGCAATACAGCATTAATCTATATCCAATTAGGTACCTTAAATACATTGTGCATTTACTATAGATCAATTTGGCCCTTTGAAGCATGTAATTTAAATGAATATTTTTAAAGATATTACAGATTTAAAAAGTAAGGAAATTGCGGTTGCGCTGGTGAGTTTACCTTAGGCAACGACAGGATAATACGGTTAAGTAGTCACGACCTCTCATCGTTTGGGGTGGGGTGTACCTCGAGCTCAGCAACTCCCCTAAATATCTTGGTATTACCCTGGACAGGTCTTTAACATTCAGCAAAAACTGCAAAAATATCAAGCAGAAGGTGCACACTCGCAACAGTCTTCTTCGTCGACTGGTCTCATCGAAATGGGGTGCTTCGCCTGAAGTTATGCGGACTACTGGACTGGCGCTATCTTTTTCTGAGGGAGAATTCGCGTGTCCCGTGTGGAGCCGTTCTGCCCATGCAAAGCTGGTGGATACAGCTTTGAATGAAACGTGCCGGATCATCACTGGCTGCCTAAAACCAACCCCGGTACAAATGCTGTATCCACTAGCAGGAATAGCGCCACCAGTGCTTTGCAGAGCGGTGGCAAGCTCCAGCGAAAGAGCCAAAAGGTCTCCGACACACGACAACATCCTTGTGCCACAAAGGCTGAAAAGTCGAAACAGTTTTTTAAAGTGTGTCGTCCCACTCACTGGCGAACCATCACAAGAGAGACTGAAGCTGTGGCGAGACAGTGCTTCCTTACCCAAACCGTTCGTCCCACCCGCTGAAGACCTCCCACCTAGACATGAGTTACCTTGGGTAACCTGGAAGTCTTTAAACAGACTCCGGACCCAGGTTGGCCGAAGCAAGGAAAACCTGTTCAGGCGGAGATTCATAGACGACTCCGCCTTGGAGTGTAAATGTGGTGCTGTCCCACGAACGATGGGACACTTAATATCGTGTCCTGCGTGTCCTGTCAGCTGTACGTTACAGGAACTGATGGACGCTGGTGAAGGCGCCAAACAAGTAGCCGAATTCTGGGCCAAGTCCATTTAGATTGCTATCGACACGCTAAGAAGAAGAATAAGGTCAACTACGAGATGCCATAGTCAAAAAACAAAAACGCGCTTCGCCCTATTAGCACTTTAAGATTAGCAGCGATCGCACGCGTTTATCGGAGCTCTCTAGCGAGGAAAATAACAATTATCCATATTAATGTTATAAATTCGAAAGGAACTCTGTCTGTCTGTCTGCACGCCTCACGCCTAAACCACTGAACGGATTTCGATAAAATTTGTCAGAGAGATAGATTGCATCCCGGGGAAGGACTTGCGGTAGTTTTTTTATCGAGCGAAGAAGCGGGCGGAAGCTAGTATATAATATAATGGAATAATAGGTGTAGATAGGTACCTAGATATAATTATGTTCAAAGGTAACTTGTAAAATGGTCAACGGATTATGTTAAAAATAAAAAGTTAAAAAGGTACCGGAAAGGAAAAAAAGTAGGACTATCTACAAAAAGAAGTGAGATGCCATCAAAAACATAACTTGTAAAAAAAGCCAAGTCTCGCAACTCAGTTCTTCTACCGTAAAAAGTTGTGAGATCCATGAAATACCAAGTCGGTTAATTTATTCACTCCCTACTTAAGGAACCTTCTGTCTTAAGTTATTACATAATTTAGCTAACCTAACAACATCTTGTAGTAACCATCAATATTAAAAATCTTCTATGTTTTAAATAAATAAATTGGCTTGGCCATCGCCATCGCATGAAAACACAATGTATCTCACAGTGCGATTGCCAAGTCAATTTATTTATTTAAAACATAGAAGATTTTTAATATTGATGGTTACTACAAGATGTTGTTAGGTTAGCTAAATTATGTAATAACTTAAGACAGAAGGTTCCTTAAGTAGGGAGTGAATAAATTAACCGACTTGGTATTTCATGGATCTCACAACTTTTTACGGTAGAAGAACTGAGTTGCGAGACTTGGCTTTTTTTACAAGTTATGTTTTTGATGGCATTATATTTTCTTTGCTCCTGTTTCATGTTTCATGTTTATTATTATATGTATATATTTATTTAGATTAGTCTAATATACTTTATGTATGTATTTATTGTATTATGTAAATGGTACACCACAGACTACCACAGTATTTGTCTGTCCTTCCTCTTTTTACCCGACTACGCGACGCAAAGGAGTGGTAATGTGTTCATCAGCCTATGTATGTATGTACGTATGTATGTATGTATGTATGTTCCTTTGAAGCACTATACAGACCGCTCCGGGCGTCGGGAGCCGCGCGACGACTCCCGGCCACCGTAGGCGCGGGCCTGCGGGCGGAGAGTAATGGGTAGCTCACCGTCCGATCAGGACCAGGCCCGTGCCGGGGGGCGCGTACGTGTTCCACGCGCGCCTCAAAGAGATGTCAGCATCGAGGAGGGGCCCCATAGGGCCGAAGCCTGCCGGGTCAGCGGGATTGTCCGAAAGGGTTACCGCTGGCCCGGAACATAAAGGGCTAAGGAAGGAACACGGGTGGGTTTTAGTCAGTAAGAGTCTGACACTCCCTTTCGCTCCACCCAGAGCGGGAGGGGTCATTTGATGATTTCCCATCCGAAAAAAAAAAAAAAAAAAAAAAAAGCACTATACAGACCAAACGCCCGGGCCGATTTTTATGATTCACACGTCAATCGATTCCTCTTAGTCCGGCGAGTGTCACTAAAGACATGACGTTAGTGAAAATTCAATATGGCGACTACTATGTATGTATGTATGTCTTCAAAAAAATTTTTTTTACTCAAAACCATCGAGTGGGGTATCAAAATAAAGGGCTTTAAAAGATGATTACAAAAATATAAACAACTTATATGGTAAAAAGTAATTCGAAGTGACAAATCGTAAAAAACACGTACCAAGAACTAAATCGTCAGCGAAATCTTTCACATTTGTAAACTAAAAAGCTGGAAATAAAAAAGTTATTAAAAAAAATAAAAAACCCGACTGCGGTAAAAAACTTAAGTTAAAAGAACTGAAAAGCTAAAAACAAGCCCATTTTAAATTAAATAAAAGTTGGAAGCAGGCGGGACCCATTTGAATTTGAAAATATAATAAAAATGGTATGGGTCCCGCCTGCTTCCAACTTTTATTTAATTTAAAATGGGCTTGTTTTTAGCTTTTCAGTTCTTTTAACTTAAGTTTTTTACCGCAGTCGGGTTTTTTATTTTTTTTAATAACTTTTTTAACCCATCCAAAGGTTGTCTTTAAAAGATGGCTTTAAAGGTTGCCTTTAAATTAAAAGATGGCGATAAGACCGCCCATTGTGTCACCCTTTGTACAGTTTCTATATTTATGTCTGTAATTTATATGGTATACATAATAAAGAGTATTCTATTTTATTCTTTGGTCACGTCTCTCCCTCCTTGCCCAATAGTTGTGTAACCGGTGTTATGACTTAAGGAATACTTTGATTTAATGAGGCCTCGTTAACTAATAAAATTACTGCCACGTCTATGTAATTAGCAATTTCGTTAACATTAATGTAAATTAATGTATGTAGTATTAGTAAGTACGGGAATCTAAATGCGTCCAATCTTAATTGAACACATCAATAAGGGTTTTTTGATACGAGCTTTCTGTGTCTCATAATTAATTATATGTAATAGGAAGTGGAACAGTGTCAAACAGTAAGACCATATTTAGAATTGAATTCATTTATTCATCACATTTGCTGAACATCAAAAATTGTAAAATGTTCCACTAACTGTGACTACCGAGTTGTGACGTCACTACACATTAAAGCAACCTGAAGCCCAATTCCCGTTCTTAATTAAAACCGTTCAAAATCTAGTCTTAGTCTCACCTCAGCGACAATAAATGTCAAAAATGTATGAAACTTGGGAAGCATTTTACACTGATTGAGGCTGAGATTAAAATGCAAAGGTTCTTAAAATAACGGAATTGCTCCTTTGTTCCCACTTCCCAGACCTGCACCGCGGCTCCGCCACGCTCAGGTCTGCGTCGTGCGACAACCGACATCGCAGCGTCTTACGTCGAGCATTTACTCATCGCAATGATACTCGTAGCAGCCGATGTGAAACTCAGTCGAGACATGTATCGAATGACTAGATTGCACCTATACTATAGCACGTGCAGTGTACTTGTCCTTGTCTGTCTTACTCAGTAAACCAACACACATGGAATCGCATGATTCACAAACTGTCACCAATCCGAATCTCATCGAACGCCACGAGACAAGTACTCATAGAAGACTGAAGACATATGCACTTGACACGTGCCTGTACTACTTTACGTTTCATGCTCGCTACAGCAGTAGCTGATGCTTAACAATACAATATTTTATACATTCTTTTAACATTACTTATTTATAATTACAAAAATGCAATGAACATAACAGTAATTAAACTTTCCAACGTCATTTACAAAACAATTATTTAAAGCACAAGTGTGTTGTCTTTATTCAAAGACGATAACAATCGTGACAAGGTACATAGAGGAATATCATCGTTGCGATGCTAGTCTACTTAGGAAGAGTATAATATATGTACAAGTCTACTAACTAAATAATATCTACAGAGCGAGGCTTGGCCTTCACTGTTCGATGCCGACACGCTACTATATTCTTTTAGAACAAAGCTTACAAGTTTATCCAATTATCCAGCACGAAAACACCAAGGATTAATTTATCGGAAATTTCCTCTTTCATTTTGAAAAAAAAATAACCTAAAAAGAATTAAAAAAAAATTATGCTAATATTTTTTTTACCGAGAAAAAGTGTAGCATCTTTACTTTTATCACTTTCTGACCGATAA
The DNA here is from genome assembly GCA_948474745.1 of Oligia latruncula. Taxonomy (NCBI): domain Eukaryota; kingdom Metazoa; phylum Arthropoda; class Insecta; order Lepidoptera; family Noctuidae; genus Oligia; species Oligia latruncula. The sequence goes on along the minus strand of OX419707.1, from coordinate 85,257 downwards.
GTCACTTTGGCGAGGTGATTTCGTATCGAACATTTATGTGTCGTTGTCCACTCTATCTAATATTGCTATCACTATAATGTCAGCACAGTCACTGGGCGCTCTCACTTCACCGGCGGTAGTGTCGCCGGGAGTGTCGCCGCGCGTCAGTTGGCGACGACGCCGGCGAGTGTCGCGCGATGCGTCGCGTAGTCCAGCGCGCGCTGGGCGACGCCGCGCGGCCGCACCAGCATGGCGGCCGCCTGCTCGAACTTGTGCTGGTTGCGTCTGCGGATACACACACGTTACTATGCGGGTCGGCTTCCCGTCCAACCGGACGCAGCCGACCGAGCTGCCTATCTGACCTCCACGACCCAGTTACTGGGTACCACGACACCCCACGGCGAGACGGGTTGTCAGACTTTCGGACTTCAGATTACCCCGTACCCGTAACGACTGTCAAAGATCTTTGAATCACAGCCGGGGCCGGCGGCTTAGCGTGATTTCCGAGTCACGGAGGGGTCTCGGTATGTAACGGATGGTCACCCATCCTCGGACCGACTTCGCGACAGCAAGCGTAGCTTAACCTTCGATCGACCCGTGCGTCTGTTATTACTTAGTCACGAGCCCCTCAGTTATTACCCAATCATTTATTGCATTCCATAAAGTGGACTTTGTCAAAAAATTATCAATGTCCTTCAAATCAAAGATGGCGGCTGCGAAAATTTTGAAATTTATTTTCATGGGGGACTCCCCATGCCGATGTTTTTTTTTTAGTTTTCATGGTTTTTGAGGGTGCTAATGCCGAAAGTGAGGTCTAAATGAAAATACAAGGTGGCTGCGAAAATTTACATTTTTTTCTTCATGATTGTCGTCGTGTCCATGGTTTTCGAGGGAGCTAATATCGATACTGAGGTCAAAATGAAAATCCAAGATGGCGGTTACAAAAGGGGTTTGAACATCTTCAAAGCCCTTTTAAAACGTTTCTCACACAATTGTTAAAATTCCAGGAAAATCATCTACTTTTACAATATTAGTACATATGTGAGCACCATGTATCTATCACATAATTGATTTACCTGTCATTGCTTTATTTGTAATTCTTTTTACCTTTTGTGGTAGACTAATTTTATTCTAGGTGTATCTCATCTTCCCATATAATTAGTTATACAGAGTTATTGGTAAAACATTAACAACCTCTTAAGAGGTTTTTGTACTCATCACTAAGAGCAACTTTTACTATGGGACCAAACCTGAAATCGCGAAAAAAAATCAGTTGTTCCCTACATTTATGTTCGTATAACTCGTCAAAATGTAGGGAACAGTTGATTTTTTTTTTCGCGATTATTCCTATTTGAAATAAATGATTTAACTTTGACTTTCGTCATGGGTGTCGTCTTCATGGTTTTCGAGGATGCTAATGCCGAAAGTGACGTCCAAAAGACAATCCAAAATGGTGGCTGCAAAATTTTTCTAAATTTTCGTCATGGGTGTCGTCTTCGAGGTTTTCGAGGGTGTTAATGCCGAAAGTGAGGTCAAAATTAAAATACAACAAGACGGCTGCGATAATTTAAAAAAAAAATCGTCATGGGGTCGTTTTCATTGTTTTCGAGGGTGCTCATGCAGATAGGTCAAAATGAAAATCTAAGATGGCGACAGCGAAATCTTTTTGGTCATGGGTGACATTTTCATAGCTAGTCATTTATAAAGTCAGCCAGTGGCTGTGCAGTGTCACAGTATAAACTACCAGCAGTACATACCGGATGTAGGCGTGCGTGTCGACGACGAGGTTGTCGAGCTTGTCGGTGTTGATCTCGTCCATGGCACACTCCTGCATGAGCGGCGGGTTGAAGCGGTAGTAGTGGCCGGCTGGCAGCAGGTCGTTCATTACCAGGTGCACACCTGACACATTATGTTCATGTTTTTATTTGTATACGTATAAAAAAATACTTTTTGAACAAATAATTAAGGTACAAGGGTAAAACCTCGAAAAATTGTACATTTGTAATTTTTTTCTTTTCCCGATTTTATTTATCTTATAACAGCAACGTTATTTGATAAATGAGATTTGTTGTATATTGTACTGAATGGTATGCTTGTGTTGTTTTAGATAATTCCACAAAATTTTGGCTATCTCTTACAAATTGGTTTTTTTCGTAATTTTTTCTTTTTTTTTTCACACTTCCATACAAAAATTATTTGTCCAACTACCACCCTTGTAACAAAAACTGCCATTGCTTAAGAAATGGAATGGCTATCGCGCATTTTTAAGTTATGCTGAATTTTTGTGATACATAACCAACGTTTTTACAAAAAGCTTTCAATAAATAACGTAAAAAAAATTTTTTTATTAATATTTAAAAAAGTGTCCAAAAATTACTGAGTGTATAACGTCATGAAGTATCATCAATTACTGCTACACTATTAAGAATAATTCGGCCACTTCTAGTATTTTCTTGCGTGGCAACACCACCAACAACAACATTTAAAAAATAAATGCTGACATTATTTTTCGAGAAAAATGGTGGTATGTGTCGGCAACGGATTTGTCCCCAAAAAACGTGGTGTTTAAAGTGTCGGATTACAAGGCAAGTATGCATATTCTGTCTCACTATTATACGCGTAGGTTTACTATAACACAAAAGAATAAAACTACTTCGCAGTCCTTGGCTATCCGCAATTTAAGTTAAAGGAGATGTTCCAAAAATGTATGGAGCCTGGGCTAGCACTATGTACACTAAATGTAAATATCGCTATACAATATAGAAACCGTTTCTTAATGTTAATTTTCTCTAATTTGACTTCGTTTTAATGTACATTAAAATTAACTCTGTCTTGGAGAGCAACACAAAATAAATATGGTGGATCAGCAATATGTGAAATGTCACTATGACAATGACATTAAATTGATGTGTGAAAGAAAACAAAACACCAATTCCGAAAATACATGGGTTTTGACTAACATTCAAAATAGAAAACATACCAAAACAAAAACCATCACTAAAAACTCCGAAACACATCCAATTCAACACGCGGGAACACAACAATCCAAAGACAAAGTCAAACTATCAAAGAAAGACGTCACTCACGAAACTTAAAACTGTCAAAGTCGTCAAACGTCATGTCAAACTGTCATGGCTACCTTAAAAATAGGGTTGTCTTATCTGAAAACTTCCCAAATATCATTTGTGTACACCTGTACTTTTCTTCAAATTAATTTGTTTGTATTTTTATGAAATCCGCTATTTTTTTTTCCTATTTATCTATGTAGTGTACATGGTGGTAGCCCAAAATCAAACATCTCCTTTCAGTTTTAGTAAATGTCCTACGGGTTTTTTATAATGAATGTGTAGCGGTATCTACAACGCCACATGCTAACAACGCGTCATACTGACGTCACGCGAAATCCTGCATCTCGCAAGCAGAGTTTACCGCGCAACTAGCATAGGGCCCGACATGAATCATTTGGCAGTTGCCCGCCAGACACAACACCCCTCTGGTCGGAGGATCCTCCCTTTTCTATGGAGGATGAGTGAACTTTACACCCTGTTCCTCATACCTCTATAAATGTAACAGTGTTTAACAAAATGTGTAACGTTACAGTCATGACCGATTGACCGGTCAGCTGAGTATACACTAGTGATGACTAGTGCTTTTTTTTTTAATTAAATTCAAATAATACAGTCAAGTTTTGTTTTTTTTTTATCATTTTGTTTATCTTTTTAGACGCTATGTAATATACTAATGAAAAACCTGTTCTTAATTTTTTTTAATCATAATTTTAGAAAAAGATTTAGTATTTAACAGGTCAAGTACCTACAAGGTAGTAGGTACAATTACCTACAATGCGTTTTAAATAAGATATACTGCAATGATGTGAGCTAAGCTTTATAATGGCCATGTACGTAACATTCAGTCATGTACGTAACGTGAGTCTGTTATGATGTCATGAATGTAACTGTACAATTTTTCGCGGTTTCACCCATAAGTATACGTTTTTTTATTTTTTTTTATTGCTGAATTTGCCTGCTCTTGACCTCGATCACGCCTGATGGAAAGCGATGGATGACGTCTATGATGGAACAAGCGTGCCCAGGAGATGCCTAAGGCACTGGAACTCCCACGCATCGACGATACACAGCAGACTGCTTAACGCCGGACTGCGATGGGAGGGTGGTCGCTAACCGGACGGGCGTTAGCCCTACCGCGCAAGGGAAGCGCGCGGCCCGTGCCGCCGCACGGACACTACCAGGGCCCGGCACTGTACAGTGCGCCCTGCAGTCGGTACATACCTTCAGTGTCGGTGGCAGAGTCGAGGATCTTGTTGAACTTGTCCTTCCAGCTCGTGGACTGCGGCTCGCCGCCGGCCTGCATGGCGCGCGACATGAGCCGGTAGTCCGTGTGCGCGGCCAGCGCGCGGCCCGTGCCGACCGACACGACCGTGCCGCGCTGCAGGGCGCGCGACCCGAACAGGAGCCGCGCCTCGTGCACGCCCACGCCGCACGGGTTGTTCACCATGATGCCGCCGTCCTGCGAGCACGAGGTGCGACTGTCGAGTACTAGTGCGACTTGGACACGTTTAAAGCGAATTTATTTTACGCTTTGGTATTGACACTTTTATTAATGAGTTTTACTCTAAAACGAAGTAGACGTCTTAACACTTCATTGATTGTCTACTCAGTGTCACCCGTACAAAAGTTTTCGTCTAAGTCTGAGAGAGAGAGAGAAATGTTCACAACTAAAAGAAAACTTGAACATATTATCTGAATGAGAATAAATGTAGATCGAAACCGCTCGTTGAGCGCAAAAAAACTAGCCACAACGCGTTGTTACATTTTCAAAACAGTCACGACGCGTTCTGGGTCTTTTTAATGCAACCACGACAAGACGGACAGGTTGTATGGAACTTCTACTGCTTTGACATGACGTGTGACCGGATTTAGTCGAAGGCTGGATTTTCATATTACTGATCGGGAATGTTCCCGATAGTGAGGTCGAAATGAAAATCTGAGAAGGCAGCAAATTTTTTTTTTTATTTTTCATTGCCCCTATGCTGTCAGGGATTGGATTGTTGAACAGATTGCCAAAGAGTGACAGTTATAATTTGAATTTATAAACATTTTAAGTCGATAGTGAATCAAGTATGTGTACATACCTGATGCAGCAGTCCGTCGAGCCGGAACTCGTCGAAGTAGGTGGGCGCGGCGGCCGAGGCGCGCACGGCGTGCCACAGGCGCGCGCGCGACGTGCCCGGGAACACCGAGCGCGTGCGCCAGCCCACCGAGTAGCTGCGGAACAGGAACGGCGTCAGCCGCGCGCCCGAGTTCACCACGCACGACACCACGGCCAGCTGTGGGCACATAGAGTGAGCTCCATGGAACTACTGGGCGCCTGGTACCTAACGGAACAGGAACGGCGTCAGCCGCGCGCCCGAGTTCACCACGCACGACACCACGGCCAGCTGTGGGCATATAGAGTGAGCTCCATGGAACTACTGGGCGCCTGGTACCTAACGGAACAGGAACGGCGTCAGCCGCGCGCCCGTGTTCACCACGCACGACACCACGGCCAGCTGTGGGCACATAGAGTGAGCTCCATGGAACTACTGGGCGCCTGGTACCTAACGGAACAGGAACGGCGTCAGCCGTGCGCCCGAGTTCACCACGCACGACACCACGGCCAGCTGTGGGCAAATAGAGTGAGCTCCATGGAACTCTACTGGGCGCCTGGTACCTAACGGAACAGGAACGGCGTCAGCCGCGCGCCTGAGGGAACTACTGGGCGCCTGGTACCCGACACTCAGACGAACCGAGTTAAGCCATTTTACACTACTTGATATTCAGGGACTTTCCCTTAATCGGGCTGCACGCGTAGCATGAACACTTCTATCTCTACGAAGAGTAGACACATTGCTTTCTTTACAAAGTGACATTTCTTTTCTTCATTTTTGACATACCGCCTAGAAATCCTTCTACAATCTGTCATTTTGTCTTTCGTTTCAAACGATCTTTGTCTAGGTCCTTTTATATGTAGACTTCAGAAGAAAGTGGAAGAAAGTTTTCTATCCCAACTGTCAAAATCACATTGACAACTGACAGTTGTCTAAGAGATTTTGTAATCGCCACAGACTACAATATAATGCAGTAGAAAACTTTCTACTCGACGGCCACAAAGTGTAAACGGTTATCTACAAAATCCCGTAACGACTGTCAAACGTCCACGAATCACAGCCGGAGCCAATGGCTTAACGTGCTTTCCGAGGCACGGAGGGGTCTCGGTATGTAAAGATAGTCACCCATCCATGGACCAACCGCGGCAAGCGTAGCTTAAACTGATCGATCAACCTGTGCGGCTGTTATTATTTAGCCACGGACCCCTCCTTATAATGTGACTTAATATCAATAAAAATTAAGAATCAAAAATAAAAAAAACTCCTATAACAACAAAGAATTATTATGTAAAAGAGTGAATTTCGTAAAAAGTGTAGCGGTGCTATTCTGTAAAAATCTCACCGTGAAAACTTAGGTGAAGTGAGCGTGGAGTGAGCTGTCAATAGTGTCAATCCCTAGCAAAACAAACTCACTTCACCTAAGTTTTCACGGTGAGATTATTACAGAATCGACCGGCTGTTGACTCTTTCTATTTTGCTGCCGTCGTACTGTCTACACCACAGACTAAGAGAAGTACCCTTGTCTACACGGAACGACATCTTTGTCTACTCTTCCGTCAACAAATCGGTGCTCATGCTACGCGTGCTGGTCTTATAAAAGAAATGGAGGAAAGGTCCCCATTAAAAAAACATCACCTAAATATCGGGCCCTAAATATCGTAGGGGTTTTTGTGTTTAGGTGACGACGCACTCTATCACAGGTTCTACGAACGAAACCGCTTTTGCTAATACTCGACGCGCCGTGTTAATAACGTTAGTTATACAAAACGGGCAAATATAAAGTCAACATTAAATTGCGCATGATGTTATGTTGACTTTTTGGAACGAAGTTCTTTAACGGAGCTTGCGGTAGGAGTAACTGGGAGAAATCGTCAAGTAACAAAAAAGCGTTATGCTCTCCATGCGACTTTTTATTTCATATAATAGAGAGAGTCAGAAAGAGATAGACTGTTTTCATGGTTTTCGAGGGTATTGAAGCTGATAGTGAGGTCAAAATAAAAATCAAAGACGGCGGCTGCACAAATGTTAAAATTTTTCTTCATGCGTATCGTTTTCATGGTTTTCTAGGATGCTGAAGTCGATAGTGATATCAAAATGAAAATCCAAGATGGCGGATGCAAAAAAATCTAATTTTTCGTCATGGGTATCATTTTCCGGGTTTTCGTGGGTGCTGAAGCCAATAGTGAGGTCAAAATGAAAAATTCAAGACGGCGGCTGCGAATATTTTAAAATTTTCTCAGTCACCATATTGAATTTTCATTTTGAACTTCGTCTCTGCCGGGAGCCCTCCACACGTTTTTTTTTATTTCATTGTAAGAACAATAACATTTTGGGCATCCACCTAACCAATAGTAAGATAGAACCAGTAGTAAGATTGGAGCGGGCCTCACCTTGGGCGCATTGCTTCTGTTGCACTGCGTGAGCGTGCAGTCACGCAGGTTGTCCTGCAGCATCTTCTCCCACGCGTTCGTGTCGTAGTACGAGTGCGTCCACATAAGGCGCGCGCCGCCGCCTGCACGCACACCACAATGTTATAGGTTTTATAGAAGGCTGGTAGTATAATATGTACCCATACTTCATATTGAAGCAGGGCTTGAAAAACAAAGTAATACATAAATTCATTAATTTTCTGACAGAGAACGCTGCCTCAACCCTACGTTTATAAGCATAAAATTTTGCACAAGAGTTCTATAAGTAAGTAATGAAAATGAGCAATAAGTAAGGAGTTTTGAAAATTCACCCTCTTAGCGTTTAAGTAAGGGATGAAAGTTTGCACACGGCAAAAGCAAAGAGCGGGGGGGCATCATGTATTAGTTACCTAGCAGCGAGGTGTTGCCGAACATCTCGCGCGACAGCGTGTAGTACATGTGGCGCGCCGTGTCTAGGGGGGCATCATGTATTAGTTACCTAGCAGCGAGGTGTTGCCGAACATCTCGCGCGACAGCGTGTAGTACATGTGGCGCGCCGTGTCTAGGGGGGCATCATGCATTAGTTACCTAGCAGCGAGGTGTTGCCGAACATCTCGCGCGACAGCGTGTAGTATATGTGGCGCGCCGTGTCTAGGGGGGCATCATGCATTAGTTACCTAGCAGCGAGGTGTTGCCGAACATCTCGCGCGACAGCGTGTAGTACATGTGGCGCGCCGTGTCTAGGGGGGCATCATGCATTAGTTACCTAGCAGCGAGGTGTTGCCGAACATCTCGCGCGACAGCGTGTAGTACATGTGGCGCGCCGTGTCCAGGGGGGCATCATGCATTAGTTACCTAGCAGCGAGGTGTTGCCGAACATCTCGCGCGACAGCGTGTAGTACATGTGGCGCGCCGTGTCCAGGGGGGCATCATGCATTAGTTACCTAGCAGCGAGGTGTTGCCGAACATCTCGCGCGACAGCGTGTAGTACATGTGGCGCGCCGTGTCCAGGGGGGCATCATGCATTAGTTACCTAGCAGCGAGGTGTTGCCGAACATCTCGCGCGACAGCGTGTAGTACATGTGGCGCGCCGTGTCTAGGGGGGCATCATGCATTAGTTACCTAGCAGCGAGGTGTTGCCGAACATCTCGCGCGACAGCGTGTAGTACATGTGGCGCGCCGTGTCCAGCGTGCCCACGCCGGAGCCGATGACGGCGGCGATGATGGCGCCGGTGCTGACGCCCACGATGTAGTCGAACAGCTCGTGCACGCGCCGGCCCGTGAGGCGCTCCAGGTGGCGCAGCACCTCGATGGCGATGATGCCGCGGATGCCGCCGCCGTCGATGGCCAGCACGTTGGCGCCGGGCCCGCGCGGGGGTCCGCACCAGCCCACCAGCGCCAGCGCCTCCTGCACCACGCCGCGGGTCGCGCGCGCGAGCGGCGAGCGCGGGTCCAGCGCGTGCTGGGTCCGCAGCAGCGCGCGCACCGCGCCCTCCTGCGGAAGGCCGCCGGAACGTTCAGGGTCTCTCTTAAGAGCGTTTACGCCGAACGTTATTTCATACAAACTTTCAAACCCTTGTTTTCCGAAATGAACGAACCGATTTTAACGAAACTTCATACGCATAAGCAGGATACAAATGTCTAAAAAGTTAGTAGAGAACATTTTCGAAAAATAGTGTTACAGCCAAATTAGACCGATTTTAAACTTTTCATAGAAACAGAGATTTCAAGTTGATCTTTTTTTAAATAAGACATTTCGAAAATTTTCTCTGCTAACTTTTTAGACCTTTGTATCCTGCTTATGCGTATGAAGTTTCATTAAAATCGATTCATTCATTTCGGAAAACAAGGGCTTGAAAGTTTGTATGAAATGCCGTTCGGCGTAAACGCTCTTAAGACCGACAAAATTTTATAAACTGTCGTGCTATCGACTCCAAGAAATAGATAACTATCACCCGAAGGTTCCTGCGCCTGTGGAAGCAGCTAGTTGGCTTTAGTTTTTTTTTCTTAATTCATGTTGGGATACTGCTTGCACGGGGGTTACACAGGGGGGGGTTAAATTTCGGTTATTTTTTGCCTAGGACGCACCGTTTTCGAAATATTTGAAATATTTGAATTTTTTTATTTTATTCAGCAATTTATGGAATTTTATTCAAACAGTTGTTTTATATTTTAGTCCGTGCTCAAATGTTGTACCTACTCGCAATCCTGTCGTTAATATTCAAAACAAAAACAGAAACAGGAAATGAATTTGATAGTTGTTTTACTTTATTAATTTTAGTTTTAAATAAGTAATGTGTTGAAACCCGGGACATTAGTCCCAAAAAAATATTTTGTCGTAAGGCGTCTCCACTTTGTCTCTGTTCTTTTTCGAACTTTAGGTATTTTAGCTCACCTTTTTTCGATCACTGCTTATCAGTCCTAACAAGACATTAGACACTTCCGTATGATGCAAACACAATATCAAAAAGACGGAAACGTTTATTCCCGGTCGTCCCCGTCGTTCCCACTGGGCACAAGTGGGAAAAAAAAGTTTCATTCCTCCCCAGTGGTGACGATTGGAACTTTTTGTTTCCCACTCTTTCCGCTGGAAAGACATGATTGCTCAGATCCAACAAACTAAAACAAAATTCGCTAGAACAATATGTTGATAGTCAATAAGCTAAGCTATCTTTACCCCGACTTGACAAAAAAGTAATTTAAAAAAATTAAACCGACTTCAAAAAGAAATGAACTCAAAATTATGAAATAACTTTAATTTCGGAAGTCGGTGTCTTGGGATCTGTATTTTAGTTTTTTGCCACCGACTTCCGAAATTAAAGTTATTTCATAATTTTGAGTTCATTTCTTTTTGAAGTCGGTTTAATTTTTTTAAATTACTTTTTATTTTGTAATTTTTAGTTTTTGCACTAGAATTTGACCAAGGTTTTGAGATGTTTTCCCTTTGACACTACACCCGTAGCTCGTATCAATACGCCAGGCCGTCACACTTACACGTATTAGTCCATATCTTGAAAATTACTGAACCGATTTTGATGAAACTTGCACTGTTCCCTAAGTTGAAGTAAATGTAAACTAATACAAAAAAAATGGTCACGATCCGATTAATAGTTGCTGAGAAATGCGTGGACAAACATACATACATACATACATACATACATACATACATACATACATACGTCTATGAAATTTTGTATATTTGTTTGGAAGCCTTAGTAGATTGTCATATGTGAATATAATGCAATTCCAATAATATTACATACATACGTATCGAATTGATAACCTCCTTTTTTTTTTGAAGTCGGTAAAAAGTTACGTCGATGTGGTACGAATAGTACAGTAGGTGCACGCCTGCACGGCGGCGCGGCGGCGGCGTGGCACACAACAGTGAGCACAGAGCACAGACAGTGAGTGCGCTCGGTGCTCGCGCACCCACTTCACTACAACAACAATAACAAACGCGCGTCAGTAAACAACATAACAATAACAAATAATATAATTAGTTCTTATAATATATTATATACTAGGCAGGCGCGACTTGGGAAGTGTTTCGCAACTTTACCGCCTGTAATATTATGTCACTACTAAACAAGATGCACAGAAGATCACTACACGCAGAAACGTACATACGAAATCCTGGCGTGTGACGGCAGTTTATTATTATGCGTTTGTAACAGTTTCCCTCTGTTTGACGTGCGATTGTCTAAAAGTGCCGTGAAGGTCATCTCATGTATGTATGCTTGTGTAGACCACATGCCTAGTGACGTACTGTTGGTGTTTGTTCTCAAATAATAAGATAAAATAACACCACATTAGTACGCATGCATTGTCGATTGGTTAAGAGCAAACAATCTTTTAATTAATTTACAGAAAACGAATTTCATGATCTTCAGAAACAGGACTAATCCAACAACAGACTTAAACATCTGGAACAAATATTAATGAAGTAAATGTAACGAAATTCTTGGGTTTGAATGTATATTGTAATTTAAATTGGAAATCACATGTGGAATCTGTCTGCTTAAAATTAAATAGCTATTCCTATATGTTTATAGATGCTCATAAAAATTGTGAACTTATCCACTGTCATGACAGCCTACCATGCTTATGTGGTATCCACGCATATGGTGTAATTATCTGGGGGAACTCGACGGAATGGGAGTCTGTTTTTAAAGCCCAATAAAAGTGCATACGGACAATGTGTAGAGTTAATACCACTGATAGTTGTGAATCATACTTCAAAAAACTTAAGACTCTTACCTTACCGCCTCTTCATTTATGAGATGTCAGTCTTTTTCAAAAGTAATATGCATATCGTCGTTGCGACTTTAAGACCTCTTATGTGTCACTTTTGGCAAAATCCCTTTTTTACGCCAGCCGATTCTAAATTTTGAAGCTCTATCGAATGCAAAAATTCTCATGTGTATAAGACGTTTAAATTGTAATTTATTTACGAAATTCAAGATTTCCAACGTGCTTGCTAATTAAAAGTTAGTGCTTAAAAAATCTTATATGTCAACTAAAATTGTTTAATTTTTTTTTACAAGAAACTACTTTTCATTTCAACTAACAGTGGCAAAGTTAAAAGCACGAAAATCATGTGGCTGATATCTATATTTTTGTTGTAGTTGGTTTCACTATATTTTTTTCAGTAGACGGTTTTTATCGATTTTCTCATAAAATTGATTTTTACACATAAGAGATCTTTAGAAATATCCAGTGACCCAGTGACCAGTGGCGTGTGTGTCCAGTGTGTGGGGGGTGTGTGTGTGTGTGTGTTTTGTGTTGTGTTCAGTGTCTTTGCCTACTTAATTATGGTTTATCAGATTAGTTTCTATAGGCTCTTTGCTATCGTCGCAAAACAGCATAAAGAGCACTTAAAGTAGCAACGACGATATTATGTATAAAAAAATCCGAAGTGCTAGATAATAAAGTTCAGACTGTACCCTGCAGAACTTATTTAATGGGTTCATGTATATTGCATGACATCCAAGATTTATAATAAATTGCCATGTTGTATTACAGATATTATTATCTTGCACATATTTAAGCGGAAGCTAAAGGAATTTGTAACTGATAAAGCGTATAACAGTGTGAAAGAGTATCTAAAAGGGAATCCTTATGGCCAATAATAATTAATCAGATATTCTATGATGGAAATGACATGTGTAACTCACAATTATTATTTATTTGGGACTTTTATTTAATTATTCACTATTTACTATGACATTTTAGTTATTGACTACTGGATACTCCTTGACATTGAGAATTGAAAAATAAAATGGTTAAAATGATTTTCCAATTTAAGCAACCATTTTGTAATATTTATTGTTAATCAGCAAGGTATTTTCATAGTAGATTGTAATTTATGTTATTTATATGTGTAAATTTTGCATGCCCAAGTGACAGCAGAGCATGGAGAATATTATCATAACATGTATAACATCTATTCCCCTACTACCCATGTTGGCAAAAAATAAATGACTTGATTTGAAAACTTTGACGCACAACGCAAACTAAATCTAACGTGTATTACAAGTATTTACAAGCTATCAGATGGAGTTATCTCGTTGCGCTATTTAATTACACTTCATGACTCACAACCGATAGCGCGATTCATGATCTTGGCAATGTTATACTGTTTTGAATATCGCTTCAGTGCTATTGTTCACTAAAGCGCTAGGCGGGCCAATATACATAATCTGATGTTAAATGTGAGAATCTGGCTTTCTGTTTCCATTCAATCGCTATGATTGCTGTTGATTTATCGCTCAGCACGTGAGATTGCAAAGAATCATCAACCTCCACATCAGTCCCTGAACTCTTCTACTTATCTACTGGTGACAAGGACGGGCGTTTCGGGGGTCTGTCTTTTATAACTTTTTACCGACTACACCATAGCCAAAGGACCGGAGTAACACGTCATGACTTAATAAGTCGTGTAATCGTACAGATTACTTGTAACTCCGGATACGAAAGTCGATGTAATTTTTTATTTCTCTCTGTGATGTCTTGTTAACTAAAAGGTATTATATACTTACCTTTTAGTTAACGCGTTTGTTGTATTTGGGATTTAGTTTCTAACTTTATTTAAACATTGGACGTTTTAGAAGTGGTGATTCTCAGCCTTATTTGAGAAATGAATGATGTTTGATGTGGTAGTGCTGTACCTTGATGGCGTAGTCCCTGGCCTCGGGGTAGCAGTGCAGGTGCTCGACGAGGCTCTCGACGCGCGCCAGCACGCTCTCCGCGCTCTCGGCCGCGACCACCGCGCTGATCACGTACGCCGTGCGCGAGTGGATCGACGACTGCACAAACAACAACATAGATCATACAACATATAATAAGTGACACTTAAAAAGGTAAATCTACAAAATTGCTTCTAATTTTCCTATAGCAATTTTGCAAATTTACCTAATATACTTACCTAATATATTAGGTATCTTCTAAGATACTGATGCCCTATGTGCTGATGGTGATCACCGGGGTGGTTTTAGTGAGGTAAAAATCCCACACCCCCCGACCTCCCTCCCTCCCCGGAGGTCGGGTGCCTTTTGAAGGTTTCCCCCGACAACAAGAAAAAAATAAAAGGTATCTTATGAGATACCCTAATATATTAGGTAAGTATACTTATAGATTTTAACAAGTAACATAAATTAAGTTGGAAGTGTTGGAACCTATCCACAAAGATCATCAGGGTCGTTTTTGTATGATCGAGATCCATTCCCACACACAAACCGTAAAAACGGTTTTGTGGAGCACAGTTTTAAAAACAAGTCTACTGTAATCTCTTTATAAATAAATGTCAGCAACACGGAATGGTCAGCAACAGCAACATTAACTTTGAAAGACGAAAGTCCCCTGATATGTCACAAAACGAGTGACGTCGCCCGACTTCGCACGATATGTCTCGCCACATCGCAGTTGTCTCGACCCTGTGTTTCTATTCTACTCAGATTTGTCTCTAGTGACTAATCCCGAATAATCTAACATTCGTGTGAAAGAAAATCAAATGAAAAATATTTGGTGCAACGTAGTAGGTACCTACAAGGTTTTTCGCACTCGGTCATCATCTCTAAATAGCTTAATTTAAGTGAATGAGAGTAACAAACAAACAGGTTTGCTTGACAGACACGTTAGTAGGTACCTACTAGAAACTTGCCCCCCCCCCCCCCTCCCCACATTAGGCGTGCGCCGGGCGCGAACGTTTCTCCGGCGTGTGACCGAAGCGCCGGTATAAGGCCGGCCGCATACGCTCGGTTTCCTGATTCGGTTTCCGCATCAGGAATTCAGATTCGGAAACCTGAATGCTTCATTTACATACAAAATGTTCAACAAGGCGCACACGTCCTTACTATTTCCGAACGGAAAAAAACCTAACGTGCGTTTCGGAATTCAATCCGTGCGGACGGGTCGTAAGAACGGAAAAAAACCTAATGACGTCACCCCGAACGCAGTGCTCACATACATTTCGTATCGTTCGCCGCACACGAACGGAAATTTCCATTCGAAATCGCGCCAAAACCGTAGCACGGTAGTGGCGAATGGACGTGTTCCTACGATTTTGCTAGAACAAAATGTGTGAGACCATGCAAGTACTTTGCTTTTTTATTTTATCTCGTATGCCGTTATGAAGCTCATCAAAGAATTTTATTGACATCCTGTAATATTTGAAGAATTCTTCTGGGTGTGCTCGTAACTTTGCTCTTTTGAGATAGTATTGACTGTCCATTAATCTCTGAGTGTTCAACGGATGTACCCAGTAACGACGTTTTCTCTTCTTCTTCATGTCTAGCGCCAGTAAAAGTGCAATAGCAATCAATTCATTGTCGTCGTCCATTTTTGCTTTTACAGAAACGTCTCTATTCGAACTGACAGTATAAATTCCTAATACAAAAACCGAACGTCTGCGCTAATCTCACGGAGTTCCGAATCTGAATTCCTAATCAGGAAACCTAATCAGGAAACCGAGCGTATGCGCCCAGCCTTAGGCAGAGGTGTACTTACCCACATTTTGCCGGTTATGTTTAGAAGTCCCTTGGAATAGGAGGCGAGACAATATTTGTAGTTACAAGACTACGTAGGTATTCCAACATTTTTCTTAACAACCAACATGAAGGTGACTAAAGTTACGTCGCAAAGGTAATTTTTAAAAACATTTCCGGACTGTTCACAATCGTACGATATGCACAACAACCTCAAGGCCGCTCAAAAAGTGCGTCGTATGTTTTGTCACACACTCACACTTCATCTCGATTGTAAATTCCCAAACTGATAATAAACTGATAGACGTGTCCCCCACGAGTCCCACGACGCACATCTAGCTCGTATACTCGTATTGTAGATCATACGAGAACACTGCAGACTGCAGATCAGTCTACTTAGTGCAGCGCAAAAATACTGCGTACTTTCTTACATAACATTTGTATTGAATGTTATAAAAACATATTGTATGTACAAAAACATATTATGTTATTTATTATTTATTTAATACTTCAAGCACAAAAATGTACAGAAGCGGACTATGTTCTGCGTTTCCTTCTCACAAAAAACCGGGCAAGAGCGAGTCGGACTCGCGCACCGAGGGCTAGCTCGCCGGTGAAAATTTAAAAACATAATTATGATGGTACGGAACCCTCGGTGCGCGAGTCCGACTCGCTTTTGCCCGGTTTTTTAGGGTTCCGTAGTACCTTTAAAGTGAACATTTTTGTTCCAGTAGGGCGTCCCACCCCCTCTAAAAGCTAAACTGCTAGCTTGAAAAATTTGGAAAAATTCAAGATGATAGTGCATTTCATGAACTTTAAAGGAAAACTATAGGAATTAAGATAACTTTATTAGTTTAGCAGTACTAGTCATTGAACTTGGGTGTTGGATAATTTTGTACCAAATACAAAATCCTTAGCATTAATCCTATATAGTGGCTTAGACGAAGTAGTTAGGTACTTGTTTATGACGGGTAAAGACTTGCATTATAAAACAAAATATGAAATAAAAAAACCATAATAAATTATCATAAGTTTCACAATACTGCCGCTAGATGGAATGATGGAATTACAATTTTGTGAATTGAAATAATAACTTGGCAGCAATCGTACTCTTATTTTTTAGCTTTACAAGGAAGAAAGTGGTTCTTATTAATTAACTAGCTTCTGCCCGCGACTTCGTACGCGGATCCTGTTGGTTATGCCAGCGACAACGGGGTAGTCAAAATCGAAGATCTGAAACGTCTGATGTCGAATTCTAAGAACCCGGGGACTGGATAACAACGGGATGCGCGAGACGATTCGAGACGTCATTTTCAGGCAATAATGAACCAATAGGGTAGTAAACTTGGCCTTGCACTTTGAATGTTGGCATAAATGGGCCTTCTGAAATCTGTTTCGCAACAAAAGATGTCATTTGAAAGGCATTATTGTACGAACGTATGTTGTCCAAGAAATGTTTTGACTGTGATGGTCACCGATTAGCAGTGATCTTAATATTTCTGGTGGATTTTGTAATATTTCAATATGTACTTTCCCACCTGAGCAACACATACCGTTTGTTTCTTTTTGCTATTTAACAGCTTCACAAAAAGTAAAATTTTTAATAGGAGTATACGTAAATGCACTCCGTTCCTTATCAACCCTAAGAAGGTCGCCATGCCCTACGGCTATATCTTGAGACACATCCGATTCTTCAGATGATATCGACATTCTGTTCAGAGAATGTCGAAGTCGATCAGAATTCAAACGTTCGTTGCGCTCTTCTTAATCTGTCTCTTCATGCCGTACTCCAGCAATTCTTTCTTTCTCACTTTCTGATTATGAATATTTTGTTGTGTGCTTGTTCGGAACAATGTATGATAATCTCACCGTATCAGCGGTCAGTCGCGCATCATATTCTTCACTGGTCTCTAGAGATCTGGATGTAGATGCGTAAATACGCTGAGAACGCAGGCGTGCTTCGTGATCCAAACAGGTTTCCACGGAGCGAGTTGCAGCCTGATGTTCTCAAACAGCATCAAGTCTCTCCTGACGCTCTTCGGTAGATTCTTGGGATCTTATGATCCTCAATCTTTTAGCTCCTTTGGAACATTGGGCTCCCCTACAAAGGGTGACACGGGATCGTCTGGCCCATGTGCTGGTTTGGTCCCTGGGGTGGTCACGGCGTGCTATGTGTTCTGGTGCGCCGGTGATGGGGAGTACTCCCCAGCGGAGGGTCCGGTGACGGACAGCCGCGGCGGGTTCACGGATGAGTGCTAACGCGTGCCCATGTTCCCGCCGTAAGCGACAGAGGAGGACACAGTGGAGTTTTAGTGGGTTAGAGTCCCACATAACTGCACTATCTCCCCGTGGTAGTGCAGAATGCATGAGCATTTCTTGACGTTAAAAAAAAAAATGGTTGCCTGTAAAGTCGGTTTTACGGGCGAAGATTTTACGTGACAACGTCTTTTTCTCGGTAGAATAGTTGAGTGGGAGAGAGACGCAAGGCATTCGGCGGGCCTCTCTCTCGTTCGGTGACTCATCGTAACGTTACCGAGCGTTACACTTTTTCATAAGTGACTCCCAGCCGCAACCTAATTTAAGACGTTGTCACGTCAAAAAAAGGGAGTTTTGGCCAGTAGAGTCAAATTTTCAATGATATACCATCGTCATCGAAAATCAGTCCTAAACTGTTACCGCCTTCACCGCGTGGAGGTGAAATTAGTGATAGCTTAGATTTCCACATCAGATGTTTCTGATCTTCGATTTTTATAAGTCAACAGGAAATGCCCATCAGACCGAATAACTTTTACTAAGACGTCATTCCTATATGTGTTATGGTGTAGCTGGGCTCTTGGAGTTCCCCATCAGGTGTTCCAGATCTTCAAATTTATTCTCTCAGCAGAAAATCCTCATCACGTGGAACAATTTTTGCTATGGTACCATTTTTGTATCTCTTATAGTTAAGCTGGTCTGTTTCGGTTCTGCATCAGGTGTTCAAGTTTCCAAGAAACATTATAGCCTGAATATTGTCCAGCCATAATAACTATACAACAAAAAAAATCATTCAAATCCGTCCAGTAGTTCCGAAGATCGGACGCGCAGGCCCGAGGCGTGTACGTACTCTGATAGAATACCTTAACAAATGTTCGCCGTGATTCTTTAAATTGACATAACTTTTTTATTTATGAACCGATTGACATGAAATAAACACTATGTTAAGTGAAGCCTACTACAATATATTAGTGAAAACCGCATCTAAATCAAATAAGCCGTTTCTGATATTAGCGTGCACAAACAAACAGACAAACAGACAAACCGACAAACAGAAAAAAAAAAAAATTACAATTTCGGGTTCGGCATCGATATAATAACAACCCCTGCTACTTTTTTTTTATATATTTCCATTGTACAGACACCACTTTTCTACAAATTTATTATATGTATAGAAGATGTCTAATCTGTTTAAATAATTATCTTCGAAAATCAATATTTTGTTGTGTTTAGTATCGCTATTCGATAACAGATGGCGTTGTGCCGTGACGTCACTTTTGTAGTTCGCGGTGTTAAGATTTTCTTGCAAGGTATGAATGACCTCCGTGGTTACGTTATGTGTTAAAGTTTTGTTTTACTCTGGACACCCTTGCATATATTGTTATTATAACCATAAACTCCTAGTATCTTTACCATTACATAATTATAAATTCAGAATAAAGAACAACAGAATCATACTATACAGGGTGGAAACTTTCAGCGGGGCAGTAAGGGGAAGTGCCTTATCCGTTGCAGCTACGCGAAAATGGTCTTAGGAGACTATCCATAACTTTTTATGGAATGTTGATCCCCATTCACAGATTTAAAGAAAAAAATACAGTTAGCAAGAAAATAGCCATTTTACACAAAAACATTTTTTGATGCCAAACGATCCTGTTTCTAATACTGATCAAAAACTTCTATGGGACCAACCATCGCTGGAGTACTCAAAAAGTCACAAATTGCAAAAAACTTTTCCCGTACATTTTGTATGAACATTTTACGCAAAAGCTTTTTTAGTGACGGTTGACATCTTTTTGTTGACTGAATAATACGATAAGTTTAAAAACAATTCAAATTTCGAACTCGTTATTACTTTGACTTTGAACCGACAGTTTGGTGATCAATGGATAGATTAGGAACACATGGTCCTAGTTCTTGGCCAGCGCGTAGTCCAGATCTGACACCACTAGATTTCTTTTTGTGGGGTTACCTGAAAACTGAGGTTTACGAAAAGCAATACGATAGTGTTCAAGAACTTAACTCACTAACCACAATTTTGTATGGAATTCATACAAATAAATTGTCAGCAGCCACTAGGTCGGTACAGAAACGAATCAATTTATGTATTCGCCAAAATGGCGAATACATAAATTGATTCGCGATCACTTCGAGCACTTGATATCGTAGGGCAAGAAACAGCAAGATTTTAAATAAGAATAACATCATCAAGTTATGTTAGATAATAAAAAAATAAAATTAAT
The DNA here is from genome assembly GCA_948474745.1 of Oligia latruncula. Lineage (NCBI taxonomy): Eukaryota > Metazoa > Arthropoda > Insecta > Lepidoptera > Noctuidae > Oligia > Oligia latruncula. The sequence goes on along the minus strand of OX419707.1, from coordinate 65,222 downwards.
ACGCCTTCTTTTTGATATGTGTAGAATTCTACGTGATCATTTGTCTTTTATTTTATTTTTTGTATTTCAGTTACACAAATTCTTTACAAAATGTAAGGGAAAAGTTTTCTGCAATTTGTGACTTTTTGAGTACTCCAACGATGGTTGGTCCCGTAGAAGTTTTTGATCAGTATTAGAAACAGGATCGATTGGCATCAAAAAATGTTTTTGTGTAAAATGGCTATTTTCTTGCTAACTGTATTTTTTTTTAATCTGTGAATGGGGATCAAAATTCCATAAAAAGTTATGGATAGTCTCCTAAGACCATTTTCGCGTAGCTGCAACGGATAAGGTACTTCCCCTGAGGGGCTGCCTCCACGAGCGAGAGAATCGCGGCGATAGTCTCGCCGCGCCATCAAATTTCCGCGGCGATGAAATCGCCGTGTGGAGACACGTTCTAAGAGAGTGTATAGCCCCGCTGAAAGTTTCCACCCTGTATAGTTATAACGGGGCTACTACGGAACCCTACATTGTGCGTGGCCCGACACGCACTTGGCCGGTTTTTTTTTAATTGAAGTTTTATACCGCAGTCGGGTTTTTTATTTTGTTAGAGTTCCGTACGCAAAGGGTAAAAACGGAACCCTATTACTAAGACTTCGCTGTCTGTTCGTTCGTCCGTCCTTCCGTCTGTCTGTCACCAGGCTGTATCTCAAGAACTGCGGTAGCTAGACAGTTGAAATGTTCACAAATTATGTATTTCTGTTGCCGCTACAACAACAAATACAAAAAAAAATTAAGGGGGGCTCCCATACAACAAACGCGATTTTTTGCCCTTTTTTGCTCGATATCAATAATGGCAACAGGTAGGCACTTGAAATATTCACAAAATACTCAGTTGTATTATTACTTTAATAATAAATAATAAAATTAAAATAAAATAAATATTTAAGGGGGGGCTCCCATACAGCAAACGTGTTTTTTTCGGCGTTTTTGCCTTGTGGTACGGAACCCTTCGTGTGCGAGTCCGACTCGCACTTGGCCAGTTTTTTTAATTAAGTACTTTTTACAACATTTGCATTTCAATGTAAACTATAATTCGTGTGATTCAAAACATCGCTCGAATCTTTGGTTATTGAACACTGAACAGTTAAGTACAGGAAGTAATTTGGCACTTCTTGCAAGCTTGGCATCTTTGCTTGTGCTTGCTTGCTTGCTCATGCACCAGCCAACTTTCGTGGAAAGCAATAGGTACTTATGTAAGCGCTGTTCTAATGGCACCCGGCGCGGGCGCGGCGGGAGCCGCTAGCCGGCTAGTAGGTAGATAGCGGCCGCTGCACCCGCCGCGCCTGGCTATTTGCCGATCATGAGTTCATGACGTCAGCGACCCATTTCTATCATTTATTTATAACTCCGAGAGTTAGTTCTGTGAACCAAGGCATCTGGAAACAGTGGTTTCTATGAACAAAGTTTATGGCAGGAAGTGCTATCTATGAACAGAGACGATCTCTGTCAACAGTGCTTCCTATGGACCGAGATAAAAACAATGTTTTCTATCAACAAAGTTTTCGGCGAAACGTGCTGATAGAGATTAGAATAGAGATTTCTATTAGCTTAGCTTTCTGCATGTACCTAGTCGTATCGTACAAGCGTATCTTAGGTTCCACACTCTACTATGTAGGTATGTAGGCCCGCACCCGCATGGTGTTATAGTTTCTCCGGTTATCGCCCGCGCCGCGCCCGCGCCGCGCCGCGCCCGCGCCGCGCCGCCACGTTCTTCCCGACATCGACAGCGCGCCAAAGAGAATGTAAACACTACGGCACACAACATGCTCATCAACACTGATAACAACAAATCTGATCCACAAATAGGTACCTACTGTGGCGTCTGTGGCAGAGCTCAGTGTTTGTGAACTTGTTGTTGTTCAGTTGTTCTGTGTCAGTTTCTATTTACAATAACATGATTGCTAATTCCTCTATTTTTAGTGTCTACCGGTTTGAAGGGAAACCGGAAAACATTGTACCTATCAGCTGATATTCTGCAGATCTATTGATTCGTTTTGTGCAGTGCGTTATGAATATTATTATGAAAGAGCTTGTGCTGCAACTTGTACTGAACGCAACACATTATATTAATGATGCTATCAAAGATTGTATAAGAAACAGCAAAAAAAACAACATGTACCTAGTGATATAAGTAGGTACAATAACTTATTGTCATTGAATACCACGAATACCTATTCATATTTATATATTTATTTGCATCCCATAATGTTGTAGAGGTGTTACAATGGCAAAGGTAAAGCATGAAAGTGAATAAAACATTGAACACTCCTAATAATGCAATAATTATAGTGTACCATTCAATCAGTGGAATATTGAGAGGCCTATTACAAAAATGCGCGTAGATGCATGATTTCCTCGCTGAAGGGAGATGGCATGTTTTGGCATTAGGTAGATACTAATTTTGGAAAGGTACAAAATTCAAAGCTATTTAAAAAAAAGCGCTTATTTTGATGTAGACAGATTAACTTTATTATTGACAATGGGGATAAAATCTTGTTAAATATGAGTAACTTGATTTAACACAGAGGCCGGATACAAGGCTTTTTTATTTATTTTTCAACTTACTTACCCTAAACATGAACACCCACTAAAACTCATAAACTCTTTAGAAGATGACATTTCACATAATGTGTTAATAATTATTTTATTCTAAAGTGCCCGTAATTGATTTCATTGATATAAATGCTTTGGGTTTGAGTAATCTTTAGTAGTTGATTGATGAGTTAAGATGCATACTACTGATCTTTTTGCTTGAGTGTAGGTGTTGTACGAACCTTGGACACGGTGTGCTTCTGTTCCTTCCAGGTAGGCTCAGAGATCTTGCCAAGCTGGATGTCCTTCTTGAGGCGCAGTCCTTGCCACAGGCTCTCTATGCTGAGCTCCTTCATCTCGGAGCCCACGCTGGGCACCACTACTTCTTTGGGCTTGCTCTCTGTCAGCTCTTTGGTCACTGCTACAGTGTTTGTCTCCTCAACAGCTGTAGAGTTCAGTTTGTTGTCGGCTGTTGCTGTCTTATGCACTTGTGTGGCAGGGGACAGACGCAGTGCCACCAACTTCTCAAACCTCCGTATTAAATCTATGACAATAGACATGGTGTGTTTATTGAAATGTATTCTAATAAGTGTGAGTAAACACCAAGAAAAGCCAAATTAAAATGTCTGCAAAAAATGTATTGTTAAACTACTTTAATACTCATAGTTTTACTGTTGAGATTACTGTATTTGCCACGATTTCTTTTAAACAAAATATCTCTCAATGGGAATAATTTCTACATACTTTTTTGTTTTTATTTAATACTGCTCTTAATGTAGTCATTTGTTGTTACTTTGAAACTTTAATAATAAAAAATATACATATTTAGTTCATTAGGAACAAATAAAACAGCTGAACAATGTTTATGTCTGTGTCTGAATCATGTCAGTGTGTCAACGGTCTCACGTGAACCCTGCATCCTGCACACTGCACAGTGCAGACAAGGAACTCTATCGTAAACAATCACTATGCTTCGGCAGAACCAATACAATACAACATGTAAGTAATTGGAAAGGGATGTCGTGTGTATGAAGTTAGTGTAGCGGTACGTACTCTCCCACTGCTCGGGCGACGCGGGCTTGATCTTCTGCACCAGCTTGTCCACCTCAGCGTTCAGGTTGCTGAGCGACAGGTAGTGGCGGATCACGCGCCACTGCCCTCCCAGCGACGACATCTTCACGACTAGCGACCACGAACACAACGATACCAGCGCCTTCTAGAAGTGTCGCACGCTCTATACACACACTTTATTTATTTATGTTTGTCACAGCTATTTTCAGTTTAACACCTATTAGTTTGTTGTCTCACACAAAAGATTTCTAATCACTTTAGAACGTAAATTTTTATTCAACAATGTGCCGACTGCTCCACGACGCTACTGTATTAATGTGATTTTTGCGCAAAATTTGCAAATATAAATAAATCAATGACAGGTTCTTTTTAGTGACGTCAGTCAAATCGGAGTTCGGAGTTTCGGACGATCTTTGCGCAGTAATACCAACTTGAGCAAATCAAAACAAATCTAAAAACGTTCCGTTTCGTGCTTACACTTCGAAATATTTATTTGACTTATTTGAAACCACAGACGGGCTTAACACAATTATTTAAATGGCACTGATCAGTCTATTTTCAAGTAAGGGTCTTCCTAGTTGAATCACAATTATATTCGTTAAAAATAAATGTTTATAAAGCTAGTAGCAAATTGTTACGTAAAGTGAAACGTAAAAATAGGGATGGCCAACTACACGTTCACTAATCAAGTATGAAGATGAAGATATTCCTTGGTATTTTTTTTTTTGAAATGAAGTAATCACCGCTGATCACAGGGATCACAATAATCATCACTCACTTCCTGGTTCCTGTTCTTTAAAATGATTGCCACAGTTTTTTGTAAACTTATATTATTATTATTTTTACAAACAAAAAAGTCACTCTTTGCGGGGAGGTTGTGATCGAGTAATAATCAACTGTAAACTGAACTATCGTAAACAACGCTTGCGAATTATATAGCAGTATTTTATCAAAACATGTTTTGACAATATCTAGATTACGACGAATGCTCTCAGCTGGTGTCGAGGCCGTGACGACGTTGGCGCGGGCGGCGAGCGTGCTGTGCGCTGACTCGCGACGCCACCATACTCGCCACAGTCGCCACACCTCACGCGACCCAGTCACCGACGAAACACGATTTGTAAACAAATATCGTATGATCACGTTTTGTAACCGGGCCAAGTAATTCCGTGTCAAAACAATGAGTGTAGGTACGCGGCGACAATCTATATCTATTATATTATTATTATTTATATACATATAATAAATTTGTAGAAAAGTGGTGTCTGTACAATGGAAATATATAAAAAAAAAGTAGCAGGGGTTGTTATTATATCGATGCCGAACCCGAAATTGTAATTAATATTTTTTTTGTCTGTTTGTCTGTTCGTCTGTTTGTTTGTGTACGCTAATATCAGAAACGGCTTATTCGATTTAGATGCTAATATATTGTAGTAGGCTTCACTTAACATTTAGTGTTTATTTCATGTCAATCGGTTCATAAATAAAAAAGTTATGTCAATTTAAAGAATCACGGCGAACATTTGTTAAGGTATTCTATCAGAGTACGTACACGCCTCGGGCCTGCGCGTCCGATCTTCGGAACTACTGGACGGATTTGAATGATTTTTTTTTGTTGTATAGTTATTATGGCTGGACAACATTCAGGCTATAATGTTTCTTGGAAACTTGAACACCTGATGCAGAACCGCAACAGACCAGCTTAACTATAAGAGATACAAAAATGGTACAGACGCCAGCAGGTCAACCTACCCGAAACTGTCAGATTTTCCCAATCAAACTTGAACCTTATGCTTTAGCAATAAAGTAGAAAATCTAATAAAGAAATCTGACAGATTGTAGTAACTTGATGTGCTGGCGTCTGTACCATAGCAAACATTGTTCCACGTGATGAGGATTTTCTGCTGAGAGAATAAATTTGAAGATCTGGAACACCTGATGGGGAACTCCAAGAGCCCAGCTACACCATAACACATATAGGAATGACGTCTTAGTAAAAGTTATTCGGTCTGATGGGCATTTCCTGTTGACTTATAAAAATCGAAGATCAGTGGCCTTAGTGTGAGTTTTTGCACTCACATTCGATAGCGAGCGCGTTAGAATTTTATATGGAAAAAAGTTATAGCGCCACCTGGTGGTCACTAGGAGAAACCTAATTTCCCATACAAAATTCTAACGCGCTCGCAATCGAACGTGAGTCGAAAAAACTCACACTAAGGCCACAGAAACATCTGATGTGGAAATCTAAGCTATCACTAATTTCACCTCCACGCGGTGAAGGCGGTAACAGTTTAGGACTGATTTTCGATGACGATGGTATATCATTGAAAATTTGACTCTACTGGCCAAAACTCCCATTTATTTTTTTTTAACGTGAAGAAATGCTCATGCATTCTGCACTACCACGGGGAGATAGTGGTTATGTGGGACTCTAACCCACTAAAACTCCACTGTGTCCTCCTCTGCCGCTTACGGCGGGAACATGGGCACGCGTTAGCACTCATCCGTGAACCCGCCGCGGCTGTCCGTCACCGGACCCTCCGCTGGGGAGTACTCCCCATCACCGGCACACCAGAACACATAGCACGCCGTGACCACCCCAGGGACCAAACCAGCACATGGGCCAGACGATCCCGTGTCTGGGCACCCTTGGTAGGGGAGCAGTCACTTAGATTTTAATTGATCAGGTATCTTCATAATAAAACTATAACCATGCCTAGAAAGAGGTCAAATCTTTCCCAATGTTCCAAAGGAGCTAAAAGATTGAGGATCATAAGATCCCAAGAATCTACCGAAGAGCGTCAGGAGAGACTTGATGCTGTTTGAGAACATCAGGCTGCAACTCGCTCCGTGGAAACCTCTTCGGATCGCGAAGCACGCCTGCGTTCTCAGCGTATTTACGCATCTACATCCAGATCTCTAGAGACCAGTGAAGAATATGATGCGCGACTGACCGCTGATACGGTGAGATTATCATACATTGTTCCGAACACGCACACAACAAAATATTCATAATCAGAAAGTGAGAAAGAAAGAATTGCTGGAGTACGGCATGAAGAGACAGATTAAGAAGAGCGCAACGAACGTTTGAATTCTGATCGACTTCGACATTCTCTGAACAGAATATCGATATCATCTGAAGAATCGGATGTGTCTCAAGATATAGCCGTAGGGCATGGCGACCTTCCTTGGGTTGATAAGGAACGGAGTGCATTTACGTATACTCCTATGATTGACTACGCCACATATTCCGCCATCGGAGGTATGGTTAAAAATTTTACTTTTTGTGAAGCTGTTAAACAGCAAAAAGAAACAAACGGTATGTGTTGCTCAGGTGGGAAAGTACATATTGAAATTTTACAAAATCCTCCAGAAATATTAAGATCACTGCTAATCGGTGACCATCACAGTCAAAACATTTCTTGGACAACATACGTTCGTACAATAATGCCTTTCAAATGACATCTTTTGTTGCGAAACAGATTTCAGAAGGCCCATTTATGCCAACATTCAAAGTGCAAGGCCAAGTTTACCACCCTATTGGTTCATTATTGCCTGAAAATGACGTCTCGAATCGTCTCGCGCATCCCGTTGTTATCCAGTCCCCGGGTTCTTAGAATTCGACATCAGACGTTTCAGATCTTCGATTTTGACTACCCCGTTGTCGCTGGCATAACCAACAGGATCCGCGTACGAAGTCGCGGGCAGAAGCTAGTTCACAATAATTTCCAATGATATTCTAATAAAATATCATTGATAATTTCATGAAAAATCGTCATTATTATTACTATAAGTAATAGGTACCTATCTACATTATGGGGCTACTTCGAAAATCTAATCCTCGAAAAAGTAATTTAAAAAAATTGAACCGACTTCAAAAAGAAATCAACTCAAAATTATGAAATAACTTTAATTTCGGAAGTCGGTGTCTTGGGATCTGTATTTTAGTTTTTTGCCACCGACTTCCGAAATTAAAGTTATTTCATAATTTTGAGTTGATTTCTTTTTGAAGTCGGTTTAATTTTTTTAAATTACTTTTTATTTCGTAATTTTTAGTTTTTGCACTAGAATTTGACCAAGGTTTTGAGATGTTTTCCCTTTGACACTACACCCGTAGCTCGTATCAATACGCCACGCGCCAGGCCGTCACACTTACACGTATTAGTCCATATCTTGCAAATTACTGAACCGATTTTGATGAAACTTGCACTGTTCCCTAAGTTGAAGTAAATGTAAGCTAATATAAAATGGTCACGATCCGATTAATAGTTGCTGAGAAATGCGTGGACAAACATACATACATACATACATACGTCTATGAAATTTTGTATATTTGTTTGGAAGCCTTAGTAGATTGTCATCTATCTATCTATACATATAATAAATTTGTAGAAAAGTGGTGTCTGTACAATGGAAATATATAAAAAAAAAGTAGCAGGGGTTGTTATTATATCGATGCCGAACCCGAAATTGTAATTAATTTTTTTTTTGTCTGTTTGTCTGTTTGTCGGTTTGTCTGTTTGTCTGTTTGTTTGTGCACGCTAATATCAGAAACGGCTTATTCGATTTAGATGCGGTTTTCACTAATATATTGTAGTAGGCTTCACTTAACATTTAGTGTTTATTTCATGTCAATCGGTTCATAAATAAAAAAGTTATGTCAATTTAAAGAATCACGGCGAACATTTGTTAAGGTATTCTATCAGAGTACGTACACGCCTCGGGCCTGCGCGTCCGATCTTCGGAACTACTGGACGGATTTGAATGATTTTTTTTTTGTTGTATAGTTATTATGGCTGGACAACATTCAGGCTATAATGTTTCTTGGAAACTTGAACACCTGATGCAGAACCGAAACAGACCAGCTTAACTATAAGAGATACAAAAATGGTACCATAGCAAAAATTGTTCCACGTGATGAGGATTTTCTGCTGAGAGAATAAATTTGAAGATCTGGAACACCTGACGGGGAACTCCAAGAGCCCAGCTACACCATAACACATATAGGAATGACGTCTTAGTAAAAGTTATTCGGTCTGATGGGCATTTCCTGTTGACTTATAAAAATCGAAGATCAGAAACATCTGATGTGGAAATCTAAGCTATCACTAATTTCACCTCCACGCGGTGAAGGCGGTAACAGTTTAGGACTGATTTTCGATGACGATGGTATATCATTGAAAATTTGACTCTACTGGCCAAAACTCCCATTTATTTTTTTTAACGTGAAGAAATGCTCATGCATTCTGCACTACCACGGGGAGATAGTGCAGTTATGTGGGACTCTAACCCACTAAAACTCCACTGTGTCCTCCTCTGCCGCTTACGGCGGGAACATGGGCACGCGTTAGCACTCATCCGTGAACCCGCCGCGGCTGTCCGTCACCGGACCCTCCGCTGGGGAGTACTCCCCATCACCGGCGCACCAGAACACATAACACGCCGTGACCACCCCAGGGACCAAACCAGCACATGGGCCAGACGATCCCGTGTCTGGGCACCCTTGGTAGGGGAGCAGTCACTTAGATTTTAATTGATCAGGTATCTTCATAATAAAACTATAACCATGCCTAGAAAGAGGTCAAATCTTTCCCAATGTTCCAAAGGAGCTAAAAGATTGAGGATCATAAGATCCCAAGAATCTACCGAAGAGCGTCAGGAGAGACTTGATGCTGTTTGAGAACATCAGGCTGCAACTCGCTCCGTGGAAACCTCTTCGGATCGCGAAGCACGCCTGCGTTCTCAGCGTATTTACGCATCTACATCCAGATCCCTAGAGACCAGTGAAGAATATGATGCGCGACTGACCGCTGATACGGTGAGATTATCATACATTGTTCCGAACACGCACACAACAAAATATTCATAATCAGAAAGTGAGAAAGAAAGAATTGCTGGAGTACGGCACGAAGAGACAGATTAAGAAGAGCGCAACGAACGTTTGAATTCTGATCGACTTCGACATTCTCTGAACAGAATGTCGATATCATCTGAAGAATCGGATGTGTCCCAAGATATAGCCGTAGGGCATGGCGACCTTCCTTGGGTTGATAAGGAACGGAGTGCATTTACGTATACTCCTATGATTGACTACGCCACATATTCCGCCATCGGAGGTATGGTTGAAAATTGTACTTTTTGTGAAGCTGTTAAATAGCAAAAAGAAACAAACGGTATGTGTTGCTCAGGTGGGAAAGTACATATTGAAATATTACAAAATCCTCCAGAAATATTAAGATCACTGCTAATCGGTGACCATCCACAGTCAAAACATTTCTCGGACAACATACGTTCGTACAATAATGCCTTTCAAATGACATCTTTTGTTGCGAAACAGATTTCAGAAGGCCCATTTATGCCAACATTCAAAGTGCAAGGCCAAGTTTACCACCCTATTGGTTCATTATTGCCTGAAAATGACGTCTCGAATCGTCTCGCGCATCCCGTTGTTATCCAGTCCCCGGGTTCTTAGAATTCGACATCAGACGTTTCAGATCTTCGATTTTGACTACCCCGTTGTCGCTGGCATAACCAACAGGATCCGCGTACGAAGTCGCGGGCAGAAGCTAGTATGTGAATATAATGCAATTCCAATAATATTACATACATACGTATCGAATTGATAACCTCCTTTTTTTTGAAGTCGGTAAAAAGGAGGTAATTTAACAAAATAAATGAATTAAATTTAAAACTACTTTGAGTAAACTTTGATCCCACCAAAAACATTTTCATGTAAAATGTTGCCAAGACGAGACCACATATGGCTCGCACTGCCAAAAAGTTATCAGATCTCATGTAGAGCCAAGCTTCTAACTCTACACGCCCTAACTTCACAAACTCTACACCTTAGTCAAAATATGAGGCTTGGCCGTTTCGTTACTACAAAAACTATTGTATAACAGAAAAGTAATGAACAGTGAATAATTCACCTTACGCCCATGTGATGGTAGCGAAACGGCCAAGCCACATATTTTGACTAAGGTGTAGAGTTTGTGAAGTTAGGGCGTGTAGAGCTTGGTTCTACATGAGATCTGATAACTTTTTGGCAGTGCGAGCCATATGTGGTCTCGTCTTGGCAACATTTTACATGAAAATGTTTTTGGTGGGATTTCACATCTTTTTGAAAGTTGCTTATGAATTTTTTTTTTTTGGTGGTTTTTTACTAAAAATCCTGAAATATGTATTTTATTATTTATTACAAGGAGTCCCTATATCAATTTTCAGAACTCTAGCATCAAAATTTGCGGAACTCTCGTACAAATTTCCATCCCCTAGTTTAAGGGGGGGAGGGTAAAAGTTCCAAGTTTTAGAATTGTTTTGTTGTTTTTGTACTATTACTAGCTTACATACCAAATTTCAGCTTTCTAGGACTTCAGGAAGAACCTTAGAATATTCATGCTTATGAAAAAAACAATTTTTTTTTGGGGGGTTGGTGGGTTCTTTACTAATAATCCTGAAATATGTATTTTATTATTTACTAGCTTCTGCCCGCGACTTCGTACGCGGATCCTGTTGGTTATGCCAGCGACAACGGGGTCGTCAAAATCGAAGATCTGAAACGTCTGATGTCGAATTCTAAGAACCCGGGGACTGGATAACAACGGGATGCGCGAGACGATTCGAGACGTCATTTTCAGGCAATAATGAACCAATAGGGTGGTAAACTTGGCCTTGCACTTTGAATGTTGGCATAAATGGGCCTTCTGAAATCTGTTTCGCAACAAAAGGTGTCATTTGAAAGAAATGTTTTGACTGTGATGGTCACCGATTAGCAGTGATCTTAATATTTCTGGTGGATTTTGTAATATTTCAATATGTACTTTCCCACCTGAGCAACACATACCGTTTGTTTCTTTTTGCTATTTAACAGCTTCACAAAAAGTACAATTTTCAACCATACCTCCGATGGCGGAATATGTGGCGTAGTCAATCATAGGAGTATACGTAAATGCACTCCGTTCCTTATCAACCCAAGGAAGGTCGCCATGCCCTACGACTATATCTTGAGACACATCCGATTCTTCAGATGATATCGACATTCTGTTCAGAGAATGTCGAAGTCGATCAGAATTCAAACGTTCGTTGCGCTCTTCTTAATCTGTCTCTTCATGCCGTACTCCAGCAATTCTTTCTTTCTCACTTTCTGATTATGAATATTTTGTTGTGTGCGTGTTCGGAACAATGTATGATAATCTCACCGTATCAGCGGTCAGTCGCGCATCATATTCTCACTGGTCTCTAGAGACCTGGATGTAGATGCGTAAATACGCTGAGAACGCAGGCGTGCTTCGCGATCCGAAGAGGTTTCCACGGAGCGAGTTGCAGCCTGATGTTCTCAAACAGCATCAAGTCTCTCCTGACGCTCTTCGGTAGATTCTTGGGATCTTATGATCCTCAATCTTTTAGCTCCTTTGGAACATTGGGAAAGATTTGACCTCTTTCTAGGCATGGTTATAGTTTTATTATGAAGATACCTGATCAATTAAAATCTAAGTGACTGCTCCCCTACCAAGGGTGCCCAGACACGGGATCGTCTGGCGCCCATGTGCTGGTTTGGTCCCTGGGGTGGTCACGGCGTGCTATGTGTTCTGGTGCGCCAGTGATGGGGAGTACTCCCCAGCGGAGGGTCCGGTGACGGACAGCCGCGGCGGGTTCACGGATGAGTGCTAACGCGTGCCCATGTTCCCGCCGTAAGCGGCAGAGGAGGACACAGTGGAATTTTAGTGGGTTAGAGTCCCACATAACTGCACTATCTCCCCGTGGTAGTGCAGAGTGCATGAGCATTTCTTCACGTTAAAAAAAATAAATGGGAGTTTTGGCCAGTAGAGTCAAATTTTCAATGATATACCATCGTCATCGAAAATCAGTCCTAAACTGTTACCGCCTTCACCGCGTGGAGGTGAAATTAGTGATAGCTTTGATTTCCACATCAGATGTTTCGGATCTACGATTTTTATAAGTCAACAGGAAATGCCCATCAGACCGAATAACTTTTACTAAGACGTCATTCCTATATGTGTTATGGTGTAGCTGGGCTCTTGGAGTTCCCCATCAGGTGTTCCAGATCTTCAAATTTATTTTCTCAGCAGAAAATCCTCATCACGTGGAACAATTTTTGCTATGGTACCATTTTTGTATCTCTTATAGTTAAGCTGGTCTGTTTCGGTTCTGCATCAGGTGTTCAAGTTTCCAAGATAAATTATAACCTGAATGTTGTCCAGCCATATAATAACAATACAATAAAAAAAAAAATATTCAAATCCGTCCAGTAGTTCCGAAGATCGGACGCGCAGGCCCGAGGCGTGTACGTACTCTGATAGAATACCTTAACAAATGTTCGCCGTGATTCTTTAAATTGACATAACTTTTTTATTTATGAACCGATTGACATGAAATAAACACTAAATGTTAAGTGAAGCCTACTACAATATATTAGTGAAAACCGCATCTAAATCGAGTAAGCCGTTTCTGATATTAGCGTGCACAAACAAACAGACAAACAGACAAAAAACAAATTAATTACAATTTCGGGTTCGGCATCGATATAATAACAACCCCTGCTACTTTTTTTTTATATATTTCCATTGTACAGACACCACTTTTCTACAAATTTATTATATGTATATATATAGATTACAAGGAGTCCCTATATCAATTTTCAGAACTCTAGCATCTGGGGGCACGGGAGTGCCCCCGCCAAGACGAGCCAAGCGAAGCGCAAGGGCACTACCTACCTTTTCTCGAAGCACTTCGTCGTATTTTTGAACCTTCATAACTTGGGTTTGGATTATACCAGATAAACAAAATTTTCGGGATATGATGTCAGTGGTGGACTTATTAAACCTATAAAGTTTCAATTGCATAGCTCTTATACTTTAGATTTTATTGATATCTAAAATACCCCGATTTCGTCACTGATTCACTTACTCACTGACTCACTGACTCACTGATGATCATCAATATTCTAAGGTACTTCCTGAAGTCCTAGAAAGCTGAAATTTGGTATGTAAGCTAGTAATAGTACACAAACAACAAAAAAACTCTAAAACTTGAAACTTTTACCCTCCAACCCCTTAAAATAGGGGATGGAAGTTTGTACGAGACTTCCGCAGATTTTGATGCTAGAGTTCTGAAAATTGATATAGGGACTTCTTGTTATAAATAATAAAATACGTATTTCAGGATTTTCAGTAAATAACCCCCCAAACCCCCAAAAAAATATTTTTTTATTTCATACGCTTCAATATTCTAAGGTTCTTCCTGAAGTCCTAGAAAGCTGAAATTTGGTATGTAAGCTAGTAATAGTACACAAACAACAAAACAATTCTAAAACTTGGAACTTTTACCCTCCCACCCCTTAAACTAGGGGATGGAAGTTTGTACGAGACTTCCGCAAATTTTGATGCTAGAGTTCTGAAAATTTATATAGGGACTCCTTGTAATAAATAAAAAAATATGTATTTCAGGATTTTTAGTAAAGAACCACCCAAAAAAAAAAAAAAATTCATATGCAACTTTCAAAAAGATGTGAAATCCCACCAAAAACATTTTCATGTAAAATGTTGCCAAGACGAGACCACATATGGCTCGCACTGCCAAAAAGTTATCAGATCTCATGTAGAGCCAAGCTTCTAACTCTACACGCCCTAACTTCACAAACTCTACACCTTACTCAAAATATGTGGCTTGGCCGTTTCGCTACCATCACATGGGCGTAAGGTGAAAAATTGATTCACTGTTCATTACTTTTCTGTTATACAATTAACGAAACGGCCAAGCCTCATATTTTGACTAAGGTGTAGAGTTTGTGAAGTTAGGGCGTGTAGAGTTAGAAGCTTGGCTCTACATGAGATCTGATAACTTTTTGGCAGTGCGAGCCATATGTGGTCTCGTCTTGGCAACATTTTACATGAAAATGTTTTTGGTGGGATCAAAATTTGCGGAACTCTCGTACAAACTTCCATCCCCTAGTTTAAGGGGTTGGAGGGTAAAAGTTCCGAGTTTTAGAATTGTTTTGTTGTTTGTGTATTATTACTAGCTTACATACCAAATTTCAGCTTTCTAGGACTTCAGGAAGAACCTTAGAATATTGATGCTTATGAAATAAAAAAAAAATATCTTTTGTGGGGTTGGGGGGTTATTTACTGAAAATCCTGAAATACGTATTTTATTATTTATAACAAGGAGTCCCTATATCAATTTTCAGAACTCTAGCATCAAAATCTGCGGAAGTCTCGTACAAACTTCCATCCCCTATTTTAAGGGGTTGGAGGGTAAAAGTTCCAAGTTTCAGAGTTTTTTTGTTGTTTGTGTACTATTACTAGCTTACATACCAAATTTCAGCTTTCTAGGACTTCAGGAAGTACCTTAGAATATTGATGATCATCAGTGAGTCAGTGAATCAGTGAGTCAGTGAGTAAGTGAGTCAGTGACGAAATCGGGGTATTTTAGATATCAATAAAATCTAAAGTATAAGAGCTATGCAATTGAAACTTTATAGGTTTAATAAGTCAACCACTGACATCATATCCCGAAAATTTTGTTTATCTGGTATAATCCAAACCCAGGTTATGAAGGTTCAAAAATACGACGAAGTGCTTCGAGAAAAGGTAGGTAGTGCCCTTGCGCTTCGCTTGGCTCGTCTTGGCGGGGGCACTCCCGTGCCCCCAGATGGCGGGGGCACTCCCGTGCCCCCAGATGTCGAAGGGATTCCATTATAAAGGCGTCAGGGACAAAAAACACCTGTTTATTTTTTTTATTTTTCTCAAATCGTTGGTTTCGTGATTCGATCGTATAGAACACCTAAAAATAAGGCGTAAAGCATCTGGATGATTTTTGTCTCCGACCAACCATTTGTCGTAAAAACGATGTCGAAAGCGAAAGGATCGGTTACAAAATGCAATATTCCTGTACCAGGAGAATTTAGGATTCAAGAGCGAGCGAAGCGAGCTCGGGACTTGGGGCATCCCGACACGGATGGGTTAGGTTAGAAGGGGATGGCGGGGTCTTCCAGACCCCGCCATCCCCTATTAACGTTCCGTACGTTACGTTTATTAGCGTTATTTTTTTTTAAACCACCCAGAATTAGGAGCCCCGCGATGCGGGGGCTCCGTCGATTTAACCTCCGGAATCACTTGACCTTGACCTTAAAGTCACTTGAACTTGACCCTTATGTCATTTGACCTTGACCTCAAGGACACCATGAATATTGACCTATTACTGCTCCTGAGAATCACGGATCTTGGCTTTCGGAATTTCAACCTTGATCTCAAGGTCAAGGACCATAAGGACAAGGTCGTTCCAGAGATTACCCCCTACATACAAACTTATAAACATCTTGTTAATGTCCTTAAAACAAATTATTTTGACCATTTTTTTTCTTTTTTTTTTTAATTTTTACCTCTTTATAATATTAGTATAGACTAGCTGCTGCCCGCGACGTCGTCTGCGTGAAGGCTCTACAGCACCAAAAATACCTAAGATGCCAGTGTCGCTATAGCATTATAAAGTAAACAACTTTTAAAATAGCATTAAAATATAAGTTTTTTTTTGCAAGCGAAGCAACTGAAGAGAGTTATATGGGAATCCTGCTGAGTTCAGTCATAAGAGGTGACTGAAGGAAATAGAGAAAATAATGCAGGAATACATTCCAGGACACAAAAGAGTAAAAATAGGTTCAAAGGTATCATATATACCTTACAACACTTCCCTATAAACTACGTTGGTAGTTATGCTGCCAGGAGCCAAAATGTGTGATGACGCGGGAGCAAGCGACGACGTACAGACACTGCCCTCAGTGTCTGCCCCTGCGACTTATTGATGGTCATCGCGAAGCAAACACTCACGGGGAGCTGTACGCGCTGGAACTGGAACGGGAAGTTATGAGGTATGAGGGGAATGCGTGGTATAAATACTGCCTCGCCGACGCCATAACCCGTAAGAATTTCCGCCTCAATGGTGTGTCTGTGGAGCGAGATGACTTTAACGCGGGTCCCGTTACACAACTTCGGAGGAGATAGGTTCCGAAGAAGCATAACCGGGACACCGCTTCAGCTTGATGGTATGCGCTGGAAGTCCACTTGCTGACAGGGAGTTCAGAAATTCCACGGGATAATGTGTGGCGTCATCTTGCTTGACAACAGTGTTTATCGAGGTGTAGACCACTTCATTCCCCTCAATTTCCGAGAGAATGCATTCGTTAATTGCTGCAGCCTGATCATTTTTGGGCGTCAAAATGGCCCGCTCACACACCCAAGAATTCTGCTGGTGCGGTATACGACTGAATGTCCCCGTACACACAGCGAATGAGTTCTTCTAAGCTGGAAACCACTCTACCGAGAGACTCTGGAAGCACCACCTGTCTACCTCTCTCTTCTGGTAGAGTGCCTTCGCCAAGACTTAGAAGGACATCGGAGAATTCTTGAGCGCGTGCATTGCCGCCGAGCCGAGCTCTCATATTAATGGTCAAGCGCAGCGTACGAACTCGTGACCACAACGAAGATCGTTTCAACGAAGTATTCACCTCGTCAGCCCTCGATCCTCGGCCATCGTACACTCATCCCATACGATCAGAGAGCAATCCTTGAGCACGTGTCCCTTATCGCTGTTACGTGACACACATTACAAACAGGCGTTTCGGCGCTCTATAAATCGATGGGAATTTTAAACATGGCATGTGCTGTCTTGGAGTCCCGGAAGCAGTGTGGCAGCGATTCCCGACGACGCTACAGCAATAGCAATTTTGCCTTGCCTCCTGACCTCTGCAAGTATGCCAGTGGTAACAAATGTTTTTCCTGTTCCACCAGGAACATCCAAGAAAAACATTTTACCCTGGTTTTGCCAAACGCTTTCAAGGACGGTGTCATAAATTTGTTTTTGCTCTGAAGAAAACAAAGCGACATGGTCATTTCGTATGGTGGTCATTTCGCCGTCTCCGACTTCGTCTCCAGTAGCACGCCTCAAAGCTCGTAGAAAATCTTCAGACAGATGATGGCGATACTTCTCCCACAAAGCTACCGGGTTCGCGACTCCACAAAACACCAAGATGACGGCAAACAGATGACGCATGCGGCTGGGACTGTCACTGACGCTCGCCTCCGCGAGGGTGTCAGCCCAATTTTGGTCACCGTCGAGAAGGTGACGTGCTACGCAGGCTGCGCGGTAAGTGGGAAACTCCACGCCATCAAATGTCCTCAGAAAGGCGAAATACTTTGCCTCGGACAGTGTGAAGTAACAACCGCAGAAAATCGCATTCGCCGTTATTCGGATGCACGGTATAATTTAAGTTTATAATTAGGTACCTATACGACATGAAAATATATTAATTACCAAGCAATAATCACACAGATAAATACCGAACAAAAGTATTAACAGTCAATGTTTATTTTGTACTAACAACATGAAATTCATGAAGAAATGATCATCATCAATGAACATAACTTTTTTGTAATACTTAACACCGCATTTTTTTTAAATTGTCTTCCTCAACTCTGCTCAAGTTTTGAGGGTTTTGTTGGAACTTGAATTTGTCTCAAAACGAACTATACGATACAACTTTTATGAAGAAAATGCACATTACCATCTATGAATTTTAAGAATAACTAACTACTAACCTCACCAACATGATCAAATTTAAACTATTAATTTCCAAAAAGTGTTGACATGTAACTTGATTTGATTTTTATGAAATCTCATAGATGGCGCTGCTTCAAAATTGTCAGATTATTACTACTAACATATATAACTACTAACATTCATTAAACTATGTTTCTCTGCCCAAGTTACTTAAATGGCGTAAAAGTTTTTATAGTGTAAAGCTAGATAATAGCATGACTTACTCAAAAACAACATTTAAATATGCGTCGTTAGATTACACGCTGTCACAGAATGCGTAAGAAAAATAAAGATTCACAGCTCCTCCTCGTAGGTGATAGCGTGATAATATGTAGCCTATATGTTGACCCGACCTCTTAGTAATATTCATGCAAAATTTGAAGTAAATCCATGCAGTACTTTTTGAGTTTAGCCCGGACATATATACAGACAAACAGACAAAAATTCTAAAAACTATATTTTTGGCTTCGATATCGATTGTAGATCACGCCCCAAGTATTTTTTTTATATATTCTATGTACAGTTTTGCCTTTCCTACGATTTTATTATATACGATTTTATTATTTTATATTATTTATTTAAACATTATCATTATTTATTTTTTTAAATAACACATACATAAGGATCAGAATTATTTCGTCATAAAGGCAAGCCTTTACGACGTGATTAAACACATAATAATGTTTTAGAGATCACAATATGATTTCGTTAGTACTATATCGCGCCAATAGATGTCGTTACATGTTTCCACTTATTGCAATATAAATTGTTATAGAATGCTTTAAATTCATTATATCTTTTGATAGACTGAAGCGATTGCGATGAAACAAAGACTAATCACTGCTCGGAGTTCTACACTATATTTGAGTATAAATATGAACCATATTGGTTTGGTACTTTTTACGTTGAGCCTGTTCAAAATCTGTCACATCCAAACAGACAAAAATTCCAAAAATTGAAGAAATGGCATCTGTTGGTTATCCTATAACAGCCCAACTATTTTTTTTATTTTTATTTTCAATGTACAGAAACGCCTCGTCTACAGATTTATTATATGTATAGATTAAAATTTTATTTCATGCTTTTTGTAGGGATTCCTTAATTTTTAGGGTTCCGTACCCAAAGGGTAAAAGCGGAACCCTATTACTAAGACTTCGCTGTCCGTCCGTCTGTCCGTCTGTCTGTCACCATTTTCACAAATTATGTATTTCTGTTGCCGCTATAACAAAAAATACTAAAAACAAAATGAAATAAATATTTAAGGGGGGCTCCCATACAACAAACGTGTTTTTTTCGGCGTTTTTGCCTTGTGGTACGGAACCCTTCGTGTGCGAGTCCGACTCGCACTTGGCCAGTTTTTTTTATTTCATTTTATATTATTTCGTGTCGGGGGTTTTTAAAATTTTTAATTTATTTTTTTATAATCAATATGTAACAAAAACCCTGTCCGATCCATTAAAGGCGTATTCCTGGTTCAACATACGTAGTAGAAAAAAATGTTATAAAAATGTAACTCATAAAAACCAAAAGTTACTGATTTTTTATTTTTATAATCCATGCAAAATTTAACACTGAATATGGCAAATTTTCATAAGTTGACAACACTCCACCCGCCGGCAAAATCTTTTTATTTTTACCTATTTTTATTTCAAAGAACACCGCCCTACACTACCGCCACAGTATAAAAATATGATGTATAGACTGTGCTACCGCGTTGTAGGCACTCTTCAACTCGCCGCTCGAGTCGCCGACTCTTTGATGCCGCCGACTGGTTGCCTACCGGCCCTACCGGCGCGCTACTTGTTGCCAGTCTTTCGTGGAGATAGCTTTCGATCGGACGTCCGGCGTACGTATCACGTGCCGCTATCGTTTCGCGAACATGTCGTATTCCAATCAGGAATATTTTAATATGTTGATGTGCTTAGGCAATACCGACTGTAATTATGCAGCTGCGCGTAGAAGGTATGAGGTGCGCTACGCTAATAGGCCAGGCCCAGGTGTGACAGTACCGCGTCGGAGCGTGCGTTCCAACGCCTGCATAACCGTGTGTACACCACAGGCAGTGTTCATGGGCACGAGTCGCAGGCCGCTGATGCTGGAAGACCACGAGAGCGCAACGTGGAAATCGAGGAACAAGTGCTAGATTATGTTTGCCGCGGATCCCACGCAATGCACACGCTCTGTTGAGCGACAATTAGAGGCAAACCACATGCGACAAATCCCTTGTGCCACTGATTACGAACCACGAAGTACGTGCAAATTTAGCGAAAAGGTGTCGAATGTGTATAAGTGTTGGAGGTGGACATGTGGAGCACGATCGCCGAACTATGCAACAACAACAAGTTGATGTTTTAATGAACTGATACCTGCAGTCGGTAAGTACCTACATTGCCAAAAGCACATCACATTTAAGAAAAGCCCATAACAGGGCTACAATTAATTGTTTCTTGTGTCTGAAATTCGTATCACTATGCCTACAAAACAATATCAGCTGATAGGCCTGCCTAAGCGTAGGCATAAGGTATGACGTAGCGTAGGTTTCTTTCGTTATAAGTTTGTTTGGCGGCGTGCGACAAAGCAGGTTCATGACAAAGGATCATACAAACCGTCTCGCTCAGGCGGCTTCTTTGACACAAAACTCTAGGTGAACACAAACACGTGAACTTTGTCGAGCGATCAGTGTTGCCTTTAATCAGTCTTTATTTTTATTTAATTAAATTCACTGGGGAAAATTAATAATATCAAATCCAATAAATGGTTACGTATATGTGTACGCAGTATGATGCCGAATAATCGGACTGGGTTTTTGTTACATGCTAATTGCTTACACACTTGCAATTCTTCTACATTTCTATCATTTTGTGTTAGAAACATCGAACCTCCTCTATTATTATATTTTTAACCGACTTCAAAAAAGGAGGAGGTTCTCAATTCGACGGTATGTTTTTTTTTTTTTGTGTGTTTGTTACGCGATTACTCCGCCAATTGTAGACCGTTTTTAAAATTATTTTTTTGTTTGAAAGGGTATGGTCTCGAGGTGGTTCCATTGTCTCCAACTCGGAATCTGATGAGGGAATCCCATGGAAATCGAGGGAAACCCTCAAATTTTATAGGCACACCTATAGCGATTTGGGTATTTTTTATAGTAACTCGTGCATTTGCTTTCGGAAAGCTCCATTTGGTGAAGTGGAACTGATGATGAAGACCACAGATGGCCACCGGAACTACTCAATAATAAGCATTTCACGGGTTACGACTCGATTAGGTACTTTAATGTGGTTGCTAAGCAATTTATGCTAGTCACAATGCTTATGGTGAAGTGGAGCTGAGGGTGACTTCTCAGCTCCAGTTCTCCTGGTTCTTACTAGAAGAACTCCTCAATAATTAACGTCCTTGCATCGGGAAACGCAATATTTTGTAAAAGCTATTGTAAATTAGATACTTAAATGACAAACTGACACACTAAAAAGTGAAAAATAAAAACTTTTTTACAAAAAAAAAACAACCGACTTCCAAAAAACACTACAAAGTGAAAAATAACTTTAATTTCAGAAGTCGGTGGCAATAACCTAAAATACAGTTCCAAAGACACCGACTTCCGAAATTAAAGTTATTTTTCACTTTGTAGTGTTTTTTGGAAGTCGGTTGTTTTTTTTTTTGTAAAAAAGTTTTGTTTTCACTGGTAGAAAGCTACATTATTCCTGAGTGCTATAGGCTATAAATTATTTTTATAACATCTATATTAACCGAGCTATCACATCTTTTGTCTAGCAAGTCGGAAAAAAATACCTCATAAAACGGAGTTATTTGCATGCGCTGCCTAAACAGTTGTTTAAAATTGAAAACAATGTATGGCAACCTGGTTCGTCTTAATTATTTCTACAAAAAAGTCCGCGTCACCATATTTCTATCTTTTATGTTTTATACTTCTTTTATTGTTTTAAAAAAGTACTTTTTCGACATACTTACCTTTGGACGATTGTTTAAACAACAAAATTGTAATCCTTACCAAAATAAATGATTTCATAATCACAAGGACATCATAGAGATAAGATTTACCATTTGCAGTATGTAAATTGGTCATAGTTTCGGAGATATAAAATTACTAAAACACAAAATGCCGCTAGCACAACTTGAAAATAAATTTTTAGCATTGAATGATAAAACATTGAGCGACTTCAGATTAGCCTCTCCAATTCGCCCTGTAAATGATGCAATAGATACCTACAATGTTGGTACAGACGCCAGCACAATAAGCTACTACAATCTGTCAAATTTCTTCAATAGATTTTCAACTTTATCGCTAAATAACCTCCTTTTTTTGAAGTCGGTAAAAATAAGGTTCAAAGTTGAGTGGGAAATTTTGACAGTTTCGGGTCACCTTGATGTGCTGGCGTCTGTACATCCGTACAACATCAGTGAATTGGCTACTTTTGTAAATGAAAGCCCAAGTTGGTCACAAATCAAAAACAGCTTTTGATGCAATTATTGACAGCCTAAAGAACAATAAATAACCCTCCTTTTGGGCTTCGCCGCAGTCGGGTAAAAAAAATTTTTTTTTTCGACGCCTCAGGAGTCACAGGGAAAACATTCCTCGCTAATTTAATATTAGCACATGTTAGGCAATCCGAAAAAATAGCTCTGGCAGTGGTTTTTTCTGGGATTGCGGCTACTTTATTGAGCGACGGTAAAACTCCACACTCTACCTTCAAACTCCCCCTGACAGTTTCATTGGAGCAACAGTCGGTATGTTTGATACGCAAAAATGGGCCTATTGGTCAGTTGTTACAGAATACGTCGTTGATAAAGTCAAAATCTACAAGTCCATTGATACAGTGTGCAATATCGAGGATGCAGTCCACTATCTGCAGGAATGTTTAAATTCCCTTAAACCATCTGGCCTGCCACCTCACGAACTACTATTGAAAATCGGAACGCCTATCATGCTTTTAAGAAATTTAAGCCCACCTAACCTGTGCAATGGCACAAGGCTGCTAATAAAAGATTTAAAAGATAACCTAAATGTGGCGACCATTCTCATCGGACCAGGAGCTGGTCAGTTGGCGCACATCCCAAGAATTACAATGATTCCCACGGACCTGCCTATATCGTTTAAACGACTCCAGTTTCCAAATCGTTTAAACCTATATCGTTTAAACGACTCCAGTTTCCTTTCTAAAAACGTCATTTGCCCTGACTATTAACAAGTCCCAGGGACAAACATTCTCTTTGGGTGGCATTTTTTTTTTTTGGGTGGAAAATCATCAAATGACCCCTCCCGCTCTGGGTGGAGCGGAAGGGAGTGTCAGACTCTTACTGACTAATACCCACCCGTGTTCCTTCCTTAGCCCTTTATGTTCCGGGCCAGCGGTAACCCTTTCGGACAATCCCGCTGACCCGGCAGACTTCGGCCCTAAGGGGCCCCTTCCTCGATGCTGACATCTCTTTGAGGCGCGCGTGGAACACGAACGCGCCGTCCGGCACGGGCCTGGTCCTGATCGGACGGTGAGCTACCCATTACTCTCTGCCCGCAGGCCCGCGCCTCGGTGGCCGGAGCACTCTCTCCCTGAGCCGTCCCGCCACCTACTTTGCTAGCATGACTGCTTCGCAGAAGGAGGTGACTGCTTCCCAGTCCCTCTTGCCCCGGACCATGGCTTGCACCAGGGCCGGGTGCGAGAGGTCGCCGCCGCTGACGATCGCCTCTACGAGGACACGGCGGTGCTCCGCCCAGACGGGGCAGACCGCCACCGTTATTATTATAACATATATTGTTATTATAACCATTAACTCCTAATATCTTTACCATTACCTAATTATATTCAGAATAAAGAACAACAGAATCGTACTATATGTCGTCGTTGCGACTTTAAAACCTCTTGTGTCACTTTTGGCAAAATCACTTTTTTACGCCAGCCGATTCTACATTTTGAAGGTCTATCGAATGCAAAAACTCTCATGTGTATACGACATTTAAATCGTAATTTATTGTGCGTACTTGTGCGGCGTCGCATTGGTGGCTATGTTGTGGTTTATTGAATTAGATTCAGTGCTTGAAGTCTGATTACATTCTGTTAATACAGGAGTAGTCCTTTCAACTTCATAAGGAACTTTCTGTAGTCTCGGTGTTCTAACCTTCGATCAATAATAGTACTAGATGCCCGATAAGCGCTTCAAAAACGGCCCGAAAAATACGAGCACGAATACTTTTGTGCTATTATTTCAAATTAGTATGGTCCAATCATAGCCAATGTTAAAACGTCAAAATGGCTCAGTGCGCGTTCAAAAGTTGTGTAAATAACCACCGTAACACCAAGATTTTGGAAGGAATATCTTTTTTTCGGTAAGTCTTTATCATTAAATGTTTTTCATAAAATAGTAACACAGTTAAATAGTAAATATAAATCAATTAGCAAATATTATGATTGTTGGCCAATGTTTGCGACAACGCGCCAACTATTCTAACAAACATTGAAGCATTGAAATGTGATTCCAAGAACTACGTCTAATTCCAAATTCGAGTAAGTACGAAATTGTCAACAAAATGTTTTTAACCGTATTGCTTAGACGTTAAGTTTCATTTTAGAATAAATATTTTTGTACTTATTATAAAAATGACTTTTTATTTTCAAGTGACATTTTAAATTTATTGCTTCGATGACAGAAGGACTTAAATATGAATCATTTGCAATCGTAATTAAACTTTATGTTAGAGTGTTAAGGTTTATAATAGTCTGAAGTTGTTAATATTATTAAACTTTTTTCTATAGTTCGTAGTAAGAAGTATAAATGTTTATCTGTGTGCAAACGTGGCCACTTTAGCGACTTATTTTTGTTCCTAATCATTCATCTAGTACTATGATTGATCGAAGGTTCTAACAGACTTTTGTTTAGTTTTATCTTTTTGTCCAGATCGAGGTGTAACCTTATTTTTGTCTATTAGATTTATAGTTTTATATGCATCTATAACTTTAGAATATTTCTGCAGATCTGATTTTAATCGAAAATTTTCAGAATTAAGGTTCTCAATTTCTTGGTGAGCTATTAGTAAGTCGTCCGATAGTTGCTTAACTTTTTCGTTTAAATCTATTACACTTTGACTAGTATTAAAAAATTGAGGAGCCAGTTGTCGTATCTTAATTAAATTAATATACTTATTTAGTAGTAAGCTTAAAAATATTGTAAGATCTATCCTCGAATTTGTAGTATAATAGTTCAATGGTTATATGAACATAAAGGTGGCTCCTCAATCCAAATGTTTGGATTGAGGAGCCACGTCAGAACTAGAGGACCATGGATGTATACAGGAAGATTTTTTTAACACCATCCAAATTTTTACAGGGTGTTCTACCCATGAATATGAACAACTTACACTATGGGACCAACTATGAAATCTCGAAAAAAAAAACAGCTGTTTCATACATTTTGGTCAACTGAAGTCAAGTCATATTGAACTTTTGTATGAAACAGCTGTTTTTTTTTTTACATTTTTATGATGACGAACAATTACCGGAGGTTTATTGTGAAAGACGGCACGGTTGACATCTGTCGGGCATGCCACCGGCCGGGAGAATCAATCAGCAACTTGCTCTGAAATACAGCCTTGTGGAATCGGAGGTGCCGTACTACAGGTATGTGCCCGACCCAGTTCACGAAAATGGTAATATCACATTATATTGGGATCGATCCATCATCACTGACAGGACTATTTTTGCCAATAAGCGATCGTTCAGAGCGGCGCGCAATGATTGTTGACATAACCGTCCCGCATGATGAGAACCTCGTGAAAGCCGAGAAAGATAAACAGATCAAGTATCTTGACTTGGCTCGCGAGGTTGTCGACATGTGGGATGTGGACTCGGCAATCATTGTGACGATAGTTGTGACAGCCAATGGGTTAATAGCCAAGAGCCTCGACCAACACCTAAGGAGGCTCTCGTTGGGCAGCTGGATCAAGGGCTTGATTCAGAAAGCGGTACTTCTGGACACAGCCCGCATTGTTAGGAGGTTCCTCTCTCTGGAGCCCTGACCGCCGGTAGCTTGGACTCTGTTCCCGATACCGGTGGGCTACTATTTTTTGTTTTTATATTTTTTATATTCTAATATTTAAAAATATAATTTATGTGTTATTTAATTAAATAAAGAAAGTTACTTTAAATTATATCCCACCAAAAACATTTTCATGTAAAATGTTGCCAAGACGAGACCACATAATATGGCTCGCACTGCCAAAAAGTTATCAGATCTCATGTAGAGCCAAGCTTCTAACTCTACACGCCCTAACTTCACAAACTCTACACCTTAGTCAAAATATGAGGCTTGGCTTGGCTTGAAGGTAGGTAGTGCCCTTGCGCTTCGC
Organism: Oligia latruncula; assembly: GCA_948474745.1. Taxonomy (NCBI): domain Eukaryota; kingdom Metazoa; phylum Arthropoda; class Insecta; order Lepidoptera; family Noctuidae; genus Oligia; species Oligia latruncula. Next base: position 38,608 of record OX419707.1, on the reverse strand, counting down.
TTGGCTCGTCTTGGCGTTTTGTACAAGGCTGTATTTCGGGCACATACCTGTAGTACGGCACCTCCGAGCCCACAAGGCTATATTTCAGAGCAAGTTGCTGATGGACTATCCTGGCTACAAGGTTGTGTCTCCGTTAGCTAGACAAGAACACCCGGAGATTTGTGGCTCCTCAGACTATACACATACTACTCGTAATTTTTCAAAGCAGTATTTCAATGAATGCGCAATTTCTTCATCATTTAGTAGTAAGTATATTAGAATTGTAGGATAGGAGTCAGTAATGAAAAACCGGGCAAGAGCGAGTCGGACTCGCGCACCGAGGGTCCATCATATGACCATCATATGTCTTTAAATTTTCATCGGTGAGGCCTATATTCATCAGAGAAATTTAACACTGTGCACTGCGGTGTAGAATATTGCAGATTTATGTCAGCGCCATCTCTAGACCGATAGTGGAACTAATGTAACTTTTGTTAATGATTTCTGAAAAAGTGTGTTATTTAGAGACTTCGTTTTATTTTTACTGTAATCTTTACAACTTCCATCACATAGAATAATTTCAGATTTTTCTCTTTGCAACCTTCGGAGATAACGGGGGGAACCGGTATTTTGTTTTTCATTTTTCTTCAAAAGTCAAAAACTATGCAGCCCAATAAATGAAAAAGGTTTGAGAATGTGCAAACTACGCTCTTTCATATGATACCCCACATCAGCCCTAGTAGCCCCACTTCGAATTTTTCAGACCCCCTTTCAGACCCAATTATGTTGGTCATGTAGGTGATTCACCGGCATGAAAAAGTCCCGAAAGAAAAAAAAAAAAAAGAATCCCGGGGTGGGGGGGGGGGGGGTATTTTAATTTAGCCGAGAAAAATTTCGTGTAAAATTATGCGAACATTTGTCAATTCATTCTGTTCGTGTATTAATTTTTAAATTTTATTCGCTCAGGTTAGGTTCGCTCAGGTTAGGTTCGCTCAGGTTAGGTTCGCTCAGGTTAGGTTCGCTCAGGTTAGGTTAGGTTAGGTTAGGTTCGCTCAGGTTAGGTTAGGTTAGGTTAGGTTAGGTTAGGTTAGGTTTTTTTTTTTTTTTTTTTTTTTTTTTTTTTTTTTTATACTTCTACCTCCAACATAATCGGAGCCTATGTTAGTCTTATCATTCATTCTAGTTCTCGCAATTATTCCTCTCGTACTTTTATTCTGCATACTTTATCTTTCTTTCATTCTTTCTTCTTTCTATCTGTAAGGGTAGGACGCCCTTCTACTTCATCCCTATTCTGTACTTTATTCTATTTTCTGGTTTTATTTCGGGTTTAACACAACAAGGAAACCTTTATTATTTTTTCTACAATTATTCTTATTCTAGTTTCTAATATTATAACATGGCTTTGTATCTTTTAACAATCTTTTGGACTATTCTTATTTCTAATACTATTGCTTAAGTCTATTTTTATTTTCTATTCCGTAACACTATTACAATTTTTTATTGCACTATTTCAACCATCTATAATCTAATAAACTATTCTTAGTTATATTTACCTTATTCTTAGGACTACTTCTATTTTCTATTCCATAATACTAGTACATTTTCTGGGTTTAAATCATAATCCTTATTTCTATTACAGTTTTAACGGCTATCAGTACTACTTTATCCAAATGGGAAATACATTTATAATTTTATATACAAACAATTTTCCGGTGTATCTTAGTAAGTTTGTTACGACTGTTTTCAATGCTTGACCCTAATATTCTATACGATATTATGTAAGCATTTTTACTTAGACTATTTATTCCTTTTTATTACCCTATCGCAGATTTTTACACAATATTCTAAAAACACCTCTCTCTTTTTCCCTTTCATTATGAGCCACACATTTTCCCTATCCAGTTTGGTGTCGAGTAAGTGTTCAGCCTCAAGTCTTTCCCTGTCGAATACAGGACAGCTGAACAATATATGTGGCACCGTCTCGGCAATGTCGTGATCGCATATGCACGATGGGCTCTCCTTGCGCTTGAAGCGATTCAAGTATTCCGAGAACCCACCGTGCCCCGTCATGATCTGGGTAGTTACATTGCTAATTTTCATCTTCCTGACTATCTCGTACGCCGCCACCGCATCCGGAAAAAACAGCTTCGTCCCTGAAGCCGTTTCTCCAGCGCAGTATCTCCGGTTCCACTCGTCAAGAGTTGCCGTTCGAATGCATCGCTTGACGTATGAAACCGGGCACAGGTCGTAGTTGGGCTTTCGTTTGGAACCCTCAGCGGCACTCTTGGCTAGTTCGTCGGCCCTCTCGTTTCCTTCCAACCCCGCGTGGGCTTTGATCCAAAACAAGGTAACAGTCTTGTTTTGGAGCGACAGGGACCTGAGGTTGGCCCTTGTCTCTACTGCCAGGGGATGGTGTCGGTTATGATTTTGAAGCGTTTGGAGGGCCGCCATAGAGTCACTGAAGATTCCAAACGACTGCGCACTGTGCTTTAGGATCTCCCTGGTTGCGACGCATATCGCCAGGAGCTCAGCCTGGTAAACAGTGGAGTAGTGAGGGAGAGCAAGCTTGAGAGTTTTGGTTTCGGCGCCACCGCTCCATATGGACAGTGCCGCTCCAACCTTGCCCCCGATCTTGCTCCCGTCCGTAAAGATACGAACTTCATGTTCGCTCTGGGCATCTAGTTGCTCTTGGTTTACCAGGCTTATGAGCTCTAGCTCAGCGCGCTCCGCGGGGTGTGGGGCCTCCATTGCCGAAGCAGCCTGCTCTACACTCCTGTCGCCAAGTGCCGGCTGGGGCACCCCCCTCCTGGCCTCGTATAACGATGCTGCCTCGCGGACGCGGAGGTCGAGGGGTAGTATCCCAGCCAGCACCAGTGCGGAGTTCAAGGAGACCGTCCTGTATCCCTTGCACAGCTTCTGTGCGATACCGCGCTGGACCGCTCCCAGCTGCTTCATGACGCCTAGCTTTCTAGCGGCCGGGGCCCATACGCTGGCTGCGTACAGGATGATTGGTTCCACGGTGGCCACATATATTATCCTTATGACTTCAGGGTGAAGTCCCCAGCTGGTCTTTGCAGCCCTGGTTAGCTGTTTGTGGATTCCTATTGCCTTTCTGCACACGTTTGCGACGTGTGTGTTAAAAGTCAGCTTGTCGTCAATAGTGACACCTAGGATTTTGATCTCATTGGACATGGCAATGTCGATCCCGCCCATGCTCAGGCGTGGGGTGTCGTATTTTAGTTTGCGAGTTATAACCATTGCATTGGTTTTTTGCGGAGCAAATTTAAGTTTGTTTTGTACCCCCCACGCCCGAACATGTTCGAGAGCGGCATTGGCACGTCCCTCGATCTCCAGCGCCGTGTCACCATCGAAGACAAGCACAACGTCGTCAGCAAAGGCCTGGCAATAGTCACCCCTAGCTTCCAGGCTCTTTAGAAGCGGATCCAACAAAAGGTTCCAGAATATTGGTCCCCCTATGGAACCCTGGACACAACCCTTACTTGTGGCTTTGCCGAACTCTTCACCTGCGTACCTGACCCTGACCCTTCGATTTTCGAGATAGCTGTCGATAACCCTCCTCAAGCCGATTGGACACTTTTCCTCAGCCAGACGGACTCTTATGGCTGGCCACCAGGCGCTATCAAAAGCCCCCTCTATGTCCAAAGATACTACAACTACTATTTTCTTCAGCTCCAGCTTGCTGCGTATGTGCTGCATTAGAGCATAAAGGGAGTCTTCTGTGCTCCTCTGGGGCATAAATCCATACTGGCGAGTACTCATCCTTGGGATCAAATGGAACTTGAGGCGGGCTACCAACATCTTCTCATATATTTTGCCTAGTATTGGCAAAAGGCCAATTGGTCTGTATGCCTTTGGGGTGCTGTAGTCGTCCTTTCCAGGTTTCTTTAAAACAATTACAATCGCCTCCTTCCAGGCTTCCGGAAAGTGGTGGCATTTCAGGCAGCTGTTCAGGAGAGCAAGGGCTACCTCAGGGGCACCTCCAATAGCCCGGCAACAAATATCGGCGGTGAAACCATCCGCTCCCGGAGCTTTTTTAGCGTTGAAGGACCCGCATGCCGCCATCAGTTCAGCCATCGTGAATGGTGGATCGCATGAGTTATCTTGCCCTCCAGCATTCACAACGCCGGCCTTTTCTCTGATGAGACGGTGGCACGCGCTGTCACTGTCCTTATCGTCTTCAGGGTAAAAAGTGTTCGCCAGCAGTTCGACTGAACCTTTCGCGTTCAGCACCTCCCCGTCCTTCACTAGCGGCTGGTCCTCTCCCCTTCCCTTGGTCCTTCCTATTACCCGGTAGATTCCTTCCCAAACCCCTTCTCTGTCCTGTTTGGCGCAGAAGTTCTTCCAACTCTCGATCATGTCTTTGGCTGCTTCCGTCTCATACTCAACTTTCTGTTTCAGGTACTCTTCGACGACTTTCGATCTTCGGGCCGGTGCAGCACACCTGATTCTGCGTTTCCTGGTTGCGACTTCCCGCTTCATCTTCTCAAGTTTCTCGGACCACCACGGCAAGGTGAGCACTTCATTACTCTTTTTCATAGGCATTGATGAGGTGCATGCGTCTCTTATTACTTGTGTGTATTTTCTTATAATTGTATTAATGTGATTGACTGTATTTAATGTGTCTATTTCTAATTTATTAATATTATTCTCTTGCATTAATTGGCCGAGTTTCTCACGAAACTCGGACCAATTTGCTTTTTTTGTGTTGTAGATTCTGGTTGTTCTGCTGATTTGTATGCCTTTTGATCTCTTTACCTTAATGTTGAATACGATGCCGTTGTGGTCCGAGCTCGTGAGGCCCTCGTCTACCCTCCAGTCGTCTACCAGGTCCAGAATATCGGTCGAGCATGCCGTTATGTCGACGTGGCTGCGGTATCTTGTGCCTCCTCTGATAGTGTCGAAAGTCGGAATTTCCCCTCTGTTGAGTATGTTTAGGTCCAGCTCATCGAGGACTCCGGACACTTCTTCTCCTCTGCGGTCGATAGTCAGGCTTCCCCACCAGGTACTTTTTGCGTTTGCGTCTCCTCCAAGAATCCACATTCTGGAACCCACCTCCACCTCAACGCGTTTGAGATGATCGAGGTATGGTTCGATTGGCTGGTCTGGCTCGAAGTAAAAGGAGACTAGTGTGATCTTCCAGGCAGTAGTTCGGATCCCCACCACGGTGATGTTATTCGTGGTGAGTTTCGGGTACTGTTCTACGATTAGGTCTTGATCGAAGACCGCTATTGCGGCCTTAACAGTACCCTCTCCGATGTCTGTACTCTGGAAGATCCGGACGCCTCTATGACTCCTCATTACTTTGGCCCCGCCTACGTATGGTTCCTGGAGGAGAGCAATGGCGACCCCGCGCTTTTCCGCTTCGATAAGAAGCTCGTTGGTCGCCAGTCTTTTCCGCTGGAGGTTGGCCTGTACTAGTCTGTAGGGGTTTGGGTTTCCGCGGGTGCCCTTAGCAATATGCAACAGTAGCTCTTGCTATCTCATCCCACCTGTGGCGTATCTGACATTCCGGGCTAAAGGCGTTATGGCCAGCGTCCCCGAGCTTGGCTTTCGTGCAGTTCCGACACCTTGGCAGGGCACCCGTCAGAAAGTCGGAGCATTCCGACCTCAGGTGTGGCCCGCCACAGTGGCTGCACAGGTCAGCTGATTCCTTGCAGAACCGTTTACCGTGCCCGTAGCCCAGACAGCGTGTGCACTGCACCAGTGGGGTCTGGTCTTCGACCCTCACACGCTGGAGGTCCACGTGCAGGCACCCGAGTTCTGTTGCCCGTTTCCATATGATCGGCGAGACGCTGACCACAACGTGGCAGGTGTGTGGGTTCCTCGTCCTCCTCCGGAACTTCACCACCACCCTGTCCTCCTCCTTGTCGAGGTGGCGAAAAACCTCCCGGTTCTGGTTTCTCAGAGCTTTGCAAATGTCCTCGTCTGTATTGACCGAGAGGACGCTCCTGAGTACCAGCATTGGGTCTTTGTTCTTCACCTCCTCGACACGGAGGTCCTTACCATCCCTTGCCAGTCTCTCCTTGATTTTATCCCTCTCCACGGTTGTTTGGAAGCCCATGATGATCTTCCTATCTTTCGCTTTCCTTACCTTTTCGACCCTCACCCAGCCTTCCTTCGCGTCAGCCGCCTTCCGCACCTTCTCCAGAACTTCGTCCCCAGTCTCTGCCTCGTCCGTGGAGGTAACCACTATAGAGTGGAGCGTGCTTCGCGTCGAGTTAACTTTACCGCTATGGGTTACGCTTGCATAGGTGTTGGTAGTTGCTCCGTTTTCCACGCTGTGTCTGTGCTGCTCGATTGCCACTCTAAGCTCCTCCATCCCTTTAGAGTGGCTCTCCAGCAGCAAAGAGTGGCTCCTTATCTGATCCTGCAGTTCGGTACTACTAGGGTCGGCTAAGCTGGTGAAAGTGCGGTCAGCTGCGACGCCTTCGGGCTGCGCATTGTCGGGCCCCACGTTTTTTGTCTTGGCCGATTTTTCGGCCTCCTTTACTAGCTGGTACAATCGGTCCAGCGCCTCGGTAATGCCAGTTTTAATTTCTGTTTTGGTGTTCCTCGAGGTGCCGAGCAGGACTTTTGCCCTGGTCAGGCAGGCCCTCGCCTCTGCCGACCGATCCGCGTATTTTGTTTTCGGCGGCGAGTACACCTGTACGAGCCTCTGTTGGAGTGGCTTTTGTAGTTTCGCAGGGCCAGCCTGCGCCGTCTTAGTGGCTAAAGTAGGGAGGGGGGTTGGGTTCGCGCTGGAGGGACCCGCGGCTTCCCACTCTCCGACGCTGCGTCTCACATTGGGAGGCGATATGCTTTCCTGCGTCTCTGGGGGTTTTTGTGCCGTTTTTGCAGGGCCAGCCTGCATCGTCTTGTTGGTTAAGGGAGATGTTAGAGCGGTACCCGAAGAACTAGCAGCCTCCGCATCTCCAGCGCTGCGTCGGTCATTTGGAGGTGATGTCCTGGGTTTTGGTGGTGACTTATCACTCCAGTCCACCTTCTTTATTGGGGTCCTTCCCAACATGTTAGAGGTATGCGTCAGTAAGAGTAAAAGGTATAGAAGTGTATAGTAAAAGAAATAAATGTGCGTTTAAGATCGTAAGGATCTTTAGTTAAATATATAAGGTGTTTTCTTAATAAAGAGTCAACACGGTCAACCGTCAGGTTTAACAAATAAGGTCAAGCAACAATCCTATAAGTAATTTTTTACTTCTAGGAGTCGAAAGCAGCCGTTAAAGAGCAAAAAATTTTGGAGCTCTATGTAGAGTCGATTTGATACCGTCAGTGGATAGCTCTCCTCGAGCCCTTTTAAACAACCCCAAACTCGGTACAACTCCGCCAAAGGGTTTCGGAGATATTGTAACCTAAAGATTTTGGTTTTTTGCCAAGATGGCGGCCGAAAAGTGGTTACAGGAGGTTATCTCCGGGACCGCTGGCCCAAAAACCCCCGTGCTTGGGCTTTCCGCACTTGCCTCGCTGAGACCTATCCACTGAGACGGTTTTCAGGCTGAAAAAATCTTTCGTCCTGAAAACGCCTGAAAGCCAGTCCACTCGCTAGGCAAGAGTAAGTGAAACCCCCCAAAACAAATCCGGTCGCTCTACGACCCTCCGTTGCGGAGATATGGGTGTTTAAAATTTAACAAAGATGGCGGTGCAACTGTCAAAGTCAATGTTTGACAGGTGATATCTCCGCTTTGGCTGGTCGTAGAACACCCGAGTTTGGACTTTTCTGGCTTGGCCCGACCCGCTCCTACGCGCAAGGTGGCCTCCAGGTCCCTGAAAATTTTCAGCCCTGAAACGCCTGAAACCTATTCTACACGATAGGATTTGTCTCCTCGAGCAGAAATTTTAAAACGGCAACTCTCTACGACCACCGAGTCCGGAGCTACGTTGGGTCAAAATTTTCCAATATGGCCGCCCAACTGTCAGATGCCAACTTCAAGTGGCTGCAACTCCGGAACCGCCTATCGCAGGGAGTTGCGGTTTCAAATGTGGAACTTGCCCTGACCTCCCGCGTATATCGAAAATGTTTTCAGCGCTGAAAATTTTCAGGCCTGAAAAACGCCTGAAATTTTAGAATAATGTTCCCGAGTGTCCCCCCCTGGGAACTGTGAAAAACTGGAAGTTCTGCGCCCAATAGCTCCGGAGATAATCGTGGTTGAAGTTATCAACCAAAGAAACCAATATGGCTGAAAAGTCTATTTCCTCCGTTTTTGGGGCTATTGGGGGCAAGTTTGGGCTTAAACTAATTGAAATATATGTTCCAAACACACTTTTACTACTAAAATATTTTTAAAACTATTTATTTCTATTAAAACTAATAAATTAACTAAAAATAAGATAGCTCTACAGCCCTTACGCATAAAAATCCGGAAAAAATATGAGAATTTGTGTAAAATACGGTTCTATAAGGTGCTTGCTCAAAAAATATATATTTTGTAATTTAAAGGTCATAAATTATTAAAAAACTGAAAAATTTACAAAAACTAGGTTATTGGGCAAAATAAACACATAAAAATTCTGAAATTAAGCTGGATCTCTTCTTCTAATGAGCGCGCAGCAGGATTCGTCGGAAAAAATAGGGGTCCTGCCTGAGAATTTTTCAGGACAGGGGTCCAAAGTCTGTATCTTCAAATAATAATTTCTCGGTACCTGATGTTACTAAAAATCCAATCGAAGTGTCGTTGGTCTCGTCCGTGTACCTCCTGTTCTCTCCCAAAAAATCAGCAACCAGGAACGCCCCGTTCGAAAACCATGTGGTCCGATTTTGAGGTTATGTTCGCAGTTTTCAGCCGTTTTCTCAGGAATCCGCGGTCACAATTTTTTCAGCTTGATGTCACTGGATGCGTCTTTCTGTGCCTCACAATATGGTGCAATTAAAATTTGGGGTCACCACTCGTTTTTCGGAGTTATAGGCCTCCGAAAATTTCACAAGTCCACACTTTTGCAGTTTTCCACTGATAACTTTTTCCCCGGAGTTTTCCGGCTCACGGGGTTTTCACAGTCACTTGCACGGCACTAAGACGGTTCTTTTGATATACTTCGCGACTTTCTACCGTTCGAAAATACCAATTAAATGAATTTTTATGCGCGGAGCGGCTCTAAAAACGATCCGACCGCCACGAGAGCTGGGGGGGTACTGGGTTAGGTTAGGTTAGGTTAGGTTAGGTTAGGTTAGGTTAGGTTAGGTTAGGTTAGGTTAGGTTAGGTTAGGTTAGGTTAGGTTAGGTTAGGTTAGGTTAGGTTAGGTTAGGTTAGGTTAGGTTAGGTTAGGTTAGGTTAGGTTAGGTTAGGTTAGGTTAGGTTAGGTTAGGTTAGGTTAGGTTAGGTTGGGGGACCACCCCACAGTGCTTACGTCCTCGTCGTGTCCCCTGGAAACGGCCCAGCTCTGACCACCGTAACGGAGTGGCAGACTGGGTACGGCCAAAGTGCACTGTGCATCGTTGCGATTTTATTTTATTCCATTGTCTTGTGCGTATACGAACCTGTCGGATATGTCGAACCCTATGCGTGATGCCTGCGGGCGATTTTTAAAGAAAAAAGGCCCTTCTCAGGGCCAAACCAAAGGCCCTTCTCAGGGCCAACCCTCCGATGCTTCGGCGTCAGAGGCTAGCCGCGCGCCGTCTGCGGCGAGCTTATTTGGAACGGCGGAGGACTCGTCGGACAACGACTCGCTAATAAGCGTGTCGGAAGCGGAAGACTCACGGTCGAGAAAGCGAGTCCACTTGAGCGGTGGGTCCGAGGGCTCCTCGGCCTCGGGGTCGACGCGGGTGCCGAAGGCGAAAAAGCCGACGGTGGCCGCGGAGACCCATGTCGTTGGGCTCGCGGGCGCCCAACGCCAGCTGGACCTGGCTCGGCGGGCTCAGCTCCAGCAGGAGCTGGAGGAGCGGGTCGCTGCCGCGGAAAAGCGGGCGCACGTCGCCCGGGCCAAGTCCGGGTACGGCGCGTCCCGCGTTGTGTACGCGGAGCAGTCTCTGGCGGAGCTGCAAAGAATGGCGGAGGAGGACGAGGAGGAGATCGTGGAGGTCGCCTCTAAGTCCTCAAACCTCAAGGGGACCCTGCAGAAGGCCCTAAAATGCAGGGCCGCCAGCATGCGCGGTGTGGTCGCGGAGCTGGTACTGCGCAAGTCCACTGACGAGACGCGGCAACTGCAGGCGAAGGTGGATCGCCTGCAGTCGGAGGTCAGCCAGCTTCATCAGAAGCTGGCTGAAGCCACGGCCCGGCCCCAACAGGCCAAGACGAGCCCTGCAGCAGAGGGCCCCTCCCCCAACCTTGAGGAAATTATCCGCAAGGTAGTACGGGAGGAGAGGGCCTTCACAAGAGCCTGCATTGCAGGTATCGAGGACCGGCTCCTACCGGAGAAGCGCCTCCGGCCGCCGCTTGCGGCGGATGCGACCCAGCGCGAGCCGGAACCGTCCACCTCCGCCCAGGCGGAAGACGCCCTCCTCCTCCCCTCGACGACCCCGTCCAACGAGTGGACGGAGGTAGTCCGTAAGGGGAAGGGGAAAGGAAAGAAGTCGGCGACGGCCGTCCCTGCCGTCCGCGCCGCCACCGTTCCCACCCAGTCGCAGACGACCGGCAAGGGAAAGGGGACGGCGAAAGGGAAAGGGAGGGGAAAGGGGCGCCTCGTCCCCCCGAAAACCGCAGCCGTCGTGGTGACGCTCACCGCAGAGGCTGCGGAACGGGGGGAGACGTACGCGTCCATCTTGGTGCGGGCGCGTACCAATGCCGATCCTGCTCAACTGGGGATCGGCAGCGTCACTTGCCGCAAGACGCAAGCCGGGGCTCGAATTTTCGAGTTCCCGGGGGCGGAGGGGAGTGCCCATGCCGACCTCTTCGCAGCCAAGCTCGCGGAGGTCGTGTCGGATTCGGCCAAGGTGGCCCGGCCGGTCAAGTCGGCGGCCATAGAGGTGGCCGACTTGGACGACTCCGTCACGAAGGAGGAGGTGGTGGCGGCGGTCGCAGCGATAGGGGGCTGCGGCATCGCGGCGGTCCAAGGCAGGGCCATAAGGCCCGGCCGCGGCGGCATGGGCACCATACGCCTCGAGTGCCCAATCACCGCCGCCAGGGCTGTCCTTGCCAAGAGACGGATCTTGGTCGGGTTCAGCTCGGGTGCGGTTCGGGCGCTCGAAGAACAGCCTCTTCGGTGTTTCCGGTGCCTCGGCATCGGACACACCCGGCCCCTGTGTCCGTCCGCGGTGGACAGGACGGACACGTGCTTCCGCTGCGGCAAGGACGGCCACAAAGCCGCCTCCTGCGAGGCCGCCACGCCGCACTGCGCGGTGTGTGCCGCCAGTGGCTGCCCGGCAGGCCACATAATGAAGGGGAGGAACTGCAATCCTCCCCCTAAGCGGGGCAAAGCGCAGGCGCCGACCGGTCCTGCTGCGGCTGCCAAGAGCACCGTCGTTCCTGCGACGGTGGCTGCGGAGGGGGGTGCGATGTCCATCGATGGATAGGGTCGAACATCGCATCCTCCAGGCGAACGCCAACCACTGCAGGGCAGCCCAGGATCTGCTGATGCAGACCATGGCTGAGTGGTTGGTGGACTTGGCGGTGGTCGCCGAGCCTTACTCGGTCCCCGGCCGTTGGCTGGGCGACCGGGACGGCTTGGTGGCGTTGGTGTCGCGGTCTTCCACGGACTCCCCTCCCCTCTCGCTCTTAGAGAGGGGACCGGGATACGTGGCCGCCGCGTGGGGAGACATGGCCCTGGTAGGGGTCTACTTCTCCCCAAACCGCCCTCTCTCGGACTTTGAGGATTTCCTCGAGATCCTCACCGCAGTCGTAGGGAGGGCGGCGCCACGCCAGGTCGTGGTGTTGGGCGACCTGAACGCCAAGTCGGCGGCCTGGGGCAACCCGGCGGCAGGTTGCAACGTCCGGGGGCGCGCCGTCGAGTTTTGGGCGGCCTCGTGCGGTGTGTCCCTCCTCAACAGGGGGGCGGTCCACACGTGTGTGCGGCAACACGGCGGGTCGGTGGTGGACGTCTCGTTTGCCACCCCCGCGCTAGCCGCCCGCGTCGTCAACTGGCGGGTGGAGATGGTGGAGACGCTGTCGGACCACCGATATGTGCGGTTCGACATCTCCACCCAGGGGGGGGGGACGGCCCGCGCCGGGCAATCTCCCTTCCCGCGTTGGGCACTCACCCGCCTGGACCGGGAGGCTGCCGAGGAGGCGGCCTTCCTCCGGGACTGGCTGTCGCCCCCTGTCGAGGTCCTGGACGTGGACGCCGCAGCGGTCCGGCTCAGGGGGTCCCTGACCGAGGTGTGCGACTCCAGCATGCCTCGGTCTCGCCGCCCGCCTCCACGTCGTGCCGTCTACTGGTGGACGGAGGAGCTGTCGGGTCTCCGGAGCGCCTGCGTGGCGGCCAGAAGGGCCTACACGCGGAGCCGACGACGCAGCGCCCGAAACCGAGTCCCCGCGGAAGAGGACCGCCTTTACGCCTCTTACCGAGAGGCGAAGACGGTCCTGAAGGCTGCAATGGGCGCTGCAGAGGACTCGGCGAGGGCCGAGATGCTGGAGGGTCTCGACAGGGACCCGTATGGGAGACCGTACAAGGCGGCGCGGAACCAGCTCCGCCCCTATGGTCCCCCCCTGACGGAGACCCTCGAGCCAGCGTTGCTGGATGGGGTGGTCCGGTCCCTGTTTCCGCGCAGGACCGACTTCGCCCCACCAACGATGGCTCCCCCGCAAGGGGCGGCTCCACCGGAGGAGGAGGTCCCTCCGGTGACTGCGTCGGAATTCCGCGAGGGGGTCCTCAGCCTCCGCGCAAAGAAGACGGCCCCCGGACCAGACGGCGTCCCGGCACGGGTGGTGGCGATCGCCGCCTCCCAAATGGAGGACAGATTTCGGGACCTCTTCAGCGCGTGCTTTACGGCTGGGAGGTTCCCGAAGATCTGGAAGGAGGGGCAGCTCTGCCTCCTTCGAAAGGAGGGACGCCCGGTGGACTCCCCATCGGCATACCGGCCCATCGTCCTGCTCGATGAGGTCGGTAAGATGTTCGAGGGGATCGTCGCGTCCCGGCTCGCTGGTCTTTTGCGGGGAGTGGGGCCGGACCTGTCGGACGCCCAATTCGGCTTCCGTCGAGGGCGTTCGACGATCGACGCGCTGGCCCTGCTCAAAGGCCAGGTGAAGGAGGCGGTGGAGGCGGGGGACGGAGTGCTGGCGGTGTCGTTCGACATTGCAAATGCCTTCAACTCCGTCCCCCACTCGACGATATTGGAGGCACTCCGATATCACGGAGTGCCCCAATACCTGCGGAACCTCCTGGCCAGCTACTTGGAGGACCGAGAGGTCCTCCTCGTGGACAGGACGGCCACAGTGAGGCGGTACGGCGCGGAGTCCGGTGTTCCGCAGGGGTCGGTGCTGGGGCCCCCCCTGTGGAACATCGGGTTCGACTGGCTCCTAAGGGGGGCCCTCCTTGAGGGTACGAGTGTCATCTGCTACGCGGATGACACTCTCCTCACTGCCCGGGGGAGGAGCTTTGCGGAGGCGGCCTGTCTGGCCTCGGCTGGCGGATCCTTGGTTGCAGAGAGGATCCGCCGCCTGGGACTGAGGGTGGCGCTGCAGAAGACCGAGGCCGTGTTCTTTCGCGGGCCTCGGCAGCGCTGCCCTCCCGACGCCCACATCGTCGTAGAGGGCGTCAGGATAGCGGTCCAGCCCCAGATGAAGTATCTGGGTCTGGTGCTGGACGAGAGGTGGCGCTTCGGCCCGCATTTCAGCGGGCTGTCGACGCGCCTCCTGAAAGCCGCTGACGCCCTCTCGTGGCTCCTCCCGAACCTGGGGGGGCCTAAGGAGAAATGCCGGCGCCTCTATGCCGGCATTCTGAAGAGCATGGCCCTGTACGGGGCCCCCATCTGGGCGGACTCCCTCCACAGGAGGGAGAATGCGACCGCCCTCCGCAAGCCCCAAAGGGCCATTGCACTGCGGGTGGCGAGGGCCTACCGATCCGTAGGCTTTTCGGCGGCGTGCGCTCTGGCCGGCACCCCTCCTTGGGAGTTGGAGGCTTGGGTGCTGGCCAGAGTCTACGAGTGGACTGCGGAGCGGAGGGCGCTCGGGGAGCGCCCCGTCGCCGAAGAACGGGAAGCCGTGCGGCGGGAGGCGAGGGACGCCATCGTCCTCCACTGGACGGAGGACCTCGCCACCGCCGCCTTTGGCCGCCGCACGCTGGACGCGCTCGGTCCGGTCCTGCAGGGCTGGCTCGAGCGGTCCCACGGTTTCCTCTCGTTCCGTCTGGTGCAGGTGTTGTCCGGACACGGCTGTTTCGGAACGCACCTGCACCGGATCGGGAGGGAGGAGACCCCGGCCTGCCACGACTGCGGCGCGGCGGAGGACACGGCACAGCACACGCTTGAAGTGTGCCCAGCTTGGTCCGAGCTGCGCCGCGGTCTGACCGCGGTGGTCGGACAGGACCTCTCGCTTCCCAGCGTGATCAACGCCATGCTGGAGAGCGAGGGGGCCTGGTCAGCGGTAGCCTCCTTTTGCGAGGATGTAATCTCGCAAAAGGAGGAGGCGGAGCGCGCGCGGGAGGATGACCCTCTCGCTGCGCCGCTCCGCAGACGAAGGGGTCGGAGAAGGCGCCGTCCTCTCCCTCCTCATGGTGGCGATGGGCGGGCGACAGGCACGGGGGTGCCTTCGCCCGCATTGCACCCATCACCACCTTCGTCTGTCACTCCCGGGCCCTTCCCCCTCCCCACGGGGGGGGCGTGAGGGGTCCGCCTTGGAGGGCCATCGTCGGCGGAGGACTGGATGTCAAGGCTTTGCCGGTTTCCCAGTCCCCCGCCACTCTGACGAAGCGGGAGTGTCGCTGGGTTGTTTTAGTGGGTATACCGGGTTCGCCCGGGGAGTCCCACATAACCCCCCATCCCCCGATGGGAGGGTATGCGTAATGCATTTTTTCCCAGCGCAAACAAAAAAAAAAAAAAAAAAAAAAAGGTTAGGTTAGGTTAGGTTAGGTTAGGTTAGGTTAGGTTAGGTTAGGTTCGCCTTGTCCCCCCGAAAACCGCGGCCGTCGTGGTGACGCTCACCGCGGAGGCTGCGGAACGGGGGGAGACGTACGCGTCCGTCTTGGTGCGGGCGCGTGCCAATGCCGACCCCGCCCAGTTGGGGATCGGCAGCGTCACCTGCCGCAAGACGCAGGCCGGGGCTCGAATCTTCGAGTTCCCGGGGGCGGAGGGGGGTGCCCATGCGGACCTCTTCGCAGCCAAGCTCGCGGAGGTGATCGCCGATTCTGCCAAGGTGGCCCGGCCGGTCAAGTCGGCGGCCATAGAGGTGGCCGACTTGGACGACTCGGTCACCAAGGAGGAGGTGGTGGCGGCGGTCGCAGCGGTAGGGGGCTGCGGCATCGCGGCGGTGCAGGGCAGGGCCATAAGGCCCGGCCGCGGCGGCATGGGCACCATACGCCTAGAGTGCCCAATCGCCGCCGCCAAAGCCGTCCTTGCGAAAGGACGGATCACGGTCGGGTTCAGCTCGGGTGCCGTCCGGGCGCTCGAGGAGCAGCCCCTACGGTGTTTCCGGTGCCTCGGCATCGGACACACCCGGCCCCTGTGTCCGTCCACAGTCGACAGGACGGACACCTGCTTTCGCTGCGGCAAGGAGGGCCACAAGGCCGCCTCCTGCGAGGCCGCCACGCCGCACTGCGCGGTGTGTGCCGCCAGTGGCTGCCCGGCAGACCACATGATGAGGGGGAGGAATTGCAATCCTCCCCCTAAGCGGGGCAAAGCGCAGGCGCCGACCGGTCCTGCTGCGGCTGCCAAGAGCACCGTCGTTCCTGCGACGGTGGCTGCGGAGGGGGGTGCGATGACCATCGATGGATAGGGTCGAACATCGCATCCTCCAGGCGAACGCCAACCACTGCAGGGCAGCCCAGGATCTGCTGATGCAGACCATGGCTGAGTGGTTGGTGGACTTGGCGGTGGTCGCCGAGCCTTACTCGGTCCCCGGCCGTTGGCTGGGCGACCGGAACGGCTTGGTGGCGTTGGTGTCGCGGTCTTCCACGGACTCCCCTCCCCTCTCGCTCTTAGAGAGGGGACCGGGATACGTGGCCGCCGCGTGGGGAGACATGGCCCTGGTAGGGGTCTACTTCTCCCCAAACCGCCCTCTCTCGGACTTTGAGGATTTCCTCGAGGTCCTCACCGCAGTCGTAGGGAGGGCGGCGCCACGCCAGGTCGTGGTGCTGGGCGACCTGAACGCCAAGTCGGCGGCCTGGGGCAACCCGGCCGCAGGTTGCAACGTCCGGGGACGCGCCGTCGAGTTTTGGGCGGCCTCGTGCGGTGTGTCCCTCCTCAACAGGGGGGCGGTCCACACGTGTGTGCGGCAACACGGCGGGTCGGTGGTGGACGTCTCGTTTGCCACCCCCGCGCTAGCCGCCCGCGTCGTCAACTGGCGGGTGGAGTTGGTGGAGACGTTGTCGGACCACCGATATGTGCGGTTCGACATCTCCACCCAGGGGGGGGGGACGGCCCGCGCCGGGCAATCTCCCTTCCCGCGGTGGGCACTCACCCGCCTGGACCGGGAGGCAGCCGAGGAGGCGGCCTTCCTCCAGGACTGGCTGTCGCCCCCTGTCGAGGTCCTGGACGTGGACGCCGCAGCGGTCCGACTCAGGGGGTCCTTGACCGAGGTGTGCGACTCCAGCATGCCTCGGTCTCGCCGCCCGCCTCCCCGTCGTGCCGTCTATTGGTGGACGGAGGAGCTGTCGGGTCTCCGGAGCGCCTGCGTGGCGGCCAGAAGGGCCTACACGCGGAGCCGACGCCGCAGCGCCCGAAACCGAGTCCCCGCGGAAGAGGACCGCCTTTACGCCTCTTACCGAGAGGCGAAGACGGTCCTCAAGTCGGCGATGGGCGCTGCAGAGGACTCGGCGAGGGCCGAGATGCTGGAGGGTCTCGACAGGGACCCTTATGGGAGACCGTACAAGGCGGCGCGGAACCAGCTCCGCCCCTACGGTCCCCCCCTGACGGAGACCCTCGAGCCAGCGTTGCTGGATGGGGTGGTCCGGTCCCTGTTTCCGCGCAGGACCGACTTCGCCCCACCAACGATGGCTCCCCCGCAAGGGGCGGCTCCACCGGAGGAGGAGGTCCCTCCGGTGACGGCGTCGGAATTCCGCGAGGGGGTCCTCAGCCTCCGCGCGAAGAAGACGGCCCCCGGACCAGACGGCGTCCCGGCACGGGTGGTGGCGATCGCCGCCACCCAAATGGAGGACAGGTTTCGGGACCTCTTCAGCGCGTGCTTTACGGCTGGGAGGTTCCCGAAACTATGGAAGGAGGGGCAGCTGTGCCTCCTCCGAAAGGAGGGACGCCCGGTGGACTCCCCATCGGCATACCGGCCCATCGTCCTGCTCGATGAGGTCGGTAAGATGTTCGAGGGGATCGTCGCGTCCCGGCTCGCTGGTCTTTTGCAGGGAGTGGGGCCGGACCTGTCGGACGCCCAATTCGGCTTCCGCCGAGGGCGTTCGACGATCGACGCGCTGGCCCTGCTCAAAGGCCAGGTGAAGGAGGCGGTGGAGGCGGGGGACGGAGTGCTGGCGGTGTCGTTCGACATTGCAAATGCCTTCAACTCCGTCCCCCACTCGACGATATTGGAGGCGCTCCGGTATCACGGAGTGCCCCAATACCTGCGGAACCTCCTGGCCAGCTACTTGGAGGGCCGAGAGGTCCTCCTCGTGGACAGGACGGCCACGGTGAGGCGGTACGGCGCAGAGTCCGGTGTTCCGCAGGGGTCAGTGCTGGGGCCACCCCTGTGGAACATCGGATTCGACTGGCTCCTGAGGGGGGCCCTCCTTGAGGGTACGAGTGTCATCTGCTACGCGGATGACACTCTCCTCACTGCCCGGGGGAGGAGCTTTGCGGAGGCGGCCTGTCTGGCCTCGGCTGGCGGATCCTTGGTCGCAGAGAGGATCCGCCGGCTGGGATTGAAGGTGGCGCTGCACAAGACCGAGGCCGTGTTCTTTCGCGGGCCTCGGCAGCGCTGCCCGCCAGACGCCCACATTGTCGTGGAGGGCGTCAGGATAGCGGTCCAGCCCCAGATGAAGTATCTGGGTCTGGTGCTGGACGACAGGTGGCGCTTCGGCCCGCATTTCAGCGGGCTGTCGACGCGCCTGTTGAAAGCTGCTGACGCCCTCTCGTGGCTCCTCCCGAACCTGGGGGGGCCCAAGGAGAAATGCCGGCGCCTCTATGCCGGCATCCTCAGGAGCATGGCCCTTTACGGGGCCCCCATCTGGGCGGACTCCCTGCACAGGAGGGAGAACGCGACCGCCCTCCGCAAGCCCCAAAGGGCCATTGCACTGCGGGTGGCGAGGGCCTACCGCTCGGTGGGTTTTTCGGCGGCGTGCGCCCTGGCCGGCACCCCTCCTTGGGAGTTGGAGGCTTGGGTGCTGGCCAGAGTCTACGAGTGGACTGCGCAGCGGAGGGCGCTCGGGGAGCGCCCCGTCGCCGAAGAACGGGAGGCCGTGCGGCGGGAGGCGAGGGACGCCATCGTCCTCCACTGGACGGAGGACCTCGCCACCGCCGCCTTTGGCCGCCGCACGTTGGACGCGCTCGGTCCGGTCCTGCAGGGCTGGCTCGAGCGGTCCCACGGTTTCCTCTCGTTCCGT
Source organism: Oligia latruncula (assembly GCA_948474745.1). Classification (NCBI taxonomy): domain Eukaryota; kingdom Metazoa; phylum Arthropoda; class Insecta; order Lepidoptera; family Noctuidae; genus Oligia; species Oligia latruncula. The sequence continues at coordinate 20,046 of OX419707.1, read as the reverse complement.
CTGGTGCAGGTGTTGTCCGGCCACGGCTGTTTCGGAACGCACCTGCACCGGATCGGGCGGGAGGAGACCCCGGCCTGCCACGACTGCGGTGCGGCAGAGGACACGGCACAGCACACGCTTGAGGTGTGCCCAGCGTGGTCCGAGCTGCGCCGCGGTCTGACCGCGGTGGTCGGACAGGACCTCTCGCTCCCCAGCGTGATCAACGCCATGCTGGAGAGCGAGGAGTCCTGGTCAGCGGTAGCCTCCTTTTGCGAGGACGTAATCTCGCAAAAGGAGGAGGCGGAGCGCGCGCGGGAGGATGACCCTCTCGCTGCGCCGCTCCGCAGACGAAGGGGTCGGAGAAGGCGCCGTCCTCTCCCTCCTCATGGTGGCGATGGGCGGGCGACAGGCACGGGGGTGCCTTCGCCCGCATTGCACCCATCACCACCTTCGTCTGTCACTCCCGGGCCCTTCCCCCTCCCCACGGGGGGGGCGTGAGGGGTCCGCCTTGGAGGGCCATCGTCGGCGGAGGACTGGATGTCAAGGCTTAGCCGGTTTCCCAGTCCCCCGCCACTCTGACGAAGCGGGAGTGTCGCTGGGTTGTTTTAGTGGGTATACCGGGTCAGCCCGGGGAGTCCCACATAGCCCCCCATCCCCCGATGGGCGGGTATGCGTAATGCATTTTTTCCCAGCGCAAACAAAAAAAAAAAAAAAAAAAAAAAAAAAAAAAAAGGTTAGGTTAGGTTAGGTTAGGTTAGGTTAGGTTTCCGGGAGAGCATGTCGCAAATCTGCGACGCTGCGATGCCCCGAGTCCGGCCGATACCATCCAGGCGCCAGGTGTACTGGTGGTCGCAGCAAATTGCGCATTTGCGCATCGCCTGCGTTGAGAGGCGACGCCAGTATGCCAGGTGCCGAAGAAGACGCCGCCGCTCTCCGTCAGCGGTGGCCATCGAGGCGGAACTATACCAGAGCTACAGGGAGGCGAAGAGCGCTCTCCAATTAGCCATCGTGCGGGCAAAGTCATCGGCCCGCGCAGAGCTGCTGGAGACTCTGGACCGAGATCCGTGGGGACGCCCCTACCGTATGGTGAGGGGCAAGATGCGCCAGTGGGCCCCCCCACTGTCCCGGAGTCTTCAGCCACAGCTATTGGAGGACGTGGTGAGCGCTCTGTTTCCCTTACGCCCAGAGCACACACCACCCGCTATGGTTCCGCCTTGGAATGTGCCCAACGCGGAAGACGACGACGACGACGTGCCCGAAGTGACCCGGGTAGAGTTGAGAGTGGCGGTGTCTCGCATAAAAAACACCGCCCCAGGGCCCGACGGCATTCCAGGCCGTGCATGGGTCCTGGCCTTGAGGGCTCTCGGGCCCCGACTAGAAGGACTCTTAAGCGCATGTCTGGAGCGGGGTCAGCTTCCACGCCGGTGGAAGACCGGGAAGCTGGTCCTGCTAAAGAAGGAGGGGCGCCCCGCAGACTCACCGTCTGCCTACCGGCCCATTGTGCTGCTGGACGAGGTGTGTAAGATATTCGAGCGAATTATCGCCGACCGCCTCGTCCGGCACATGAGCAACGAGGGGCCGGACCTGGCGGACAACCAGTTTGGTTTCCGTCAGGGGCGCTCCACAGTGGACGCAATCATGCGCGTAAGGGTCCTGGCGGAGGAGGCGGTCGCCCGGGGTGAGGTGGTCTTGGCGGTGTCGCTCGACATCGCCAACGCTTTCAACACCTTGCCCTGGAATACGATCAGAGAGGCGCTCCGGTATCACGGGGTGCCAGGCTACCTCCGCCGCATTATCGGGGCCTATTTGTCGGATAGAGCGGTAGTTTACCCGGGTCGTGAAGGATGGGGTCGGCGAGAAATGTCGTGCGGTGTTCCGCAGGGGTCGGTACTGGGGCCGCCCCTGTGGAACATAGGCTACGACTGGGCTCTGCGCGGTGCTCTTCTTCACGGAGTCGGCGTGACATGCTACGCTGACGACACGCTAGTGACAGCACGTGGGAAGACGTACCGGCAGGCGGCCATACTGGCGACAGCCGGGGTCGCGCATGTCGTGGGTAGGATCCGGCGGTTGGGCCTGGAGGTGGCCTTGCACAAATCCGAGGCCCTCTGTTTTCACGGGCCGAGGAATAAGCCACCTCCGGGTTCAAACATCGTGGTAGGAGGGGTCTCCATAGCTGTCGAGTCGACGATGAAGTACTTAGGACTCGTCCTCGACAGCCGATGGAGCTTCGGGCCGCACTTCCAGCGGCTCGCACCCCGCTTGTTGGGCGCCGCGTCAGCGCTCTCGCGCTTGCTGCCCAACTTGGGGGGTCCAAATACCTCCTGCCGGAGGCTCTACACAGGGATCGTACGGTCCATGGCGCTTTACGCCGCGCCAGTGTGGGCGGATGCCCTGACGGCCCGTAACATCGCCTTGCTACGAAGGCCGCAAAGAGCGATGGCCGTCAGGGTAATAAGGGGATACCGTACGATCTCCTTCGAGGCGGCGAGCCTCCTAGCCGGATCCCCGCCCTGGGACCTAGAGGCAGAACTCCTCGCGTCACTCTATACATGGCGCGAGGAAGCGGTGGGGCGGGGCGAGCGCCTGGTGCCTCGACAAGTCGAGGCGCGCAGGGCAGAGCTCCGCCAGGTCCTAGTGGCGAAATGGGAGCAGCGACTTGCGCGACCCACGGCAGGGCACGCCGCGATAGCGGCGGTAAGACCCGTGATGATGGAGTGGCTGGAGAGACGCCTCGGCGCCCTCAGCTTCCGGCTGACGCAGGTGCTTACCGGACATGGGTGTTTCGGGAAGTACCTGTGTCGGATAGGCCGGGAGCCGACGCCCGAATGTCACCACTGTGACAGCTGCCGCGAGGACACGGCGCTGCACACGTTGGAAGAGTGCCCAGCTTGGGCAGTGCAGCGCCGTGACTTAGTCGCGGCAGTCGATGCTGCGGGCGACCTCTCGCTTCCGGCCGTCATTTCATGCATGGTCGGGAGCGAGAGTGGCTGGACGGCCGTCGCCTCCTTTTGTGAGGACGTAATGTCGGCAAAGGAGGCGGCGGAAAGGGAGAGAGAAGCTGTTACCTCTCTCCCGGCCCGCAGCAGACGCACCGGGCGTCGCAGGGTGGCGGACGACCTCCGGCCACCATAGGGCGCGGCCTGCGGGCGACAGACTAGGGGCGTCTGTCGCCCGATCAGAAACAGGCCTCGAGGCGGCGGCGTAGTGTTCCGCGCGCGCCTCTCAGTTGGAGTACCTGCGGCCGCTGGGTGACGGCCGCAGAGGGTGACGGGGCCCGCCTACAAACATCTGGCGGGCCAATACCTGTCGGGGGCGCGGATGAATGCGCAAGCGATACCCGTACCCCCGGCAATAGGTACAGGAAGGGAACACCGGGGTGGTTTTTAGTCAGTAAGAGTCTGACAGACCCCGCCGCCCACCCCAGGGCGGCGGACATCCATGAGGATTTTCCCCCCGCAAAAAAAAAAAAAAAAAAAAAAAAAAAAAAAAAGGTTAGGTTAGGTTAGGTTAGGTTAGGTTAGGTTAGGTTAGGTTAGGTTAGGTTAGGTTAGGTTAGGTTAGGTTAGGTTAGGTTAGGTTAGGTTAGGTTTTTTTTTTTTTTTTTTTTTTTTTTTTTTTTTTTTTTTTTTTTTTTTTTTTTTTTTTTTTTTTTATTAAACTTGTCCCTGTGACTTTATCAAATTTCACAGACATTATCACTCTACTTATAAAATACGCTTTACACAATTCAAAAACTACCCTGAAGGGTCCTACATAAATTATTTACTGCTATTCTATCTCGACATATTGTACATTTTCTTTACAGACGGCCTTTCTTTTATGAACATTCCAGGGCCGCTTGTGCCTATCTTCTACTCTCTGTTTTTACATTTTCTTTTTTAATCCTTTTGCCTATCTACTTCTATTGGTATACATTTTCTTAACAACCGTGGTTGTGACTATTTTATTTTTTTCTGTCTTACTTCTTAGTCTACTTATTAGTTATTACTTATTTCTATATTTTATTACTATATCTTAGTTTTTTATATATAATATGTATTTATATAGTGCTTATTTTAATAAACTTTATACATACTTATGCTGAGTTTTATTTATTTACTGTTTCGCTTTATCTTTGCTACATTGATATATTTTTAAATATATGTTATAGCAAATGCTTATTAACTTTTATTCCTATTGATTACAATACTAACTATTTTGGTACAGTACTCTAGAAAAGTTTTACGAGTAAATTTATTGCTAAGTAAAGTCTCTAGGTTTTCCTTTTTTAATTGTACTTCAATTTTCTGCTGGAAGTCGTGCCTGTCCCTATTATGCGCCGGGCAGTCCAGCAGTAAGTGGAATATCGTTTCCGCTGTATCAGGGTCACAGACACATGCAGGACTCTCCTTACACTTGAAACGATGCAAGTATTGAGAGAGCCCCCCATGTCCCGTGAAAACTTGCGTCAGTAACCCCGCTGGCCTCATACTCCTGACTACTCTGTATGCGTCTATGGCATCCGGGAGGAACACTCTTGTTACGGAGGCCGTGTCACCCGACCTGTACCTCTCGTTCCACTCATCAAGGGAGTCCTTCCGGATTATCTGTTTGACGAATGACACCGGTACCTGGTCGTAGTCGGGTTTCCTCCGGCTTGTGAGTGCGGCCTCTTTCGCGAGCTGATCCGCGCGTTCGTTACCGATGAGACCAACATGCGCCTTCACCCAGTAAAAGCTCACAGTTTTCCCCTGGTTGAAGGCCTTCTTCAGGTTTTCGCGCGTCTCTACCGCCAATGGATGCAAGGCATTGTAGTTGGTGATGGTCTCGAGCGCCGATCTTGAGTCACTATACACACAGTATTGTCTCCCCGTGCACTTCAGGGCTTCCCTGGTGGCTCTGCATATAGCGAGGATCTCCGCCTGGTATACGGTGCAGTACGTGGCTAAGCTAAGCTTGATTGCCTTGGTCTCTGTCTCACCATTCCATACGGATAACGCTGCCCCGACTTTGCCCTCAAGCCTGCTACCGTCGGTGTAAATTTTTAACGCCTGCGCACCGCTACTGTCGACCTCTGCTTGAGTAGTCAAGCTCTCGAAGGTCAACTCTACATGCAGAGCCGGATGTGGAATCTCCGCAAATCCCACCACCCGTTCAGTCTCCCTGTCTCCCAGCACCAGCCGGGACGACCCTCTCCTTGCTTCGTACAGTGCAGCTGCCTCCTGTATTCGAAGGTCGAGAGGCAGTATCCCGGCCAGTACTAGTGCCGAGTTCAGAGAGACCGTGCGGTAGGACTTGCACAGTTTCTGTGCGAAACCCCTCTGTACCGCATTCAGCGCCTTCTGCGTTCCAATTTTCTTAGCTGCCGGTGCCCATGCACCTGCAGCGTACAAGATGACCGGCTCAACCACTGCCGTATATATTGTTCGGATGACGTCCGGATGCAGTCCCCAACTTATTTTTGCGGCTCTGGAGAGCTGTTTATAAAGGTTTGCCGCCTTTTTGCAGACTCTTGCAACGTGGGTGTTGAAGGTCATCCTGTCGTCTAGAGTCAGCCCTAGAATTTTTATTTCCCTCGACATTCCAATGCCGATCCCCCCCATATTCAGGAGTGGGGTATCGTACTTAAGCTTACGCGTGAGCACCATCGCACAAGTTTTGTGCGGCGCAAACTTCAGTTTGTTCTGGACTCCCCACTCCCAAACATAGGCGAGAGCGGCATTGGCCTGCCTCGAGACCTCCAATCCGGTATCCCCACTGAATACCATCACCACGTCATCTGCATACGCCTGACAGTACACTCCGTCTTTTTCCAGACCGTGTAATAGGGGGTCAAGTACCAAGTTCCATAGTATCGGGCCGCCAATGGATCCCTGGACGCACCCTTTCTGGGTGTTTCTAGTGTGTTCCTCCCCGGCATACCTCAGTCGGATTTTTCTGCAGTCGAGATAGCTATCCAGTAGCCTCCTTACGTTAACCGGACACTTTTCCTCAGCCAGTCTGACTTTGATAGCTGGCCACCAGGCGCTGTCGAAGGCCCCCTCTATATCCAATGAGACTAGGGTTACGAGCTTTTTCTGCTCTATGTTCCCCTTGATATGGTTCACCAGGTTATAGAGGGCGTCTTCGGTGCTCCTTTGTGGCATAAAGCCATACTGGCGAGTACTAATCCGCGGTACTAGGTGCCACCTGACCCTTGCTACTATCATCTTCTCCAGGATCTTGCCCAAGACTGGTAACAGACCGATCGGTCTATATGCCTTGGGATTCTGGTAGTCGTCCTTGCCCGGTTTTCTTAATACCACTACTGTGGCTTCCTTCCATATGTCCGGGAAGTGACCTATCTCTAGGCACTTGTTATACAGGGCAAGGAACACGTCAAGATTCCTGAAGATTGCTCGACTGCATATGTCCGCCGTGAAGCCATCCGCTCCAGGTGCCTTCTTTGGGTTAAAACTCTTGCTCGCGGTCTTTAGCTCTTTTACCGTAAACGGCGGATCATGTGTTTCATTATGACACGGTGCGTTTACTTGCTTCGCAAGCTCTCTTATCTGGCGATGATGTGAGTTATCCTTCTCTTCGGAGTCTTCTGGGTAGAAAGTTTCGGCTAATAGGGATGCCGATTCTTCTGGGTTTAGGAACACATCGTCCTTTTTAAGGGTCACATCCTCTTGACGTTTGGCGGTCTTACCGATCACTCTGTAAATGCCCTCCCATACTCCTTCTTTATCTTGCTTTTGGCAAAAGGTCTTCCAGCTTGCTATTTGGGCTTTCTTGGCTTGGCATTCGTAGCTCTCCTTTGCTTGCAGGTACTCTCTGAAGACCTTCTCCTTGCGGTCGCTTGCTGCATTGCGAATCCTCCGCTTCTTTGTAGTGACCTCGTTTTTTAAGAGTGCCAACTCCTCTGACCACCATGGCATAGAGAATTCGGTGCTTGTTGTTTTAGGCGGCATGCTTTCTCTACAGGCTAAAGCGATGCCTTCTGTTATTGCCTTTGCCATGTTTTCCAAGTGCTGTTTGTGCTCGACTCTACTTATTTCGGTTGCGTTAATGTTTTTCTCCGCTTGGAATTGGTCCATTTTCTCAATGAAAATGTCCCAATTTGCCTTCTTGGTATTGTAGAGTCGAGTGGTCCTTTGGATGTTGATCCCTTTTTCCCTCTGCAAACGCACTTGAAAAAGGATCGTGTTGTGGTCAGAGCTCGTCACTCCCTGGTCTACTCTCCAGTCTTCCACGAGGCCTAGCATATCAGTCGAGCAAGCTGTTAAGTCGACGAAGCTGCTGTATCTTGTATTGCCCCTTACAGTGTCGAATGTTGGTATATCTCCACTATTGAGCACCTGCATTTCCGACTCCTCAAGGGTCCCGGACATGTCTACCCCCCTGCTGTCATTCACAACGCTGCCCCACCAGGTATTCTTAGCATTGGCATCGCCTCCAATGAGCAGTTTTCTTGGCCCAGCTTTCTCCATCGTCCTTCGTATTTGCGCCATGTATGGCTCTATTGGCTGGTCTGGTTCGAAGTAAAAAGAAACCACTGCAATTTCCCAGGCTTTGGACCGGATCCTCACCACTGCGATATTGTTTGTAGTGAGTTCTGGGCACTGTATGACGTCCAAGTCATGATCGAAAACGATCACGGCTGCTTTCACAGTCCCTTTTCCGTCGTCCTCGCACTGGTACACTCGCACGCCTCGGTAGTTCTTCATCCTTCGAATCCCGCCAACATACGGTTCCTGAACCAAAGCGATGGCGATCTTCCGGTCGGTGGCTTCCATCATGAGCTCATTTGTTGCCAGTTCTTTTCTTTGGAGGTTTGCCTGGGCTACTGTGTATCCTCTGGTGAGGTTGCCTGCTGTATTATTGCCATTGTTGCCCTTAGCAGTAAGCTACCCTCGCTCTCGCCATTGCATCCCATCTTCTGCGCACAGTACATTCGCTACTGAATGCGTTGTGCTCGGTACTGGCATGTTTTGCTTGCGTGCAGTTCACGCATGACGGGGGTGCTCCAGCGATCCAGTCAGGGCAGTGTGGTCTAGTGTGAGGGCCGCCGCAGTGGCTGCACTTATCTGTGGTTTCTTTGCAGAAACGCTTGCTATGGCCATATGCTAGGCAGCATGTGCATTGGACCAGTGGTGACTGGTCTTCCACTTTGATGCGCTGAATGTCAATGTGTATGGCTCCTTTGTGCAGTGTTCTATTCCACAATTGCGGCGACACTCTCAAAATTACGTGGTTTGTGTGGGGGTTTCTGGTTTTCCTCCTGTAGGCTATTTCGACCCTGTCGTCTTCGCTCTTTAAGTCCTTGAAGAGGTCTGTGTTCTGCTTTTTGAAAGCACTTAAGATGTCCTCGTCAGAGTTGTAACTACAGACATTCTTTAGAGCCATTAACGGGTCTTTATTTTTCATTTCCTCCACTAGGAGGTCACCTCCCACGCTCAACCTTTCTTTGACCTTTTTCCTCTCTTCCTGCGTTCTGCATCCCAATATTACCTTTCGGTCTCTAGCCTTTCTGACTCTGTCCACTGTTATAAAGCCGTCCTTCGCGTTCGCCGCTTTCCTGATCTTCTCGATCACCTCGTCTCCGGTTTCTAATTGGTCGGTCGAGGTTACCACTATAGAGTGGAGAGCTGTGTAGTCAGGAACAGCATTTCTTGGGGCTGTGGCTGCAACTTTTGCATACGTGGCTCTATTCTCTTCGTTTCGTCTTCCTATCTCTAACTCCTTCTTTAGTTCCTCCATTTTGAGACTGTTTTCTTGAATGAGCCTCGTATGTTTCTCAATTATTTGCGTCAGATGGCCTTGCTGTCCATCACTCCTTTCTTCCTGTGCTACCTGTTTTGTCTGTGTCCCCTCCGTTTTCTTACTGTTATCTATTGTTCTTGACGTAGATGTTGCGTACTCAGCCTCCTTCACCAGTTGGTACAACCTATCCACCGCCTGTGTGACATCGGTCTTAATGTCGGCTCGCAGGTTACGAGATTCCCCCAGAGCGGTTTTTGCTTTCCTGATACAGGCGCGTGCTTCGGCCACTCTATCAGGGTATTCCTTTTTTTGTTTCGGCGAGATGTTCGGCGCCTCTGCGGACATTCTGCGTGCTGGTGGTTTGGGTTCGATGGCGGCAGTTTTTATTTTTAATTTCAGCTGTGCTGGCGGCATTGTTTTTTGCGGCGGGTTTTGGGGTTTTTGCGTGTTTTTCGACGCCTCCCATTCCCCTATACTCTTCCTCACGTTTGAGGGTTGCGTCGGTGCCGTCGAAGGGCCAGCCTTCTCGTCATCACTGGGAGATCCGTGGGTGTCCGTCATTTTCTTGATCGGGGTTCTAAATCCGAACATTTAAATTGGCCACAGGGATGTGTCGTTGGTACACGTGTAAAATATAATAAAAGTATCTAAAATATACCGCTCTACTTAGAGTCCGTCTTTATGCTGAGACTGATCCCTGTAAAGGGGGGATCAGTAACAAGTGCTAGGCGGGCGTGCGAGGTGTCAAAAGACGTGTCTCGGCGCGGGCCAGCAAACTATGAGGTTTTTGGAATTTATGCTGAATTATTTTTGAAAAAAAAAAGCCGTAAATACGTGTTTTTCGACCAAATTGTATGAGGAAAACTGGAATAACACCACCGAACGGGACTCGAGCTCGCGGAGCGCGCGCCGGAGTGCCGGTACGGCAGGTAAGTAACTATTAAGATTATTAGAAACGTAGTTTTAGCTGTAAATTTTGAGATAAAAATGTTCTATAAGTGGTTTTTTCTGAAATTTTTCTAAGTCAATAACCGGGAAAAAGTGTGTAATCAAAAGAAATAAAAGTGCGTTTAAGATCGTAAAGATCTTTAGTTAAATATTAGGTGCTTTCTCAATGTAGAGTCAACACCGTCAACCGTCTGGTTTAACAAATAGGGTCAAACAATAGTCCTATAAGTAAATTTTTACTTCTAGGAGTCGAAAGCAGCCGTTAAAGAGCAAAAGTTTGCGGAGCTCTATGTAGAGTCGATTTGATACCGTCAGTGGATAGCTCTCCTCGAGCCCTTTCAAACGACCCTTTTGAACTTCTATGTGAGCTAGGCGGGCGTGCGAGGTGTCAAAAGACGTGTCTCGGCGCGGGCCAGCAAACTATGAGGTTTTTGGAATTTACGCTGAACTAAAATTTTGAAAAAAGCTGAAAATACGTGTTTTACGACCAAAAAGTATGAAGAAATTTGGAATAACACCGCCAAACGGGACTCGAGCTCGCGGGGCGCGCGCCGGAGTGCAGGTAAGGCAGGTAAGTGTCTGTTAAAATTATAAGAAACGTAGTTTTTGCTGTAAATTTTGAGATAAAAATGTTTTAAAGAGGTTTTTTACTGAAATTTTTCTAAGTCAATAACCGGGAAATGTTTTTCGCGGATTTGTCAGTTTTTACGTGCGGGATAGTCGGACGGAGCCTAAAAACGATTAGTTTTGCTGAAAACAGCTTGTAAATGCGTCACCGGGATGCAAAGTTATTGGGTTAGGTTAGGTTAGGTTAGGTTAGGTTAGGTTAGGTTAGGTTAGGTTAGGTTTTTTTTTTTTTTTTTTTTTTTTTTAATAAAAGAAATTACCGCGGACTTGGTGGTCCGCGCCCTTATTTACTTATTTAATTTGTTTACATTGTTTTCTTTATTTGGGGAGCAGTGACGGTACTCCCGTCGGACAAATTAATACTAAGAATGCTTATCTTAAAATCTAAGTGAGTCCATCTTAAACTATTGTGTTTTTTTTTTTTTTTTTTTTTTTTTTTTTTTTTTTTTTTTTTTTTTTTTTTTTTTTTTTTTTTTTTATATATAATTTCACACACATGCTCATGCTTTATTAATACAATTTTCGTTAAAATTAACTTAAAATTAAAAATACATTTTGTTTATTATTCTAAATTAGTTAAGATTCTTAATTTTCTATACATATTCTACTTAATGTTAACAATGTATTATTTTTATTATTATATATATATATTTTTTTTTTTTTTTTGTAATATATTGTCACTGTTATCTTTATTAGTATTATTATTTTTTTTTTTTTTTTTTTTTTTTTTTATATTACATATATTATTGTTTTTGTTATTATTTTTTTTATTATTATAACTTGTTTTACATTTACCTTAGTTACTTATTATTCTAGATACTGCTATGGGTTATATGGGCTTATCTACTTGTACAGTTAATCTTATTTTTTGTTAGTGTTGTAAGTGGGTTGTGGGTGGATAGGGACTGTTCGTGGTGTTTAGGTGGTTAGGTGGGGTTTGCTGACCAGGGACTTCGCTAGCCTGAGCAGAGCTTCCACGACAACTGCGTCTCGGTGCTGCATGGCCATCTTTAAATTATAATCGATGACCGTTTTAGTCGGCGCATCCATCGCTCTCTTTGCGAAACGGGCTGTGGCGTCGTCGGCGTCGTCGGTGTAATAGACGCAACTGACCGTGTGTCTCGACACCGCCACTACCGCGTGGGAGACGCTGTCATGAATTTGGAGCCTCCTGGACTTGGTGTTGATGATAATTACGTTGTCGTAGGTCAACCCCTGAGCCTCGTGTATGGTCAACGTGCGCGACCCTTCGCCAGACCCGAATCCCCTGCTCACAAGAGAGGCTTTCTCCTCTTGCGTATGAACAAGGAACAGGGTGTTTGGGGCGGTACTTGGTATTTGCGCTCCCGTGTAACCTTTCACCCTCAGGGAATGGACCCGCGACAACGACGATTTGGAGGAGTATATACCGGAGTATATCTCGCTCAGTGCAAATGCCACATCCATCGGGTTTCGGTGCGTGCAGAGCAGCTCCTGGGTGATACCAGCCACCAGGTTCGGACGGGTATACCTTAACTTGAATAGGTTCTCTCTGTCCAAAAATGGAAGCTGGTTCACGTCTCCGATGAGGACAATCTCGCTTGCACCAGACAACTTTACTGCCATAACTATGGCCCCAAAGTGGTTCATTAGAGCCTCGTCTACCGTGAGACGGTAGCATTTGTCTTGGCTCCTGAACCCTTGGGCTAAGATTGAGGCCATAGTGCGCACCTTTGTCTTGACTCGGTCGCCTAAGCGGCGCGCAAGCTTTCCTCTGAGGTCTTTGGCAGCTTCGGTTGTCGTGGTGGCTACAACGTCCTTCTCCTCATCGAAGTTTTTTACCACCCAGGTTGTCTTACCGCAACCCGGAACTCCGTTTACCCACCTGATCTTGGGCACCGCCCAACTTTCCTGAGATGCTGGGATTTCTGAAGTCCCCAAAATGGATTGCGCCATTTCAAGGATCTTATCGTCCAGCATGATTTTGGTACATTTGGCGGTGACCAGTATCGGGTCGTCTTTCTGTGCTCTGAATTTAATTTTGCCTGAGCGCTCCGTTTCTTCCTCGTCCAGGGCCACGAACCCGCTCTTCGCGCTATAGGCTGCCATGTACGACCCCGTCATCTCCCCTTTGATGACGTGAGAGTTGACGTTGTCGTACACTGCTGCCCCTGCTTCCTCGAGTAGTACCCTTAGCAGACCTTCTGTATCTCTCTGGAAAGTCTGCAGGATCTTCCTGCATGTCATGAGATTGACCTCCCTGGTCGCTCTCACGATTGCTACATACTCGAGGAAAGCGCTCTTCACGTGGTCCGTGGTGTCCAGGCTTACTGCGAGGGTCGGCGGGCTGACTTGCCCTTTATCGGCTCTTGTGGGCGTAGGCTTCTGCTGGGTTGGTTCCCTAGGCTTTTTCTTGAAGAACCTCTCCACTGCCGTTTCCTGCCTGTGAGTTGGTGAAACACGGCTGGTGCTTGGGAGCAGAGCGGTAAGGAAAGTGCCGAAGGCTTCTAGGCGACTCCTCGACTTTGCCCGGTCCTCCGGGCTAGTAGTTTTGCTCTGCTCCTTTGCAGCTTTTTCGGCGGCTGCCTTTTGCTGGGCCCTCTCCGAACCGCTCTGGCTGGTCGGGTTTGTCGTGGGGCTCGTCGCGTTGGCTGTTGGTTGTCTAGGGGCTTTGAGGAAGCTCAAAGTTTCCCCTCTGTCCTCATAGACGACTACCTCGTGGTGTTCTGAGGCCTTTAGACAGCCAAAGCGGTCTGCGACGTCTCCTCTCTCTCCTCCGACCGTCATCGCGTCCACACTTATGGTTCGGGCCGTTGCTGCCGTGTAATCACCTGCCTCCCTGATCCTCTGTAGCAGTGAGCTCGCCTGAGCAAATGGATTCTCCTCTCCCCACTCGAGTAGTGCGATCGTCTTCCCTTTGGATCGCACTAAACGGCATCGGTGAGAGGCTACTTCCACTTGAGGCAGTGCAGCATACTTACTGCCTTTCATGCTCGTTTTAGTGGTGCTTCCGTTGATCAGGGCGGCAAGGCCTGGTGAGATTGGTATGCGGGCCGCAGGTCGGCTTGAGCCTACGCAGAAACTTATGCCCAGCCTTTCTCCTTCTCTGTTCATAAACAGGGCGACTCCTCGCAGCCTGACTCCTGGGACTCCGTCTCCTCCGCACGCCAGGAACTGCGTGGTGGACATGATGTTGGGAGCTGGTTGAGGTCTGGCTTCTGCTGCCGCTGTTTGTGTTGCTGCTGGTTGTTGTAGTGTAGTTGCTGGTTGTTGGTTAGTGTTTGTGTGAGTGGTTTGTGTTATGATGGGTGTTGTTGTTGTTGTTGTGGTGGTTGCTGGTGTGGTGGTTCGTGGTAGTCGGTTTCGACTAGACAAGGTTGCGTCCGTTTTGTTAGCCTCTGCCGCGACCGCAGCGACTTTGCTCGCGAATGCCAAGAATGGTGTCCTAGTAGCCGGTCTCCCCATGATGGTGTGGAGTGTAGACTGGCTTAGCTGGGTTTCTAGCTTTACTTCCAGCTCCATTCTGTCGTGGGCGAACCTAGGGCATTCGAAGAGCAGGTGCCAGACCGTTTCTTCGCAGCTGGGGTCACAGACGCACGAGGGACTATCTTTGAGATGGAAGCGGTGGAGATACGCTGAGAATCCTCCATGTCCTGTTAGGACTTGCACGTGGATTGGTGTGAGAACTGCGTCTCTAAGTGTCCTTTTCGCCGCTAAGACGTCTGGGAAGAACACCTTTGTGACCGCTCCTGTGCTTGAGGACTCGTATCGCGCTTGCCACTTCCTTATAGTCTCTTCCCGTATCTTCCTCCTCACGAACGATACGGGGACCTTGTCGTAGTCTGCTGTCTCTTTCGTTAGAGCTGCCTCCTTGGCCAGCTCGTCCGCTCTTTCATTTCCGGCAGTTCCCACGTGGGCCTTGAGCCAAAAGAGCCTCACATCTCTGCCCTCCTCTCTGATCTCACGGACGCTTCTCTTAATTTGGAGTGCCAAGTGGTGAGTGACAGACGGTCTCCTCAGCAAGTCAAGTGACGATCTTGAGTCGCTTAAAATGCTCACGGAGGCCGCCCTGGACTCTCTCACCATCCTGACAGCTCTGAAGAGAGCGTACATTTCCGATTGGAAGACTGTGTTGTGAGGCTCCAAGCCAAAGGTGCTGGACCTGGTCTCCTTCCCGTTTTCCCACCAAGTTAGGGCAGCGCCGACTTTCCCCTCTATCTTGCTGCCATCGGTGTATATTTGGGGACCGATTACTTGGTGGGTTTCCAGGGTTTCGGGAGTCAGGTCCTCTAGGCGCGTGTACTCTGTTGTTGTGAGTAGCGCTGGGTGAGGATTCTTGGAGTGGTGCACATCGCACTCCAGCTCACGGCCCGGTGGTATGAACTCTCTGGAATGTCCTTTCCTGATCTTGAATAGGGTTGCTGCCTCGATTACCCGGAGGTCTAGGGGGAGTTGGCCTGACAGGATAAGTGCCGATGTCAGAGACACCGTGCGGTATGCTTTGCAGATCTTCTGCGCGAAGCCCCTCTGCAGTGAATCAAACTGATTCCTTGTCATCAGCTTCTCTGCTGCAGGGGCCCACGCACTCGCTGCATACATCACGATGGGCTCTATCACCGACACGTATATCGTCCTAATAATCTCTTTGTTGAGACCCCAGGTCACCTTCGCCGCGCATGCGAGCTGCTTGTAGATGTCTGCCGCCTTTTTACAGGTTGCAGACACGTGCGCGTTGAAAGTGAGTTTGGAGTCTATTGTGAGGCCCAGCAGCTTGACCTCTTCGACCAGGTCCAGCCGCGTGCCCGACATGTGCAGTACCGGAATGTCGTACTTCAGCTTTCTCGTTAACACCATCGCGTTGGTCTTGTGCGCGGCGAAACGTAGCTTATTTTGGACGCCCCATTCCGATACTATGTCTAGCGTGCTGTTGGCTGCTTGCTGCAGGGGGCCGGCTGTGTGGTCCGAGAAAACTAGGACGACGTCGTCCGCGAAGGCTTGGCAGTATACCCCTATACTAGCCATCTTGTGTAGGAGCGAGTCTAGGATAAGGTTCCAAAACGTCGGTCCGGCGATTGAGCCTTGGACGCATCCTTTCGTGGTACCCTTCTCGCTAGTCGCTCTGGCGTAGTTGACCCTGATGTTCCGGTCTTCCAGGTATGAGGCGACGAGAGCGTAGATGTTCTTGGGACAGTTCTTGGCTACCATTTGTTTTTTGAGTGCTGGCCACCACGCGTTGTCGAAGGCCCCCTCTATATCCAATGATATCAAAAGCACGATCTTTTTGGCTTTGATTTCGGCTCGTATGTGGCCCATTAGAGCATAGAGGGCGTCCTCGGTTCCGCGCTGCGGCATGAAGCCATATTGGTTCGTGTTAAGTGTCGGGAGAAAGTGCCACTGGAGTCTGCCTACTAGGAGCTTCTCGACGATTTTTCCTAGGACCGAGAGCAGACCTATTGGCCTGTACGACTTTGGGCTGGTGTAGTCGTCCTTTCCTGGCTTGCGGAGGATACACACGTGGGCGACCTTCCACTGCTTCGGGAAGTGTGACAGCGACAAGCACCTATTGGCTATCGCTAAGAACACCTCCCTATCGCAGTTTATTGCCGTTGTGCAGATGTCAGCCGTTAAACCGTCGGGACCGGGGGCTTTTTTCGGATTTTGGTCTTGGAGAACCAATTCCAGCTCCGCGGTCGTGAACGGTGGATCATCGGCTGACAGTCCTGTTGGGTTATCCTCCTCCGCTAGCCTCCTAAGGGCCGTGTGGTATGGCTCTTCGGCATCCGTCGAGTCGTCAGGGTAGAAGGTTTTTGCCAGAAGATCCGCCGATTGCTGTGGGCTGAGCGTCTCGCCCGCGGTATTTCTCAGGAGCGCGTCGTCCTGTCTTCTGGCTGTCTTCCTTAGTACCCTGTAGATGCCGTCCCACATGCTCTCTCGGTCCTGCTTCGAGCAGAACTCCTTCCAATTGGCAGTGGCTGCTTCCGCTGCTGCTGTGGTGTATGTCTGTTTTGCTTGTGTGTATTCCTGGATGGTGAAGTGTCTCCGGCTAGCGGCTGCATTCCGGATCCTTCTCTTCTTCGTCATCGCATCTCTTCTGAGACGGTCCAGAGAAGGATTCCACCATGGGGGCTTCGCGTCACGTTTAGGCAACCCCAGTTTTGGGATCGCTACCTCGCATGAGCGGTGGATGTTCTGTGTGTACAATGTGATGATTGTCTCCAGATCCTCAGGTCTCGAGACGTCCGAGACTCTAGTTGGTGTTATGTCTCCTTCCGCCAGGCTGGTCTTGAAATGTGTGTTGAATTCGGACCACTTTGCCTTCTTGGTGTTATAGATGCGCGTCGAGATCGGCCTCAATGGTTCTAAGGCCTTTTCTAAGCGCATCGAGAAGGTTATCGCATTGTGATCTGAAGTCGTTAGACTTCTTTCAACCCGCCACTCCTCGACCTTGCCTAGCAGCGACAGGCTGCATACCGTCACGTCGACGATGCTTGTGCACCACCTGTCTCCTCTGTAGGTCTCGAACGTCGGTGTTTGGCCCATATTCAGGATGTGGAGATCCCGCTCATTGAGGAATGAGTTGTACGCTGCCCCGCGATGGTTTTCGGAAACACTTCCCCACCACTGGCTCCATGCGTTTATGTCTCCTCCGACCAGAATGTTATTTGTGTGTAGTTTTTGTATGGTGTGGTGTGTCTCGGAAAGGTAGGGTTCGATTTCCTGGTCACCCTCAAAATAGACCGACAGTACCCCAAAGCTGAGCTGTCCCGCCTTCAGCAAGACGGCAGCGATGTTCTCGGTCACAAGCTGAGGGTCGTGGATGACCTCCAGGCTGTTCCCGAACACAACGATCGCCGCCTTTACTGGTTTCTGGCGGTTGAGGCTGCACTGGATGACCTGTGTGCCAGGGCTTTGTTTCATTACACCTGTTCTTCCTACATAGGGCTCTTGAACAAGTGCTACCGAAACTCCCTTTGCCTGAGCCGCCAAGTGGAGTTCTTCTGTGGCCAGCTTGGAGCGCTGAAGATTGACCTGGATGAACTTCAATCTTGCTGTCGGTCTTGTTGCGTTTTGAGGGGTGACTGGTTGGCTGGTTTGAGTGTCATTGTCGCCCTTAGCAATAGGAGACGCGCGATCTCGCTATACCATCCCATTTTTGGCGTTCCTGGCAGTCTTCGCTGAAAGCTGTGTGTGCCAGGTCGCTGTCCGTCCTGTGTGCTACCTTGCAGTTTACGCAAGTGGGCTGTTTGCCATCAGCTCTTGCGAGGCAGTCCCTTATATTGTGCTCTCCACTGCAATAGCTGCAGAGTTCTGTTACGGCCTTGCATATGGACTTGTTATGTCCATATCCAAGGCACTTTGTGCACTGAACGAGGGGGGACTGGTCCTCAATAGAGCACCGCTTAATTCCCACGTGGACTTTCTGCGCCTGCGTGTAACATTTCCAGAGCTCCGGGGAGAGCTCCAGTACAGGATGGCACTCATGGGGGTTTCTCGCGCGCTTCCTGTATCGCACCCTTAGAGTCTGCCCATCCACAGCGACGTTCTGCAGAAGGTGTTTGTTCTGCGCTTTAAGAAGATCGACGATCTCCCCGTCGCTGTAGCTGGACAGCACTCCCCTGATGCATACTAGGGGGTTTAGGGGTTTCGGCTCCTGGACCTTGAGCCCTGTGTTTGTCTTAAACTGGCCCTTTATAATATTTAGGTCCGATTTGCTTGCGCACCTCAGGACCACCTTCTGGTTGCGCGCTTTCCGGACCGTGTCGACTCGGGCTCCGCTCGTTTTGAGGTCCAAGGCGGTCCTGATCCTCTCGATTACGTTTTCCCCAGTGTGCTGGGGGTTCGTGGACGAAACGATCAGGGTGTGGTTGGGTTGTGTTGGTGGTTTGGGGGGCTTGGGTGTGCTGGCAACCTGAGCAAAGGTTTTGGGACCCTGCTGTTGTTGAGTCGGCCTATCCATCCTGCTCAGGTCTGCTACCCCTTGCTGTATGTTCTTGAGTGTCTTTTTGACCTCGCCGACTGCGAGCTCCGCCTCCAGGTTCATCGCCGGGGGCGCCTGGATTGGCGGCTCTTTGTCGCGCAGTACGCGGAGATCAGCGGAAACTATTTCCAGCCTTTCCGAGATGGGTTTGAGGTGTTGGGTGATGTTAATTTCAGGTTGTGGGGGTGGGGGGGGAGTCACTGGCCTGTTTGCAATACTCTGCAATTGGAGTTTTAGTGCCTCAAAGGCCTCCTCGAACTTTGCGGTGGTGAGTAGGAGGCCTGTCTCCCGGCTGCTCGGGTCCGGGTCCGTGCTCATGTCTTTTGGCCGGGTGAGGTCCTCTTTGAGCCTTTCAAGGGCCTTCCGGAGCACGTCGAGCTGGTTGGATACGCTGGTCACATTCGTATCGAGGCGTGTTAGGCTGGCCCCCATTGTCTCCCACTTGGGATCCCCCGGGGCTCTTGCGCCTTCCAGCCTGGTCCTCTCGTGCTCCTTTATGTTCCTTTGGCCCGCGGTTGCGACCTCGTCCTTCACCTCCTTGATGCCCTTGAAGGCCTCAAGGGTTTCGTGGCCCAGCCATTCCCGGATCCCTTTAGCCTCCTTCTTGGTGTCCGAGACGTCCGAACGCATGAGGGAGAGCTCGACCTTCATGGCCATCAACTCTCGAGTGTGAGCTCTCTCGACGCGCACAAGTTCTTGCGCGTGTCGAGAGCGCTCCTTCTCGAGATTGTATTTGTGGCGAGCTCTCGAGTCTGCGAGTGAAAGGGCCGTCTCGTATAGACCCTGTAGGCACTCATGGGCTGTGGTTTTGCACTCCCTCTTCATATTGCCGGCTGCCTCCAGTGCTTCCTTCCCCTTCTGAAGCAGGTCATTTGCTTCTCTGGTGGCCAAATCCATCTCCACTCCCGTTCCCCTCTTCGGCGTTCTGTAAAGAAGACTCGGCCGTCCACTACCGGGACGGTCGGCCTGACTGACTGTCGAGGCCACCGAGCTTTCTTCGTCCGAGATGATTTGGTGGGGGGGGGAAATACCACATTGCTCCCAGTTTATGATGACTTCTGATATTCTCCTGCGGTCCTCCGTCTGAGACGTCTCAGGCGCCTCAGCCGCCGAGGGCAGCGGCGGAGCTATGCTCGTGGCATCCGGCTCCGACGCCGCCCTCGGCGGCTGAGACCTCTGTGAAGGACGCGCCGACTTCTCCGAGACCACAGACTTTGCCGTATTCTTGAGCACTTTTTCCCTAAGGGATTTCGGGGCTTTTACGGCCTCCGTGGTCATTTTACGGGATGTGGTGGGCTGATTTGAAGTCATACTTGTAGGGTGGAAGTTACTGGTTTTATATGTCTGTTATTATTTTTGTTTGTGTTAGTTCGTTTATGTTATGTTGGGTCAAGGTTAGGTTGGTTAGGGTTAAGTTAAGTTAGGGTTAGGTTAAGGTTAGAATGGGTGGGTTAAGGTAAGGTTTGGTTAGGGTTAATTAATTATTATTACTTTATACTAAATTAAAACTAAAGTACTATGCCTGTTATGTGTTATGGGCGTATACTTAGATGTGTGTTATTATTGTTTTTTTTTTTTTTTTTTTTTTTTTTTTTTTTTTTTTTTCCTTATAATTAGATGGACTCACGGATGGTGAATGTTCCGCTGGTGGTCTGCGTCTGCTGTCCGGTGAGGAGTCCGATAACTGCTCAGGGCTCGGATGGTTTGAGCCCTGTGTGTACGCTGATGGTGGTCTTCGGTGGAATTCCCTGGTGTTACTGGGTGTATGGCTGAACGGTGTGCTGATTTCAGGATTCTGGCGGGGCCAG